>OY754333.1:52334519-52934519 GCA_963573305.1 Pyrrhosoma nymphula
GTGGTTTCCCTATCCTCTGCACACTATGTAGTACTTGCCCTGCTGTTGTTCGTAGTTTGCTCCTGTCTAATTATAACCATTTACATATACTACTTTCAGGTGACAATGTTTTGGTTAATACATACAGTGGAGTGGTGAAAATATCTGATTTTGGAACTTCAAAGCGATTAGCTGGCCTATGCCCGAGTACGGAGACATTTGCGGGTACCTTGCAGTATATGGCTCCGGAAGTCATTGACAAAGGACAGCGGGGATATGGTGCTCCGGTAAATTGTATTTCCTTAGTTTTCTATCCATGATTGTGTGTGTTGACATTACGTACATTTTACAATTTTGTGTGTTCACAATAAAATTGTTAAAATTGATGTCTCCTCACCAAAATGTCATTTTCAGCGTACTTAATGCTGTTCTCCGATTTCAGTCATTGAATAAAACTACACATTAGGTATAACCCCCTGCCAAAAACCCTAGAGGTAGCTTGTTGGATATTATGTACGTGAATTGCATTACATACTTAAATTGCTTCATTGCTAATAATTCAACGACTCCCTCTATAAGCATTGTTTTCTTGTCCTTCTCTGGGAAACAGGCCGACATTTGGAGTCTTGGCTGCACTATTGTTGAGATGGCAACTGGAAAACCTCCATTTATTGAACTTGGTTCTCCACAGGCTGCTGTATTCAAGGTTAGTCAAATTTAGTAAAACCTCAATTTTACGGACCTTGATTTTACTTTACTCTTGATTTTGCATAGCATAATTGAGGTATGGGAAGCATAGATTATTTCAAAGACAAACTCTTGATTTTGCATAGTTTCTCTATTTTACATATTTTTTTGTTTTTATGCAGTCATACTTCAGTCCCTCTGGTCAAATTTTCCTCATTTTTACGTATTTCTGAAATACTTTTTACAAATTGCTAGCAAATATTGAATAGGACAACCAACCCCAACATGCCCTTAGGAAAAAGATACTATTAAAATTTAGTAGTTATTTATATTTAACTATTAAAATTTAGTAATTTACCATAGTTAACTACTAAGAATATAGTAGTTTTTAATAGTTTACAACTCTGAATTCAATAGTAAACTATTAAGAATTCCCCATAACTACTAACTTTTAGTAGTTGCTTATGAAAGGCCCATTAGTAACTACTGAGAGTCCAATGGTAAACTATTGAGAATTTCTCAAAGCCATTAAAATGTCAGTAATTATTACTAAATGGACCAATGGTAACTACTAAGAATAATATTCTTCTACTAAGAATCAAATAGTTTACTATTATTAAGAATGTTCCAAAACTACTAAAATGTTAGTAGTTACCACTACAATTGCCTAATAGGTACGAAATACTTGTTTGGTGTTTGGGCTTTAATGGTAAACTTTATAAATTTCAATAGTAAATTTCTAAGGAGAGTATTTCAAAGGTTGAGTACAATCAGTTTTAAAAACACTTTAATTTCTTCTTGGTGGAAGCTTTGGTGGGTCATTATAGCTGTATTGCTCTTGTTTTTCGGGTGTTCGCTGCATACTTATTCAGGTGTGTTGTTACCCAACATTTCGTGGCCGTTTGCTGGTCACTTTATCTTAGGGAATGAGGATCTATCAAGTTGGGGACGGGGTGGAGGGGGGGGGGAAGAGAACGGGAAGGGAATGTGTGTAAGTATTAGTCATTGAATTTTTATTTATATTTAAGATTATAGCCAGGTCCTATGTGTGGCTGAGTTTCAAGCCGCCGTCTCTATTGTAATTTTCTTTGCATTTCCTTATCTCAAATGAATGCTTCGCGGATCAGCCGTGGTTTGAATTTTTTCACCTTCGCGATTATTAACTCACAATCAGTAAATACAGTATGCAACCCGCAATGCATATGTCTCTTACGTTAAATATTTTTCCTCTAGAACAGAGGTACCTGTCAAAAATAGACCAGCGACTTTACTCATTTATTCATCTGTAATTCTAAGAATTTATGAAATATTTTTATGATCTCATAAATTTCCCATCATAACATTTCTTCATCATTTAGGTAGTTTTGTTTTTTATTTAATCCATGGGTAGAATAATTTTAAAAACAAGTTTCTGATATGCTAATGGTGTTCGAGTGAAAATACTTGCCCATTTTTAGTGCTACGGCACTATATGTAACTTTGACATCTAATTAATGCAAAGGAGAGTGTTCGACAAAGGTCGATACAATATTTGAGGGCATTTATACCCATGTATTTATAAGTACATATGTCCTTTGTTATCATTTGTAATCCATTTTTGTATTTATTTTTATATTTAATATAATGAAACAAGTAGGGCTAGAAATTTTTCTGTATGTAAAATTTAAGTATTTTAATTTACAGCATAACACTATTGTTTTATGGTATTCTCCTGGTACTTATTTACATGTTCTATGTCAGAGTGAATGCTATCATTTATTTCATCTTGTTCTAACTGATAGTTCCCTAACTCCTTATACACTCCTTTAAGAGCCTAGAGCTGGACATATTTTTTCAGAATGAAAATTTAATTAAATATAAAAGGTGAAATTTTAACTCTATGACTCATAACTTTATAATTATTTCTGCCGAGTTTCAAGTTTTTAACTTTAATACTTATCGGTACCTATGCTGTTCAATTTCTAAAATTACCTTTTTTCAGTAACTATGCATAATGGAGCCATTAGACGAAAACTGTTGTCCTCCTCTTCAATTTTTTTAGCGGATGAGATAATATTATTCCACAAAAGTTAGCACCTTTTTTTTATCAAAATTTATATTTTTCTGAAAAAGCAAGTGAGCCAGGATCTGTGGACTCCTCGGAATTTGGAATGTAGTGCGTGGTCTTATGACTTAATGAGTTTCCTCAAGTGTCAGTCTAGTGCACAAGTAATGAGGTGGGACCATGCACAGTATTTATGACTATCTGAATGTTTCTTCTTGGTTCATATTATTTGCTGTCCCCATGAATTAGAACTATCATAAATGATCTCTGCTCTTCCTGAAGATCCCTGTGTCTGATGGGTTGGCAGAACCACCATTTCTTACATTGCTTCTCTCCACATAGGTTGGGTACTACAAAATTCATCCGGAGATCCCTTCAGAAATGTCAGAAAAGGCCAAGGGATTCATTCTGAAATGCTTTGAGCCTGATCCTGAGTCAAGGGCATCTGCATCCGAATTGTTGGAGGATGCTTTTCTCACAGAGTGAGTTTTTTTTTGTTGAAAAGTTATTAATCAGGCTTTTAAATGTGATCAATTCAGATTAAATTCTTTCGTGTTCATTTTTTGTCTCCTTCACTTTAGCAACTGGTTTCATATTAAGGTATCTTATGGAAGGACTTCCACTTAAGTAGGAATTATTTTACTTCTAGATGTTGTACAATTATGAAGTCCATTCATGTCTTAAATCTTTTGGCATTGGCAAAATGAATGAATTCTTAAGAGCTTCTACAGTTTGAACTTGCTTAAGTCAAATTTTCATTGTGAATTTTCTATTTATATTGATGGTATGTGTATTTAACATGCAGTGTAAGTAACTTTTCTCCTACCTAGTTCTACAACTTGAGAAATTTTTCTGCTTTTGGTACACTTTTCTCATGGAAGTTCTACTGTGTATTAGTACTTAAACCCTGCATTACAAACTGGCCTTATCACTCAGGGTGTAAAATATGAAAGGTGGAGTCACATTTCTTCAATATTCCTGTTAAGTTGAAATAATTTCAGGGAAAACTTCTCAGCATATTTTTCCTTGCTTTCTGCTGATGATTTTCTTTTAATTATACCATGATGAAATCATTTCTATAATGTGAAGGGAAGAAATAGATTCTACGTTAGTGCTGTAAATTTTTGAAAGCCTAGGCTTGGGTAGTCTTCACTCTTCCTTCATCAAGTAGATGGTACTACATAATAGATTGCACAATGTTACAGTTACATTTTGCAACATATTCGTACAATTATCTATTATAAGAATAATAAATATCATGAAATATTGATGCCCCAAAGCAGAACATCAAGCGAGGAAGCGACATTGCCGCAGAACGAAAATTAGGGCTGCAGAAAGATAAGAAAGATATATTACTAAAACGCAAATACCTCATTTGCAGAAAGTTTTTCGTCTTAGCATCAACCGTTGCAGAAAGATGAAACACATTCTGATTTGGGGTATCGATGTAAATTAAGTTCAGTAACTATTGATCGAGTGTGCTGCTATTGATTTATTGCTGGTGCTGTATTCCTATGCTGTTTGCTCTTGAATCAAGCTCATGAATAATATGAACTTATCTTTCATTATCACCCATCATCAATACGAAGATTGGTTTGTTGCAGCTCTCCCCTCTCCTACCAGTCAACGGTTTCATTCCCACATGCCATATTTCCTGGCCCATTAGACACACATTTTTCCTTGAAAATTATTTTTAAATTCATCCTGCGTCTTGAGAGTAAAGCTGTGTTTTCATGCATCAAATTTTTAATATGCCATGAGAGCACAAACAGGGAGGAATCAGGCGAGATTTTGTGGAATACGAACATAATAAGAACTAAAAGGAAAATTGTAATATCTTAGTTCTTATTATGCCATGAGAGGTGCCCATCTCTCTATTTTCACCATATTGCAGCTGCAAGCTAAATGTGTATACTCCATCATTCATTTGTCGTTTGGATTCTACGACAAACAACTTCAATACTTTTAGTGATTATATCAAAAACTGTGTGACTTCATCTTAAGACACATCATTAACACACAATTCATGTCTATCCTTTCCCCCCTCCTTTTCCCTAAAATTCATGAAAGCAATATGTAAACTTACAACCACTCAAGATGGAGGTAATCTATGACTTGGAACAAGCAGAAAACGCTGCTTAAGGTTATCATACATAACTTACTAGTGTTGAAAATGGCTAATATAATTCACTTATCCCTGTTTAGATGTGAATATAATTGCTTCACGGTAATTTTAATGTGCTAAAATACAACATTCCACTGGTTTTATTGCACAGACAGTAGTTTTCAATCCGAGGATTTTGTTTTTTTTTTTTTTTTTTTTCGGTTCCAGTTTTGGTTCTAACAAGGAGACATCGTGTGAATGATGTTAGGGACCCAAATGACGCAATTAATTTCTGAAACTATAGAGAAAATGTGGGAAAAGTGTCACGGCTTTCTTCCATTTGGGTCCCAGTTCGAGAGAAAAATGCAACTAAAGAAATTGAAATTAAACTAAAGAAATTCCCTCCGTATAAATCCTTTACTATTCGAAAGTCTTCCAATAGAAGCCGTGGCCGAGTGGTTAGAGGTGCTGGTTCTCTAATCCCCGTAATGTGGCACGTGTTCGAATCCCGGTGCGGTCAATTTTTTTTTCTAATATTTTACGGAGTCACTATACATTGCCCAATTTTAATTTTCAGCCTATTTTCTGGATTTTCATTCAACCCCCTTGGGAAAGTTTCGAAGCTAATTTCCAGATTCTTGTTCGACTGAAAAGAGGTTTCACATGCCGACAGGCCTAATATGTTTAGACTTTGAAAATACAAGGATACTTCCGTGAATAGGATGAGAGTCGATTGGTCGTGGCTCTTTCTCAAGGCGGTAAACAATGAACGGATTATTACTTTTTAATATACAGAGATTCATGCACTTCAAATATACCAGGAACTGCGTTTAAATGATGACTTCTGTGACTCGTTTTTTCGTTCAATAGTGAACATGATATAGTTGAAAAGAGTTAGTAACTGTTTCCGAGGTTATGTAAAAAATAGTTGCTATGACCTTTCGTGGGGCAACATATTATATTGAAAGGAAATATGAGAAAATATAAATAAATGGTCTGGAGTTTGTCGACCAGATCTGCCTTCGAGCAGATGCAAATGTTCTGGCGACAGAAAACAAATTGGCTTGGTGCAGAAATATTCTTTGCTTTATATGTTTTTACGATGAATATCATTCGAAAGTAAGCAATTCCACGCCATGAATGAAAAGTTAAATTCCTTCAATTGAAATAAACATGAGGTGGGGAAAGAAATAGTGTTATCATTACGTGATATTTTTTGTGCTGAAATCTTATATCTTCCTCTCCCCCATGATACAGGCTTCCCTTCAATATAATATGTTGCTCCGCAGAAAGTTCATAGCAACTATTTTTTACATAAACTCGGAAACAGTTACGATCTCTTTTCTACTATATCATGTTCACTATTGAACGATGAATTGAGTCACAAAAGTCATTATTTGAATGCAGTTCCTGGTATATTTGAAGTGCATGCATCTCTGTATATTAAAAAGTAATAATCCGTTCAATGTTTACTGCCTTGAGAAAGAGCCACAACCAATCAACGCTCATCCTATTCACGGAAGTATCCTTGTATTTTCAAAGTCTAAACATATTAGGCCTGTCGGCATGTGAAACCTCTTTTCGGTCAAACAAGAATCCGGAAATTAACTTCGAAACTCTCCCAAGGGGGTGTTGATTGAAAATCCAGAAAATAGGCTGAAAATTAAAAAAATTGTTGCTAATGCCGTAAATGTATGGGATTGGGTAATGTACAGTGACTCCGTAAAATATTCGAAAGAAAAAGAATGACTGTACTGGGATTCGAACCCGCACCAAATTACGGGGATTAGAGGACCAGCGCCTCTAACCACTCGGCCGCGGCTTCTGTTGGTAGACCTTCGAATAGTAAAGGATTTATACGGAGGGAATTTCTTTAGTTGCATTTTTCTCTTGAACTGGGGCCCAAATGGAAGAAAGCCGTGACACTTTTCCCGCATTTTCTCTATAGTTTCAGAAAATAATTGCGTCATTTGGGTCCCTAACATCATTCACGCGATGTCTCCTTGTAAACTCAAGAACTGATGGAACCAAGAACCAAAGAACCGAACCAACCCATCCCTACTTGGAAGGAAAGCATTCATAATTAATTCAAGTTTAATTAGTGAAAATACAGATTAATCAATATTGAAGGCTGTTTTTTTTGTTTGAAAAC
This sequence comes from Pyrrhosoma nymphula, assembly GCA_963573305.1. Lineage (NCBI taxonomy): Eukaryota > Metazoa > Arthropoda > Insecta > Odonata > Coenagrionidae > Pyrrhosoma > Pyrrhosoma nymphula. Next base: position 52,341,486 of record OY754333.1, read on the forward strand.
TCCAGAAGTCAAGAAATATTGAAGTAGGAATGATGTGGTAGCCTTTCTATCTCAATGTCCATGTTTCCATTTTTCCAGAAAGAAAAAGTCATCACGTCTGGCAGCTTCTACTGACTTCTGCAGAAGTATTTCCGTTCCAGGTGAAAAGGTAACTCCAATTATGAGGGCTGAAGGAAAAACGGGGCATCACCATGGCAACAATTCTGGTTTTCGAACGCCAATGACACCAGATGAAAGGTTAGTTAGTTAGATTTCTTCCGAGTATTGTATATTCATTCCATCGTACAACAACTTTTGAATCATTCATGTTATAGGTTTTTCATTACCTCTCATATCAAGTTGCATAAGTTCCATCCTTTCACCTAATATGTACTTCCTAGATTCTATGAGAGCGTAATGTATTTCATTGATATGGTTATTTATATGAGTTGTTTTCCTTAAGTTCTCTAGCTCTTGTTCAGGCAGAAAGGTAGAAGGGTGAAGAAAAACATGTAGCAATGTCATTTTTTCATATTTTCATCTGGTTGCTTTTCATCAAAAATCAACTCTTGAAGAATTTTATATCTTCTATTTTATATTTAAAATTCTGGATAAAAGTTTTAAAAATTTAACAATGATGATTCTCTGGAAAATCTGAAGCATATGCAAAAACAATGTCATTGTATTTAACATTCCAAATTACATTGTTTTACATATGGTTTGGGCACAAAATATCTTCATTTAATACAATAATTTATCCAAATATATCATTGATAATTTCTTAATCAATACATACTGTTCAGTGTTACCATTATCTATAATTGAGAAAATCATTTTGAAGGTTATGGTGAACTTTTTCTCACTTGATGTTCAGTGTATTTGTCACTCACAAATAATTTTGCATCACTTATGTGTGTCTGTTATCGTGTCCAGTGGTCTACAACAAAAACTACTCATTGAAGCCAACTTCATATTTATGGCTGACCAGTTGCGAATCTCCTTGCCTTGGATTTTGGTCTCTGTAGGGAAAGAAATATTCTTCAGCTCATGAAAAAAATGCATCTATCCTAGTAAAAGTCTGGAAGAGACCCAAAACTAATGCAAGTGAGATTAATCATGAAAATAAAGTAGTGGTGACAGCAGTTTCTCCAGGGTCTACTGACCTGAAGAAGCCAGCAGAATGGTTGGAGGAACTGTCGTCAGCAATTGATTTCTTCATGTGGAGGAACACCCAAAAACCCTTGCACATTAACCTGAATGCTGTGGAGACCTACAAATCAAGAAAGTTTTGTCTTTTGATCAAGCGCATCACATCTGATCACAGACTCATCTCTGAGTGACTCTTTCAGCAGACTCACTGCTGAAGATTGAAATTTTGAGTTTTAAATTAGTATGTACATATTTGGTGGTTGATGTCCTTGAAAAAGACTCATTTAAACGTTTGAGTTATCTCAAGAATTTAGGGATGGCATTGAGACTTTCCGTAATCATCTTAGAGATTTAACCCAGAGTCAGTTACCATGCCTTCTATGAAGTATGATTTTTGTGTCTAGGGCATTAAATTACATACACGCCATCATCAATTCATCCTCTCTTTTTCCATTCTTTGACAAAGCATTCTAGTCAGTGCTGTGTTTATGCTACAGGAGAAACCTCAGTCATTGCTGCTAGAGGTGGGTCACCTGAGTTTCTACTGAACAACATCAAATTAGACACACATCGCCCCAGATATTTTTATTTCGGTCATGCAGCACTATGATTAACTCCTATCATTTTTATTTTTGAATGCCTGCATTGGATACACAATGCCATTTCTTCATCTTTTTTCTTCATTTTCTCAGTTTTGCTGTTGTCTTGCTGTTTAACATAGGAAATAGAATGCACAAAAAAGTATGTGCTTTAAATTTTGTTTGGATGGGGCCAGGAAAGAAGTAAACTCAGTGATTGCATTTTAAGTGCATGTGTAATTTTTGTGCCTTGGAAGTGCTTGTTTGTCACAAAGTACTGTGAATTATTATTTTGGCTAGATACATGTTTTGTTTTTAAGTTGTCTCCCTTTCAGTAATCAAACGTTTTAACTGCAAATTAAGTGAGAGTTACTCTGTTTGCTTTGTAGTGGATCACATTTTGCTCATCAAGAGTTTCCTTAGACTTACAGTAGGAAACAATGAGTGATGTTGGTGTAATGTTTTACCATTCTTAAAAGCTAAAGATATCTATGCCGTGTACTCTTTGGAACCATTCTTAAAGATATTTTGTGATTTGCTTAATAATGTCTCATTCCCCATATTTGTGATTGCTTAAATAAGAAACATCCTTCCATACATACTTAAAAATATGTCTCTGTTGCTTAGCAGTCTCAATTAATATCTGATAGATAAACCTCATACCCTATCTGCCTAAGTCTGAAATTCAGGTTAAACTGAGGTCAGACCTATCTGAGATAGCTTGCTGAACATTGGAGTATAAAATTGCCTTCAGTATGTCCATATCACTTTGTTGATTATTTCAGCTATTTACGCTCCCAGATTAACATCTTTTTACGTTGGTACAAAATATTCAATGCATAAGAAATGTTTTGTGAGCAGAGAATCATACTTTTCATGCCTTTATGAACTTTCTTTATCATTGATTTCACCCTGTGGCCTCTGATTACCATTGTTCCTATATCATCATTGCGTACTAAGTAGGTTTTTGGGCTGTGTATATGTTGCTCTTACCTCATTTTTGTTTATAACATGTCATTCATGTTTGTTCGGGTCATTGTTGTTTGTGATCTTGTGATATGCACACAACCTTCATGTTATTTTGATTTAATACTTGAACACAAGTAAATATCTTGTGCTCTCTCTGCAGATTTAAGTAGCAACTAATCTTACCTCCATCTATAGCAAAGATTATAATACACAGGAAAGATAGCCATCTATGTGTTAAAAATGGTGTACTAAGTTCTGGCCGCCTGCAGTGACGCCTTTGCCGTTTCACGACGGCCAAAGGAGGAACTTCGTCAGTCCCAATGCGGGAAATTCAAATTTGGCACCCTAATATATTCGTGATTACTCATTTCACTATGCAGGCCGAAGGCCCTTAACATTAATTAATGCATCCCTGCAGAAACAAATTCAAGATAAATGCACAATTAACCTACATGATCCAGGTGCATGAGTTAACATTACTGAAAAATTGCAATTTTCAAAAGGTTCACTAATGCAAAAACACAGAATTCATCTAGGATAAACAAAATAAAAAAAGAATAGATTTACATTCATGGCATAATTATTTAAATTTATTGCAAATATTACATGGTGATTACATTGCAGTATCATTTGACACTGGACAATAAAATGATACAAAAACTTGGGATCATATCAAACAACATAAGCAAAACAGAAAAAGCTGACAAACTGCACATTAATAATTACACAAAACCCTTAAATGCTGAATTATATTCTATGCTTTGCATGGTACTGAAATACATAATTCAGTCAATTGTTTACAAAAAAAATAATAAAAACAATATTTTGGAAAAATTGTAATATCGCAATCATATGTCCACTTCCCAGTTTCGTTATGCATCATTTTGATTCCAAAGGGTTACACCAATTACATAAAAACGTTGATCATAAGATGTCCTGTTGATGAATAAGATAAGCACAATTATATCTCACAAATTTCATTTTCACATATTGATTAATTGAAGTTTGAAATAAGAAAGATAGTAATACTTACATTCCCATGCCCATTATTCCAGGAAAAATTAATATGCTGAGACACTTCCACATCTTTCATTTTAAGATTTTTAAAAGGTTTCATATGAAATCTTTTATAACATTGCTTTCATATTAATTTTCTGTGCATTTCTGTGTCGTACTAGAGACTATTTCCATCATGTAAAGAAATATTAAAAAAATATGAAGCTACATGCTAAAATAAAGGCTATTAAAGAAAACTACAACAGAAAATAGAAATTGACAATGATTACAAATTATTGAAATTTGGCCAAAAAACAGTAACGTTGCACAGTAATGTCACCCATTTCAAGAATCAACACAGCAATTCACGCAGATTTTGTACTCAAGATAGTAAAAACTGCCTCCGAGGCTGCAATACCACTTCTGTAAATTTCATCTCAGCTGTCACGAGGTATTGAGCACAAATCAATTGGTTTCCTAAAGCAGAAAATTATAAATGCATTATCAGTATCAACTTAAGTCTTAGATTACACTAACATCAGACACATGAATAAAATTCCACGTTGTACTTGAGTGAAAACTTCAATCTCTATGGATACTGTTGGGATTAAAAAAATGTGACACCCAGTATTAAGGATGTAGTAGAGAAGCAGATGTAAATACTAGGATACATTACCAATTCCACGAAACAGATCACCTCCAATCCCAACTTCTCGACATATTACAATTCAAATGACATATTTCGATATTCACGCCGTTCGTCAGTTCAAAGGTTCCATCACCAAAAAATCAATGTTCAACGTTGTACTTGGGTGAAAAATTCCACCTATAACAGTCATCATCTTCAGTCAGCAATACTAGGATTGGGTCAAAGGTTCCATCACCATAAATCAATGTTTAACGTTGTACTTGGGTGAAAAATTCAATCTCCATGGATTCTGTTGGGATTAAAAAAATGTCAACATGAATATGACACCCAGTATTTAGGATGTAGTAGAGAAGCAGATGTAAATAATAGGATACATTACCAATTCCACCAAACAGATCACCTCCAATCTCCACATGTTACAATTCAAAGGACATATTTCAATATTCACGCCATTCGTCAGTTCAAAGGTTCCATCACCAAAAAATCAATGTTTAACTTTGTACTTGGGTGAAAAATTCAATCTCCATGGATTCTGTTGGGATTAAAAAATTGTCAACATGAATGTGACACCCAGTGTTAAGGATGTAGCAGAGAAGCAGATGTAAATAATAGGATACATTACCAATTCCACCAAACAGATCACCTCCAATCTCCACTTCTCCACATGTTACAATTCAAAGGACATAATTCAATATTCACGCCATTCGTCAGTTCAAAGGTTCCATCACCAAAAAATCAATGTTTAACTTTGTACTTGGGTGAAAAATTCAATCTCCATGGATTCTGTTGGGATTAAAAAAATGTCAACATGAATGTGACACCCAGTATTTAGGATGTAGTAGAGAAGCAGATGTAAATAATAGGATACATTACCAATTCCACCAAACAGATCACCTCCATTTCTGGCTACCTACGTTTGTATGGAAGTAGATTTTGTACGTTAACCAGAACATAAGAGAAATTCAAAATGGGATAGAAAAGCAAGGTTAGGAATTTAATTAGGTTATGATGATTTTGGATAGAGTATTAATGAATTAAAAAAATAATAGTGGCTAGGCATGTTGGTAATGTGGAGGAAGATCTTAAAGGCATTGGTTTTCACCGAAATGAGAATGAAAAGGAAGATGACTGAAAAAGTAAATATTTCAAAGATTCTGTTACACATGATTTAAATATTAGAGATGAATGTTAGGTAAATGAACAAAAGTCCAAAACTATTAAAAATGAATGTCTATAATGCGATTTAACTACATAAAAAACTAGAGTTGAGAAGATAAACGAGAGGAAAACATGTACTGAGTAGATTTGACAATAGTTATGTATACAATTAAGTTATATATTGATGTAAGTTATTGTTGCGTTGATAGTCCAAATAGTTTTGAAGAGGCGGTGAATACTAATAAGTCTGAATAATGAAAACAAGCTATGAATGCATAAATAGAAAGTTTGAAGAACAAGAAAACCTGGAAATTAGTTGAATAGCCTAAGAGTAAAAAAATTTTAGATGTCAAGTGGGTTTCGACAAAAAAATGATAAAAAATACAAAGCAAAACAAGTTGTGAAAGGTTTTCAGCAAAGAGAAATTGTAGATGATATATAGGTATTCATATATCTATTACATGAATTATGTTTTGTACCCGCCATTGCAATACACAAGAATGGTGTTGACATGTGGTTTACTTACCTGACCGGGTCCTTTGGAAATCGGAAGAATTTATTCTCACAGGATACTGAGGTGCACCCAAGGGCCGCACACCTCCTACTCCTCAAATATTGCACATCCATATTCACAATTGCTTGAAATCTTCAACCTTAGTCACGGATTAAAATACTGAACTTTTAAGCGGGACAATTTGCACGATCTCCGAATTCTGACTCTTGAAATAACCAGTGAAGCAACTGCACAATGTTCACATAATACAATTGCGTAGGTTATTTTGGCGCAATATGTATTAATCCGATTAAAATATCGTCCATATATATATACAGATAATAATAAAACATTTTTAAATCATTTTTTCCACTGTTCTGTTCTTTATTTTTTCAATTAAATGTTATTTAAACTCGATGGATTATGTTGGTCACAATGAGAAGGAATCTACAGTAGCGCCAAACCCCGTTCACCCGGTTTCACAAGGTACTACGATCACAAAACACCCTACGTCATCGGCCTATTCCTCTTTCACCCCCATGATCTATAGTTTCTAGATTACAGTGACCTGTATCCATTGTAATTCATACAGGAACAGAAAATTCTGTTTATATTAGGGCCAGTTTTACCTAAGACAAACTTAGACAGTCTCCCAATAAAGCCATGGCATTGGATGTTATCATATTAGTGAACAAAGAAAAGGTAGAATATAAAATCTTACTTATTGTTTTTCATTTGTATAAGTTATTGATGATTTTAATATCCAATAGGTATTTATGAATGCTATATCTATCTTTACTTACACTGTGTGTATGGAAAGCTGAAATTCCTTTGTATTGGCAATATATCTCCGTTCCTGATTTAAGGGAGCTGAGAGAGTTGATCAAGCTTAATGTCATTTCAAAATCAAAATTTAGTGTACTTGTGTTCATAAATACTTATCTGCCCATAATATTTTAACAGTTGTGAATAATGGATAGTTGTTCTTGATCCCAACAGTCACTCAACCATGGTTTCCAGCTTATTCAATTTCATCCAAATATTTTATGCTGATCACAAGTTATTTGAAACAAATAGTGCCTCAGAATCTATTTATTTTTCAAGAGTCAAGCTTACATTGCTAGTTTAAAGTAAGTCAGCTCCCAATTTAATGCATTATTCAGTTGCAGTTATTCAGTAAAGCCTTTGAAAGAAAAAGTACCTCTTCATTGGTGGATTTTAGTTAGTAGATTGTCTTGTCAATTTCCTAAATTTTCTCCAGAAATGGGAACTGAAAACAGAAGTTGATGAAGTTTTAATGTCAGAAGTGTTAGTTGCTAAACTTTTCTTGCCTATATGACTTTGATGAATGTATCCGACTGCTTAATTCTTGGCTGACCTGGTATGTTGGATTCACTGGCCATTCTTTCTATTTCTGGCCCTCTTTAATATGAAAAAATATTGGATTGCCAGTTTTTTAACTTAACTTCATTTACCTACCTGTCACTTCATTTCACTAAGCCCCTCGTTTATTTAATTCACTAATCCTAATGAGTGAGCCGAATGACTGAATGAATTTATCTGTAGATTTCAGTTTTATTTTTTGGGAAATCGAAGCTTTTATTATTGCATTTTGCTAACTAATTTTCAGGGTGTGTGAGTGGTACAATTAATGAAATAATTTTCATGCCTGCTTTTCAAAGGTTTCACTAATAAAATTGTTTATTGCATTAATTTGTTGGCTTGGACCACTGGTTTTTACTTTACCATTATGATTTGTTACCTAATTTTTCAAGTATTTGACCTGATCACCATTTATTACCAAAGTTTTCGGATTCTTTTCCTTTTAAATTTTGACTGCCATTGGTACTTGCATGGAATGTTGTTAAGTCACTATGCATAGATGAGATATTTTTAACATACATACATCCTTTCATTTTTAGTGGCTTGAAGTGTTGTGATAGTCTGTTGAGGATGCTGATAGCTTTTAAGAATGATGACCCATTTATGTTTTCAAGTGAAATGCAATGGCGTCATTCACAAGTTCAATTTTTTTGTGCTTAGTGATAAGCTACTCATTAACTGGGATGATGAAAAATAGTGATGTCAAAATCATTTTGGTCTACTTCCTTTTTCAGATTCTAAGAAAATCTAACGTGCTGGCGATGTCATATCAGTCTCATACTTGCTGAAGGAAGATTTTTTTTTTCATTTTTATCACAGATTTTACTCCATATTTCAAATTCGGAAAAGAATAATTGCTCTTTCTTCTCAGATCTGAACTGAATGGTATTTTTCACCAACATAGCTTTTCACAACTATAAAATTGTGGCATTTATGTTGGGCTAAGCCATATCAAATTTGAGTGAAAAATTCCATCTGATGGAATTATATTTGGAAATACTGTCTGAGGGTCAGTTTCAGTTTTTACGTCAATGCCTGTTGTATACGTAATGGAAGTTTCATTGTAATTTGATGTCTTTCAGATGCATTCTTGTTTAACTATACAAACATATAAGATCACACTAATGGATATATATTGTTGCTTGCAGAAGAAAGAAAAATTGTGTAATTGTCAGAAAACCATCCCTAAAATCATATTTGAGTGGAAAATTTTATCATCCACCACCGTTACTGTTTGGGCATTGTGATATTTTATTTAATTAAATATTAAATTTCATATTCTAATGGTTGCCTGGATCTGAAAAATGGAGAAATGTATTGAGAACTTTCGTTATTCAAGTTGAGAATTTTTTTTATTTTAACTCATATCCTTGGTTTTGACGTCATACATCACCGCATGTCACAACCAAGGTCATGTGTTTTATCCTTTACTGCCAGAAATTATTAGGTAGGGTGTGTGAAGACTGCCATGACCATAATTGTGTAGTAGTTAACGTTCTAGTTATTAAATTTGTAAAAATAGTTATAATTGTTAATTCTATAAAGGTAAACACAGTAGAGCACCGATTATCCATGGGAATGGGGGGAAAGCCCAATCAGATAGCTGAAAGTGATGGATAATACTTTTTTGTTCAATTTCAAGGTAGTTGTGGCCTTGTTTATGCACTATCCTTTCTCAAAGTCTTTCACCTGTATTGCATTGAAATGTTCCTTTTTTCCTACCATTTTGTTTATCGAGTGATCATTCATTCTATTAACTTCTCTGAAACATTTCACCAACTTAAATTAATACCTGTTGATTACCTGCAATAGGTACTCTCCATCAATTCTTGGAACATTCGGTTATGTATTTTTATTTTCAGACATGCAAAGAATCCCTACACCTAACTATGATATTTGCCTTGCAAGAAGTATTTAAATTCATGATCGAACCGTAATATGATCTTCACAAGGAATTTGAGGCTATGCCGATTGGTAAAATTTGCCGCACATTTTTTTTTAACTTCTCAGACACCGGTCAAGGTAGCTCATGCACACTTGCTCAACTACAGCTCGTCAGTCTGATTCCTCCATCCCAAGCTATAGATAATCTAGGTCTGTTCTGCAGTAATTAGAAGTTTTTTCTCAGAGTTCCGAGTCCCATAACCCTTTGTGCTTACTCATCCTACTCTCTAAGTAAACAAGTCAAGGTCACTGGCTACTCTAATTCCCAAACACATGGTGCTGCTTGCAGTGGCATACTTACATTTGATACTTTGTCCAAATTACAGTCTGTTTCCTCCTGTAATAAAGTGGATAATGAAAAATAATATTCTTTATACATACATGCAATCAAGGTTTATCACAGACAATAGCCAGAAACTTTAATACGTTTTTGAGTACAAATAATCCTGAGTTCATGCAATCATCTACAAAGCATTGAATGACTCACTTTATTTTGCCCTTTTGTAAAATGTATTTTATTTTTAATGACCGTCCTAATTTTTAAATACTCAAATACCTGGTATTAGAGGTGCTATCTTCCTTTTCTAAGAACTGCATTAATGTTTTTTTCTGATTGCTGTGCAATTTGGAGACACACCTATTTTGTATCGATTGTTTCTTCCTCATGACTCTTGCAGTCATGTACACACTCTGAACCAGTGTATGCAGTTGTGGTGTTGGAGATGATGGCATCGCCATCAAGAATCCTGAACTTCTCAGAAATATTGTGCATTTCGTGCTTTCTCTTTCCTTAAGAATTAGATGTATTGAATCTATTGCTTTCCTGAAGAAAACTTAATGAGTATAAAATGGCTGCAGAAGCAATATAAGCCAGTTCCCTGAGGCCACGCTTACACTTAGCAGTGATTCAGGGGACTCACTCTTATTCAATCCTGTCATGTGCGTAATTGAATAACCTGCTGCAGGAAAACCATTTGCGAGAGCAAAATGTAACAATTTTGTAGACCTGAACTCAGCCGCTGGCTGCGAGTGCAAACAAAAGTGGTAGTAGGTGGGGGAGAGGACAGAAAGGAAGAGTAGTGGAGGGGATTGTTGAGGGACTGATTGTCGGATAATCTGACGGTCGGTTGATCGAACGTCGGATAATCGGGGCTCTGCTGTATTTGAAAGATAGGTACATATTTGACAATTGAATGGTGAAAAATAATGCTTTTGTATTGCAATTTCAAGGTAATTAACATTTATTCATATAAAAATTCAGGTGGATATATCAGCTCTCGGCACTTTTCAAGCACTCACCAATGGGGCAATAGATCCACCCTCTGGCATTAAAAGGGTTAAGAAATAAATTCTCATGTGGAATAGCAGAAGTCTTCCTTTCATCTTACCATGGGCTGTTAATTACACAAAGGTTTATTTTACACAAATTACAATTAACTGCCTGAGGTAACAAGCTGAACGAAAAAATTTAATTGCCTTAGAAGCGACTATTTTTCATCATCCCTCAGCATTATGTTGTCTCTGCAATAAGTATGTGGTGGTTTGCTGATGCAACTCATTGCTTTTTTTTAATGAGCCATCTCGCGCTGATTCCCACAACCCACTATTGTAGTCCTCTTTGTTTGAATGGAGGGAAGTGCTACCTTCCTCACTGTCTTAATCTCGTTAACTGTCACTGACTGTCTCGCATCTTCCCCTCTCCCCCTTACCCCATGCTCCCCTCCCTCCTCTGCTCAGTGGTGGCTTCAGTACTAAGTCCAACCCAGTGGATGGTCGTGGCACGTGCTTGCTCTCCCCCATCAGCATGCCAGCGGCACTCTCCTACACCAGGTATGCCAACTTGTGTGTGCGTCTGTGTGTGCGCTAGTGTGTGTGTGGTTCTTTGAATGGAGGTTAATCATAAGGAAACTGAAATAATGACGTTTTCTAGGGCAAAGAAATCATGGCTGATGAATAAGGTGGGAGGGCAGGAACTGGAGCAGGTTTTTATTAATAGGGTAATCTACTACCAGTTAAGGCAGGTTTAAATGGAAGATTTCTAGATTTCTCTATCTACATACACACTTTCTGTCTTCATCTCAGCACACGTCCTACCCTTTGTCCCATCCATAAAGCCTATTCTCCTTCTTCCCCTTCGCAAAATGCCAACTACCTCCCCTCTATCACGGCTTTAAGCAACGCTTAGCCCTTACCTCTTCCAGCCACCTACTCTGTATCCTCTTAATCTCATGTAGGAGTTTCCTTCCCTCTTCAACATTATTTAGCACTTCCTTGTTCATCTTCCTTTCTCCGAGTCCACATTTATTCACCATACAATGATACACTCCATATTATACTCTTTGCCAGCCTCTTCTTTAGTTCCTTACCCAAGGTCCCCATCATCAGCTCTCTCCTATTGCTATAGGCTTCTTTTGCTAATGTTATTCTCTTTCTAAAGAACAATTTAATTATTTAATCAGTATACTAGAGGTAAATGTGTGTAGTACTAAGGACACTTAAATAAGAATTGCATTTGTGAAAGGGGCATACATCCGATAGGAGAGAGCTGGTTACAAGGACCTTATGCAAAAGTCTAAAAAAAAAGACAGACCAAAAGTGTGATACTGAGTGTAGCATTGTATGGTACAGAAACTAGGGTTCAGAGGGAATGAGATTAGGCTGTAGGATGTGGGTGTGGAGGATAATGGAGAAAGTGTGATATATGGAAAGGAAGACGAACAAGGAAGTGCTTGGAATGGTGAATGAGGAGAGGAACTTCTGAAGGAGATAATGAGGAGGCTGAGTAGGTGGTTGTAATGGGTAATGAGAGGTGAGGATCTGTGAGGGCCAATGTAGAGGGGAGGATGTTGGGTAACTGGGGTAAGAGGAAGAAAGAGATAAGGCTTCATGAATGGGATTAAGTAAGGTGGGACATAAGCTGAGCTGAAGAATTAAACCATGATTGGAGATGGGGGGCTGCACCTGTAAAATTTGGGTGATTTTTTTCTCTCCTCAATCTAAACCTATCTTAATTGGTAGATCACCTGTAATAAAATACCCTTATGGGTTCACTGGTTGATTCGGGAGGCAATTCCAACAGCTGGGGAAATTTGCACTATCAAGGATAGTTGGGAGGTTGGTGAGGGAATGAGAATTGGAGGAAGTGTGGAGAGAAACATGGCATTGGCATTCGCCTGCTCATAACAAAGGGCACCAAGGGGTCCATTGTTTAACATCCGATTCAAAGCATGGAATTCTAAATGAAAGTGCTCACTCCAGAAAACCCAATGAGAGATCTGACAAAAATCTGCTACTACTGGGATTCAAACCCAGACCCTCTGAATGGGAAGCAAGTACTCTAGGCACCAGAAAAACCTCTACCCCTCCCATTTTAGATTTTTGTCCATGAAAACTTTGTATGAATTGGGTACATTATCTTTTGGAAGTCCCACCTCGAAGGTTCATTCTAGCTAAAAACAGTTTCTATATTGAGGCATCCTCTGGTGTCTAGAAGGGGAGAAACTATTGTCAGCGAGAAGCAACCTAACTAGTGCAAACCCGAAAGAAGATTGACCCATTTCCAAGATGTCACGGAAGCCTTCAGAAAAACATAAAATTAATTTATCTCAGGATCTCCATCAGGTCAGAAACTACATATATGTGGCGATTCAGAAAAGCATGGCAGTGTCCCAGCAACTCAGCTGAATTCTTTTCCCCATGGTCACAAAAAGGCCTCCCTCCTGCCCTCGAGGAGTGAGGAATCCCTGATGTTACCATTCACTGAGGGTACATTAACCCCCTCATTCAGATTCCTTTGCCCTTGGCTTGTGGCATGCACAGGTTTTTATATGTCAGCGTGTATCACGTGCTGAAGTATTGTGGACGCAAACATGGGTTGTGCACGTTGTCAGTTATCTTGTGCAAAATTAATGGTAGAGTGCAAAGTGTGCTTGTTTTAATTCCATCATAACCTGAGGCAACGCAGCCCCAATGCACATTCAGATACCTATGGGAAAGTCATTGGTGTGGTCAGAATAATGTTATATGTGGCCAGTTTAAATGTTGTGTTGTTAGGGAAATTGCACAAGAATGTCTAGTCAGCCTTTCCTTCAGATGAGTGTGTCCAAAGGTACACCCCCCTTGTTTAGGGAGGTATAGGAAGAGTCAACTTCATTTGTCCTTAGGACACTTGTAAAGGGAGCCATGGTTCCTGGCAACTAGTGTCAGTCTGCCAGAGAACAGCTGTATGGAAGTGGAGGTTCTGATTTTGCTTTCATCTGTATGCTGAGTGCAGATAAATTGGATGCACTTCGCATAAAAAAGGGGGATCAGAATTCAGCTTAGTAGTCTGTCTCTGATCCAATGTTAGATTGCACCCTTGAGTACCTAGTCTCTCTTGAGTAGCTAGTCTCTTATTTATGGGAGGGGGAACCCCTCAAGTTACCTCTCTTTGTATTTGTGATGAATTGTAATAAACCTGATATGTGACTCAGAATTCTGGACTTTGACTCTTTTTGACCCCTCCACTCTGACCCCTGCATAGTCGTGACCCTGCATAGTAGACCCTGTGAAAGTATGCTCCTTAGGGTCACCAGGAACGTGGCATTAGTTAGAAATGGGATAAAGAACAAGGAGATTCATGATTACGCTCCTGCCTACATCAACCTTTAAGTGATCCTTTTCCCACTTAATTTAACAATGTGTCTCATTTCCTTGCTTGCTTATCCAAAACTCCCTCCATTCCCTTTGGTGGAAATCTTTCCCTTTCTCCTCATGATGGAACCTCCAGATTAACCTTAATGAATGTAAAAGAGAGAACCAAAGTAAGGGTGTGGGTTGATGGGGTAGTTTGTTTGTTGATTTATTTTCTAATCACCAAAAGCAACACTAAGGCCTCATGAATTGACTAGAATAACTGATAAAGAAATTGAAAGAATTAGCCATCAATAGCAACAAAAGTCACAAACCGTCAAATAAACAAGCAAATGAATCAATGTTAAGGGATTTGTAGCATATGTTAGTGTTGTTTCTGTTGATGCTGGTTGCTCTTGTGTTGGTTGTAATGACAGTCAATGTACTCAAAATGCTTCCTTACCATCTTTGCCCCAGTGAATTACCTTTGTACATCTGTGCCTAAGTTCTAACTTGCACCAACGGGCAGAATCTTCCCTGGGTCTTTCATCATAGAGCCTCAAGGGAGAGGGACAGTAACATCCTTCTCTTTTTAAGCTTGAAGCCTCTATTATATTGTCCCCAACACCAGAGGCAAGATTAACTTCATTTGTTTGGCTCCCCGTGAGGTGTAGTGCAATACATGGTTATTAAACCATGGCAACCTTGAACTCAGGACCAGGGATGTGACCCCAAAAGGCACTTTACGTTTCGTGCCGTACCTGGGAGGCACCCGAACTCGGAGTCCGAGCCTCGGCGTTGAAGGAGACCCAACCATTCACCAGGGGTGGTTTATTGCACCAACTGACCAGTCACACTATAGTTTATAACTTCTTAAAGTTAAACATAAATCACAAATCTATGATAGTCTTTGTGTTGCACTAGCCACGCTGATGAAAATTGTTTTTTCATCGCAGTCATACGATAGATATTAATCAATTTACGTGCTTTAGTAATTTAATAGTACATGAAACTAGCTCGGTTTACTAATGCACGTAAAATTGTTAAAATATATCGTATAACTGCGTTTAAAAAACCATTTTCATCAACGTGAATAGCACAACACGAAGATGAACATAGATTTGCGATTTATGTTTAACTTTAAGAAGTCATAAACTATGGTGTGACTGGCCAGTTGGTGCTATAAACCACCTGTGGTGAAGGGTTCGGTCTCCTTCAAAGCCAAGGCTTGGACTCCGAGTTCGGGTGCCTCCCAGGAACGGCACGAAACGTAACATGCCTTTTCGGGTCACATCCCTGCTCAGGACTCACTATAAATCTCAAGAAGAATTTAAAAACTGTTACACAAGGAAAATACTTGATCTGCCATAAAATAACTTTGACTTGAGATTTAAGCACAATGTAGTAATTATATTTATGTATACCTAGCTTGTGAAAAAGTTTTATTTAGAATATGTACATCAGCTTTGGGGTGATGCATAAGGGGGGTTCTGAAGATATGAAAGCTGTTGAAGGTGCCAACCTGCATCATGCAAGGAAAATTTACCACCTCTGTGTTATTCCTTAAGCGGAAGAACTCAACCAATGAATTACCAGCTAAAGTAGGATGTTTAAGCTGTTATCTATTTTGGAGCAACCAGGCCTTTTTGTTTTATCCTAACAATTTCTTTTCTTGGTGTCATGAGTGGGGGCAAAACTAAATCTTGAACTCTTACTAAATTTTAATTTATTAATCTTTGTTATTTAAGTAGGAAATTCATTAAATGCAGTGATATGTCATGTTGAGAATGAAAAATGTGTTCACCTAGCTTCATTTTTCAGTACCTAGTGCAAGAGATATTAAATTGATCTCTTGTTTAGTGGTTGAAGTTTTGGCTAGAAAGTGGTCATTACTTTGTGCATGTGAGTTCACTTCAGTAGCTTAGTTACTAAATTTTTGGTAAAACTTACATTTGAAAACCAAGGATAGACAAAGTTAAAAGAAAAGCATCGTTTCGAGATTTGATAGGGTTTTATCCAATGCCAAACTACATGTTTGTGCAGGTACGTTTTTTACTTTTTCTTCAAAAATCAGGTTGCATGCTTTTTTAATTTTTCATTGTCTGTGATACTCCTCTGCATAATGCATGCCATTTCTTTGTCAAGTTTTGCTTACCAAAAGTAAATACAGTATTATTTGAACTTTTCTGTGGTTAAGTAAAGTTTTGCACATTGAACTTTAAATTCACTGTAATGGCATCTCTGGTAATGAAATTCAGTCAAAACTAATATTTTGTGTGAGTGGTTTATGCATATTCTAAGAATAGACTGTTGGAAAAAGGCTGTTTACTAAGGTGGTTCGAAAAAAAACAATTTTTTAATTTTGGAATCCCATTAGCACTCAGAAGTTGGTATCCAAAATACAGAAAAAATAATAAAAAATTCTAAGTTGACATCTTCAGTTCGCTCATTGGCTTTAAGTTTGATAAATAATGTCAAAAACTGAAATTTTGTAAAAAATAATATAATTAATTTTTTTTGTTTTATTTTTACGAAACAGCCATAAAATGGCAGTTTATAGCATGGTTTAAACCACAAAACATTTTTATAACTCTTACATACCACCTTTAGCTCATGCATAATCCCTACATGTGGCTAAAATCACCTAAAAATTGAGATTATTTTATGTACTAAATATGTCGTAATTACATTTACTTATGTATTACAATGGATCATATTGTTATGGCTTTGATTATATTATACAATACATAACCTTTATTAAATGCCAAATTTGTAAAAATATAACAAATTACTGTGGTTTTATAAATAAAAAACATATCATTACCAGAACTACCTGGATTTTAGTGAAGTTGCATTGTTCTTGTCTGTTCTCTTAGTGGGATACAGTATTTCAAGCATACCATTCCAAAGGATGGCAAAGTTTAACCTCAAGATTACGTAACACCGTTTTTACATCCCGTATTTGTCACTGTTCCATCACAACTACTTGCAACAAGCTGGACACAGTCAAAGTTTTTACTTTCTAAATAGCACGAAATGCTTTTGGCTATTTCGATTCCAGTGCCACTTTGCAGTGTCAAATATCCCATATACCTTCCACCAGGCTCTTGAACCAAACTGATATGCTCTCTTTCTTCAATCTTAGATACATTTTGTTACTATTTCTTTCTTGATAATAAGAGCTGTCTTTTCGCCCGTCGAATTATACTCCTATCTTTGCATTAGGATTTTCCATTTGTTAATAGTCTTGATTTTTTTATTTTCTCATCTGACCTTGCTCTTATCTATTACTTGGGACAAATCTCCTTCATTTATCAAGCCTTCATCTTGTAAAACAAAGGAGGCAATAGCAGCTGTGGCTCGTGGCAAGTTTAATGCGCATCTGAGATGTTGACGGTGAACTGTCACCTTTTGCTCTATGACTCTGCATTTGGGTGTTTTGGGTAGAATTTATTAGAGTATATCCTTCACTAACTTTCACATTCACAATCTCATTTTTCGTATTATTTTTTTTCTTTCATCTCTTTTTACTATCTTATTAGTCTCTGCTCTCTATCTAAAGTGCCAACATATTTAAACCTGACAATTTGCTGGTTTTACATGAACTCTCTCTTAATAATCGGGATCTTCTTTTCTTTATCACATTTAGATTCCATTATTACTCTACAGCCACAAGAGATATGCTCATTACCACAAGAACACATAAGATCCATTACACACTTGTAGAAAGCCACATCGAAAAACTTTGATTTTGTTTCACTGGTAAACTGATTGAGTTTTGTCTTGAAGCTAAGTTTCTCTTTATCACGACTAAACGACTTTCTCTAAGTGTAGTACTTATCATGGTAATCCTTTATTAATTTTACAATACGTTCATGACTAACCATTGGTATAGAAGCTTTACTGTAAACTTCCTCTATTTGAGCAGCAATGCAATGAGATATCTCGGAAAAAATAAGTTTTTCACAGATTTTTATGTATCTTCATAGCAAGCCAACAATACATCTTCACACTCTGGGTAAAACACTTTGACTTAAAACTTTGGGTGCACCAAAAAATGGACAACACTTAACCATTTAGTAGTTTTGAGATACCCCATTTTTTATTATTAGGGGACCACTATAAAAACCTTGAGCATAAAAACCTTACAAAGTATGACACTAAAAGCAAAACACACCCCACTGTTATGTTCAATCACAAACGGACGATGCTGCTTTGACTAGAACTTAGCGGCAACTGAGTGAGAGTAGAGTGTGTGCTGTATGATTTCAAGTCCAAACAAGCTGTTCTAGTCTAGACTAGTTTACTGCCTGTAGAGACAAGTCGGTGAAGCAATGCGACAGCACCAGCTCATCACTTGCCGCTGAGCGCTCGCATCTCAGCCCTCGACCAATGCGTAGTTGTCATATTAGCATATATATTTAACATCACATTTACCAGTACTTCAACAGTAGACTAAGAATTATTTGCTCGCTCAAGAGTACAAATAGTTTACCTAATATATGATAATATGACATTTTAAAAGTGCTCCCAAAAAATTTATGTTATTGCTATTTTAGCCAAATTTAGGGCTTATGCGCGAACTAAAGGTGGTGTGCAAAAGTTATAATTTTTTTTTTGTGTTGAAACCATGCTATTAACAACCATTTTATGGCTGTTTCGTAAAAATAAAACCAAAATATTTAATAATATAATTTATACAAAATTTCAGTTTTTTACTATTTTCTCAAACTTTAAGCCAAATGCGTGAACGTAAGATGTCAACTTAGAATTTTTTTATTATTTTTCCTGTATTTAGGATACCAAACTCCAACTTTTGAGTGCTAATGGGATTCCGAAATTTAAAAATCGTTTTTTTCGAACCACCCTACTGTTTACCTAGCTTATATCTCCTGGCATGAAGCACTATACATATGTATGACTAATCTAACAGTCCAGGTATATTCAAGATAAGCAGTTTGAAGGTCACCATGGGGAAGGTAATTTGTCCACCACTCTAACCTGCCAGTTTGTTAATGTGGATCATAATTATGACTGTATTTGGTTTAGCTAATATCCTAGATTTTCAAGATCTATAAATTGAATTTTGTGGGTACTGATAGCTAGCCATGGTATTACTTTTACAGCATCACCTTTCAGTACACAGAAGTGTGAAAATTCAACTGAGGAAAAATCAGGTGCCTCGACTGAGACATGAGACAGGATCCTGTGATATCATGGTGGGTGCTATAGCCAGTTGAGCAACCAAGGCATCCTTTGAAGCCCACAAAGATTCTCAGGGGATAAGGATGCCTTGGTAGCATAACTGGCTGCAGCACCCAGTGATTTATCCAGGGATCCAGGTTCAAGTCCCAGTCAAGGCAGATGATTTTTCCTCTGTAAAATTTTCACATTCCTATAAATTGGTACTCGTACAAGAATGTTACTACACATATATTTTCTATTTTTTGGCAACTGTGGCCTAGTAGCCTTTTGTGTCCCCATTTACAAAACTAGAACCTTTCTAAAGCATAAAAATCGATGAAAGATCTTAGGTTTTCCCAGCAAATACTTAGGATGAAGAGTCATCAGTTTTCCCTCTGTATAATGGTGTTGATCTGCAGTGACATTTCAACAGGGTAACCTGCCATTGTCTTCAGGATGAATACTGCTCCCCCAATTCACCTAGATAACGATGGCAGACTGTGCTAATGAAATATTGGTTCTGATCAACTGAGGTGTACTTAGCAGGCGGCAGGGCCCTCCAGGGGTGTCAACATGGATGGGGCAGCATGGTGTTTTTTTCTTTTGTTTGAAGAAATAGGTTCATTTATTACCCAAATAAAAATGAAAAATTCGTTATTTTTTTGGTCAGAAACAAGCATTAATTGATAATGACAAGCAAGTGCTAAAAGGTTAAGTACTAGGGAATGAATGACTGTCAAATGAAATATTGTTTGGTGGTGTTTTGGTTTGTCTTCGGGAATCCTAAGTCATGTCCATGGTAGGATCTGTAGCAGAGTATAATCAAATTGGTGTAGGTATTCTTTATTCATGAGTCATGTGTTTTAGTTCATTTTTTAAAGTCACTGTTTACCCCTTTTTCTTTCCATGTTCATCTTAATTATGTATCTCTGTCCACGAATTATTGAAATGGCTTGAGTACAGTTAAAGTCAGTTATGATTCTTCACTCACTCAGTGATTCAACCCAAAGGTTGGTTTGGATAGTTGAGGGTAGAGCTCAACCCAGACTAAGCCACAGACGTGTGAATTTCACACATTCAGGGTAGGGGGGCCAGTTCCTTTCCCTGGGCCACCTCGCACTCCGAGGATTTTTGTTATGGGGTGTTCAAAGGCTTCACCCGGATTTGAACCCAGGACCCTTCGATCAGTGGCCAAGTGCTCTACCCACTAGGCCACCACGCTCCCATAATCTTATGATTCTTAATCCTTGATATTTTTAATCCCTATTTATTTGTTTAACTGAAGATGGAAATTGCAATAATTTGTATTTGTGTATATGCAATATGTTTTAGAATTTGTTGGCTTCCCTGAGCTGTTTGAAAGAATATATATACTCAGTTTCTTTTAATAAATTTCCACAAGCAATGTCACAATTTCAAATGGTCAATCAATTCAAAAATGTTATATTTTGGCTGTGGGCCATATTTTTGTGTATAATTTGCTGTGAACTAATTTCAAGGACGAATTTAGATCTTTTATATGATTCCTGAATCAGCCTGATAGCTTGCTTCATTAATTTATCTCCCTGAAAAGCTTTATTATTGTATTAAATTCTAGATTATTAGTTTTTATTATCTGAAATTATATGGAATATTTCTCAAAGTAATGATTTAGTCAGCATAATTAATCTGCTTCTTAATTTGTTTGCTCACACATATGTTTTTCAATTCTTATCATACTTGGTCTTGTGCCTTGCAGTTCTGGTGAATTGAAAGTTACAATCACCATATTAATTTATGAAATATATATTTATTTCCTGTTATGTTAGACATTCCATCATGCTCCATATGGATTTTGTTGTTCTAGATAGAGTGATCAAATTTGTGTTGCTAGTGTTTCCCTATCCAACGTATGCTTCTAGCTTAGCTTTGTGATAATGTTAATTTCTCAGTTGGATTTGAGGATTGTATTTGTGCTGATTTCGTACATGTAGTGTGTATATGTTGTACTTTGTCATTTCTAACCTTCGGTGAACTATAGTGCACTTTGGGCAGAATTTTTTGTTTCTGCATTAGTTGAAGGCATAAAACATTGGAATTCTGTTGGATCCATCGCATGAATGTAGCATTGTTTTGGCATGCATTTGTAAAATGAGTCATACAAGTTAATTGATGAGGTTTAGGGGGGTTACCAGTATTTTGGCTAGCTCTATTACATTTTTTTGTAAAGTTAATCCATGACATAAGTTATGTGCTTACTGCACAGAGTTGTATTCTTCCTCTATATTTTGGAATGAGTGTCAGAAGTCATGGTGCTTTGCATGGCCAATACATATTAAGGATTCTCTAAGTTCCATTGGTGCTGCTGAAATTTGGGGCTAGATTATCTGATTAATTAGATACTGTAGAGGGTAAATTCTTAGATTTTTAGTCTAATCTAATGCAAGCAAAGTGAGCGTAAACCTTATGTAAGGAACAGAGAATACTTAATTATCCGGAATGACAAGAAAGTGTGAGCATGCAATCTTATCTTTGAAAGGTCAGATGACAAGGAAGTGCGAGCATCCAAACTTATCTGTGAAAGGTCAGACCATTACATTTGGCGAAAGACAAGTAGAAGGAAAAAAATTATGGTTAAACATGAAGGAATCATTTCAATTGGCAAATTTAGGTATACATTTCCTGCAGCTGAAGAGTGTTAGAGCCTTATTTTGTGATTTGGATACAGAAATTATTAGGTTAGGAGGTGTGGCTATACCAGCTTTGTCTTCATGAATCCACAACTGACGGTGCAGTTTATTGAATGACTTTTTATTTTGTCTATTGGGGAGTGCCTCATGATTTTATTAAACGTTTTCTCAGCATCTCAACAATAGATCTTGAGGACACCGGCTCACTTGCGTCGAGGAGAAGCTCTTCAGGTGGGCCCATGTCTCCAGAGGTGGAGACACCAGTTAGCTGTGGAACAAGCAAGGGGATATTACTTCCTCCAGGACCTGGTGGCACTGTCGGCTCATCTCTTGGCACGGCTGGCACGAGGACAGCTAGCACGACAGCCGACACATTGCTGGGCAATGCAGAAGCTAGTGAGCAAGATGGGTTCTACCTGCTGAAGAAGGATTCACAGAGGAGGATGACATTGACCAAAGTTCTGAGCCAGGACGAGGGAAAGATCTGTGACATTTGGATGAGGAATCTGGAGAGGGATCTTGGAGACACTGTGTTGACAATGGTATTTGGTGATTTTATTGCATTGCAGCAAACTTTTGATTATCCATGTACAGATTTTACATGCAACTCTCTCCTCCCTTCTCCACTAAATTTCGATATTCCAAAGGTAAAGACAAAAATAAACTTTGAAACTTTGATGTAATTAAAAATATTTTAATATTGGGTACTCTATTTTTCCATTCATTTGTTTTCTTTTTGTTATTTAAGGTAGTTTGAGTAAGATATCACTGCTCATAAAATTTGACAAATTTGGCTGCATTATTTAGAACAAAATCTCATCTTTCCAATGATAAGAAAATATAAGCCACTTACCATTATACTTTTTGAGATATTTTCCAAAACATCGTTTTCCATTGGAAATGGTATGGGAGCGAAGCAAGTCCATAATATATACAGCCGCACGTGTGACACATTTACTCACGCACATGTACAAATTGTCCCCCACTTCCGATCAAAGGCATTCATAGGCAAAGGTAAGGCATTCATATTAATATCAGCAATTAATTAATAAAATGTAGGATTTAAAAGTTTCGTCTCCGAGAACTATCACGACAGATGATGTGCAGAAGATATACCTACGTCTCATCCCACCTCTGTTCATAGTTAATAGTAAATTTTTGTTTGGGCAGAAGTGGGGATTAGAAGATATTTGTCACATATCATTTCATATATTGTTAGATATTCGACACGTGGCGCATGCACAGAATGCTCGCATAGCCTCCCAACGTGCCATTTTCATAGCTGGCGCCCACCTTGCAGGCCATTATGTTTGACCTTTTATTTGTATGTTTGACCAAATAATCAACCAATTCAATTTTTGTTCTTGAAAGATAAAGGTTTAAACTGTTGTAAAATATATGTGTATTTCAACCTATAATGAGTTGTCAAACATTACCTTTTTTAAGCTGAAAAAGTTGCAAAATTTGCACATTTCCGTTTTTCTTGCTCCATTGCGCCGTGATTGTACACCACAAATAAAAGTCTACATACTATGTACAGTCCTGCATCAGGAATGTTCAGAAACATTTAGCCTGAACCTTTCTAAGAATTAGTTTAGGAGTTATTATGCCCTAAACATGGATCAAAATTTTAAAAAATTGGAATAATTAAAGTCATGTGAGAGTTCAGAATAGATGTCTTTGTAGCCAAAAGTTAAAACTCAGATTCTTGTCTTTTTATTTAAAAAATTTCATTATATTTGAAATCTGACAATTACATTGACATTTATCTGAGTTACAGTTGGGAGCTCTTGCATGCCATTTTGCACTAACTTTTGATATTCAAAGCTTCATAACATTCACATTTGTAATTATTCAATGCTAATATTTAGCACATCAACTTTTCTTAATATATTCTTCCTTTGTGCCAAAGTTCGTGAGAACTGAAGATGGTCAAGCCACGAGTGAATAGCCATTTGATTGAGTTTGCGTGGAATCGCCCTGATGACAGTGATATGATTCATTTTTAAGTTGTGTTCCTAACTTTGTGTATAAGAGAGCCCGGTGAGGATTCCTGTGAGAAAGACGAATTGGGGAGGTGAGATGCCGAAAATCTTCCATTGCTGGTTAAAATATGTAGTAAAATCACCAACCAGCAGATAATAGGGCATAGTATAGGTATATATAGTATACCACTGGAGTCAGGTTGGAATAAGTTCTTTGATTAATGTCACCATCTGTCGGGGGTGAGAGTAATCAGTTCATGCGTTGGCCAAACTAAACATTTTTCATTTTCTTGCAATAATCTTGCTGCATCCCTAGCTGTTTTCCTGGCACCCTAAAGTGCCAAGGCACACCGGTTGGGAACCACTGCCCTAGAGTCATAGTGGCAGTACTCTGTTTGTTGAGAAACTCTATTCCCCCTTAGTTTCTGATGAAGCTCTTGACTACATTCAAGTTCACAGTTTGGCAGGTTTTCGGGTTCTGTCCTCGTTGGCATCATTCTTAATGGCGACGTTTCACCTACTATGCCGTAGGCACCCTCAGGCCTGGCTGAACTGAAGATTGATTTGAAAACGTCAGTCTATATGTGGTTCAACTGGGGTGTCTGAGTGCAGGCTCTTCACTGATTGGTCCATCCCCAGGGATCCGATCAGCAAAACGTGGGAAGGGAGGATGGTCCATTTTGGGGCCATGGATAATGCATTTCCATGTATTGAAAAGGGTGTAGCAGTCTTCCCTATTCATGTTGTTGGGTCTTTTGGTTATCTCCACAGCTTCTCTGATGAGTCTTTGGAAATATGTATCATCTTTTTATTACTACATATATTCCTATTACTATATTCCCTAATTAGTATGTGCATTAATGTGTTTTGGGTCTATTCTTGTGCATTCTTTGAAAAAAAAATTTACCTAAGTAGGGATATTTTTATCTGGAAAAATGAAATTTAGGTGTAGAAAATTCCTGGAATTCTGTCATTTTTGGTCTGTAACAATCCTGCTACAGCCATTGCTGCCTATTGGCCTCCTCCTTCCCTTCCCCCCTTGGAATTTGTAAAAGGGAAAGCATTCACTGCCCATTTGAGCATTGTTCTCCCTACTTCCGCTCTCAGGCTCACCTGGAGACACTCATGCGTGGCCTCAAGGAGTACATCCCGGAGAAAAACAGGGAGTTCATTGAGAGTGCAATCCACACCCTGAAGGAGGAACTGGACTTTGATGCAGTCGCCATCAACCAGCTTCATTTTGCCATTTACCTCTTCCAAGATGCGGTGAGTTGCCAACATTGGAGTTGATAACTAGGAAATAGCTCGACAGATTCACTCTTCTCCTGAGTAGTGACCATATAGGGAGACAAAGGTCTCGATCTAGTCTGTCATGTGGTCCCATTATTTAAGGAGGAGATTTTTGTCAAGTGATCAAAACCATCTAATTAAACCATGAATAGATATCCTTGTAGAACTTCTGGAAATCAAATATGAAAAAGAGATGCTCCTATTTTAATAATTAATCTTAGCACATTAGAGGTGGATCACGAGTTAACTTGTATATGTTTTGCGCACCATCTGTTACGGATGCATCTCGATGTAACTCATGTTTCTACACTCCGTCCTGAGATGCCGCCTGCTGTGATCTATTGTGACTACTTCGTCTATTCAGCTGTTTCAATCAGTAATTAACCTGTTAAACTCAATTTATTTCAAATTTCTCTTGGGTATTTATCAATTTTGTGACATTTTGGTCTTTTGAAGAGTCAATATTTTAAATATGTAAATGCTGGAAAAATTACACGGCCGCTGGGTTAAGTTGGAAATATCTGATCTTTTATGTGTTAATAATAAAAAAATCAGTATATTGCTGTAATAGCTTAACTATTGTGTGATTTTTTTCTCAAATAGATAACTTTAAAAGTCGGAGATGCACTATTGAAGTATATATGTACTTCTAATTTTAAAAATATCTTTTCCCAGGTCAACGTGGTCTTGCGCTCTCACAGCATAAAGCCCCATTGGATGTTCGCCCTAGACAATCTAGTCAGGAATGCTGTCCAGGCTGCTATAACTGTTCTCTCCCCAGGTGTGTGACAGTGAATTTTGCATGCTCTTTTGAGTTTGTTAATAGCTGAACATCATCCTACTTGTCATCCAAAACTTGAGATAAAAAACTTGTTTTGATTTCTGTCGTCTAAAACTGGAAATGGAATGCTTTTTCATATTTCTTCTTCATTGATTAATAGCATGTGGTATAATTAATGACGAACATTCTATTATGCTATATGATGCTGAGGGAAATTGAACATCCTATATGATGCTTAAGGAAATTGGAAGCCATGGGTTTTCCCTCTCTAAAACTATTAAAATTTATTTGTAAACGTTAGAACAGTGTGTGATTTAGTCCTTTTACTGCCAGCCCATTTTGGGTGGGATGCGCGAAGACTGCCAAGGCTTTTTTCAGGTTTTTAAAGTTGGGTCAATAAATCGGCCCGTGGCAGTTTTCGCACATCCAACATGGGCTGACATATCGGCCCGCTGGCAGTAGAAGGGTTAAGTACCCTATTTCCTGGCCCTTTGGACACATTCATTTGGCCCATCTAGGTGGATTTAAACTGGCTAGTTACTTCTGCAAGTTTCTTCTGCAATAACTTAAAGAAGATTTTACTCTGATGAAAAATTTTGTATGAGTTAGTGAGAGCCAGATTGGGTGTCATTTACACTGGCAACATAGGCTTACGCACGGGTAGTGCCGGTGGTGCACTGGTACCACCTAATGGCGAGAAATAATTAATTAAATAACCTCCAGTATCCTTAACATTTTTCTTGTTCAAATGCTAATATTTTGGGAATTGTTCTCTTGTATTTCTTGTGAGAGAGTTATTCTCATACGTGAGAATAGGCTTCGGTGAGAAAGTGCGATGAATGGAAAGGAAGACAAACATATGTTTGGTATGGTGGGTAAGGAGAGGAAGCTTCTGGTGGGTAGAGTAGAAGGCAGAGTAGGTGGTTGGAAGAGGTAATGAGAGGCGAAGGGATGCTGAAGGCTGTGATAGAGGGAAGGATGTTGGGTGTGGAGGGAAGGGGAAGAAAGGTGTTATGGATGGGATGAAGAGAGATAGGATGTATAGATGAAGAAGAAAATTGTGTAGATTCATAGCGGTGTGTGCATGAAAAAATCTTCAGGATTTTCACTCTTTACCGTTTAAACCTTCCTTGGCTGGGATATCACCCTAATAATTGAAAAAAAATTTATTGCATGGAGGATTTTTTTCTGATATTATTTACTTATTGTCGTTGCTGTGCTTTCACAGAGTTGGGTGCCAATTTGGCTGGGCAGGACCATCACCACCATCACTCAAGGGGCAGCAGCAGTGGTGGTGTCGGCGTTCTCCCTGAGATCTCGCTGCATCCAGTCGCCCCCTCCCCCCACCTGACGGCGACGCCTGTTGGGAGCAACACGTCAACAGTGGGTGGGGGAAGTGTAGTGGGTGGATCGGTGGTGGACGTTGACAGTGGCATAATTCCCCCAGGCAGTCACCCGACGCCCTCGCGCTCCAACTCGGTCGTCTCGTCCACTGTGAACTCAGTCAAGTCGAACAAGGCCCTGGATGGGATACGGGGGATTTTGGGAGGGAGGGCGTCAAGGTTCCTCCTCGAGTTCCAGGAGCAAGTGGAGCAGCTTAAAGCAGAGAATAACAGGTGTGCACCAGTCTAATGTCTGTGTGGATGTCCAGTGAAAATTTCCCAAGCATAAGTTGATTATTTTATCTCAAAATAGGTTATGAGAGGTATTTTATGATGCTTTTAACCCCTTAATTCTTTATGAAATACTTCTCAGCCCCCTAGTGAATTCCAGGTGATGCCATTGGACATTAGCCTGCACTTATGTACTATCCTTGTTGTGCTTTACAATATTCATTCCACAAATCCAATACATATCTTCCATTGTGCTTCCTCCATGTTCTTTGTATGCTTGGAAAATAAATAGCTAGTCTGTGATATTTGATCCAGCTATGTAATTGCATTGAAACTAAAATAATGGCATAATTATTCTGGCTTTCGTGGGTTGAATAGGAATTAGGTGGGACTAATGATGTATCTGTTTGTCAGAGATTTTCTTTTGTAAGGTATTTTTTGGAAAGGGGTTCTTCTATGTTCTGTGTGATAAGAGTTTTTCCTCTATAAGCCTGGTACTTTTGCTTATGGTTATAGTCAGCAAAGTTTGCATTAGGAGGAACTACTCAGTCATGTCCTAAATCCAGGTTCTCTTAAAGAATATCCTTCGTGCTCTTTAAGTAGAATTTATGCCAAGTATGAACGATTTAGTTTAGTGAAATAACTCTCCTAACATATTATCCATTGTAGTAAATTCAACTTCTGAAACAACGAAGTCTAAGTTGAATTCATAGATGGCAGCACATAGCATAGTATTTGAATCATGGTTTCAATACTTTTTGTAGTTAAGTTATTTTATGGGTGGTTCTATTTTCAAAAATATATGATTTAAGTTTCAATGCAAAACTTAGCCTTATCAAAGTTTTGTCTCCAACATTATAGTGAATTAATATAAAATTATAAATACTTAAATTTTCTGCAGGTTTTCTCAAATTCAGCATCACCTTATATCTAGGCTAATAGAGAAGTTCATCACTCTATGCTAGATAGTCAACCTTGATTTTCAGCATCAAATTTGGACAAAGGTTTGAAAATCTGACCCCCTCTCATGCATGTAGGCTGCTGCCGTGATTTCTTTGTGGTTTCATTTTTTAAATCACTCCTTTCTAACCTGTTTTTGTGGTCTAAGACTTTTACAGGACCTTGTAGATGGTCAGAAAGCATGCCAGGAAGTCCTGAAGAATTCCCTCGAAGAGCAGCGACTCAACGTCACCCTCCTGAATCAGGCCGTCCAGCAGCTCTCACTCTTGTGGAACGTGGTGAATTCATCGTGGGGTTCTGGAGGTGGGGAGGAGAGAAGATCCAGGCAGGACACGGGGTTAGTACTACAGTGTTGTAAATGCTTCCTTATCTTCCTGGTAAATTTGTGGAAATAGGTCACGAATAGTGGTTATTAGGTATTTGAGAAGTACATCTGAGAGAGTGAAATTTGTAGTGAATAAATCACCTGACTTGACTAGGATTCGAATCTGGATTTCCTAATTTCTGGTCAGGTGTTACACCATCAACCCTTCTTCATTCAGGGAGAATTTCAGTGTGGGTTTAAACAAACAAAATGTTTTCATCTCCAGTCCGTATTTTAGCAAGGGAGACATCTGAGAAGTGTTTGCAGCCAATGTACATCATCCGTCAATCAAAATCATCCAAATCAGCCATCATTTCAAAAATTTGTAACTCGAGTTTGAATTGGATATCTCTGAAACCAGAAAAGCTATTTGTCACATGCATACTAATTTATACTTTAAATTGATGTGCAAGTGAAAAATAGCTCAGTGTTTTCCAAGAATTTTAAAGCTTATTATGTGTGTATATTCTGCATGGATTGATAGTAAACACCTTTTTCAAATACTGATTTTAGTTAAGAACGAAAAGTGGCCCATTTTTCAAACTCCTAAACAAATGCTTTGTGTTTGGCACTTCAT
Source organism: Pyrrhosoma nymphula (assembly GCA_963573305.1). NCBI lineage: Eukaryota > Metazoa > Arthropoda > Insecta > Odonata > Coenagrionidae > Pyrrhosoma > Pyrrhosoma nymphula. Next base: position 52,370,818 of record OY754333.1, read on the forward strand.
TATAACAAAACTAGGAAAGAGGGCAAAATTTCCTGCTTTCATGTAGTAACTTAAGTCTTTGCAAGTATTCATATGAAATTACACATTATAAACTTTATCCACTTAGCTATTACAGGGTTGCCACTGACCTGGAAAACGAGGAAAAGTCAGGGTATTGAAAAATGGTCCTGGAAAAGTCAGGGAATGTTTTAATGAGACCTGGAAATTTCTTAAAGTTTCAACCTTATCTGCATCATTTTTATAATCCCATGATTTATATTACGATTTGTCGAATGGTTGAAATTAGCGTATAAATGATTTACTAAGATCGTGATTCTGGGCTGCCAAATTCAACAAATGATTGTTAAAAATATGTTTTTTGCTAGCGCAACGCATGATAACCTGAAGTCTTGAAGGTCCAGCACATTTTCAAGAATGTACGACCTAAAAAAATCATTCATGGCCGGGAAATGGAATAGATAGTACTTAATTAGCCAGCCTCGGTGGTGGTGGGGTAGAGTTCTTGCCTGCTAATCGGAAGGTCGTGGGTTTGAGTCCCGCTTGGGTGGGTTTTCTTCCACTCAGGGCATGGGTGTAAATGTAATATCTAGGGTTAAATGTAAGAGAGGGCTGCATAGCCCTAATTTCACCCTAAACAAAGGCAATAAATAAAATAAATAATTTAACTTAACTTGAAAGTTATACGTTATGAAACCCTAAAATCATTCAGGACTGGAAAATTTTAACAAAAGGACAACCAATAAAATTATTCAGGGTCGAGAAATAGAACTGAAGATGGATAAAATGGACGGATGGATGAAAGATGGATACTGAAGACCATGATGTAAATGTAAAACCTTGGGTAAGCTTGGAGATTGTAAGAAATGGATGAGTAATATAGATGCCATGAAAGTGAAAGGAAGTATGTATAGTAAAGGAATGCACAGAGTAAGACAAAAAGTTTTTTTGGTTGAGTCTATTCATTGATAAATGGTTTCCTGATATTTGATTCTAACCTTTCTTAACCAGTAAGATACTTACAGGGATTCAAAATTTACCAAATAAATATTACGATGAAATCTTGTTATAACTTTATTTGTTATAGTGTAAAGGCTCATTTCATACCCCCTTGCCTTTACATTATAACAAGGTTCTACTATATTATTTTGAGATTCACTATCCAGAAGGAAAGTCCAAGTTTCTTATCCTGGTATCATTGTAATGTAAGGAGTCAATCTTTAAGTCTAAATTTGTTCTCTCTTTCTAATCTATTATCTTAATGTTATCATTGTTTTTGGGAAAACATTTCATGACATGCCCATCCCCATAGGCTGATAGCTGTTGGATAGTCTTCTCATTTCATATTTTAGCATGGAATAATAACTACAAATAATATGTCATCTCTATTTAATGAATGATAATTGTTTACCCATTCAATTATTTTTCTAGTTCATTTCTAATCACTAAGCTACATTGTACCTTAAACTGAATGCATTTTCATTCTTAATTTTTACTATCAAGTCTTATTTTCGATATTTAAAAATACATATTGTAGATGAGAGTAAGGTTTTCCTTCTCACATATTGTTGCAATAGTATGAACAAATTATTTATTTTTTTAATTTCACTCATTTTTTACTTATTATGTATCTTTAAATATTATTGTGGTATTTTCGGAATTCTCTCAGTACATTCCCAACAACTTATAGTTGTGGGAAAGCCCTCTGGAATTTTCACGTTGTCAAGTAATTTTAAAATACTTATTATTAAAGAGAAATGTTACCAGTTATCAAGAATTCATTTTTGCTTAAATTTTCCTCTAAAACTCCTAAGCAGTGATAAAGGCATAAGGAAACGTTAGATATGTATGGAGGAAGGTAGTGTCTTGTATAAAAAACACATCTCGTCCCCACAGGATAATTACTGCTACCTAATGTTGGTGTTTTACTAATACTATTAATTTTTGAAAAGGTCATGGAAAAAGTTGCCAGACACCCATAAAAACCTGGAAAAGTCAGGGAATTTAAAAATTCAGATCTGGTAACAACCATGTATTATCAAACAATTTATGGAAATGCTTTTCTGCTATTAACAAAATAATGCCAACCAAAATCAGAATTTGAAAAAACTGTTTACTATCAATCAACATATAGGTAATGTAATAAGCTTTAAATTGATGTGCAAGTGACAAATAGCTTCTCTGGTTTCCAAGATATTAAGTTTCAAACTTGTGTCACACAGTTTTGAAACTGACTGTAAATCTACGTACAATTATAACCCTGTGAGCCTTTCAGAGTGTTAGGATACTTTCTGTGAAAAATGAAGGTATTTGGGGAAAGGATTTGGAATAAGGAAAGGGAATTGTGTGCTAGATGTAGATTGTATGGGTGGGCGAGGGCCTTCTGAAGCCCTCCTAGCACTCAGACCTTTTTGTCCATTGTGCCATCTCACGTTCAACCTGCCTGCCACTTGCAGACATGGGACAAGAGCACCACGGTAGAGGTATGAAGGAGGGGCCACCCCCAACCTTCCCGGTACCGGTATGGAGTCCTCCTCCCTACCTTCCCAGTCTGGGTATATCTCCCTCCGGCCTCCCGGTATAGTTATGCAGGGAGTGTTACCCCTCCATCCACCCTGGTAGAGGCATGAAGGAGGGCCACCCATCCAACTTCCGTCTAGGCCCAACATTGCTTAACTTCGGTGGTCTGATGGGAACCGGTGTGTCATCGTGGCTAGGCCCTTGCTTCAGTTGTATGCCAACAGAATGTCTTAGTATCTCAGTTGTTTTTTGGAGTCATTAATGGTGCATCAGAAGAAGGAATTTTCGTACCTATTACTATTCTTTTTCCACTTCTATCCTTTCCAGAAATTTAGTGTCCTCTGTGTTGCTCTCACTGGTTTTCCTCTTATTCATGTTTCATCTTGCACTTGTGCACATGACTGCATGCATCTATTCCCCGGTGAGTTCTTTTTTGACATATTCATGTGACCTCTGTGGTTTACTTCAAATGTAGGTACAACTCACTGGGCACAGGATGCAAGTCTGATGGCGGTATCAGCCCTGGCATTTTGCTGCCCCAGATCAGCATTGTTGATAGTGCTGGTCACCAGGGTGACCAGGAGCTGTTGGACTGGCTGACTTCCCAAGGCGTGGATCACTTCTCGGCAGAAAAGGTAAGAAATCTGGCCGTTCTCAATTGTGTAACCGTTTGCACTCTTATGTCATGATTCTTTCATTCTCCAAGATAGGTAAACAAAGTGGGAATGGAATCAGGAAATTAGAAAATTCTCAAGGAGTGTCGAAACTCTCGAAAACTCAGGGAAATTTGTGGAAATTGTGTAAGCCTGGTAATTCCATAGAAGTTACTCAACCACCTTTAAAATCTGTTGCAATGCTTGCATAGTCTTTAGTTTTTGTTGATGCTTGTTCTCCTTTCCTTATTGGAAAAGTAGCAGTACAAATTATAACTGATGCAATTGTTATTGGACAGAAAGTATATATGTATGTGTAGCTTAACATTAAAGGCAACTTAAGAGAATCTTCGTGAGGTCTTCTTTGATCTTTCACAAGGTCAGGAGGCCCATGATGTATGTATTAAATTTCAATATTTGACACCTATGCTTTTCTAAATTAATGATAAAAATAATAAATAATCATCATCATCAGTCATTCAGTCTTTAGATTGGTTGACTGCAGTCTTCCATTCCACCCTGTCCCCTGCTGACTCCTTCATGTCCTTGTAGCTCTTCTATTTCATATACATACATACCATTTTAGTTTTCGTATGTATTTGTCTCTCGGTCTTCCTCGTGGGCTTTTCCCTTCTAGGTTTAATGTTCCTTTTAGTTGTGTCTCAAAGAGCGTGGCCTATCCATCTGGACCTTTTCTTCCTCATAGCACTTCATATAGTTTTCTCCTCTTCTATTCTTCTGTTCAGTTCCTTGTTTCTGATCAGATTCACCCATTTAATCTTCAGCATCCGTCTCCACCACCAAATTTCAAAAGTCTTCCATTCTCTTCAAGCTTTTCAATGGTCCATGTCACTGAGCGATGTGGCATTTTTTATGCATTCCCCCACCCCCTTTTTATCCACAATTTCCCCTCTTTGGACATGTTTCCCCTCGGCGATCTGTTTACCCTCCGGACTTAGCCAAAGGACTTGCCTAAGGTGTGTCCCGACATGCACGCTAATGACATCATGCCAGTGACACCAACAATGCCTACAGCTCCAAAATGCAGAGACTACTCCTTGCCAGTGACTTCTGGCAGCGACCTCTAACATCTACCTTTTGCCGCAGCCTTTCCCTCACCAAGTCTCTCCTCGCTTATGTAGTACATAGTTGGCGCAGGAGAAAACTGAGAAACCCGGGACATTTGACGGTAGCACAGTGGTTTTTCCTTCATATTCCATGGTCGGAGACACAAACCAGTTCCTGAAGCTCCAATTGAAGACTTCCACCACGTCTACGTACCCATCCCGCTATTTCTTCCCCTCCAAGGCTACCAATCGCCTCTATCCTATGCCTTACCCACGCCATTTCAACCTTTCCAAAAATCCCCCCTCTGAAAGGTGAATCACCAAAGCCTCGTTCTCTGTTCCGGTCTAGTCAGCGAGGAGTACACATCACTCCCATCATTCAGTCAAGTTTAACTAAGAGAGCCTCACAGCTTGCACTTGTACAAATTTGTGATTGGTTTTGGAGTGGACGTTACTTTACGGTTGCGTGAACCTTCACATATTGGTTCATAATTTGGTTGCTTTTGTGAAAAATACTGGATTTTATCAGTTTTTCATCGATAATATGAATTTGTTTTCACACTGATTTCCTCAATTATCTCACCTGAGCTTGGAAAGTAGAAGGGCATTTTTGGCGAGAAATTTATTTTCCCTCTGCCATTACACTTCAAGCATGACACTCCTCCATTTTAAATAAAACAAAGTTGGTAAAATTTCCACACAGTATATTATCAACCACAAAATACAACACCGACCAAGGTTTCAACACGTAATGCCATTATCAAGGTAATGCCAAGGTAATGCCTTGATAATGGCATTACTTGCCGAAACCTTGGTCGGTTTTGTATTTTGTGGTTGATAATATAGTGTGGAAATTTTACCAACTTTGTTTTATTTAAAATGGACATAAAGTATTTCCACAAATTTAAGCCTGATACGCTTTTATATAACACTCCTCATGAATGCTTTTTGGTACTTCTTCCTTATTGGTAATCCTGTTCTCTTTCAAGGAACAAAACAGTTGTTTTTTTCATTGTGAATGCTTTCTTGCCTTGAGCTATTCTTCACATGACAATCATTGAAGTACCGTAGAGTGGGGCGAGTTCGAACGCATGGGGCGAGTTCGAACGAATACGACCGCTGGGGTTTACATTGTAATAACTTCTCAATTTCTTATTGTGCTACAATTTAATCTCGTGCCAGGCCTGAAAAATGATACAATGTATTGCATTCGCTATAAATACGATGTGTTCGTGCCTTTTTGCCGGAGTTCTGGTGGTCTGTTTGCGACGCGGCAGTTGTACGAAGGATTTTATCGCCGGAAAGAAACTACTGTGCTATTGGGTAAGTAAATGTGAATAGATTAGGAGTTCATTCCATCAACAGATCTATTTATTATTATTAATTTCGGAAAATATCATTGATGTGTGGCGATTATGTCAGTCAATATAACGCATAATGTAATTTTGTGTAGTTCCGCCGGGCGAGATCGACATGGCGCGAAATTACGTGAGAGTCACCGGAGGCCGGCGCTCGCGCAAGTACGACGCAGATCGTCTGGAAAAAGCTGTTGAGGCAGTTAAGAGTGGAAGGATGACTCTTCGGGCTTTGCCTTCGAAAGAAAGTTTCCATGAAAGAGACTTTTTTTACTTTTCCTGATGTTGTGGACGAGTGCTTAGTGCTCCGCACGCAAATTATCCGTCAGCTTGACCAACCCAAGAACTTACTACGGGGCCGCTTAGTTTTCAGGGATTTAGAAATCATAAAAGAAATTGATTAGTTTTATAATTTATCCTGTTTTACTTATGTTTGTGTTTAAAAAATGTGAGCTCTTAAATTTGATTATATTTCATCACTTATAATCAAGAAGTGTTGCGTTTATTTAGTGTGATTACTGGTCCATTATGTTTTGTACAAGATGCTAAAAATAGAAATCTTTTCTCCATCACCGTGTAGCTCTTTATTATATTCAAAGTAACACCTTCTCAAACATTTAATTCCATCATGATAAAGAAAATTTACTGAATGGTTGTATAGATTTCTCCGTTGGGCATTCAAAATACTTTTCGCGTCAAGGTGATAGTTTTCCTGTTAACAAATACGTAATTGAAATCTCAAATCTCACTACCAGCGAAATAATTAACAAATATGATGGCTATTGTTGACGGTATAACCTAATAAATTGAATTCATGATTCAGAACTCTTCTCCAGAGCGACTTCAGTTGCGGAGTATCAAAAATGAAATGCGTGTTCGAACTTGCCCCGCCCGGCGGGGCGAGTTCGAACGTTAAAAGTTAGCAATTTTTAGATAAACAACTTATTCTACGTGTTTTTCTTTCTACTTACAATATGAAATAGAGTAAGGAGGTTGTTGATTTCAAACAAGAGATACAAAGATTGAACTACTTTCGAGTATTTGATGATTATACACCAAAATGCGTTCGAACTCACCCCACTCTACGGTAGTCAACCAATTAACCAGTTGAAGTATTTTAGTAAATAAAAATTTATCATAATAAGCAAAGCCTCTTTAGTGGTACATTCAGTATATTGTAAGCCGTATGCATCGAATAAATCATGTTAATCATATTGGATTGTGCTTGGATTAGAATTTATGGTAATCTTCTTCATGCTGAGGGTAGATGGTTCTTTTTGCAGTGTGTGGCTAAGCATTAAGGTATTGAGATTCTCAGCATTGTAACTATTATTTAAGGTGTGTATCACCAGATACTTCCCGTTGTTAGTATTCAACTACCACTAAGCTTAGTCTTAGAAAATTAACCTCTTACAACTGATGGTTCATGTCACATGAAACTTTTGAAATAGACAACTTTTGTGGAGAATTTTGTGAAATATTTCCTTTAGTTTGTATGTGCTCATTGGTATTTTTTCACTCTGTTTTTTTTGTGCTTCAGGTTGTTCAGGAAGACTATACTTTGGACGATGTTCGTCTCTACATGACACGAAGTGACTTGCGACGAGTTGGTTTGAGGTAATACACTGATGCTTATAGATTAGCATTTGGAATACAAATTCGGTAGTAAATTATATTTTTGTGGCTTTATTTATAATAATGGAGAGCATATCTGTTCCTTTCTGCACTGGATATGCATGTGGTACACTCTTAAGATATGGTAATAGCTCAGAATGAGTTCAGTGATAAGCCATAATTGGGTCATTCCATGTCAGTTCACCCAGCCCATGTAACCCACCGACTCGGATTTTTGTGAAATGTTCGTCACTAGCAGCTATCACCAATTGAATGAGCCATGCAAATTATTTCCTCTCTCACTCTCCTAGTTTGTCAGATATGAGGGCTCAAAGTTCGGGAAATTAGCTAAGAAGTGCCTGTTGGGGGATTCGACTTTCAGGGTACAGGGCACAAGGTAAAAATTCATTGCTCAGTAACCATTTAACTTATCACCATGAAATTTTTACCTCTTGCATATCAAAGTACATCAATTCCATATAAATATTTTCTACCACCCTGGCATTTCTATGTTGGCCACCATAATGTCATTAGTCATTAGTTAAACAAGTTTTTGAACTCAAAAACATGACTTCATATTTTCACAATTATCACTTTAAGGCAGAGTAGTAAACTCATCCAATTTTTTTTTAATTGGACCTAAATATGTGCTCTAATAACCTGTGAAATAAAAATGGTGGTGTTTTGACTGCCACTGTGAGTATTTCAGGTTTCACTTTTTTTTCTATCACGGAGAGAGGGGTTTTGGACAAATACTGTACACTTACTAAGGATAACTGTATGGAAATGCCTGTGATCATGTGGAAATATTTGAAATAATGGTCAGTAAATGATAGTTCTAACATCTAATTTTATTGAATATGCCTCTGGTTCATGCAAATATTTAAAAAAAAATGATACTGGGCTTGTGGTAGCCGAGGGGAAAAATGTTTCAGCGACTGTGAAATGCCGCACTTTATCTAGCATTTTATATTTTTTACAAATGTTAATTGAAAAAGTTTTAGAACTAATAATCATTTCTCACAAAATGCAATATGTGATAATTTATTTAAATTATACACATAAATTGCATAACCTACCTTTAAACTGCAGTGAAATGTGTCCGACTGTACTGGCATTGCACAAAGTCTGCCTCATTTTCACTAAAGTAATACATCCTTCCAGAAGCCGTGGTGATGGGAGGGCTGACAGAAGAAATGATTCTACTTACAGGTACATAACAGATGTCTTCTTTCTCCTGTGGAGGCCAGTGAAATGATCTTGCTGGGCCATTGGGGTGCATGAATTTGACTTTCACATCACCTACGTCCTCATGCTTAGACATCACTAATCCAAAAAACCAATGATCATCATATGCACATGCAATGTACGAGTTAGTTAAGATTTGTGACAATATAACTGCAGTTGGTGTTTTGTCATTGGTGAAGTGGAATGTAATGCAGAAATGCAGGAATCTGTGCTGTAGCTGTTGACAAGTTTCTGAAATAGCTTCCTTCTTTAAAAGCTAGAATTTAATGCTTTCAATTCCAGACATGCAGAACTCCATTATTTTCTCCACAGAGTTTAAGATGTCTCCTGAACATCTCTGGAGAGACTCTCGGGCCACCAAACGTTTAACTGTGCCACCAATGCCATCACAAGGGGATTTTCCATGGCTTGTAGCAAAAAATGTTCCATGAAGCCATTAAGGAGAAATCCTGGTTGTGGTTACAAAGGTTGAGAAAATTTTTGCAGTTTTTATACTGTCCAGCACAGCCATCACTAAAATAGTTCACTTTTTTTACTGACGGAAATTGTTCTTTAATGAACTGTGATATTATCCTTTGGCATTCATATACAAAAGCTACATTGTGCTCCAAATCATCTGACAATATGCATAAGCTTGAAACAATTTGATGTTTCATTTGGTAGTCTTCAGTGTAAATTACAACAGGGTGCAGAGTGCAACTATCGCTTGTCCAGTGATACCCTTGTGCCTCATTTTGGATAACATATGAGTAATTTTCACTGAAGTCAAGGAGAACAATTGCTTCATGAGGACCAAGATTTTCCTTCATTTGCTTAAGATAGTTTGCCTGTGCTTTTGCAATAGAATGGGGTGCTAGTTTTTCCAGTCTTTCAATTAAAGTTGATATATACTCATCACATTTTACAGTGAAGTTCACCAGTTGTGATCTGTTACTAGAAACCCACTGACTGTATGACACTTCCTCTCCAGGGTCACATTCATCAAACATTTTCAGCAGAGATATTTTCAAATTTTCATGTGATGGACACTGAGAGCAGTGTCGCAGCATACAGTCTCTATTTTTAGTAGAACACACTAAGTAACTAACCAGGTTCTGGCACGATTCCTCTATATTACAGGCATGAAGAAGTAGGTTGACATTATGATGTATTGTGCAAACACACACAGAATGGGTTCCAGGAGATCCTGCTAGTACACACCACTTTGCAAGCAGTGTGCAGAATTTTGAAAATCCAATTTTAATCCTGGGAAAGTCAAATTTAAAAGCTGAATACAGTTCTTTCAAGTTAGCTAGTAATAATCTCTTCTGAATATGTACATTTTTAGAGACACTGACTGCATCTTTTTTTCCTGGCATAATTTCGGAGTATTCATCACTTTCATAGAAAGTCCTCACTAATTCTACTGTTTCATCAGTGATTGCCTTTCCTTTTCTCAATTCAGGTACAGCTAATATTCCTTTGTCTGTGAAAAGTTCTCTTGCCTGGCATGCAGTGTATTCACTGACGTGGAACTCCTCCATTACTTTCTTCCTGATCCATGATGTAGGCACCAATGTTAACCGTTGTACCTTTTCTCGGTGTGTGTTTGCAACAGTGATTTTTTCTTTCACTAAGTCTACAAGCACATCCATATCATGGATTTTCTGCTGCAATTCCTTTGGCAGTTTTTGGTCATTTTTCTCAGCAGATAGCTCTTTATCAAGAACTCCATTAACCTTACTTTTCAAATTAGAGCAGGCTGACTCTACTTTTCTTTTGGCATAGGTTGATCTTCTAGTTGATGAAATACCATGGAATTTCAACAGTGACTCCCCCATCTCTTGTAGTGTCCTTTTAAGTTGCTTGGTTGTTTCTTCTTTGGATATTGCTGTTTCATAGCTTGAAACACTCCTATCACTGTCACTATCCACTGCTTCAACATCAGAAAGCTCATTTCCTAATTTGGGGTGGTTCTGACCCAACTTGCTGGGCCAACTTTCTCTCTACATGGCTGGCAGATTTTCATTCCTGGAACTAATTTTTGGAGTGCAAAATTCTTTAGGAGCAAAGAGGGTCAGCTCAGATGAAACTTTCCGCATTACATTCCACTTCACCAATGACAAAACACCAACTGCAGTTATATTGTCACAAATCTTAACTAATTCGTACATTGCATGTGCATATGATCATTGGTTTTTTGGATTAGTGATGTCTAAGCATGAGGACGAAGGTGATGTGAAAGTCAAATTCATGCACCCCAATGGCCCAGCAAGATCATTTCACTGGCCTCCACAGGAGAAAGTAGACATCTGTTATGTACCTGTAAGTAGAATCATTTCTTCTGTCAGCCCTCCCATCACCACGGCTTCTGGAAGGATGTATTACTTTAGTGAAAATGAGGCAGACTTTGTGCAATGCCAGTACAGTCGGACACATTTCACTGCAGTTTAAAGGTAGGTTATGCAATTTATGTGTATAATTTAAATAAATTATCACATATTGCATTTTGTGAGAAATGATTATTAGTTCTAAAACTTTTTCAATTAACATTTGTAAAAAATATAAAATGCTAGATAAAGTGCGGCATTTCACAGTCGCTGAAACATTTTTCCCCTCGGCTACCACAAGCCCAGTATCATTTTTTTTTAAATATTTGCATGAACCAGAGGCATATTCAATAAAATTAGATGTTAGGCCTATCATTTACTGACCATTATTTCAAATATTTCCACATGATCACAGGCATTTCCATACAGTTATCCTTAGTAAGTGTACAGTATTTGTCCAAAACCCCTCTCTCCGTGATAGAAAAAAAAGTGAAACCTGAAATACTCACAGTGGCAGTCAAAACACCACCATTTTTATTTCACAGGTTATTAGAGCACATATTTAGGTCCAATTAAAAAAAAATTGGATGAGTTTACTACTCTGCCTTAAAGTGATAATTGTGAAAATATGAAGTCATGTTTTTGAGTTCAAAAACTTGTTTAACTAATGACTAATGACATTATGGTGGCCAACATAGAAATGCCAGGGTGGTAGAAAATATTTATATGGAATTGATGTACTTTGATATGCAAGAGGTAAAAATTTCATGGTGATAAGTTAAATGGTTACTGAGCAATGAATTTTTACCTTGTGCCCTGTACCCTGAAAGTCGAATCCCCCAACCGGCACTTCTTAGCTAATTTCCCGAACTTTGAGCCCTCATATCTGACAAACTAGGAGAGTGAGAGAGGAAATAATTTGCATGGCTCATTAAATTGGTGATAGCTGCTAGTGACGAAAATTTCATAAAAATCTGAGTCGGTGGGTTATTTTTTCAAAAATTTCTGGGTGATTTGACATGGAATGACCCAATTGTTAAACTTTTGTTTAATTAAACAAAGTATGCAGGTTGATTTTTTCCCTACCTGAAATTCATTATAAAATTTCTAATGGCGCATGATTTGGTCACAATATTAAAACCATTGAATTTATGAACTCTCAGGGTTTACTTGGATTTGATCTTGAATGGTTGAGAATGGCGGGGGTCACTGTACTCACAAACCTGACTGAAGAGAGTGTGTGTGTTCTGTTATCTCTTGCCTTTGCTCATTCCTATTTTTTGTGCAAATCTTTCCGTCTAAACTTCCTTCCTTCTAAGAATTTGGCCTTGGACACTCACCTTCTTTAGTTACTCTTCTGCAGCTAAGGAACACCTAAAGTCTTTGAGGAGATGAAGTGGTGTGGTGATTAGAGTACTGGCTTCACATCCCAAAGGGCTCAGGTTTGAATCCTGGCAGTGATGAAGATGTATCGGAGTAGTCCTGATCCCTACATTTATTTTACTTTTGTCCAAGGTTTGGTACAGTTCTGTTAAAAAAACTCATACTGCCGAAAATTTTTAAGTCCCATGTTTACGATGGTGTGGCAACGTGGCTGAACCACACCCCCCTGAGAGGGGGAGCAACAACCTCTCCAAGCGGAACAAGAGCCCTCCCTCCCCACATTTGGGGGAGTTGAACCACCCACGGGGGGAAAATTTTGACCTGCAAAAAGGATTATTTCTGAGGGGAGGGGTAGGGTTTCTTTTCTTGTGATGTGTGAGTAAGAAGAAAAGGGAGATCTGCAAAGTTCAGATGCACCAAAATCCCTTGCACACGACAGATGCAAGCAGCCACGGAAAACAAAAGCCTATCTTAGATCTCAATCTCCGGAGTTCCTTTCGTTTCTTATGAGTATTTTAATTTATAGGTGTATTCATTAATGTACATTTTTTTCAAATGTTTGACACATTTTCGTTATCTGGAAGTCCTTGTGATATCGCAATCTATATTATATTTGAAATGGTGTAATATATTCTGGATCGAAACTATATCACTCAATTTCGCTCTGAAGTAACCGATAATGTCAGGCTCGGATTTGAGCTCACAACAGTCCTTGCAAAGCATTCTGGAAAAACATTTTCTATGGGCGGTATATTTCTGCGGAAACAATTGTTTAATTTTAAAATGATGAGCTTTGAATTTCACATTCTTTTAGCAAATAATTTCATGATAATTCGAGGCTCAGAAAGAAGGACGTGCAGATTGAAAAATGCACCTTTCGCACTCATCTCATCCTTCTTGTGAATTCGTTGGTTTTATTATCCAATGCAGAACTTCAAATATGTGTATATTATGTGTTCACTAATGACATTATACCGTATATGAATGACTTGAGCCTGCTGATCTTAGATTAGTGGTTTTATCAGGTTGAAGTGGTCACCCTCTTGCTTCACCACCATTACTGCGTTTTCCATTCGCCATAGGTCAGATTTTTCTCATGCAAGATCTATAGAAAAAAACATTCGTAATAGCACTTTCTACAATGTGTTTTGTGGCTTTTTTCTAACATAATTACCTAAGCAGCAAATATTTTATGGTGAAGTAAAGAAAATTGAACCATTGTCCTGTAAAAAGTGCAGAATTAATTATGACGTTTTGAAAGTTATAGGAATTTTGATACGGCAAGACTCCCAGACAAAGAAAATCTAAATGCTATATTTTTAGGATCAACCTATTGTAAGCTTATAACGCTAATTAATATGAGTAGGATACTAATAAAAAACGTACGATCAAGGGGCATGTAAACCAAAGAAGTGGGCATTAAGTTTCCACGCTTTCTAGCAGCTGTGAACGAGAGATGATCTATTCTCATCTATTCCCATGCTTCCACACATCCACATAATGTGCAGAAACAGCTCAACGGACCACACCTCTGCTTCTTCACACCCAGTCGAATAAGAAGCCGCTGCCCCCTTCCATTGTCACTTTTTGCCAGTTTAGGGCCTTTCCTCGAATGAGGGTGATGGAAGGGATAATTGGAAAAGGTGATAAAGGGCTTCGGTTTGGAATGTTTATTGCTCTCTCAGGAAAGATTGGAAGGAGCCAAGGTGTGGTGCCTCCATGCAAAGATCCTCGCTAATAGAGTTAACTTACTAATTAAGTAGATTGAAAGAGGCATTTGAGAGACTAGAAAAGTGAAATTATTGGCATCAGGTTACTTTTATGGAAACAATGAAATTTAATACAATTTCCACCGCGAAACAATAATTGAGTACTGGCTTAGGTTCATGATTGAGTGGATCGAAAGTTTTTTTTCCTAGGCATTCCAATATTGGAATAAAATAGCATCGAGCTACTTAAATCCGAAGATATTTGAAGTAAATACAGCTTCCCTTGTTTATCTAGAAAAAAAATGGTAAATCAATGAAGGGCAGTCATATAGTTCCAAGCATAGCGGAAGAACTTGATATGATATTGGATACTCTAGAAAGCTCACTACTTTAAAAAGAAAACATTAATTAGTAATAGTTTGTGTATAAATACATCGCCCCTGAAATTTTCTTTCCCCGAATACTTTGCGGTGATAGGTGTGCACTAAAATTTGAGCCTGACATTATGGGTTACTACAGAGCGAAGTAGATTGATCCAGTTTTAAATCCCTTATCCAAACTATTGTTCTTTTATTGTGACTATCGCACATTCTTGTAGGAAACTTAGTATTGTAATTCCACCTACACCAGATTTATCAACTCACCTAAATAGATCAAAGAAAAAGTTGTTAGCACACTTCTGAAGGATGCGTTTCCTGGCTTACTTTCCGAAAGAATTAGCATCCATAAGCAGAAATTAAAGGAAAGTCCGAAATGAAGTAAATGACTAAAAACAATTTGCGGGAGTTCAAATATAAAAGGGATTGTATTTCCACAAAAAGACGAGGTCACAAAAATAAGTCGAAATTGCGATAATTCTCAACATTAATGAATACTCTTGCAAATTTAAATAATAATAAAAACAAGTCCATATCATTTCCAAGATGCCATAATTAATTCTTGTCATTTTACCCAATATTGGTTCAGTTTTTTTCCTTGCAATCATTTACTGTTTCTGGAATTTTTGGAGAAAATCCACAATGCACACTGTAGGAGTTGCTTTTACAAATGTTTTTCTTTCAATTAATCGTGCATGGTGCGTGATAAATTCTGGCTGAAGGGGAATTAAGAAATTCAGTAATGGCGGTGAAGCAAAAGGGAGACAAACCTTATACGATACGGGGCCTTATATGATCGCCGTAGGTAAGAGGCATTGGAAATTATTAGGAGCTCGGAGACAAAACTCAGTCAATCATGGATATCCACTAAACTTAGTTTAAAAAGTCAAGATATGAGGTGTTTTCCTCAAAAATATATGAATATTGTTGCATTCAGACTACCTTGGACTAGAAGAGTATCGGGGATATAGGTATCAAGCCTAATGAGATATCGATGTTATTGAGCAAAGCGATCTTTATTTTGGATTCGTCAATTCATTAGGTATTATTCAGCTCCCTTGCATGAAAAAAAATTGCGATAGCCGAACACACTTCTATCTTCTCTTCAAACGATTTCTGTTTAGGAACTGTCCCCGTAATGAATTGTAAACTAAGAAAAGGAAGAAAAAAAGGCTGCACTCATAGGATTCCAGAATGGAAGGTGGGCGCAATCAAGATATCAGCCTGCTTAATGATCTCCTTATTATATTATATAATATCTTTGGCTCACGGATTATACTTGCTCTTAATTGAAGTTCAAAACTGAATAACAAAACGGTCACTGTCACAAAAACAATAGTATTAGTACGAAACCTGCATTATTTCCATCCGCACTTCCCTCAAATTTTCTTAGCCCCCCATTCTCACGAAAATATTCGCTGTAAGAACGTGAAGTTCCAACGCCCTTCCAAAATCTAAACAGTGAGCCATGTCATTCAATACATGCCAGGGTCCTTTACATGGACGAATCAGACAAACGAAAATAATTAAGCCGCGTTATTAAAAGCATAGAGTTAAGGCTTAATTTCATGCCATTTCAATAAAGCTAAACATTGAAAAAATGGAGCAATAAATGGCATAAAATAAGTGTCGTAAGCTAGAAAATGTTGGCATTAGGTGGGAACACATTTACAGATCTAATTTCGCTAGTGACTATTTTAGGCTTCTTTCTCTTTCAATAAATTAGCTCCTGTGAAGCAAAAAAACTTGTGTGCCGTCAAAATGCTTTCGGCTGCTTTATAAGTTTTATATTTTATAAATCTGTCTTAAATGTCATAGATGTGGCTTATAACATATAAAAGAATGTCGTAACAAGCAGAAATACCAAGAAAGTCATGATGTTTTCAAGTAATAGAATTATTTGAATATATCTAAATGAAATAATTCATAAATTCTCTTTGACGCGATTCGATCTCTTCGAGCAACGATTTGCGGGAATAGCCTTTTCTAGAGAAAAAATAATGGAAGATATGTCATTTGCAGCGGGATTATTCCCCGTACTCTGATGGAGACTGTTAATGGATATTTGAGTCCTGGCTTCTACATGATAGCTTTCTATTATGAGAGAGATCAGGTGACTTTGGCCAACGGACAGATTGTTCATCTACTCATTTTCACTCACACATAACCAAACGGGAGTCCAAAATCCAACCCATCCCCTCAGAAATCTCTTAGCAGCTCAAAATCGTCCTTCGGGTGGAGGTTCCCTCTCGGCAAGTTAGTTCGGAAGGAGGGCCGTTGTTCTGCTCGGAGAGTTTATTGCTCCCCTGCAGATCTCCCTTTTCTTCTTACTCACACATTACAAGAAAAGAAACCTTACCCCTCCCCTCGGAAATAATCCTTTTCGCAGGTCAAAATTTTCCTTCCGTGCGTGGTTCAACTCCCCCAGCTACAGGGAGGGAGAGCTCTCGTTCTACTTGCAGAGGTTGTTGCTCCCCCTCTCAGGAGGGTGTGGTTCGGCCACGTTGCCACATCGTCCTAAACTCGGGACTTCAAAATTTTTGGCGGTGCGATTTTTTTTAACAGAACTGCACATAGTACATGTCAAGTAAACGTACCAAAAATATATTGCTTTCTGCATGAAGAGTAAAGGAATGATGCTAAAGAGCAATAAAATATTAATCACAGGGTTGCTATGGACCTGGAAAACCTGGGAAAGTCATGGAAATTGAAAATGGGCCGGTAAAACCTGTAAAAGTCAAGGGGATTGAGAAATTAGAATGGAAATTTGATTTTCCAAGTCGCAATCTGATTTTTTCAATAAGTGAGAAGTACCATTTTAGACAGTCTGTTGGTGTACGGTCTTCAGGATGTTACTACCTTCTAAGTTCAACAGACTCAGGCTTGATGTAGTGGAATTCCATCATTATGAAATCAAACAATTGCACTTACCCGTAAACTTTAATACATGATGTACAATGCATTTCAACTCACTGATTCATTATCAGGTGCAAAGCAATTTTAAAATAGGAAGACACCATATTTATATCTCAGGCAGGTGGGTTGAGGAAGTAGAAGTGGGGGTAGGGGAAGAGAAAAGGTGGAAGGTTAATGACATAAAAACCAAGGTGAGGGAATGTGTTAGAAGAGGAGATGATTATGATGTGGTTCATAGCGGGGAATCAGCCCCTCCTATTTTTTTAGATATAAATATGATGTATTCCTATTTTCAAATTTTCTTGTACCTGACAATGACTCAGTGAGTTGAAACGTTTTGTGCATTATGCATAACATTTTGAGGAAAAGTGCGATTCCGTTTGATTTCATAACGTTAGTACCTTGCCTGAATGAGGCATTTGAGCTTTTTTTGTGTTTAGCAATTAATTGTGTAATATTTACTCAGGTCTATTTTTAATGCTCCATTTGTTGGGAAACAATGCCCCCATGGAACATGTGTGGTGCTCCTGTTTGTGTGCCTTCTTTAAGATACTCTCGAATCATAGTGGATATTTTCACCTGGAAAAGCAAAAATTTTTCCTGGAAAACCTGGAAAAGTCCTGGAATCTCATAATCTTTAGTCTGTAGAAAAGATGTAATCGCCACGAGTAAGGAACATGTTTGAAATTATTTAGATGATAATGATATTAGTAATATAATGTTTATGATGATATACTCTTTATGACCTCATATTATGTTATTATTTTTTTTCATCTTTCAGAAGACATAAAGACATAAGACAGCATATATAACAATTTTTAAATATTTTATTTCTCATAAATTTAAATTATTCTATTCATATTTTATTTATTTATTTGCATATTTTATTTCTCTTTACCGACGTTTCGCATTTTAATGCATGCTTCTTCATGGCCCAGAGAACGTTCCTACAAAATAATTCAGAGGGAATTCTCTCTGAGCCCTGAAGATCCATGTATAAAAATGCGAAATGTTGGCAAAGAGAAAAAAAATAATTAAAAATTAATAGGCCTATATCTTCTGGAAGAAGAAAAAAAAATTAACTATCTCCATCGTCTCAGGCTCAACCTTGTGGCAGTTCATTTTATCGTAAATGAAAAGGAAAACTTTGTTATATTCCACCAATTTATTTTCAGGTACAACTAGTTTCGACGCCGCCGTCAAAGATGATGACGCCGCTGCGTTGAAACTAGTTGTACCAGAAAAGAAATTGGTGGAATGTAATAAAGTTTTCCTTTTCATTCACGATAAAAAAAATTAATTTTAAATTATTATTCACAACACTTGGCTGCTTTTATAGAAAGCATTTCAAGTGAGTTACTCCATGCTGATTGATAGGACGTTCATCTGTGGTCCGCTGGGACCCTTTTGCATATTCCACATTATGAATATTTAATGGTAGCTTTTACAACACCACATAGTGTATTGATGTTCTAGCTATGTGTAGTTAGTTCCCGATACTTGTATGCACCTAATGATGATACTCATGTATTGAAACCCAGGTCGTGTTTTCAAGTAAAAATAAAATTAATCGTCAACAGGCTTACTTTGTGGAAGTTTTTCATTTTTGGAAAGAAATAAACTTTGTAGTTTTCCACACCTGTGGAAAACTATAAAGTTTATTACTCTCCAAATTTGTTTTCAAGTGCTGTTATGCGGTGTTGTAAGATTATGACAATGCTGGGTATCTCTCCGCCCTTCATCCATTCCCCAAACAATCTGTCCCTTACAAACCTACCCATCTGTCCTTATGAATGACCTCTCTTGTCGCTCACCTCCCTAAAATAACCAACCGAACAACTGAAATCTTCGATTTGCCAGGGGTGGGGTCGAGCTGAGGCTGTGGCGTTCCATTCTGTATTGGAGGAGGGAGCACCCAGCCGCAATGGAAGCCGCCGAAGGGCCAGTCGATGAAGAGGATGGATAAACTGGTCCCCAAACTACTCGTTGAGCCTCTCGACCACCAAAAAAAATCAATCGATTCCAAATTTGCCAAGATTGGTGCTGCTGTCATCTTGTGCCATGGATTTTATTTTTTTTTCCTAGTTCATTGGCTCTGTCCCAGTTTTTGAAACGCCTTTCA
The DNA here is from genome assembly GCA_963573305.1 of Pyrrhosoma nymphula. Lineage (NCBI taxonomy): Eukaryota > Metazoa > Arthropoda > Insecta > Odonata > Coenagrionidae > Pyrrhosoma > Pyrrhosoma nymphula. The sequence continues at coordinate 52,390,088 of OY754333.1, forward strand.
GCTCAGAATGAATTGACTGTGCTGCTCTCGTTCAAAGTTGATGGATTTAGGTGGGCCAGCCAAGTTGTTCCTCAGAGAAAGTCAAGTAGTCGACTCAAAACAGTTGACTGGTAAAATGGCATCCGTACCGTTGGCAGTTGGTAATTGTAGATTGTAATTTTTATTCCTATTCCATTATTTCTTTTTTATTAGATGATTGTTATTGAGTTGGGAAATGATTAATTTTCCATTTGTTCTCATTGTTGAATGGTTATTATGTCAAATCATGCATAGAAGGCAGTATTTGGTGACTGCCTTCGTTGTCATTCATGTCTCATCACGTTGACATTTTGACCATGTTTGGTGGATGCGGTTGTGACTCCTTTCCTCATTGCTAAGTCCCCCCCTCCCCCCTTCAGCCCCATTTTTATAGTATTTTTTTGTGTGACCATTATGAGGTACTGATCAATGGAGCATGCCAAAAATCAGTTGTTTGCCTTGCAGTTGTGATAGATATTTTGATCAAAGCTGGAGTATTTTAGTGATGTAGTAGGAATTTGAACTTGAACAAATTTTAGAACTACATTTTTAATTTTCTTATTTTATGATTTTTTTTTTAATTTCCCTACCTTTGGACTTAATCATAACCACTTCCTCCCCCTTCTCCAGTGTTTTTGTATGAAATAGCGTCTCTTTTCCCATCCAAGTTAGAACTGTTTAATTTCAATGTTCTTGTCATAGGATTAAATTTTTGTTACATTTTCTGCTAAAATAATTGGTTGTGGCTATTGTGAAAATGGATGGATAGATAGTTTTTAACATTTTGCGAACAGACTATGCCATCAAGAGAACCCATTTTAAGTTATCGATTTTTCATCTGAGCATCAGTTCCGATTTCAATTTTCCTCTATTTACCATCATTTTTTATTTCACTGAATCTGTGAAGCTCTTTTGCCAAGTTTCCCTTGGAATAATATTTCAAAATCATTCTCAGGCCATTCTTTACTATGTAGTAAAGTTGTATGTCCTGAAATTACTGACTCAGAAGCCTAAAAATCTATCAAAAATGGTCTCCAAAGGCAACTAAAATCTTTAAAGAGTTCTGAAAGTTGTGTTCGGTGGTTACTCATGTTGTCAGAAGTTTTTTTAAATTGATTTTGAGTGAACTATGTAGATATATATTCCTAAGTTGCAGCAATGTCATTAATAGCATGACCAGCCACATTGAATTTTCATGTTCATGGGGTTATTAATTTTAGGGTAATGAGGGCACTTTTTTTAGATTTTCATTCTCAAACCCTAGCCAGTTTGAGAGAAGGATTTTCCTTTCTCTTTAAGCTTTCCTCGATTTTTTTTTCATTATCATCATTAAAATACTCTCAATCTTATTTATAGCTTGATTATGATATTTTTATATAGTTCTCATCTCGGATATCGGCTGGAGTGAATTAAAGGGGTTGTGATATGTTGACAAGCCATTTTCTCTCTCTCTTGACCTTAGTGATTCCTGTGAAAAGGATAAATTTTGAAGAGCACATTTGTAGAATGAGCTAGCTATCTCTTAATGCCTGCTTAATCCTACTGAATGTGATGCGTTACTTGCAATGAAACATTTCGTCAGTGCTTGCTGGCAAAAGAATACATGGTGCCTTATTAAACACAATATTAGAGCCAGTGGCAAACATCACAGTTATCAATATGTATTATATAATATAAATTTTTAACGAATCATCAGTTGTTCCTTGTTTGATTAAAAACTATTGGACACAAGGTGTTTTTTAAATATTTACTCAGCTTAACCTTGCAATGAGTACACATCATTGCCATCTCTTAACTTTTCTTCCATCCTCACATCACACTGTAATAAGCAAGGAATATTTTTAATTTTTGCTGCTTCAGATTAAACTTGTCAAAATCAATGACCTTACCATTGGTTACTGTTTTCACCAGCCTCTTTACGTGAGGCATTCGAAAGCAGCCTCACCTATGTAGAATTTTACCTGTGTGAACTTTTTATAGCCAATGGCAGTGGTTGACATTGATTTCATTGATGAACCCATGATTTGCCAAAATCGTCATACATTTTCAGCAGTTCATGTCGTCACCCTTGACTTCTCGTGACTCAAATCATTATTGTAAGAAACATGTCAAAGCTGAGCCAGCTTTAGCCTTTCTGAAAATCAATCATGTTTGCACAGGTGTCAAAATGCGATTGACACTCCAATTTTATGCATAATAGTTAGTAGTTGTGTAGAGAATGCAGGTGGTCGGCCTGAATAATGATGAGCAAACTAGGGAGTTCTCTAGTTATGTACAAGTTTACCTTTTAGTGGTCTTGAATGCTCAAAACTAAGTGTATTGGATTTATTTTTGTAATGATTGTATAGAAATCTAGCGTCTCTAGGTACATATAGTGTTTTGTTGAAATTTTTTTCTGAAATATTTCCCCTTTGCCTCAATTTACTATCTAAATATCATTGAACTTCCTCGTCATTTCCTTCTGTTATGCCGTGCATTAGTGTTAATACCTTTGTTTCAAAGGTATAAGTGGGAAGTTCGTGAACAATCTTTTTCATGAATACTGTTGTGATAACTTTATTTTATTGTGAAGATTTAAGTAAGTTTCTGATTTTGGGGGCTCACTTGCACATTCGATTTGTTTGCTAACATGCCCAGGGGTGAGGGATTTTGAATACTAAAACAGACTGATTATTTGACCAATGCAATATACAAGGCCAGGGAATTTTATTTGTGGATACATCATGCATTTTTGGAGCTGAAGACTAAACCTTCTCCTTGCTGAAAGCATTCAAAGAACTAGGGATTCTTTGCTGAAAGCATTAATCACGGTACAAAGTATTTGAATATGATTTTTAAACCTGCCTCAATTGATCGGTGCTATGAAAATGTGATTGATTGATTTATTAAATTCCTCTGTTTTGGAATATGTTGAAAATTTTTCTATCATTATATCAAGAAATAGGATCATTAGTGTTCAGAAGCTTGAAATATATATTTAAGTTGAAGGCAGCTAGCCGGTGAATGTTTGGCACGTACATGCGGAATATATAATTTTTATAGAATTAAATTGTTTTATGTCTTCACTGCTTATATGATAAGTAGGTAGGAGCCATTGTGCCGTATTAAGTTTCAACATCTGACTTTGGCAGCTTCTTATCTTAGGTAATGGATTTTTTGCTATAATATCATGTTGTTCTTGCTGTTTACATTTAAGCAGAAGTTGTTCCTATTTGTGGAAAAAATGTTAAAATTTTGTGTTAATACATAACAGGTAACACTTAAGTGCTCATGTTATTAAAACTTAGCTATGTTGTTGTTTTTTTGTATCCTAATAAATGTTAAAACATTAATAATATGTTTTTGTCTTTGAGATTTCTTTGGTATTTTAGTGTTCACTCAAGTATGGCCTGTTTTCTGGTGATTCGTTTCCACATTTAATGTGAAAGAACCACATTGGCCCAAATATAAGGTTGCTGTTTTTGCTGCGCAGGAAGAGATAAAAAAATTGCCACCAATTGGATATTGAAGGGCAAATTCTGGAATTCGACATGTACTGCCTCATTGAGTAGGGTAACTACTGATTCCATGCTATCTTGCATTCAATCTCACAGCATGACCCATTGTGCCCTAAATTGTGAAGTGGAAGATCAAGGGGGGGGGGGGTCAGACACAGTCAAACACCTTGAGATCCACTCTGCATGAGGCTTGGAACAAGTCAGGAGGTTCCCAAATGGCAAGAACTCAGGATACGGCAAAAAGCTCCTTTTCATTATGTAGAAGCATGTTGAATAATGGAGGGATTTTTAAATGGCCTCTACTGACAAGGAGACATCGTGACCTATGTTCAGGATCCAAACGAGGCAATTATTTTCTGAAACTATGGAGAAAATGCGGGAAAAGTGTCACGGCTTTCTTCCACATAGGCCCGGGTTTGAGAGAAAAATGCTATTAAAGAATCATCCTTTTTCTGGTGCTGAGTTAAGACCATAAGGTAACCTCAAAAATTTATACCTGCCAAATGGGGTTTGAAAAGTACATAAATTAGCACTCTCCAGATCCAACGGTATCATCCAGAAGCCTGCATCAAGATGAGAAAATAACTTAGCACCCTTGAGCTTAAATCGAACCTGCTCAATTGTTGGCAGTGGATAATGAGATTTCATCAATGCACGATTAAGGTTTCATGGATTTAAAACATCCGTAACTGACCTGTCTTTTTTTCAACTATGACTACTGAGCATACCAAGGGTGTAGGCTCAGACACCTTCGTTACTGCTCCCAGTTTTTCCATTCTATTTAACTCCTCTTTTAGCATTGGATAAAGAGCAAATGGTACTTTCCTGAGAGGTTCAACCTTTGGTGGTACATCAGTGCGCATGGTCAGAGTACATGTATGTGGTAGACATCCTAAACCCTGGAAGAGGCTAGAATATTTTTGCAGTAATAAATCAACTGTAACACATTGTACAAACACGTTAGACTCTGAGGTCGTGAAGACACTCTTGATAAGTCCAAGTTCTTGACATGTTGAGAATAGAAAAACATAGCTGGTCGGAGACTACAAACTTAATTGACACAGCTCTCAGCCAAATCTTGTATCAGATCATGTAGGATCACAATTCATGGGAATGGACGACGAAATATGCAATCTTTTGTCTCTCCAGTGGTCGTGTGAACGTGAAACTTTCCGTCGTGGATTCCAATCCTTGAGCACGCCCTTAGGTGAGTAGGTACCTTTCTGTTTCTTCATCCTTCTTCTGATGCAACCATTCAGAGAATCGATTCCCACAGCTTGTGGGATTGAAATAGGTATCACATTTGCATGGTAATAATTACATGACCGAGCACAAGAGAAAAATATGCATGGATGTTTTTACTCACACCCCGATATTCCTACATACTAAAGATTTCTATAGGGAATATGCGTATTTGATATCTAGGCATGCGGTAGAGGCTGGAGGAACGTTGGGAAAATGCATAAAGTGGAGTAAAAGAGAGACTAAGATATTGCGGCCAATAAATGCCCACCCTGATTCTCCATCAGCCACCCTCACCTGTGCCCCCTAAGCTGTATGTAAGTTTTGGATGAGTCTCCTATCTCGCCAATCTACTCCTATTTTCATGAGTATCTTCATTTGTTTTTCCAATTAACTCTGTCGAATGCCTTCTCTAAATTCACAAAGGAAGCAAACCCTATAAACACAAAAAGCTGCAGCAGCGCTGCACAAGGGTTTCAAGGTTGCACGCGCAACTCGCACTTAAGGAAGCGCTGCCGCAGCGTCTCCGCAGCGGTATTTCGGAGCGCGCTGCCAAAGGGTATAGCTGCAGCGCATCAACAGCGCATGGGTGATGCACGCCAGCAACACGCTGCTGTAGCGCTACCGATGCATGTTCGTGAAGCATGAAGCCACCGCTGACAGAACATGGGCTCTTTTACTCCTCCCTTAACACGAAGCAATGAGAAGATTGAATTGTTAGTGTTAGTATATTTTCAGGCTCCTGTTTTATCATATGTATCGAGATAATTTAAAATAAGTTGAAAAGATAACTGTTGATGTAGAGTACGAAATGAAGTTCTCAGAATGGAACACGCAGTTTTATGCCCCTCCCGTATTTATCGGTGTCAGTTCCAATTTCTACAATTTGTCGGATAAAAACATTATTCATAGGGCACGCGCTCGCATTAGGAGCCACATCAGATGCAGACAGCCACGATACATTTCGCGCCTAGTTTGAATGGAATGGGTTGTACCATTGAGTAAGAGATGGCGCTGACTACCATTGATATCTCAGATGAACTGTAGATTGTTGCTGCGTAAAGTGCATCTTTTAGTGAACAGCTTTTCATCACGTAATTATTTTAGAAACTTCAGCTTTATCACAAGGCACAATATATGTCATCGTAGCTTTCATGATAAGCCATTAAAAAAGTACATTAATTTGGCTCTCGACATACGCAGCCGTGGGGGACTCAATGAAATCCTTGGGATACAGTACTGTGAGTACCTAGTGAATTTATGCCGGGCCGAGTTGGTCTTCTTTTGAGTGTATCATCTTTAGAAATGAACACTTAAGTGATTTTCGTAACAAGTTAAAGGATAATTCTACGTGCTGTTATGATTGTTATTTCATTTGGGGCATTTTTAATTTTATGTTCCTTTTATACTTTGAAGAAAAGGGCGAGACGGTCGAGTATAATGTTTTTGGGGCTGTGGCTCGTCAGGTTAGAGGTAATGGGAGGTTCGCCTAGAGTTCATAAATAATAAGGCATTTGGAATGTATTAAAAATTATAACGAAAGCGTTACCGCAGCGTGGTGGAAGCGTTACTGAAGCGCTGTTCATGCGCTTCAATAGCGCTGCTGCAGCGCTGGTGACACGGGAATATCGGAAATTTGAAGGTATCGGTCACGCTGCAGCAGCGCGTCCGCATCGGCTGCAGCGCTGCGACATTGCGCTGCTGCCGCGCTTCAGCAGCATTTTGTGTTTACAGGGAATGCATCCTTATGATACTATGTTTATTTCATTTAGTGTTCACATCACCGTAATCGCATTCCGAGTTGCTCTCACCTTCCTGAACCCAAACTGGTCCTCGCCTAAATAGTTAATTCGTCTAGTTTCCAACCTTTTGTTAATGATTTTAAGTAATCCTTTTGTGGCGTGTAAAATTTAGCTACATTTTTCTATCCCAAATGGCAAAGCAATCTGGAATCACGCTGGATTCTAACGTGCATCCTCCAGTGTGCTAGTGGGAATCCAACTGGACCTATCAAGTGTACAAGCTGGATTCAAGCCAGATTCCAAATGTGCTTTTTCACAATTCCAGCTGTTTAAAAGTTGGATTTCAGACTGGAATCCAACTTGAATCAAGCTGGATTTAAGGAAAAGTTCCTGGCTTGCTTGGGCAGCTTGATTGAAGCCACATATTCAAGGTGGAATTCAGCTTGATTTAGGCTTTCCATGCCCAGCAGAATTGAAACCACATATTCAAGCTGGAAACAGGGAATATCCAACCTTGCCACATACTGTTGAACTATTCCAGCCAAAATTCAGACTGAAATCTAGCTTGCTTGCTATCTGGGATAATTCTCGCATTCTGTCGCTTTCTTCTTCTTCGGAATAACTATCAAGACTGTTGTTACGAAATCCTCTGGTCATACTTCTTAGCAGTCCTATCCTACGAATTAGTCGAAAAGCACTATTCCTCCGTTTTTTTTTTAAATTGTTCAGTAGCTCTGAGGGGATTTTGGTATCTACTCCCAAAGGATATTTGCCTTCTTTATTTCGCAGTCGAGTATCTCTGGTCCGAGGTTACTGTTCTTTTCTTCTGTTTATCTAATGTTCTAGGTCTGTTGCTTCTCTCATATAGCTCTTCCACGTATTAATAGGAGGAATTCCCTCCACCTACCCTTGATATCCTTCTGTTCGTTTAATGGCTTCCCTGTTTTGTCCTTAACCTTGGGTATCGTTTTACCATTCTTACCGCCCGACAGCATTTTCACCCTAGCGTATAGCGCACTCACCCTCTTTATGTAGCTTTTTCATTCCATCGCATTATTCTTTCTGCCAGTTATCCTTCGCCCGATTGATTACTCGCCGATGTTATAAATTTAATTCCTTATAACTCCACCTGCGTAAGTCAATATTGACGGTTTTCCACTTCCTTCTGTCCTCTATTATCCTAATAATTTATTTTTTGGCCCATTGCTTCTTTATCCTTCCCATTTCTATTGATCCTTCTGGTTTCTCTGCTGCTCTTATCACTCCTGTTTTTAAACTGTCCGATCTCTTAGTCATCAGGGTCGTTAGTCGCCTAACCAAGTGACCGACCTACCAATTCCAACGCTTCTTTCTCGTCACGAAGTTATGAAAATTATGTCACCGTTGAACGTCACCAAATCATGGTTCGGCAGATTTGATGTTTTCCTAATGAATTTTCATGTTAAATTCCTCTTCTGCTTTCCACAGGGTCAGCATATTCATATTCGCCAATGTTTCGATGCCAGTCTCTTCCACTGTCGTCCTGGCTGGTAATGAATCAACCCTGAAGATAGTGGGAAAGTCTTCCATCGAAGCGTTGACCGAAAGGAAGAGCCTAGCCCGATGGGAAGCTTGAGAGGACTTAACTCAATCATGGTGGGAATATTCATTTGCTCCTGGGAAACTGTGATGAATATCTGACGCTCCTCCTAGATCTATTATTTATTTACCTCTGCGTATAACCTCCAATTTGTATCGAATTTCCCCTTCCGGCATTTTCAGAGCATAATCTTCGCCAGGTTGGTGTCTGAAGCCGGCCGTAGTTTATATTTTTTTCTCCTTTGTAACTCATTTGTAACTACCTAGTAGTATTTTTGTTTAACGTGCTTCGACGGCTTGGGACATTTCGCACATACCGTCTGCCACGTGCAAACAGGGGCAACAGCACTCGGACTCCTTTGTAACTCCTTTGTACTCTTTAACTTGGTCAACACTCGTTGGTAAACTATACGTCTACTCCATATTCTCATTTCTCCCATCATTGTTTCCAAACCTTCTTTTGCTAAATATGATTCCGTCCACTTATGTAAATTTAAAAAACTCGCTCTAAATATTTTTGTCTTCTGTCTGTTACATTCCCTTTCAATCCTCCCTTTGGTCGTAAAAATTGATCTACATTTTTCTCCGTCACCTCTTTTGCTCCATGACTTCTGAAATTGACCAAAGAGAAGTGCTTGAAGAAGTGGAATCATTCACCTACCTTTTGAACTGCATGGCATGGAACCAGGAATGCATTCGTAATGAAAAAAAACTATTGTGTTTAAATAAAATAGGATTACCAATAAGAAAGAAGTACCTACCTGAAAACATTCATGTGGAGTGCTGTGCTATGTGGCTCAGAGATGTAGACAATTGGAAAGCTAGAACAAGTGAGAACATAGGCTTTCGAAAATTGTTGCTGAATGTGATGCATTTTATCTTTCGCATGCTTAAGATAAAATGGACGGATAAGATCTGATACTAGGAAGTGTACTGAAGAGAAGAAGGGAGAAACCATCAGGAAGACAAGGTCCAGATGGATAGGCCTCACTTTGAGAGTACCACATATTTGTAAGAAGCACAAAAGAAGGGATAACCTCATTAGGAAGACTAAGAAACAAATACCTACATTGGCCAGCAAAAACGGGATATGAAACGGAAGAGATACGAGGACATAATTAGGCCATGGAAAATGGTGGAATTAAGTAGCTACTTCAATCAACCGATCGTAGAATTGAATGACTTATAATAAGAATACAACTGACTTTGTTATATCTGCATTTATCTTCCTCGTGGATTTTCTATCATTTGCTAGTCTAATCCTATGTATTTATTTATACATTCCCCATTTCTCTGAATTTCATTTTTCTCTCAGTCTGTTGTCATAATGCGGTCCTATTCGACATACGACGGTTCGATTTACGACTGGGCATTTCCCAGCGGGGTTATTTTCGGAAGGCGTGGGGTGTAGTCCTCGCCTGCTAAGCCGAGAGTCGTGGTTTCGATTCACGCCTGGTTGGATTTGACCCTTTGAGAGCAAAATTGGTGTCTTTTTCGGCCGTATTTTAGTCAGAGGTGCGCAGAAATACCCCTCTGCCTATTTTCAGTATTGCACGTAAGTGATGTGAGTCTAGCTTCCGTTCTGTCTTTTCCACTTGAAAGCAGCACTTAGGGTTTATATTTTTTTTTAATTTCGCTTTAAGCCTCATTTTCCAAAAAGTGATATGTTTTTAGTTACACCATTCTTGCTTCCAAAGTCACATTTTTTTCTACTCTGGGCATGGATGTCTGTGTTCGTCCATCATTGCTCGTTGATAGGTATAATCGTTGTAAAAGGCCGCACGAGCTGTTTTTGGGATTGTGGAAAATAAATTAAGAAAGAACAAACAAACTTTCGTCTCCGCAACACTTTCTTGGATAGTGTGACACTTAATGAGTGTTTTTTTAAAGCGGGACACTTATTGTGGATGGGGGTAATCTCGCCAAAGCCTTCCGTCACGCAACATCCAAATCCCGGACTTGCTTGTGTGTGCTTATGCGCGCTATGCCTCAATAAGAATACGTATAGTCAAGTAAGGAGAGGCGCTACGGAAAAACTCACGTATCCGACCTTTGAGTCGTTGCGTGGTTACGTATGTGTGTACAAGCGCTTTGAATTTATTCACAATACTATCAATAGAGGGATATAGTGTAATTTAATTTTAATATTTTAAGCCTATGCGTATTTCACGTAATCATCATTAATGTATAAATATAACTATCATATTCATATTTTCAGAAGTATTAAATTAATTATTTATATATAATACTGTGCTCCTCACTGCCAGTCATATCCATACTCATTGTTCCGCTTCTGTCGTCCGTCCTGCGACGGCCACACCTTTTTACATCAAACGTCGTCATTGAAAATTGGAAAAAACAGTGTAGTTACAATATTTTTAAGTCGCATACCTACTGCTGGATCCGAAGGACGCCTCCTCCTTATGTCACAGCGAGAGAACCTCCTTGACGACGATCTGTTGTGTGTGCCGTGGAAGTTTGCAGTCGGTTGGGGAGGTCCGTTATATTCCCCAGTTCGAACCGGTCCTATGCGTCCTCCTCCCCCCACCCTCCCTTCAAACATTCATTCCCCTCTCCTCATCTCCCCCTCCTTCATTACCACCCACCCTCTTCCGTCGGCAGGCAACTTCCCACCTCCTACTTAACTCCGCCACTTGCATTCGTCCTTCCTTTGCCCTTATGATATACACACAAAAAAAGTTCCCTAACTCCTTCTCCTTCCCACTAAGCATTACCATCCTCTCTTCCCCCGAGGTTCTCATCCCAACAAACCTCACTATTTTCGCCCATCCTGGGGGTTTGACTTAAGATGCCTGCTCACTGCTTCTTCTCAGCGAAAGAGTCTAGTGATGAAGAAGCAGCCCTTTAGGTAGTTAGAGCGATGTATCAATTCACCGAGAATTGGATGAATTTGACGTCAATTTACAGAAAAAAAATTCCATTCTTTTTAATGATATCAAAACATGTACCCCTTGCCGAAATACTTTTCTAGGAATTTTCCTAAAAATCAAAGCTTTATTACATGTGATTTACGGCTTTGCGCTCGAGAGGGAGAATATTGAAACAATTAGGAACTTCTAACACCTCGATTTCGTCAAAAAACTAACGTTGAGTAGTTAGTATGTTTTCTCAACTATCTATAAAAAAAATCTATTACTCACCGAACAGCCATTCCATTTAAAGTGAGCCCAAATATGGAATAAATAAAAAACAATTTAAAATAATATAAATAAGATATTTGAAAATATGAAACACTGAATTGTCGCACCATATACATTTATTTTTAGTTTGTCTTTATTTTCTGCCTTAAAAAGTGAACTTTGTGTCATCGATAAACACAAACCTTAAATCAGCTGTCGATATAAATATTTTGTTTATGCCAAGTATTTGCATTGTTGATCTTCTGTTTCCCTCCATCAGCTATAGAAGTGGTTATTTTGCCTTTGAAGTATTAATCCTATAAGGTTTGATTCATTGGGGTAAGTTTTTATTTAAAATCCATGCAAATTAGTTATTAATGTTTATTGGTCACACCCGGAACCAAAAATATCAAAAAGTTTCTATAAAACATATAATCTATAGAGTACGATTCTAGTTTTTTAGGAAAATGCCTTTTTTAGGCTATTAAAATTTTTGGCTATCCTAAAACATTAAATAAATGAATTCAATATGTGATTTAATAGTCCCGGGTGTGACCTTGATTGCGTTTCCGGTGTGACCAAAACTCCAAGAGACTTCATTACTTTGTTTTTAAAGTGTTATTTTTTATTGTGTGGCATTACATTTAGGTCTAAACTTACTTTATATCTTCTAAGTAATAGCTCATCACATTTTAACATTAATTGAGAAAAATATACATATATATATATATATATATTATTTATTTATTTCTCTGATTGTACTTCAGAACATAAAAAGTTTAGTAATTCTATGTAGACCTCTCATTTTCTGTGTCAAAACCCCATTATAAAATTTCAGAGTAAAATAAAAACTTCATTAACGAATTCTATAGTAAAGATAGTATTAGTAGCCCCAGGTAATTTTTTTCTGCTCGAGATGGCAGGTTTCCTCATGGGCTCCTCCTCCACTCCACTCTTCTCTCAGCCATACGCTTTGTGTCCGCGTACCTTCCGCCTACTTTGAGGTTGTCTAGCATTCCCCTTCCCCGCTTTCCTTCCACCATTCCTTCTTTACCCGTCGTCCTCAAACGATGTCTTGGCTGGGAATGTTCAATCCAATTTCTCTTTCTTCATCTAATCGTTTCCATCAGAGTCCTTTCCTCGCCCACTCTCCTCAGTACCTCCTCATTTCTCTCTTTATCATTCCAACTCACTTTTTCCATGCATTTGGTTCAAACTAAAGGACAATATCTCTTATCTTACTGATATTTATTTCAATATTAAATGTTGAAGCAATTCACAGAGTTTACAAGTTAAAGTAATCTATGTTATTAAATGTCATTTGTGTGAGTGACACCCGGAATCACAGTTTTTTCCAATTACAACAATGCTAGTTAATTTTTTAAATTGCATATTAAGTTGTAAAATTACCTTCCCTTATTGCTAACTAAAGGTGTATTCCAGTATATTTTAGTTTAAGCATTTGATATGAAAATTTAAAATTAAACGCTCTCAAATCACACCCGGAACCAATGGAATGGCTGCGAAGTACTTTTTACAGAATCGCAAAAAAACCTATGGAGAAGGTGATTTCACCGTAAGGCGTGGAAAAATGAGTCAAGTTAGAGGCTGATGTAGTTATATTTATTTAATTACTGAGATTTTTTGTCATGACCATCAATTTATCAGTATTTACTTCATACTTCTTTCAGACACTTTAATTAAAAAATAAAATTCGAATATGATCTCCATTATGACTTGGGAACCATCTGGCTCTAACTACCTTAATCTGAAAGACAATGCATACTATAGAGATGAAATGTCGGTTGGTGGTTATTTGGGGGAACGACATGCAAATGATATATGTGGGATTTTTTATCAGTAGGGCAATCTACCGGTGAAGGTAGGTTAAATGGAAGAGAGTAAAAATACCCTAGATTATTTACATGTGCAGGGCCCTATCTACCTATAATACTTTTTTCTTCATCTCAGCATATGTCCTACCCTTCTTCATCCCCTCCATAAAACCCATTCTTTTTCTTCCCCTTCTCCACTTACTGAACATCTTTCCCTCTATCATGGCCTTAATGCAACCCTTCGCCCCTCATTGCCTCCTCCAATCGCCTACTACACCCCCTCCGAATCTCCTGCAGAAGTTTCCTCGATCACCATGCCAAGAACTTCCTCGTTCGTCTTCCTATCCGTCCACTGCATCGTTCTCCTTTCTCCTCCACACCCAAATCTCGTGGTTTAAAAACGTATTAGAATTTAATCTGGCCTCCATTTGCGTTAATAATGGCTGTTTGAAAACTACTCATTTAAATGCCCGCTGGAGTAAGAAATTTCAATACGGCCGCCTTCTTCTGGTTTTTGACGTCATTTGCCGGTATACTTTGATATTAATCGCCGTGAAAACGGACTTCGCGCTCCAAGCGGAGTGTTTAACCAATTGGGTATTTTCGACGTACTTCAAACTACCGATATTCTGATTCTGTTACTTGAACTTATTGCATTGGCTAAAAGTTTTCTAATCAAATTGTATGAATTTCGGTTTTAAAAGCTAAAGAAAGTTGAAGGTCACGAATCCTCCCGAGCACACTCCGAAAACAACCGAATGACCTGTGACGTCATTTTCGCTGTTTACATTTACACCCAGGCGTTTTCTTATGCTTACGGTGGAAACTGGTGCGGTGAAATTAGTTTTGGACCTCTTTCTGTGTTTGATGTGACTTTAAATGGCATATGTAGATGGTGTTTTGTGCCACAATGTACAAATACATCGGTGAAAACACCGAACAAGAAATGCATTCACGCAATCACGACATTGAATGTTTGAAATTTCTTCCTTGGATTCCTCAATGTCCACCTGCACAATGTATGCTTTACTTCGCACTTTGTATTCTGGACATATTCTTGCAATGACTGTTCACAGTGGTCTATCTCTCTTCACTTAGACGTACCCAATAGCATTACCACCATAACTCTCAAGAGAATCTTTATAATAAACTAACACTTAAATTACTTTGAATAGACATTTAGGAGATGAGAATCTATTTTTAGACATTTATATCGCAGAGAAGCCACTTATAGAAACCTCTACAAACAATTACAAATTAACGCCTTAAGTGTGTTAAGTATTTGCAGCGTAAATATTTGGCAAGTACTGTGTTATGTTGATATGTTACTAAGGTACTGTTTGTTTACTGTTGCATGGACTGGTATGGACTTTGAGAAATAAAGAAGAAGTATTATAATGATTATGAGTGTATTGGAAAAACAATTAATAAAGCTCATACACCAAATACATAATTATATGCATTAAAATGATAAACAACAGTAATGACGATTTTACAAGCAAACTTAATGCTTACGGTTTTTGGACTTAAGCTCCACGAATTTCGGAAGCAGTAAATCGCTCGTCCTTCTTCCTAAAAACGCCTACCATAAACATATATACTTTGGGTAAATTATCTGATGTGGTTTTAATAAAACCATTGCACGCCAAAGCCTTTGTTTTCAATGAAAACTCTTTAAATATACGGTCTCTTCTACAGTCCTTCACTTTCTCCCTCACAGCTGTCTATCGCTCAGCGAAAATGACGTCAAGCCAATCAGATTTCGTTTCGCAGCGGCGTAAAAAAATTTGAAATTTCGACTATTTTAATCTTAAATATCTCAATTAATATTGAATAAATTATAAAACTATTTTCACTCCGCAAACTTGTTTGAGTTAAAGTAACATATAAAGATCCGTTTACTTAAATTTAAAATTTTGTAAAATACCCAATTGTTGACCTTATTACTTTTACGCAGTCATCCGCAAGTTCCCACGAGTACGAAATTCAGCCGAGGAAAAGTGATTCGCCTTGGCCGGTACTCGAACCCGGATCCCCTGGGACATACATCGTGGACTGTGGAGCTAAGCGCACGCTATGGACAGCTTCGTAAAATTGTATGTCCGGCAGTCTACGACAACGTTTTTCTTTAAATCCCACAAAAAATCTGCAAGGACGCGACGGTATCTTAACTGGCTAAAGGACTGGACACAGAATGATTTTTTTCTGTTGAATCTCGCACTGGAATTTAAGACTGCATGAAAGGGGGTGAGATGTGAGAGGGATTTAACACCCACGTCTACTATTATTTAAAATATGGATTTAAAAGAGAGTTATCGTTAATAGATATTTTTTTAAGGAAAACCTGTGTATAAGTATGGCTGGGAAAATCGTAGACAGGACTGTCCAATGACATACCACTCATCTTGTAGAGTGCTCGTGATTCTGCTCAAAGAATCGAGAGCTCGAATTCAGCAGTGATGAAAGCGGTTCTTTTCCCACCGGAGTAATTTTAAATGGGGAATTTATAAAATACAGTGGCACTTCGACCTACGAACTTCGTTCATGTACGCGGTTCGTATCTCTAAACTTTCGTATCTCGAATAGTTCATATCTCGAAGCCCAGTTTTCCATTTAATCTTACGGGAACCAAATTAATTTGGTCCCATATTCAGAAATTTTAGAATAATAAAAAATGCATTAGTGATGTTGGAAGTGCGCGTCTCTAAACACATTTCTATGAACAAAGAGCTCGAATAAAGTTGTGATGAAAGCGGTTCTTTTCCCGCAGGAATTATCATAAATGGGGAAGTTGTAAAGTACAGTGACACCTTAACTTTTCATTCATGTACGCGGTTCGTATCTCGAAAATTTCGTACCTCAAAACCCAGTTTTCCATTTGATCCTATGGGAACTCAATCCGGTCCCACATTCAGACATTTTGGAATAATAAAAAATGCGTTAGTGATGCTGCTGGAAGTGTGCCTCTGTAAACTAATTTTACCGAATTGTTACTCGCATCAAGTAGTATGTGATGCCCTGGAATAGAAAATCGTCACAGTTTGTGTCTTTGAGAATAAGATCATATCTAGAGGTAAAAAAATGGAGTATGAAAAAAGTTGGTATTTTGAACTCCGTTTGCAAAAACAGTCAACTTTCGGCGCTAATACTTCCGTCAGTCTTAATTCACTCCTTGACGGGGAGACTACGGAAGACTCAACGCCACCGTCCGTTTCCGTCACGTCAATAAACGTCGATCGTAATCCCGCCACTAAAACGTCCGAAAAACTCTTGGGACGGAGTTAACGTTATTTCTGGTGCCGTAGGTAAGTGCACTTATTATTGGAAAGGCGCCCTGGAACCTCTCAAGGTCGTCATTAATTTAATTAAGTCTGGAGGCCTTCCTTCTGCTTCTTGGATCTCTCCCGTGCCTTAAAATAACTCCGATGGGTTTATCACTCTTCGCACGTCTATTGTTTTCCTGCCACTCCTTCCCTCGCCACCTCTCATATTGAAATTCCTTCGCCATGTCAACACGTCGATTTGCTTTTCATTGACCTCCACTAGTATTAATTTTATTCTTCATATCCTCCTTCCTCTCTCCTCTTTAACAATCTCTCCAGATGTTTAAAGGGGAAATCTGGATCCCTTTTTAGACTTACAAAATATGGTCGTTAACTTATTCTTTTTTGTTTTCATGATCGAAAGTTCGTGTGGAAAAAGAGATACTGATGGCAACCTATTCTACCATGAAAAAGACCAAGTCCCTTCCCAAGCTCTAAAATACTTTAGAGAGAAAACCTCGTATTAGTAGCACCATGAGGTTTCTATTTAGGCACCTTATCCGGAAAGATTCACCGCATTCTTCAGCGCTACGATATTAAAACTTCCTCAACCACCACCAAAACTGAAGGACCGATTGGAGAAGGCAAAGGACCCTGAAGACTGCTGGAGTCTACCAAATTCCTTGTGAGTGCGGTAATATCTATGAGGTTGAGACCGGCCGCACAATTGAGACCAGACTAAAGGAACAGCAGAGACGTTTTAGATTGGCGCAACTAGAGAGGTTTGCAGTGGCAGAGCATAGCTTCACTTAAGACCATGCCATGTAATGGGACGAGACAAAATTAATTTATCGCACGCATGGCTATTGGGATTGACTGACCAAGGAAGCCATCGAGAACCGCATTGAAACAAATAATTTTAATTGAGACACTGGTTTCTACTTAAGTAATAACAATGTAAACATATTATGAAGTGAATTAAGAATTATACCCATAAATGGCGGGAATGTAAGACCACGGCACAGCCAATCATCCCACACCAGATCCGAAGACGAGAGTATGAAAGTGCGACCAAATTTGAGAGACGGCATTCAAAAGCCCTGATGCAGAAGAAAGAGTCGTTCTTCGATACGTCGGCAAACATAGAGCCTCTAACCCGGAAAAACACCCGAGAAACCTTCATTCATATATTTTGTGACGTTTGCGATCTTTGCTTCCCGATACGATAAATGCCAACTTCAGGAACGAACCATTCCTCCATTTTGTAAGCGCTGAATGGTGCCAATAATATCTTTTTATCTACTAGAGTTCAACCGTGACAGTATGAACCACAGCGGTTTGAAAACGCCTGTATTGGCGTAATATATACTTCCCCTTAAGGTGGTTCCACCGTAAAATGACTTAAATGTCATTTTATTCATATTCTGTCTGCTTGTAGAAAAAGTTTTCCTCTATCTGATATGAACAACAAAATAATACCTTTCCACGATATGTTACTCTCTAATTGAACTTGAAATGACATGGTGTTCAATGGGACTATGAGAGAAACACGGGGAAAATAGTATTTTTCCAAAAACTATAAATGCCATTTTTTGGGAAAACTATTTATAAGAAGGAAATAATCCAGAGAAATTGAATAAAAATGTAAGAAATGCATCTTACAACCTTATATTTTTAGTTTTTAGGGAATTTCTGCGTAATTGAAGTCAAAATGCGGTAATTCATATGATATGGCGCTGCAGTCCAGCTATGGCTGGAAAAAAGTGCTCATTTAAAATACATTCGTGGAATAATCTGCAAATTTTGTTCCTTACATTTGGGTTTCTATAGGTAACGCATTTCATCAGTGAAAGCAGGATTTTTTGGACAAAGTATAAAAAATGTGGAATTTAGTATTTGTTTTGAGTCACACAGTCGCGGCGGAACTTCCTTAAAGTGGTTTGAGCGAGATTTTTCCCTAGTCATAATAGAGACCGTATTCGAAATTTATTTTTTTTATTTCAGCAGCTGTGCATGACGTAAATGTTGTAATAATAATGTAGCAAATATATTGTTTTATAAGACTGAAATTCTCAGTAATCAACTAAATATGCATACAAAAGTCTTTAACTTGACTCATTTATTTCACGCCGTATTCTTAAAACGCCTTCACAACCGAAGATTTTTTTAAATTCTGCAAAAATTTCAGCGGTGAGTAATTGATTTACTTTTTCAAGATGGTTGAGATAAATACAAACTAAACTTTAATTTCCAACGATATCTATGCGTTATAAATATGTTTAATAAAGTCTCTCTGGAGTGCATACCCGTACCATTTTGCATGGGAAATGGCTGGTATTTTTTGTAAAATAACTCGAAAAGCATAGAGGTAATTGGCTGATATTATGTCATAATAGGAAATATGAGATATTTTCCTTAATAGTGAGGCCAAATTCATTGAATTTTATACGAAACTATGTCTGCTCAAACTACCTTAAGATTCACATGTACATAAAATATATACATAACTTAAAAACACTTCTTGGGAAGAAGACATACTATGATGTAAAGGACTTCTTCAGTGATAAATTTTGAATATGTTCTATATGCTATTTAATTGTGGTAATTTACTGTATAGTGTTCCATGGATGTATATCAGAGATGTTGTGTGTCCTCCTGCTATTTTGACGTGTTCCATGTCTTGTGACTCATGAACAAATAAAGATTATTATTAGTATATATTCGTTTGGAATCCGCCGCCTGTATTTGACATTCTTACAAGGTAGACGAGGTAGTAAACCGTATTGAGTTCCATCTCTTCCTTGCAATATAGAAAACCGCATAAAATCCTTCTGACCCTGAACTTCTCATATGACTCGCTATCTCAATAAACGTAGCCTCATCGCAGGGTCGCCGCACCGCCGCGGCGGGCGCGAAAATCATCATTCAATTTTCACGTATGTTCTCTCTCTTATCCTGCTTACATGGCTAATTTTACAATTTTTTAATGGATCGGTATTTTTTCATCGGCATGCACGATTCGTGCTGCTGCATAAGAAAATAATAATATTTTTCCGTTTGTTCCGAAGCGAAATAATACCTTCAAAGCGATATGTTCATTATTGTGAAGTACATACATATGAAGAACTGCCGTGGAGTTTGGGAACTAGTATTAGATAGGAAAGGATGGAGGGCTTCGGTCAACCAATCTTAGGATTGAACAATCATTGATACACTACAGTATTAAGTCCAAAATTCGCCTTGACCGGGACTAGAACCCGGATCCCTCGATATCGCGCCGAGTGTTTTAGCCAGTTAAGCTACCGAGGCGTCCTTCCCCGTGGATTCAAGGCGAATGATTTTTCCTCTGTGGAATTTCGCACTTGTAAATTGTGCACTTGCGGGAGATTCCGTGAAGGTAATACCGTGGCTAGTCCAAGTATCCTCGAAATTCGCCGCTAAAATGTCTTGAAATTTTGTGCTTGCTTTGTGATAATTCACCTCATGCCACACGCCTTTTAAGGTGACTTTTAAGGCAATAAGAATCTGTGGAATCTACATTGCATTTTAGTTTTAAGCCTCTATCCTCGGCATAGCTACGTGCATAATTATGTATTCATCACGCCGTTCCCCTGTGTAGGCGCAATCAGATAAATTTCCAAGTATTGCATTTACGTAAATGATGTGGTACGTAATCACGCGCACGGGTGCGAAGTGATAGACCAAAGACGGTGAAATTCGCCATGAAAAAATGATTTTTTCATGGCGAATTTCACCGTCTTTGGTGCAATAAGATAAGTTTGATCCTTAATGATACGTCCGTAAAGCTTGCTCTCTTTTAACCAGAAAATATATTTCTCCAATGGCCGTAAAATATATGCACCAAAAATAAAAACACTTACTGTGTTGGTTTACGGGAATGGGGACTCCGCAACAGGGACCAACCACAGCCTCTCCACCAAAATACCCTCCTGTGGTGGTTTACGGGAAAGGTTTTTCCTCGCCAGGGACCACCACAGACATACACACACACAACCCAATTGGAATCCTTTGTAAGCTAATACAGTCCCCATTCCCGCAAACCAACACAGTAAGTGTTTGATTTTTGGCGAGTGGTGCATATATTTTACGGCCATTGGAGAAATATCTTTTCTGGTTAATCTATAGAGGCCGTAGAGCTCAACTACCTTGATTTGCTCTGTTTTAATAATTTATTCCACACTGCCCCATCCTTTCACGCCTCCTGTGTTTGTAATTTATAGATTGCTTCATGCACGCCCTCCTTTTGTTAAGGATCCTTTTCTTACACCACATTCAGCCATTACTTCCTCGGTCTACCCCTCCCTCTCACACCACTCACTCATCTATCTTTAATCTGCTTAGTTATACGACTCTCATCCCTTCTCTCAACATCACCAAAACGTACAAAGCACGCTCATTTCATACATTTCCATTATCGGAACATCCATTTCACATTCTTTTATGACCCATTCATTCATAACCCTATCTCTTTTGCTATCACCGCAATCACTTCTCAGATATCCCATACCCACTAAATTAAGCTTGCTCTTATGCTCATGGTGGCTTACCCAAGTTTCGCTTCCACACCATTAAGTGTGAAGAAATGCACTCTTGTTAACTGCAATTTTTTCTTCCCTCGTCGGTAACTTTCTGGTATTAAAGGTATGGCAGATGATCAAGTATCGTGTGATAAGGATAAAACCTGTTCCAGGCGAAGCAACACTCCCGCTCGACCGGCTGCATTTAGTCATGATTTCCAGACCCAATTAATTGTTATAAACTTATGTTATCTACTTGAAATTTTCAGGGTATAAATAATAGACCTTGGCCGAGGGTAACCTGTATTTCATTGCGGATCAAGGCCAAGGCCATTCTCAATGTATAATTAATTTACACGCGTTTGGATCCAAGGGGTTCTACATCCCTTGCCGTTCCGGTTAAGTACATTTTCCATCTCCCCCACTTAACGAGGGTCAGATGTTTTTTTCCGCGCTCTGAATTCGGAGAAACGCGCCCTCATTGGTTGTCATAAATCTTTCCAGAGGGTCTTGTAGTCTTCCCTTCTCCCTCGACCCGTTTAAAAATTCTCGGAAGGATGGCTTCTCTCCGGGAAGAGGGCGTCGTTTAATTAATACGACTTCGGAGAAGAAGATATGGGTGTGTGGTGTAGGGTTATCTCTGTTTTTTGGGGCTGCAACGAGGCACGGCAGGGAGTGAGGGAAGGGGGACTTGGAGGGTGGGGAGGGGGAACGGATACGATTTGAGGAAGCTGTGTGGTGTTGGCGATAGAGCGTGCATGGCGAAAACCGACCAACATTCGGGAGTGAGAGAAAGGGTGTTCTAATATTAGACTTGTGATTTTCGGTTTCCCAAATATTTAAGGGGGATGGAGCGAGATTTTAACCTATTCATAATAGTTACCATATTCGAATTTGATTTCTAAAACCAAGGACCGAAAGGAGCATGAAGTAAATATTGTAAAATTAATGACGCAAAAACTTTGCTTTCAGGTATTTTGACCGAGATAGTTCCTTGGTCGAAATGGAGACCTTATTCGATTTTTTTAATTTTTTTATTTCAGAGCCTGTAAGAAGTATGAAGTAAATATTGTAGCATTGATGGCGCAAAAATATAGTTGTACATAGCCAAAGTTCTCAGTAATTAAAGAAACATATCTACTTAAGTATCTAACTTGACCCATTATTTTACGCCGTACGGCTATAAAGCCTTCAAAACAGCAGGTTTTTTGCGATTCTGCGAAAATACAATGGTGAGTAATGGATTATTTTTTATAAATAGTTGATAAAACATACAAAATACTCACGGCTAGTTTTTTTCACGAAATACAGGTGTAATAAATTCCTAACTTTTTCAATATTCTCCCTCTGGAGCGCAAAGCCGTAATCTATCCCATGTAAAACAGCATGTATTTTCAGGAAAATTGCTCAAAAAGTAGTTCGGCAAAGGGTTAATATTTAGATATCATTGGAAAGATGAGATTTGTTTCTTTAAAATTAGGAAAAATTCATCAAAGTCTAGGTGAAGTGATTTGTCGCTCAAACTACCTACCTTAAAGTAGGTGAAATTGTCAGGTAGAAATTGCTCTGGAGATTATGTGAGGATTTAAGGGAACAGCATGTTCAGCCCCTACGGTCGATCAAGGATTGCACACTTAAGGGAATATGGAACTATATGGAAAGGGAATATGGACTTACAAGAAACCAATGACCACAAGGATAAATCCCATAACATCTACATGCACCATGCATTAGGAATCAGGAATTCCGGGTAGCGTAGTGGTCTGCGCATTTGGCTCGGCAAGGCAAAGGTCCGTGGTTTCGATTCCCGGTCCAGGTGAATATTTTCATAAGGCAATTTCTACGTATAACATCACCGGTTTCCAGCAGACTATAGAATAAATTCTCAGTAATTAACTGAATATCTATACATGTATAAGATTTTAATTTCACTCACTTTCTTCACACCATGCACAAAGAACTCCTCCACAACCGAAAATTATTTTGCGATTCTGTAAAAATGACTGCGATAGGTAATCGATTTATTTTTAAATATATTTGAGGCAAAAGGAGACTTTACAGAGTAAATTGGGAAAAACTAATGCAGATAATCGAGAAATGGGATAAGGAGACTTGTCCAAAACTTATACGGATGAGATAGGTGACATATCCGAAACTTACATATGGTAAAGGTCAGGGCGGCTGACAGTGAATCGGTATGGGCAGTTATAGGTCACGGGGCAAGGGTGCCCGTTGTCTTCTTTGCTCTATAAATTTCTGACGAGATCTACTCGTTAAAAGTTCCTCTTTTTTTCAAATTAAGACTCTCTTGAGTGCGCGCCATTTCCCAAGGAAATTGGCAAGTATTTTTCTGCAAATTTCTCGAAAAACATAGTATCCAGATGATTATGTGAAAACGGTCTTAATACCTATCCCGAAGAGGAAGAAAGCCTCAGAATGCGTTGAGTAATGAAAAATTAATTTCATTTCTCCCGCGGCAAAAGTTTTGCAGAATAATTCATAAAAGGCTGAAGAGTAGAGCAAATTACCACTTGGGCTCACTCGTTTGCAATCACTAGTTTGGGTTCAGGAAGGGGAGGCCTACTAGGAATGTGATTGAGGTAATGAGAACACTAATACGTAGAAACATGTATTACCTGAAAAAATTACCATGTACTACATGTATTACCATGTACCTGAAACGTAGAGTATGACCAGGATGTTTTTACTTGCTTTGTGGATTTAGAAAAGGCTTTTGACAGAGTAAATTGGGAAAAGCTAATGCAGATACTCGGGAAAATAGGAATAGGAGACTTATCCAAAACTTATACGGGCGAGATAGGCGACATATCCGAAACTTACATATGGCGCAGAGGGTAAAGGTCAGGGTGGCTGACAGTGAATCGGGATGGGCAGTTATAAGTCACGGGGCAATGGTGCCCGTTGTCGTATTTGCTCTTTAACATCTATGCCGAGGAAATGGTAAGAGAGGCATGCTAAGAGCTTGATAATGGAATCATAGGAAGATGCCAACTGAAAAAGTCGATTAGATTCGAGGACAACCATGCGTTGTTTAGTCGATCACCCAAGGGGTTGAAAGTTTTTGTAGATGCATTGGAAAAGCAGTGTGCGAAATAAGGGATAAAGATTAATCATAAGATTACAAAAGTTTCACTGATATCAAAATAATCAAGCACTGCAGTCCTACTTTCCATCCATTGTTCTTCCGATAGTCACTTATTTCTTCCCAATATGGTCTATGTCGGCCGCCACAAATCTTGTCACCCTTAACTCACTGCATTCTTCGCTAAAATAGTGAAATACAGAAATCCAAGTTTCCAAAATGCATCAACGGATGCCATATTATCCTCAATCTCTATCTGTAGTCTCTCCCGTCATAGACTCAAATCCGACTTAAAGCTCATCTACAGCACCCTTAATTATTACATTGTCAGTCCCGGCCTTATTTCTTTCATCAATATCAGAGTGCCTTCTCGTCGTATCTGAACTAACTCATTACACCACATTCTCACTCCCAGATTATCAATAATTAAGCGTTCTCTCTTCTTCCGTCTCTCATCCCTAAGAAATTCACTCCCTACTGATATTGATGCATTTTCCCTCTCGTCTAAAAGTTCACCAACTTGGCCACGAAACATCTTTTTGGAACTAATCATTAATCTAGACAATAATGAACAATGAAGAGCATCCCTATTCCTCCTTCGTTAAGTTGTTTTTTATTTTGTTATATTTTTGTTTCTTTGTGTCTCATTTTGTGTGTGCCACAAGTGTACTTTTAATTGGCAGTATTGCTGTTTGTGTACTTATTTTTTAAATAAAATAAAAAAGTAATGAGATTCTCTGGAACAAAGAAAGTGAGGCTGGTCATAACAGTAGGAGGTGATAAACTGGAGCAAGTAGAACAAATTAATTACTCGGGTAGTACGCTAGACGAAAGTGGGCATAGTAGCAAGGACATTAGGAGGAGAATAGCGTTAGCGAAGGAAGCGTTCAGTAACAGAAGGGAGCTGATGACTGTAAAACGAGGCTGGTGAGGAGCTTGAAATGGAGTATGGCCACAGAGTAAAGATATATCTCTACTCTGTGGTATGGCGTTGTATGGTGCAGAAACGTGGACTCTGAGAAAGGAAGACGAAAATAGGCTGCAGGCGTTCGAGATGTGGGTTTGGATGACGACGGAGAAGATATGGTGGACGGAAAGGAAGACAAACGAGGAAGTGCTTGTGACATGGTGGGTGAGGAGAGGAAGCTTCTGGATGGGATAAGGGGGAGGCAGGGTAGGTGGCTGGAAGCTGTAATGAGGGAGTTGGACAAGTGGGGAAGGGGTAAAAAGAGAATCTAGGTTTTATGGACGGATTGAAGAAGGGGAGGGCGTACTTGGAAATGAAGAAAGAAATACTAGAAGTAGATAAGTCATGGTACGTGTAAAAATCTGGAGGATTTTCTCTTACTTTCAATACAACATACCATAGGCGTGCGCACGGTGCACCACCGGCACCACCTAATGGCTAGAAATAATTAATTAAATAACCTGATAAAAAAATGTACGTGAAAATGATACTTCGAATGTTTAAAAATTTGCAATAGAATTAGATGACCGTAAACTGGTAAATAAATCAAATTCTTAAGTGTTTTTCCCTCCGTGTTACTGACAACCAACGATTAAAATTCACTCTAGCTGGATGACTGGAAGTGAAAATAAAGTTTTTTAGCAGCAAATTTTTATTTTGAAATAATTCCAGGCACCATCTAATAAAAAGGTCTGTGCTCGCTTATGCAAAATATACATATAACCGGCAGATTCCTTTAATGAATTCTCGCTCATACTAACTTAAGGTGGTTATAATTATTATTGGCAATGTACATATTTGCGTGAAACTTTGCATAATTGTTCTCATAAGAGATATTTATAGAGAAAAGTGAAAAAAATACATTTAACCCATTATGTTTTTTGGCAATTCAATGCTATTTTAACATTATTATGAAATATATGTCATGTGCCTTATGGCAAATGACATATATTTCATAATAATTCCTTCACATATGTGATAATTTTCTAATGAATGCGAAATAATACGTTTCATATTATTTGTATAATGGTTATAAACAAATATCAAGACGCCACGCCAAGTCAAAGATTATAAAAAACGTGTAGATATAATTTTTGTCCAAAGTACGAATACGGCGCCGAAAACTCATAAAATGTCATAAAATGCTTCAACAAAGGAAACATTTTTAAACATAATTCTTGTACCATATGTATGTACAGTGAATTCCATCGCATAAGCAGATGCAGTTAAATGAAGTGTGGTCCTAGATTTTTTTCTACTAACTTTAAAAATCATTAAATTGAGCACTCAATCACCGCTCCAACCATCTAAAGTTAAAAAGCTGAAGTAATGAGTTGCTACGACATGAATTTTCAGGTTTTACTAACAATAATTGGAAATGAATCACACAAAATGAAGTATCACTCGATAAAATAAAAAATTGCAACTCTCCACTCGAAATAAAACTATAATAAAACTCCACTCTAAATAAAACTTTAGCTTGCGATTCTGTTCGAAACCTAGTTTGTAATTGTAGCTTATTTATTTGTGAAAAATTGCAATTCTTTATTTAATCATAATTTTGAAATTCATCACGTTATCCCCTGAAGTTGCTGGATTTGATGTATGGTTTTGTTATTTCCACACCTTTACATTCTCATAATGGCTTCGGCTTTCAAAATATGTCAACATTATGACCAATAATGTAGATATGTACCTGGCTAATGACATTGCATTGCGAAACCATGGTAGTTTAGAATAAAAAAGTGTGGAAATTACAAAGTGATAAATCATTTAATAATGAGGCTATCTACTTCATAGAAAGCGAGTCTGGACATTAAAATAGCAGGGCACAAGCTGGATTTGGCGTGGAATTTCTAATACCCCCCCTCCCCGCCCACCCTTTTCCAACAAATGTTTTCGAACTTTAAAACAATCCCTCTAATGTAGCCTCGTCTATTTAGGGTGTTTTATAACGTTTATATACGTTTTGGCGCCCTTTGTCAGCGACTTCGGCAACATTTTGGGGCGTGGGGCAATAATGAACTATTGCCCCCTCCCCCCACCCGTGGTTACACCACTGGGTAGTGCATTGGAAGAAAATGGGCAATGTGGTGAAAATATATCAAGGAGCATAGCGTTAGGAGGTGTTGTCAAATAGGGGAGAATTGTTGACGGGGGCCTTGAGTAAAAATGTAAGTAAAAGATTGGCGAGGAGTTTACTAAGGAGTGTAGCGTTACAGGGTGTAGAAACTTGGACTCGGAGAAAAGAGGACGAGAATAAGCTGTAGGCGATTGAGATGTGGGCATGGAGGAGATTGGAGAAGGTGCGGTGGGCGGAATGGAAGACGTACGAGAAAGTGCTTGCCAGGGTTGGTGGGAAGAGGAAACATCTGAAGGAGATTTGGAGGAGGCAAAGCATGTGGTAGGAAGAGGTAAGGGTAAGGGGATACTGAAGGCTGTGATAGAGGGAAGGATTTTTGGCAAGCGGGGAAGGGGAGAAAGAGAATAGGCTTTATGGATGGGATGGACCGAGGTAGCCTAGCTGAAGAATGAAATCATGCAAGCAGGCAAGGGCTTGCGGCTGTAAAAAGTCATGTTCGGCATTGTGAGGGAGAGAGGTAAGTGTCCGGAGGAAGATTCAATTGAGACGGGGAAGATGAATTGATGAGGTGATTGTGGGCAAATGGGTTGCCGAAGGCTACGATGAAAGGGAGAAATGATAGGTTGGCGGGGAGGGTGGATGGAAATGAACGGTTATTCGGCTGGATTGTGGGCAAGTGTGAAATAACCTTAAATGGAAAATGTAACATTATGGGGAAAGATGTAAACAAGGAACCACATTGCTAACTAATATTTACTGTCTGATAATGGGATGGTACTTATTTAGCTTTAAGTGCACAGTCGAAGATATGCGCCTTATGGATAAATTCACCATTTATTTCCCCTCTAAATAAACGAGTCCGGATGCTTCGTTCTTCTTCTCTTGATAATAACATTTACATAATACCATAAAAGCCACATCAAGGGTGTGGCTAGGCTAGGGATGCGTCGTCACTTACGTGCAATACACTACATCCTGTAAAATTTAATTATATTACGGCTATTAATGGATTGGCAAAAAAACCTGCAATTAACTGTCAGGGGGTGAAATTTCACCCACAAAAACTATGTGTTAACCAATGATATAGGAACTGCAAATATTTATATAGGTATCAATTTTGCAGCTACATAAGTGCACAGAGATACAGTTGCTATACAGTCAGTAAGCGAGACTTTCTGTTAGTACTACGTAGTAAATTAAGAAGCAAGCATTGGAGACTGTATTAAGTAATTTGCTACATTACCTATCGAAAAACCTAATAAAAAGTCTCGTTTCCAGCTATAATGGTCTCTTATTGATCACGGAAAAAATGACGTTTTAAACCTGCTGCAACAAATGACAGAAACCAGAATCAAATCACTTTCCTCACGCCATAGATTTCAAAGAAGTAATAACTGAGAGTGAAGTAATAAATACCAGCCGAATGGTTGAAAAAAAAACTAAAATTTATCCGAAAGAGACTCGAAGCGAGAATACTTACTCCCAAGAACCAGACGCCATGACTTTTTTTATCTTAAGATCAGATCGAAAAAAATCTTTATTTTCCACCAAAGATAGGCCGAGAACATTGTTCCCCGATAACCTGTAAACTTTATCTTGAGCCTCGCCAGCCAGCGAAAGAATTCTCCCACCGAACACACGTTAAGTTTCAAAATACAAAGCGACGATTCTACTCTCCCTCCTCCTCAGTCAGTCAACTCTTCTGTCACACAGACTCGATAATCGAGCCAGGTACGTCGTCGGAACAAACAAACGAACCACGAGGGCGTTCTGTATTTGAGTATTTGCCGCGACTGACTGAATGACGTCTTTTTCATAATGTGTTACGAAATCTGTCATCGTATAAATCATTGAAATCGAATGACTCTCCTCGAATGACCTTGATATGGAGAAATGTGAAAAGATAAAAAACAACAATTGACAACGGCTTGTTTTAACTGTTACCTTGTCTCCACCCCGGAGTCCTCTTCCTCCACCTCTTCAAATCGTTATCTCATTCGTCTGAGGAAATTAAGCCAGGCGAAAGCAATTTTGAAAAAAATTCTTTACGTATTGCAACGACTAACCATCACGCGGCTGGGAGACCTTAAGGCGAGCGGATTTTCTTTGGCGGTCACGGTCAAGGCTCTTCTTCGAGGAAGCGAAGCGCGGCTGATGACGCAACAAGAACGCAAATCATTGTGTATCGGGGAGCGCCTGCCCGAGTTAATAGATGTCAGTTCCTACAGAAACACCTTTCACGGACAGTGGTCATGATGATAGAATGAGGACTTTACTGGTTGTTAGCCTAATCTCAACTCGTTTGCTAATGCAATTTAGCCCTTAAATCGAAAATTTTGCTTAAGTACGCCTATAAAGCCTCAAGCGATATAATAAACCATGAAAATTTTATTCTCGATCTTCCTTTTTTTACTTTTGAAACACCCAATGATAGCATTCTTTTTATTTCGCTCCATTACTTAAGATGGTTTCATCTCATTAACGTTACAATCTCATTTCATTCAATTTTCATTTCTGATTAAATAATGATGGATATCTTAGTTATTTTTATTTTTCGTAGCATAATTTCAACATTCTAAACACTTTTACTTTGTGTAAAAGCTTACGTCGTGAGAAGATCGCGATTTGCTTTTTGAAGTCGTTATATATCCAACATAAAAAGTAGCTGTTCTAATATAAAAAAATTATTCCTTTATTTTTGTTATATTTGAAAACGAGACGAGACTAAATTCTCGTACGAGACTTGAGACCGAGACGATACTGAGGTTCACGAGACGTGACTCAGGACGAGACCCGAGATGGGAAAACGAGACTCCTTGCTAGACGAGACTGAGCCCAAGTCTCGTCTACGGCAACAATAATGGAAACGAGAAAGATAAGTACACAATGGGTGACAGAAGAAAAGATTAAGAAAATGGAGAAGACAAGGAAGTGGAAAAATGTCACAACTGAACTAGGCAGGAGCTAAATAATCAACACCAGCGAGTAACCAACCGTGCGAAAGAGCAATTCCAAGAAATTGAAAAGCTACAGACAGATGGGGAAGTGGGTGCGCTGTGCCACAGTCTAAAGATATCTTTATTCATCTTTATTTAGACGGTGGCTATACGCTTTAGTGACTGCTGTCAGGCGGTGAGAGAGAGCAACAGAAATCAAGGGTAAAGGAAAAAACCGGTAAGATCTTGATCGAACAGAAAGATATTCAATATAGATGGAGGGAATACTTAGAAGAGCTACATGACTGTGGTAATAAACCTGTGAACTTCGTTATTGAGTAAGAGAGAGCAATAGAAAAGAATAACCTCGGCCAGGAGATACTCGACAGCGAAATAGAGGGGGCATTACGAGAAATTAAGGTAAGATGTCCTTTGGAAGTAGATACTAATATCACTTCGGAGCTACTGAAGAATTTGGAAAATAACGGAAGACGAATATTTTTTATCTAATTCGTAGGATCTACAAGAAAGGAGTATGGCCAGAGGACTTCGTAAAAACAGTCTTGTAGCCTATCCCGAAGAAGAAAGAGTTAAAATGCAAGGAATATAGAAAAATTAGTTAAATTTTACAAGCGGCAGAAGTTCTGCTTGGAATAATTAATAAAAGGTTGGAAAATAGAGCAAATTAATACTTGGGATATGCCCAGTTTGGTTTTTGTAAGGAGAGGGCAATCCCGGAAGTGATAACGGTTATTAAAACAAGTATATATCTACGAAATATCTATCTCATACGAAGTATCTTATTATACTTATAGTATCTATATATATATAGACACATAGAGTATAATCAGGCTGGTTGGTTGCTTTGTGGATTTCGAAATGGCGTGCGGCAAGAGTCGATTGGGAAAAACTAATGCAGATACTCGGGAAAATAGAAAAACATTGGCGAGATAGGAGACTCATCCGAAATGTTTTATGGCCCAGAGGGTGCATGTCAAGGTGGCTGACGATAAATCAGGGTGGGTCAATAAATTCGAGGGATGAGGCAGGGCTGCCCGTTGTCCCCCCTTGCTTTTTAACATTTAGGCCGAGGAAATGGTTAGATAGGTATGGGAAGAGCTTGATAATGGAATATCAGTAGGAGACCAGACTTGTAGAATCGCGAACGACTAGGTGTTGGTTAGTCGATCATCGAAGCTTTAGTAGGTGCTCTGAAAAAAAGTGCGGTAAAAACTGAATGAAGATAAATCATCAGAAAACAAAATTATAGAGATTTATAGTACAAAGAAAGCTAGGCTGTCCATAAAAGTAGGAGGGCACAAACTGGAGCAAGTTAAGCAACCTTCTTACCTGGGTAGTAGGTACGTTAAAAAAATGTGCATAGTAGCAAATAAATTAGTAGGAGAATAGCACTGGCGAAATAAGCGATCAGCAATAAGAGGGAGCAGATGACTGGGACCTTGGGTGAGAATATAAATAATTGGCTGATGAAGAGTTCAATACAGAGTGTAGCCCTGTATGGAACAGAGACGTGGATTCTGAGAAAGGAGGACGAGAATAGGCTGCAAGCGTTCGAGATATGGGTGTGAAGGAGGATGGAAAAGGTCCGGTGGACTGAGAGGAAGACAAACAAGGAAGTCGGTATGGTTGGTGAGGAGAGGAAACTACTGGATGAAATTAGGGGGAGGAAGGGTAGGTGGCTGAAAAAGGTAATGATGAGAGGCGAAGGGTTGCATAAGGCCGTGATATAGTGGAGGATGTTGGGCAAGCGGGGAAGGGGGAGAAAGAGAATAGGTATGGTGGACAGGACGTAAAGGGGCTGGGATGAAGAAAGAAATATTAATGAGAGATAGGGTTCTTCATATACAAAAATATAGACAAATATTTTGACTTCCATCATAGGTTAAGAAATATATATTTACTCTATGCTTCCATTTAAACCTACCTTGAACGGTACTGTGCACTAATTATAAAAATAGCATTTTACTAACCGGCAGGTTAACGAACGTTTCACATGCGCAAATCGTTCTGCATAGAGTCCTATCTCTTCGGTATTTTGCCATACCTTCTCGCTTCTCACTTTATCATTCCATTTTAATGTTATATTGATTGATATTCTCCAGCGGATCGTTTCGAAGGTTTCCTTACTTTTCTGGCCCGATTTTACCTCTGTTCCACGTTTATGATCCATTGGTTGGTTGGTTATTTGGGGGAGGCAACATACAACTTACATCATTTGCGCCACGAAGGAGGGGTTTTGTTGGTGGGTAAGAGAGCGATTATGTGAGGAAATAGAGGAAGGGTGGAGAGAAACCCGGCGTCGACTTTGCCCTAATCTTAAAAATAGACGTCAAGTGGACCACAGTTTAACGTCTTCTACAGTGCGCGGAATGTTTGACTCGAAGTGGTCTCCACATAGTATTCTAATAGGGATACGAATTCCAATGAAAAATCTCCGTCGCCATCGCAGTTTGAACCTAGAACCTCAGAGTGGAAAACCAGTACTCAAGCTCGATCCCTTTCTGATCAATTGAGTGTCACAACCCACATGAATTTTTTCGCAAACCGCTTCCTCGTCTCTGGTCGTATCTTCTGTGAGCATTATAGAATCTACTTCATCATGAATGTCGTCTCCGCTTGATTCCAGCAAATTCTGCATCAGGCGTACTAAACAGGGTTTGATTGACGAGTGCAAACCCGAGTATGAGTCCCGTCCGGTATCTCTGCTATTAGTACGCCCGAGTCCACCTGTTTAAACACCGCCCGAGAACCAAAGTGCGCGGACTGACATGCGCAATCGGTGAGCCCGCGTTTCTCAAAATTTAATTCTGGTAGCACATACCAGTACATACATTGCCGATCAGACTCAGGCGTGCGCGGAAATACTCAATATCGTCCAGTCCGCGCAGGTCCGACTCCGAAGAAGGAGACTCCGATCCCTCCGCGCTAGCCTACTGCGAGAAGTGCACCCGTGATACTACCACTTTGCTAGCCCGCCGGTCCAGCAGCATCCGCTAGCGACTGATAACTTCCGAAAGAGTACGCAAGATGCAGAACTGTTTCATAGTCGTAAATTATTATTCTCCGTGACGGTCCCTGCCGAGAAATGGAATGTCACGACGGGCGATTATTTTGAAACGTGTTGGTCTCCGTCTCTCATCCACGAACACGTCATCATTCGGTCTTATTCTTTTTTTTTATTTAGAGTACTTAATATTTTTCAATTTCCTCCACTTCGTGTGTAGGGTAATAAACGTTTAGTGGTGCTCGTAAAGTTTCGGAGGCTTTTAGTCACGCATTTCGTGAGGGGAAAATATACAAACATGACGTCATGGCGTTCGAGAAAACGATTTTTTGTGGATGGAGATGGGAAATGAAAGAGTAGAACGAGGTCAGAAAACTCTTGAACCCTCTCATGGTAAAAGAGCGTTTTCTTATTCTAATATTTTATACAAAGTTGATGGAAAAACCGAACGTCTCCCTGAAAATGTGAAAGAAAAAATGAACAACGCTATAGGAAACGTTTTCTCTCGTATTTATTATTATTTACGCATCACGGTGAATATGGGTGACGATAGAGTTATTATTATTTTAATTATGATAATGGAAAGACTTCCCCTTCATTGATAGGAAATATTTACAAGGTACACAGGTAAAATATTGAAGGCTTCTACTTGGAAGTAGACACATCTTTTTACTCATTAATTTGTATACCTAGCGTTCAAATTTTAAAGAATGGATATTGAGTTGAAATTAATTCGGTGTTCAAACCATATGCGGTGTATAGATTGTTAGTGGTCTAAAATAGTGTATAATAAAACAATGAAAAAATAATAATATTAAAGCAGAATAAATGCTCTTTTTGTTGAAAAATATTCCAACAGATACGTTATAACCAACTTTTTGAGAGAAGAAGAAAAAGAAACTTTTCATTGTTTCTTTTTCTTCTTCTCTCGAATTTGGCCTTCTGAGAACCACGTACATGATCCGAATTTAGTTTTTTATTTTCAGTTCCTTTTCTTGCTCTGTAATAATTTTTCATCCTTACGCTTAGGCTTCTCCTCCTCTCTTATTTTCATTATTTCATCATTTTAAAAATATATAAATTTATTCCAATTAGCTACAATGAATTGTTTGCTCATCTTTCAGACATTTTTTGAAAACATTTCATTGTAAAGCGGAGGCGACGCATAACTAAATTCATCTTCGGCGATAGCGTGAACCGATTCACTACAAAAATGGGATCCGTAAAATCAATTCGAACTGTATATGAATCATCAGATTGAAATCGGGATAGAATCGGATTGGCGAAAAGTTGTCGGCTTACGTAATAACGTGATTCGGTGGTCACCTATTAACTATGCACACCGAAACAGACAAGAGAAATTTGTTTCTGAAATTTTCAAGTTTCTGGCGCTGCGCAGTGGACGATTATGGGACATGGGCTACGGAACTTTCAAAATTCCACGAAACAGGGGAGACAGGTTGTTTAGTCTTACATAAGTTTAGTGCAAGTTTTAGTTTAGTGTAAGTAAAGGTTGTTTATAGGGGAAAAAGGTTGTTAGTTAGTGAAGGGTCAGAAAGGAAGCCTTTTTAAATGCTGCAAACGCAAGCGCTTCAAGAAGTGGGATTAATCACCGCTGTAGACAAACCTTCCGTCCCGTTTCGACTCGTTTCACGATGAGACCTCAGAATACAGTTTCTGTTAATCTCATAGCGATGGGAAATTTTTACCACTTTCCTTTCGCGCGTGTGCCCGCCAACACAATCGTCTCGTTTACTGGGATGACTCACCACTACCTACCATCCCGTGTCGACTACTCTCGCAACGAGACCTCAAATTAGAGGTCCTGGGAAGGTCAAAGCGTTGGGCGATTTTAACTATGCACTTCCCTTTCGTGTGCGTGTGCCTGGTGCCTCCTTCGTGAAATTGTTTGGTTGCCCTGCCTCACTCTCTTCCCCTTCGTCCTTTCTCTTCAACCCTTAATATTCTACCTCCCTCCTTGCCATGCATGTCTGCGCCAGGAACTTTTGCGGTAACTACACTCCCACCACCACACCGACCCAATCCCACTTCCTATATTCACTCTAAAATGTAAATTATTTTTCTTTGAACACTATATATACTCCCAAACCCCTTGGTGGATTCTAACGAAATTTGTCACACGTTTCTTAGAACCTAGGCTATTTTAGACCGTATTGGCTATATTAGGAATTAGGTTATATTAGAAAGGCTCCAAGGGCTCCTATGAGGGCCCTTTTTTAATCAACTTTCACTTCTATAAGAAAAGAATTGGATTCGGAGCAGAGATTTTTTGTTTGCTTTTTTAAATGACTGACACCAATGATAAATGCTTGCAAAGCTTAGTATCGGATGATTAGAAGAAGAAAGTTTTTAATTCTTGCATTCGAATTTCTTATACCCTACTTTCTTTGTTCATTTTTCTTATACTTATTTCTTTTTTCTTTTTCCCTACCATTTGAGTTTTTGGCCTCAAAATCGTGAATGTTGGCTTTATTTCAGCTACATAATTTTTTTAAGTTGGCAACAGCAGCATATCATACTAATATATAAAAATTGAATGGTATCTGTTTGTCGGTTGCTCAATCACACAAAAACTACTGAACCGATTGAGCTGAAATTTGGCATGTAGAGAGAAAATGTATCTGGATGTTACATAGGCTATTTTAAAAATCTCTCAGGGCCCCCAAAGGCCCCCCCTGGTGGTCCCTGGTGGTCCATGCTAAGCATTGGGTTCGGTGCAGTGGTTTCATTTCTTGCCTTTTAAAATTACTTTCAATCAAGATAGATGGCTGGAATTTTTTTAACGGATGGCTGAATAAATAAAGTTTCTAATTCTTTCAATCGATTTTCTTTTACGCTTCGTAATTGTCTGAAAATCATGTTTTTTTGATGCAAAATCTCACATTTTTCTCTGAAATCAACAATAGCACATTTCCTTGAATATCAGAGATTTGATTTTCAAAGGGTATTCCTGCCTCTAGCATTTAAGTTTTCCTGCAGGCCCATGATAGCACATAGAAAGAAAACCTGTATAAGAAGGGCCAAGAGTCCCATGGGCCCCATGATAAATTGCTTCGGGGGGTAATCGATAAATTCAATGCACATTTACAACAAGTATACTCTTCAATGTCTATTCTCAAAGTAACTCTCATAGGAGCACTGCATATGTAGAACACTTATGTAGTAAACGATACACATAAAGGAATTAAACGTGGAAGAATATTTACGTGCAGTAAATAGTAATGGTAATAATGCCTCTGTTCCTACAACAAACACGGTGTTGTTTATTATCGTTTAATACTCAGATGTATAACATGTAGTGGCGCCATCTGCCTCTCATTTCGACTGCGAACTGTATTTTATACCAATTCCTGCATCATACGAACGGACGAGGGAACGTCAACGAATATCATACTAGGTTACGAACTCCTCAATTGACTACGCTGACAGTATTCTTCAGGCTTTGTGGCTTTCTTATAAAATACGTTAATTATTTTTCACACCCGTTGAATTTTATTACGATTGCGAACAGTTTTTGACCAATTCTCACATCATAAACGTTACGAGTTATTTAAATATGTTTAAAAGTGTAAAAGTGCAGTTAACTTACATTCACTCAATCATCGCGTTTCCTTTTCAAGACTCTCACTCGCCGCTGTATTTCCCTTCCTTGGACTTAAAAATATATCCATCAACATTCCTAAAAGAAAAAAGAGTAAACTTTCGAATAAATCTTCTAGAGCAAGATGAATGTGGTGTTTGCGAGAAAATGAGCCCTTGCAAGAAAAACGACAAAGGTTAGATTTGGATGCTCAAAGAGATGCCTATGAGCGATCTCATGATCATCTCCCGGTTGTGTTTCTCGGGTTACGCTAAGAACCGCACAAATGTCATCCCAGCCCAACCTATGGACGGGTAACCAGCTATAAATCTGGTTCTAATTTAGACCCATCTGTTCCGAAACTTCAATCTGTATTAAGATGGCGAAAATTATAATTACGTCACTACATGCTTCTAACCCCAAAGAAGAACAGAAATTCTGCGCAATAAATGACATCCGTGCATGAAAATCCGCAAGTGCACTAAGAATCACCATAGATTTTTTATTTATCAACCGAAACCAATGATTATGGCTACCCTTTATGCCGAAAGCGCAGTCCGGGTGATGGAGGATTCATAGATCAAATAAACATGGCCGCTGCTGCTGCAAATGCTTCTTCTGACGCTGTTTACCGCTGGATTGTACCCTAATCTCCGAACCTGATTAAGATACTCAACGCACATATCGATGTTGAATTTCGCAACTCAAATGAGTCATTGAATGCAAATACATTTATGTAAACGGGAAGCCATCAAGCTGCTATTCACTCAGAAGACGGCTCAATAGAACTGGACGGACGAGGTGACCATCTATCAACCTGGGTGCTATTTAAGTAGTAATGAGTCTGCGTGGCCTATGTTTGGGTTTCCCATGCATGAAAAAGGACCTACAGTCACCCATCTCTCCGTACAACTGGAAAACGGTCAGCATATCTACTGCAACGAACACAACATACAATATAGGTTACGAACTCCTCAAATAACTACGCTGACAGTATTATTCAGGCTTTGTGGTTTTCTTACAAAATGCGTTCAATGTTTTTCACACCCGTTGAATTTCAACGGGTACCACCCGCTAGTACAATACAAAAGCCTACGCTAACGTACGTACGCTTTAAGTAGTTAGGCGTAGTGATTCAGATGTGCGCCAATTGATGGCAAACGAGCTCCCATGTACGTCATTCACTATTTGACTCATGGGCGTATGCATTTTTCAAAATAAACACGAGGGAAACAGATTAGTAACAGCTCCGCCTACTTCACCAAAAATGTTGCATTTAATAAATCTCAAACATTTATATATATTGTGTACCATACTGACATATATTGTTTTCATTGAAAATAAAAAATATATTAATTTATGTTTCATTATTTATTTTATTCATTACCTTAATTGGCTATTTTGGTCAATATTCTAGTATGTTTCAGTAGGCTTTTCAACTGGTAGACTTTAAATGGGTAGCTGTACTCGAGGCACTTACGGCTTTGGTTAAATTATTAACAGCAGAATTACAGCGAGATGTTAGTTTGGGTTTATTTTATCCCAATCTCTCCGTGTGTAATTAGTTACTGCTTCGTATAGTATGCATTTTTCTCGCCATTTTGGGAGTATTCGTTTAATCTCAATCAATTTTTTTAAAAACTTTTTCTCTTCTTCCCGTTTTAATTCAACGGGAACCATCTTCTAGTATTCATAAAAGTAGGTGTGAGCATTAGACCTTGACTCTTTCTACCTCCCGCTTGCCTCTCACGCACATAAATCTTCTCCTCTTGTTACGGCTTGGTGATTTGATCCTCACCCACTCCAATCAACTTCGCCATTCTTTAGAGAAGCACGAATCTTTCACACGTGTAAAAAAGCATTTACTCGTTCACTCATTCGTGACGTGCTCATTCACCACCTCATCACTTATATTTTTGGGATTCGCGTGACGCATGTCTGAAACACGTTTTTAAGTTGTCCTGTGCCCTTATTAGAAAATTTCGAGCCTCGGATTTGACGAAGCTTATACTTTACAAACATACCGACCGCAGTATCAAAGTCCGCATTTACACATGGAAGTCACCTCCTCAGCCGTTATGGCTCGTTCTCATTACCTACTAGCTATTTACCATGGTAATCCAATGCAAGGGTAAGAATTAGGAATTCGAACGCCCGGTTGGCACCTACAATGGTAGCTTTTTCTACCCGGTTTAACTTGTTATAGTTATCTATCCACAATAAGTGTTTTCTACCATCCGAATGCGCGTTAGTCAAGTGATCAATCGCCATCATCTTCGAATTACCGGTAGGTGATGAGAAACTAATATAGTGTTAGATTCAAATGAAGGAAGCCAAGGACTTGCATCTTTTCAAAACTTTATTTGAAAAAAAAGTATGTTTCTCTGAGACTCCAAGAGCTCTTTCCCAGGCCAGGGCTCATACAGCTATGTATCGCCTCCAGAAAAGGTAGCTCCTCTTCGCCAACTCAGGGCCGTAGCACACATTCCGCTGCGCCAGATAGTTCTCCCCTGATAAGGTATCCTTCCGCTGTGATGTTCGTGCGTCCGCGCGGATTTTAATTCTTGCCGCTAACAATAGTGTGTGTTAAATATAGTAAATGTTATGAAAATACTAATTGTGCCATGGAGATTGAAGACATGTGCGAATGTGGGTAGAACTTACCAACGTTTCGTACATTGGTAAAAAGTAATGCGAACTGGGATTTACCTTATAAGTCGCTCGTAAGTGGCACTTCGCACTTAAGCACGGACTTCCATGGAGAGTGGGTTGGATAGCGGTAGTAAACGGTACACTATCGACCACGGTTCCTACTTACATATACGGAAAATAGACTGACTTCTATTTTGCCTTCACGTTTGCGATATGATAATGCATAACATCTGATCGCATGACTGCGAACGGTGATTGAAAATGAAAACAACGTATCAGTTTTCCGGAGGGAGACTTATTGTTACATGTGTAAATAATTATTTTTATCTGGATTTTTTTTGTCGCTCATTAACTTGCCAGCGTAAACCCTCCGTAGACTTCTGGGTGGAAGTACCTACTTCGATGGCAGTACGGGGGTAGTTATTGGGTTAATAATAGGGGCAGTAATCGGTAAACAATCGACCACGGCTCCAACTTAGGAGAAAATAAAAGTCTACCATTTTTCTTACAAGTGCCATTTCGATTCTGCGAGAATATCGCGTCGCATCCGATGAACTCCTGAGAGCGGCCATTGCAAGTGAGAACGGAAAATTAAGTTCCGGAGAAGGACTTATTGCTGGAGCTGTGAATGTTTCTGTTTGTTTAGAGATGTTTGTTGAACACATGCATACATTTTAGAAAAATAACAAAACTATAAAAACTTAATACGCTTTGTAAATGCATATTTATGTAGGTACTTATATTCTATTTTATTCATTCAAATTTATAAATACCATTAATGCCTCTGGAACTCGA
Source organism: Pyrrhosoma nymphula (assembly GCA_963573305.1). Lineage (NCBI taxonomy): Eukaryota > Metazoa > Arthropoda > Insecta > Odonata > Coenagrionidae > Pyrrhosoma > Pyrrhosoma nymphula. The sequence goes on from OY754333.1 coordinate 52,430,103, forward strand.
AGTGAGCGGCACACAAAGGCGTTGATTACCAAATTGGGCTCTATCGAATATAATCATCGTTTCTCTTTCCTGTCGAAATTGCCACCGATCCTCTTGTCGGCGCGCAATCGAGGCGAGAGGTCTTCTTTTGTGCCCTATTCAGGAGGGCCTCGACGTTTCTGAGCCTGGACAATGATGGAATTTTGACAATGGAATGGTGAATAAGAAAGTATTCTATATGGATTTCGTGGTGGTTTCGTATCTAAACAAAAAGAATATTTAAAAACCGAAGATTCCTGCAAAATTGAGTGGAGTTTGTACATGATGAAGAAATAAACCGTGCTCCTGAAGATGATGTGTAAGCCGGTCGGAAGTGAATTGTATTTTTTGTGGAAAAATGCACGGTTTTTTTCTTCATAAAAAAAATGATTCCGTATCTTTCGTTCTGCCAAATAGCATATTCCAATTAAAATTTGTAGCTTTTGCCAATACTATATGATCCCGTACCGCATGTTAAGTACTATTTCTTTATTTATTGTCTTTATTTAGGGCAAAATTAGGGCTATGCAGACCTTTCTTACATTTTTCCCTAGAAATTACATCAACACCCATACCCAGAGTGGAGGAAAACCCACCCAGGTGGGATTCGAACCCACGACTTTCGGGTTATCAGACAAGGATTACACCCCACCACCACCGAGACCAGCGATTGAGAATGTCTTCGAGGATTTCTAACTCACCTCCCTCTGCTAAACAAGACTGCTTAGCCAGTGACAAATTTGGCTTTCCGCGCGGTTGCATTCAGTTTAGATCTCGACTTGGAACATACGCGAGAGAGAAATGGGTTTGTTTCGCTTTTAAAAATACTCCTCGTCCCTCCCACCGTTGCCCGCGTCTCTGGACTTCCCCTTAGAGTTCCACAGGGGAGTGCTCTGGCACCCTCTTTCTACTTCTGGTTGTTTTCTCTCACCGAATGGGATCGCTTCGTGTTTTATTTTCTTCCTGAGGAGGAAAATGAAAAGACAACGAGCGTTTTCCGAAAATTAAAACCAGTAATTACTGCTGTAAAATGGAAAGTGAAACATTAATGCCACTCTAGCAGTAGCGTGGAAACGTTAAGCGGCAGCTTTCGGTCCACAGTAAATTCCATCTTGATGCCAAACACGAATAAAATTTAGGAAGCGTAACGTCCATGATTCCATGCCCATTTTCTTCTAGAGTACCTATCAATTCCAAAAATGTGATTTCATATCTGTGCATTTCAATGTTAAATGAGATTCGTCATGCTCTGTTGTTATCATACTGTTTGATGTTGTGTCTATTACTTTATATTCCATTATTCTTAATGCAAAATGTGTAAGCAATGCGATTGATAATCTATGTTGCCTGTTATAAATCTCAATCCTTAATGTGTGATCTTAAATATGTGCACCCTAATTTTCACATGTTATGTATTTTCTTATTCATTGATTATTGTTGGTTTATATGTGGTGTTCCTTAATGAAATTTGTATGTATTGCTGTCACCATTGGCCCCATTTGTTGTGGCATGTTATAATATTTAAATGTTCCAGGGGACATAAAGTCCCAGAACAATAAGGTCTGTTTTCAATTTTCAATTTTTCAATTTACTATGCAAGCAATTTAATTGCTTGGGTAGAATGCTAGAAGAAAATGGGAAAAATAGGAAAAGAGCTTAGAAGGAGTATAGCGCAATCAAAAGAAGTGTACAGTAATACAAGGGAGTTTATAACGGGAACCTGGGGCAAAAATTAAAAGAGTAGGCTGTAGAAGAGTTTGATTTGGAATGTAGCGTTGTATGGAGGAGACGAACTCTGATAAAAGAAGACAAAAACAGGCTGCAGACGTTCGAGATGTGGTTGTGGAAGAGGCTGGAGAAGGTGCGGTGGACGGAAAGGAAGACAAACGAGGAAGTTCTTGGTATTTTGGGCGAGGAAGGGAAGTTTCTGGGCGAGATTAGGAGGCAAAGTAGGTGGTTGGAAGAGTTAATAAGGAGCGATCGTTTGCTTTAGACCGTGATAGAGGGGAGAATGTTGTGTAAGCGGGGAAAGATAAAAAGAGATAAGGTTTTATGAACGGGATGAAGGAGGAAATGTTGTCGGTGGATAGTGCCAAATATCCTGAGTATTTTTACTTTCTTCCACTGAAACCTACCTTAACTGGCATATTACTTAATAAATAAACACATTCCATGTTACTGAATCCACTTCTTGCGTAAGAAAGGGGGAAAACAGCGGGCCGATGCATTGCCTTCGAAGTTTCGAGAACATCTGCGATTTTGGGGTCGCTAAAAGTCAGAACTCTAGAGCGGCAATTGTCGATTAAGACTAGTCTTCATCCGGACATCCAGAGATTAGGGGATTATAATACATACTTTCTTACGAAACTCTCCCGGGAGGAATGCCATCCCGTTATACGAATGCAAGGCTAGGGAAAATTTCTAGGGATATGAATGTGGTGGTGACCTGTTTTCTTCCACATCGCAGTACTCTGGTCAATTACATTAACTTCACTTTCGTGGAGACTGCTGCCTCGCAAGAGTGGGGCTGGGTAGTTTAGATAGCATGGAGAATGTTTTAATTATCTCGTTCTAGGAAAATTTAATTATTTAATATATTTTTCCGCCGCCACTTGGTCTCGAACCTGCGACTCTGTAATTGGGAGTCGAACACCACTGGGCCACCCCGGCCCCATACATCGTAAATCGAGTGCAAAATAATCAGAGTACAAATTGACTGTAAAGAAGATAAATCCCAATGTACGTTAGAGAAAAACAATGATGTCCCAGTGCATAAAATAACGTCTATCGGTACAGTCAGTGTCTTAAAAATTTACATTGAAAAACGAATTTAGCTCAATAACAACTCCTGGCTCTCAATTGAAGAAAGCCAAGCCTTCGATTTCTTTAGGAATGTGAACACATTTAGATGATCTTTTATCACGTACTGTCGTTTGTTCAAGAACTTCGGGTCAACGTATACGAACAGAGATTCATCTGAATATTTAAGTATACGTCTTTGGTAAAGGAATCCTCATGCTTTTTCGGCCAATTTATACCACACATAATTTTCCAAAATAAATCGCTACTATTTCTCTCTTAAAATCCTTTATTACATTATCTTTGACTAATAAGTGCCTATTTTACCTATGTTACCTTCTATAGCTACCATGACGCCATAGGTGGAGAAAAATACTTACTTTAAAAAATACACTTCAATAAAATAAAAAATAATAATATCTATTGATATTACCTTCGAGTTAACACTTCTTCCTCCATTTTTTCATCCAATTACAAATGTAAATCGTTTGAAAGCAACAAAATATGCCTATCAATAGCTCCCGCCTCTTAATAATAACTTTTGCTTGTGTTTATTATAATGTTACCCGCTATTGTTCATCGTGATTTCTGTTGTCTTAGATTTACTGCAGCTAATTCTGCTATAGGGCGGCTGCCGGGGCAGTTAATTCCAGAACCTGCTAAGAGATGTAACCGTTAAGTATGGCTATGCGATATCGCGATGTAGGTATCGACAGCAATGTGTGATATTCATGCATTCTTGCCACATTCATAATATATTAGCGTTCATGGGGCATTCATGGATTCACGTCATATTCATTTATTCATTTTTTATGCATTTGTTTATGCAATGCTCCTGCATATACGTGATGTTGAGGTATCCATGAGGTGTAAACGAGTTGACAATGCATTCATGTAATATTAGTGTATCCATGTCGCACCCTTGGCGGTATTGATTCATTATAAATTTCAATGAAATATTTAACCTCTTACAGGAATGCGATTAGACATCAAGAAATGCGGCTGAAGTTTTTCGATCTGCGCCAAATTCAACACCTTAAATGAAAAGTTCCCTAAACGTATTGAAATTCGTGTCGATGTCCATTATTATATTTGGGTGGTAGAATCTGCCCATCTAGTGAGTGAGATATACATTCCCGTCGGAGTCATAATTGAACTCAGATTCGGTTTTGATGACATTATGTAATAGGAGTTTTCCATTAACTCTAGTACGCTAATCACTTCGCAATACAACAGCGAATTTGCCTTCCATTCGTTTCAGACCCTGCGCACTAGGTAGCGCACTAAAAACGGATCGGGAGCAAAGTTGATGTGCGCTAAACAACAAAAAACGTCGATAATCGCATCCACGATTGTTGTCTATGCGTTGATTTGCAGTAAAGGCGTCAAACAAGAATAATGTAAAGTTTTTAATTACTCTGATGTGAAAAGCTTACGTTTTAAATACGCATTTCGAACGCATTTGATAACTAATTACTAAACATTCGGTCGTGACTATTGTGCACCTTCAGAATGCTATAATATATATAGGTATATGCTATCAGGGGCGGCTCCAGACCAGAGGTTCGAGGGGGGCCCTGGAAGCTCTGGCCCTGGAGGTATGGAATATTTCCCAGGAAAAGGGGAGTCCAGGGGTCTCGTCCTGGGAAATCGTAGCAAAGTATGTGTAAAATGAAAATGAAACTCTTATTTAGCTTAAGACATATGCCTACGATGCCCTTGGAGCCACGAATGTATACTACCACCCTAATGGAAAATTCCCTAAAAAATCGTACCCCTGTTTTCCCTAGAAAATATACCTCCACGAAATAATTTATCTAGAATGCATTTTCTGTGGTAAATAGTGTTGAAAGTGGGTTGCAGTAGCTTAGAATACATTTTGTTTACACCAAATGCAGTCAACTGTCAGGGGTGATTTTTATAGTGGTTTCACATCTTTTTTCTCAAGAAATATTTTTTTAGTCTCATTTTAGTCAATTGTGATAACACTACGGTTGTATAGTTGAAGCTATGCAGAATATTTGTTTTTATTTTTATGAATATATATTTTTTCCTCTATAGTCATTCACTCTATGCACTGCACACTGCACTATATGCAGTTACTGGTGTAATTTTTCCTGTGCCTGAAGGTTTTCCCTTAGGTTGCGTTTTGCTCTAGGGACATTACTGACCGAAGTCTTGCATTTCTAAAGACAAAAGTTATTGGAAAAAAATATCTAGTTTCATGTGTCCCTAACTTCCCTAGAAAAATAATAATGTCTAAGGTATTTTCAATCTTTCCCTTGCTTCTCCCTTTGTTCTAGGGAATTCTCTTTGGGAAATTTCCATCAGGGTGGCCGATTAACGAACGTTTAACCTCCTGCACGCATAGTTCCAGTGGAACGTCGTTCGTGTGCGCTAAAATGTAATGATGTACTCCGATGTGCGCTAACTTCAGCATAATGAATCATTGTGACATGAATTTCGGAACAGAATGTTTGAGTCGTAGGGTCGATGTATAGGCATTTACGCGATATATTCTTTTTTGTTACCGCGATTCGATAGTCAAGTCCCAATAGACTAACAAGGCCGGTTCCTCTCTGGAACAGCTCTTTCACTCTCTCCGTGTTCCCCTCCCCCTCTTCCCTTTCTAAGATAGGGACGAGACTTTAGTCACGTAGCCCTCATCTATGTTGTTAACGTTAATCTAGCTACTTTTGGTCGGTATGTACGGCTGTTTTAAGTAGTTTGGGCGAGATTTCTCTCGTCATAATAGAGACCATAATCGAATTTTATTTTATAATTTAAGGTGGTTGGAGCTATTTTTGTTTTCGTACAAATTTACGTGAAACTTTCCATGCGTGTTCTCATTAGAGATATCTATAGATAAAAGTGAAAAAAATTGCATCATACCCAGGGTGACCAGATACAGACGCATAAAAATGAGGACAAACAGCTTCAAAAAGGAGGACAAAGTTCAAAAAAAGAGGACGCACGGAAACATTTGGCCACTGAGACGCAAGTTCCAGCTCCACATATTTTACATTCTGCTTCGTATACAGTTTTTCCTTTCTTGAAGGCAGGATATTTGTGGCCGAGAACACCTGAGGATGTAGACTTGCGTTTAGGCATTTCCCGATATTTTATAAAACTCACTCGTTGCTATAAACAACAGATCACACATAGAACCACATGGAACAAAGTGTAACCAAGACAACGCTATAACAGAACTGAAAATACACATCGGAAATTTTAAATAAGCGATAGTTGCACTTCTGAATATCGATCTATCAATGATCAGTAGTGAAAAATCGATAAAATCGACGATCCTGCGGCCATCTGTTGACAAGGAATTGAAGAAAAGAGCGTTATAACGGGAATATTGCAAATATAATTTTATTACGGACAAATTTGCGAAAAAGGAGGATGGATTAAAACTCCGTCCGGACATTGAGGTAAAAAAGAGGGCATGTCCGTATATATCCGGCCGTCTGGTCACCCTAACCATACCGATTTGGATTTTTGGCAAATCGATGGCATTTTAACACGTAGCTTTATGGCATATTACTTATATTTCGTGATAATTTTATTGCACGTTTACAGAGTTTCTTCTTAACGCGAAATAGTTCATTTCTAATCATTAAAATGGTCGCTAACGAATATCAAGATGTCACGCCGAGTCCAATAATCGAAAAAAAAACATGTTTTTCAATATAATTTCGTCTACATTTCGAATGACGCGCCGAAAACTCTAGCCGTAACACGTTTGATCAGAGAAAAAAATTATTATTTTAATTCTTGTATTGTTTTAATTACTGCCTGTCCGGTGAGTTCCAACGCATAAACAGATGAAATGTGGTCCAAGAATTTTTTTTTTTTACTTGCCAAAGATATTATTAAAATGTTCACTCAATGACCGACGGTTACCATTCCATCCCCCTTAAGCAGTTGTTGTGAGCATGAAGTAAATATATTCATATTAATGACCTTAAGCTTTGTTTAATACAAAGGTCTTACACACGAGTCCTCAATGGTGCTAATGATCTCAGCTGTCGGTCGTCTTCCAAAACAACCAATCGGTCTCCATGCCTATTCCATTGAAATCCTGTTGGAATCGGAAGCTATCCTTGTCTGGGGGGAGGGAAAAGTGGGCCAATTTACATGGCATTGCTCATAAGTTTTTAAATCATGCTTTTAGTGCCCAAGCGTTAAATTCCTTAACTCTCATTAGGAAAGCACCTCTACTGCGCATCACCTCTGTATGTATAGACCATATACCGACCACTTTCCCGAGAAACTCGGCTATGGAAGCCGAATTTTCCCGATACTTATAGACTACTTTCAGTTTACTGAGAAACGTTTTCTTATTCAATTTATTACTGCATTCTTATTTTATTTTATTTGTTTTTCCACTTTCTATTTCTCCATAATAGAGTAACGTTTTTTATTAAGGTATTGCTTCATTCTTATTTAATTTACTTTTTTCCACTTTCTTTTTCTCCATGTAAGGGCTTGTAGGCTACAACATAGATATGTTACAGCATATGTAATGCTCGGCATGCCGATCTCACTTCTGACGAAACATATTGTCACTCTGGCTCCGAGAGGCTTCTCTGGACTCCACGTGAAAATTGGAGAATGGGCAAGAGGGTTAATTTTTGCGGGCCGTATTTCATTCACTGCATTCCAGAGGAGAGTGCCGCAAGGATGTGCTTTGTCACCCACGATCTTTAAATCAAACTTTTCATTGATGACTGCTGATTAAGGTAAAATCAACCGTATGATGTCCGTAGAATGGCTTCAAGGTTATCACGTGAATGTAGAAGAAGAATAAACTGTGTGATAACGTGGCGGATTTAGGTGGGGGGTCATTTTTGGCGCACCCTCGGCCGTATGGCGCCTTCCCCCTTCAAAATATTTTTTTCAACCTTTAAAATAATTCTTCTAAAATCCTAACTTTTGTTATCTTAAAACTCGGGATAGAGGTTTTCCGCTTCAGTATTCAACTTAACTAGAACCGAAACCCCGTCTCTTCGGGGTGACGTATATAAATGAGGGCGCCTTCTGCACCCATTTCTTGATATATTTTGGCGACCTCCGCTTGAACACATAGATGTGGGGTGTGAGGGAGGACGAAGAAGTTGCGCCATACCGAAAGCAAGACAAACGAGGAAGTGCTTGGTATTGTTGGTGAGGAGAGGAAATTTCTGGATATTGAAAGGTAGGGCTTACGCTGACAATGAGATGATGAAAGAAATGCTAGATGTAGATAGGGCACTGCACGTGTAAGAGTCTGTTGGATTTTCTCTGACTTTCATCATATCCTACCTTTATCTTTAAGGGTAGATTACACTGATGATGATGATTAGGAGGAGGCAAAGTAGGTAGTTGGAGGGGGTAATGAGGGGCGAAGGGTTGCTGAAGGCCGCGATAGATGGCAGAATGTTGGGTAAGCGGGGAAGGGGAAGAAAGGGACGGAATAAAGCAGGGAAGGACGCACGCTGAGATGAAAAAAAAATGTGTAAGTAGATGCTCTACACACGTAAAAATCCAGAGTTTTTTACTTAATTCCCATTAAATCCACCCTAACCGGTATATTACCTTGATTATAAACAATAAACATAATACTCGGCCTGCCCGAATTCACTGCTGATGAAACATATCGCCGCTCTGGCTGCAAGCCCTTTATCTCTGGGCTCTTCCCGGAAATTAGAGAATGTGAAAATGAGAGAAGAGATAATGTTGGCGGCCTGCATTTCGTTCACTGCTTTCCCCAATCCTTTCACTCTCTCAGCAGCCGACTCGGGAGCCAGGAACTCCGGGAATATCTTTCGAGGAGGGGGGGTTTGGGTGGGAAAGGCAGGAAGGGAAGGGTGGGGTAAAAGGGTGAATAAGCACATAAAAACAACTTAAGCTCCCATCCTCCCAAAGAGTGTGACCGCTTTTCGGGCGAGATATGAGGACGTGACTGCAAACACGGAGAGAGGACTCCAGGCATGAGTAGAGGGGGAATAGCGTGTGTGTATATATGCGTGCCTGCCTTTTGTATGCATGCCTTGGAAGGTGTATTGTGAAGAAGAGATCCGAGATCCGTTCCCACGTTCTCGTAGCCCGGTGATTGCACAGTCGTCCAACAGATGGCGACGCTACACTCCAAGCCTATTCCTTTGTCCATTCTCTCTCGGACCAGCGAAGCAGAAGTTGACTCTGCATTCCCAATATGCTTTCGAATTCCACAGCTACGCAATACCCTGCAAGCCACCACAATGGTGTGTGGCAGGTGGTGAGTTATCACCAACATACACTATACCATAGGTTGATGAAACTATGACTATTCATGCATTAGCGAAAACCAGAAAATTCTTGTCAAGTGTTGATATTTCACGAGCATGCAATACGCTATAGGTATACCACCAATGTAAGAGAAACTATTTATATTTATGTATTCAGCAGTTACAAAAATGCACATAAATACAAGAGTTAACCAGGAAACATGCACGACTTGCTGCTAGTACTAGGTGTCAGATAAGGAAACAAGCATTAAGAAGCAGATCTACCTATGAGCTACACTACCTTCCGACAAACGCAGTTAAAAGTCTCATTGGCAGCCATTATGGTCTCTTATCGTTCGCGGGAAAGATGACATGTTAAGCCTGTCGGTTCTATAGTCTACTTCCCTACCTTCCTGCTAATGGTTTAATATACTGTATTATGACGGGTTTCGTAAAGTGTTATTGACTTCGTCAGAAAATAAATCGGTAGGAAACTTGCGTAAAAGATAAAGTCTAAAAGATTATCGAAACAAAGAATTGTGTGTATGAATGCCATTGTGCATGATGAAGAAATGTGATAGTATGGAAGAAAAAACTACTACACAAAAAATCAAGGACATTTTTAAAACATTTACTTGTGGGGAATAAAAGAGCTACGCCGCGAACGAAGGGTCGCCTGGATGTGCAGCTGCAGCGGAGGAAATAGTGGAAGAGATTGGAGACGTTGTGATGATAAGGTTTTGGCGCCATGTGGGGTTCTGGGATTTAAGTGAGGCACAACGGGCGAAGGATTTCGTGGAGGGAGGGAAGGATTGCTTGGGGTAGGAGAGAGACTGTGGAGGGGAAGGGAGACGTTTGGATGATAAGGTTTTGGTAGAGAGCAGGGTGCCAGTTGCGTCTTGAGTGAAGTTGAGGCCGAACGGCCGTTTTGTAATGGTGTGACGTGCTTAAATTAAACTAGCATTCCAAATGTGAGTGCGCTCATGTTTTCATTTCTTGGATCCCGCCAATCCCACGCAATCGAACTTATATGAAACAGAGTACCTCCAGGAACAGTATAATTCTTGGAGTTGAAATACTCTCAAGTACGTACATAACAGAAAATCTACTTGCGTACAACCGTTAAATTTTTTTCGCGTCCTCAAAAATTCGACGAACGGCGAATTAAGTTACGAGACCTTTTAGAGAATTTTATTCGATAATTTATATTGAAAAATTGTTCGAGAATTTTTATTGACGAACTAAGGTTCGAGCTATCGAATTTCCACGGTGTAATAATTTGTGCAAGGAAGCGAAAATTGCCGTTTACAAAGGTGCAACCCTTCCTCCTTTATTGCATGGCAGGGAAACGTGGATGTGTCAGATAAGCATGAGAATAGGCTAAGTGCACTGGGAATGGGGTAACCATTGGGGGAAACCCGAGAAGTATTTGCAACAAGAGTAGGATGGATAGAAGACGCAGTCTCGGGCTCTACTGCATGGAATTCTTTCTTCTTCTTCTTCGAAAGCATTTTTGCCTGTTCTTTATGATTATGCATTTTCTAACTGAGGTTGTCGCACCTTCTCTTGCGCGGCCGACCTATGCCCCTCTTTCCGATTGGTATTCGATCCCTTGCTACCTTGACGATTCTTGAGTCGTCCATTCTTGATATGTGTTCATTCCATTCACCTTTCCTTTTAACTGTCCACTCTGTTATTGGAGGTATATTGCATAGGTCTCTGATATTTTCGTTAGAGATCCTATCTAGTCTTGTCTTGTTCGCTATTTTTCTCAGTATCGTCATTCCTGAAGTCTGCATTCTCTGTTTCGTTTTACTTGTTTGTGCTGTAGTTTCCATGGAATGTGTCATTAAAGGTCTGATAACTGCTCTGTATATTCTTGTTTTTGCTTCTTTTCGTAGGTATTTATTTCTCCATACTGTTTTGTTCAGGCAGCCCCCAATCCTTTCAGTTTTTGTTATTTATCCATTTAATTCATCATATAAATTCCCATAGCTAGTTATAATTGCTCCTAAATATTTGACTTTCATTACCTGCTCTATGATGTCCTTGTTTAGTTGTAGTTTACATCGCATTGGTTCCTTTGAATTTACCATTGTTTTTGTTTTTTTTTCGGGTGCAATCAATTTTATGAATCAAGTAATCGAACGACCTTGACACGAAGGATGCATGAAGTGGCAACTTAAGGTGTTAAAGGAAAGGTGGTCTCAGGCCCTCGCAACGAAGCTCCGTTACCTCACGGAAGACATCAGCAATACTCGCTACGAATACAGCATTGAGATTTTAGTGTTTTTCAACGCGTGTTGTGCTTGAATTTTAATGTCTTAGGTTTGGGTATTGCTTTCGATTGAGTGCAATAATGAATGAAAAGCGTTGTACGGTGGCTTCTTGCGCAAATAGCTCTAAAAAGCGAAAATAGATGGAGTTCAAATGTTCTTCCGCAGTTGAGTGTTTATACTTTTTGTGATTATCTATAACGAGACATGGTTCCTAAGAATTATAAATTTCACTCGTCAAGTAACTTTGAATTATAGAAAGGAGAAAGTCTTGAATAGTTTTCCGAAGGACCCGAAAATAATAAAGGTTTGGGTAGTGAAGAGCAAGAGAGAAAGTAAATGCAATCCCGATTCTTGCCAGTATCTATCACCTTGGTGGCAACTTGCTGCGCGGCGTTTTGTCGTACTAGCACTCGTTTAAACGTGGCGTACGATTTTCGGTAAGTTTGGGTAGCACCTCGTAGATATATTGTATGTGCGCATAGACTTTATTTAGTAACTATTTATTACTTACGAGTTTGCCATCATTTAATAAATCTGAGAAATCTTCAATCCTTCGCCTTGTTTTGGAAACTCCATTCCCTATAACTAATTCTTGAATTTTATTAGATTTGGCCTTTTCGAAACCGGTGCTCACATTTCTTTATGCTGTTACGTGAAGGTTTTGCGAAATAACTTTACTCACAGCGTGACACTAACGTGAGACACCTCGTTAACACTCAATTCACATATGTCTTATCCCGCCTCCGTCATCGCGAAATTGCAATGGAATCAACTCGCAACAATAAGCAAGTTATGACAAATAATAAACACGTTCACCAAGAATTAAACCGCTTGGCTCATAAGTAAACAAAGGCAGATTGCATTCTCAACACTACTCCCTCACCAAGTGTTACTTCGTAGTTATTATATGGCAGTCCAGAGGTATCTGCACAAAGGATGCATGAAGTGGCAACTGGCGGAATTTTGTCGTATTAGCGCTCGTTATTTTTTGGACGCTATTTTTGTATACTGCCTTAAGGAACAGGTCATTATTTCTCTATTCTCCACCTTTCCATGGCTAATGTCCTAACACTCCCTGCCACAAGCCTCTGCGGCGGATCGCAGAGTATTATGTAGATGTAGACTTTTGGCCGTGTGGAAGTCCCGATAAAAAAAATGTAAACAAACACAATAAACCCGAAACTGTAGAGCTACGTCACCAGATATGGCAGCCAGTTTTTTTAAAGACGTGAAATATTTGGAAAGTTCTGTCACTCGAAATGCGCAATGAATTTAAAATTACGTTTCTCTGCGTAAATAGACGCTATTTTTTAAATTTACAGTCTTTATGAAATGACATTATTTACTGGTGCACAACCCTACTGAGTACAAATCGGCAACAGCAAAACACTATGAAGAATTCAATTCCTTATACCGCCAATCAAAAACAATAAGTGAAGCCATTCAAAATGTTAACTTTTTCTTGATCAGAAAGGTAAATTTCTCTCTTTTTTTACCTTTCATCACCTATCTAGTTCCCTTGTACGGCATTTCAGTAAGATATACATTAATTGTCGATTTGGCTAAGTAGGTAGATAGATGGATGGATTAACGTTTGTGGCAGGACCCCAAAAATGGAGTCCTGAGGCGCTTAGACCTGTCGGTCCATTGTGCCATCCGCAAGATTTAACATCACCCATAGATTCCTATGGCCTTACTAAAGGCCAGAATGTCTCTAATGGGGATGTCCCTGATTTCCTTGGGGTCCATATGTGCAGCCCCAAGGTGTCGCATGCGAGTCCTAGAGAGTACAGGGCAATCGCAGAGAATATGATATGTAGTTTCATCTTCTTCTTCGCACCATCGACATCTAGGTGAGTTTATGAGTCCCAGGAGATTGAGGTGCCTGGTGAGACGATAGTGGCCTGTCAGCATTCCAACAGTTGTTCTAAGTTGGCTTCTATCCGGGATTGGAAGTTTTCTCGTCATGCTAAGCTTTGGTCCCGCAATCTGGAGCCTGGCTTGCCTTAGTCCCTGTATGGAGTTCCAGATCCCCGATTGCCGGCTAGATGTCCATTCTCTGATCTCTGCTCTCCCAATAGTAGGGGTAATTGGTAGAACTGGTTCGGGTCCAGTTGGGTTGTGACTTGCGCTGGCTTTGGCGAGTTCGTCTGCCTGTTCATTTCCGGGTATGCCCTTGTGTCCAGGTACGCAGAAAAGCCTGATTCTACAGTGCCTAGCTATCTCCGATAGTGCCTATCGACACTCCTGTAGTAGGCGTTATGTACACCAAGGTGAGTTAAACGCCTTAATCGCTGGTTGACTGTCGGTAAATATGTGGATTGGTCCTTTAGTGAGGGCTAGATCCTTAATAATGAAGCCACAGGTCAAAATCTCTAAGATTTCAGCCTGGAACACTGTGGCGCACTTTCCTAAGGAAAGGTGGTACAATCTTGAAGGGCTGCCTCCGTAGATGCCTGCCCCTGCTTTATTATCTTTTATGGATCCTTCTGTATACCACACCGAGGCTCCGTTGTGGAGGTGTTTTCCCCCTCCCTCCCACTGTCTCCTAGAGGGGATAACAGTTTTGAAAGGAGAATCCTTGAAATTGAACCTTGCCGACTTGTGGTCACTGCCCATCTGTGATATTGGCTTGACCTGCACATCTCGGTTCATATCTGTCTATGGCCAGAGAGATTTCTCTTGCCATTCCATTGGGCTGTATAGTTTAGGCGATAAGCTGTGGCCCTGGATTGACCCTCCACCACCACATAAAGGGGTGGGAGTTCAAGAAGAGTTTCTAGGACCAGGATTGGAGCAGTTCGCACGGCTCCCGTGATGCCTAGACAGGCCATTCTCTGAATGTGGTTGAGTTCGTTTATGGCATCGGATTGCCGGGATCTCTTCCACCACACTATTGAACAGTATGTAAGACTGGGTCTGACCACTGCTGTGTAGAGCCAGTGTATCACCTTGGGTTTGATTATCACTCCCGAGGCAGATCTGCAATGCTGCAGATTAATCTGCGGAAGGTCAGCTCCACCATCTGTCTGTCTTCCCCACCTGCAGCTAATTTTCACCTGGGTGCGGCACGGCATCAGGCTTACTTGGCCCTCCAGCTGAGTCCATCCTCAGCTCCGCTTCCCCAGAAGCTTATAATCGGCCCTTTGGAAGCAGACTGATTTAATGAAGTCCGGGTTCGAGATCTTCTCTACAGAGGGCTCTTCCACACCTAAAACAAAGTGAGTGCCCTTTTCTGCCTCGCTCTGCTCATACACCCTCCATAGATCTGTCCTTAGGGCCGGGTTTACCTTGCTTATTCGATTAAAGAGATCCCCAGCACTCACACGAGTCGGTCCTGGGACCCCAATCCTGAGCCGCGTACTTTTGATAAGGGAGTCAGTATCCACTACCTGGAAGGAGACTCCCTCAATATCTCGCAGGTAATTTGCCATGCTCTTTAGCCAGTCGACTGACTTGGCGTTGGCGCACTGAATCTCCATTGCCCCATTGAGCAGACTTGTCCCCTCCAGGATGGGCACGTTCCGCTCCTGGGGAATAGCTATCCAAGCCTCAGTGAGTATATTGTCTATCACCTCGCACCAGCCCTGAGAGATGGTTGCCTCAGGGTAGTTCACGGGATGATGGCCGTCTTCTTTCCACCCTTAGCCGTCTCCGCATAAGAGCGACCGGACTTGGAGGTTTTGGCCTCCTTGTGATCCAAGGCCTTGGGGATGTCCCCAGGTGTCCTGGGCCTCTTTCCAGTCCTGGTTTGAGGAACACCTACCCCCCCTTCACCTCCGTTTGGACTCTGTGAGAGATTTCTTTGAGCCACAGACGGAGGTCCCCTATTTCCTCCAGAAGCTAGGGCTCACAGCCTTTCGTCCTTTTCCTCTTCTTTGCTACCCCGCTGCTACTGGAGAGAGTGGAGAGACTTAGCATCTTGGATGCCATGCACCCCACAGTGTTATTGGAGGCATCTGAGTCAATTTCCTCCCCCTTTTTTGGGAGTCAATGGCCCGTACTCTCCTTTAGCGAGGAAGTCGAACTTCCCGATGATGAAGACTCCTCTCCGGTTTCAGGAAACTGGATTTCCCTGATGCAGGGCCTGCCAGTGCAGGGTGGACGGAGGTCCCAAATCCGAGGCCCTCCGAGGGTGTAGGTATGGAGGCCCCATGGGAGAGGCCTGCCGGGTGAAGGGTGTCCTCAATGTTCCCCGAGGGGGACATTTCGGATGGGGGTTTCTCCGAATGGGAGTGTGGACCCAAAGGGTAAAGAGATGAGAGTTCCCTTCCGGGGCCCTTCCTTGAAATATTTTTGTTGAGTGCCATATGGTTTCCACGAGCAGCTAGGGAAATAAAGGTCCGCCCATACAGAGCCCCGCATACATGGGTAAGGCTCAAATAAAACCGGATTTCGCCTGGTCTCCGGAGTTTCACCTGTTAACGACTTCTTACCCTCCGCCCCGCGGATGCGGTTATCCTTGGCACAGGGACGCACCATGATGATGGGAGCATTTTTTTCGACCGCCAGGTCTAGATCCGCCATGTTCTGCGTAACCCAGGGACACCTCTAGGAGGGTGTGTCTTTTCACCACGCATGACGTTCTTGGCGGGAGGGAGGCTATGTATTCGCTTCATCCCACCCTGTGATAAACTGCCCCGCCCCCTGGCTAAGTAGATAGTATACAATTTGTGCAAAAAAATAAAGATATTTAATTGTAGCTCTCAAGCTACTTGTTTAATGAAACAGCATTACCTTACACGCCAGGACAAAATTTTATAAGTTTGCTTCTCCTTGCGAATATTTAGAAATAAAACTATCGTATTTGCGGACATTAGATATTGTGCCCATGAGTAATTTGACGCCACGACACGACAAGATATTCACTATGACCAGTCCAACTTGTCGGACATGAAACTTAAACCAGCTTGCTTTCTGAATTTTAGAAATAAGCATAACTTTCTCTGTTGGATGCCCAGCTGACAACCTGTTGTAGCTCTACGTGGGAAAATGCAGAGTGATTTGCAGATGGATATGAGCATGCCGTTGAGTTGACGCATTTCAATGTGACTCAATATTAAATTTGATAAACTTAAAATAAATTTAAGTTTTTAAATGAATTATACAGCAGGTGATTAAACATTTATCTCCGAAATAATCCGTCGATAATCCCCATGAGAAAATTAAAGGGAAGCATAAAAATTTAAACTACACCGAAAGCAAACTCCGACTCTTTAAAGTCCCGTAACGAATCAATAAATTCCGATCCGGCCTTTCCATCTGTCAGCTAGACTACGTCCTAGACCACTTCTCACGCTTATTTTCTCCCTTGAAACCAAATCACCCGTCCCTGCATACTTCAGGCGATGAAGATAATTCCCTTTAAGCTCTCGAAAAGAATCCTGTCACCCTTTTTATTATTTATCATCCACATCCTAGCCATTACTCCCTATATCTCCTCCTTTAAGGGTAACACGAAACCTTCTAGTAATTGAATGAATGTTATAAAAAGTTAATTATATCATCATTAATTGCAGTAAAAAGTTTTATCTCGACACACTGATGTGTAAACATGTTTATAAACCATGTTTATAACAATAGTTAGACTTGCGGAATCAATGAGAAATGATTGAATTCGAGGTGTGACTTCCAATCTGACTGGGAACAAGTAATACTGCACGGTTGTCACCAGCAATAAAGACATTGTAAGAGTAGGTAACATACATACCTCAAGGCAGAGTGATAGGTCCCGTTTTGTTCCTCGTGGTGTCGGTTCCAAAATTTCCTGCAACATAAGGGTACATGCTGATTATGCTTCCATCTCCCAAGAAATAACTATGAATGGTGGCTGCATATCTTTTTCAATAAACCTCAATTATATTGATTCTTTTCGACATCAGTGAGGTTGTGGACTATTTATTAAAAAAGCACAGTGGTAAAGATCCTGCACAGGAAATGACGTCTCGAATACCATATTATTTTCACTTTATTGCTTTAACTTTATTTTATTATTACTTTTCATACAATATTTTTGAAAATAAATACAATTTAAGTCCTCCTGAGCATAAATTGCTCGTGAGGAGGTGCTTATGCACATGTGGTGTATCTTGGTAGACACATAAAGAAAAAGATCGACACAATAAATGAAAAAGTAAACATAATACTAGTTCAAATCCTGTTGGATTGCCGGATGAAAAATTGATTGGATGAAAAATTGCCGGGGCCACAATGAGCATTCTGAGGAATTTAGTGGAAATGAAGTAATTTCTGTGGCGGTAGTAAACTGCCACTATCATTTCTCGATTCTACCATTTCTCAACTCTACCATCTCGTTGAAAGCACTAACGCAGATATGCAACAAAAGTTGGTTTTCCAATGAGATCACTGATTGTGAAGTTTTCCCAAAATCATTCACCATTTTTAGGATCGGAGTTCATATCGGGGAGTCGATAAAACCGAAAGAGGAGGTTTAGTTGCAGTAAAGGCACGGGATGCAAGTAGAAGGGAGTTATTTCCTGATATCCTGCTAATAATAAGTGTGTGATGTTAAAATCCAAAGCCTATGGCAAAGAGAATCTATGTGTGCGCAATTGAAAATATTTCGCACAAATTTCTATGAAATCCCCACCCTTGCTACGTAAAGCACACATTGTACTTGTGTTTAATAACATGTCATCATTACTAACACCTCATCCCGCTTAATATGTCCAATTAATTTCCATGTCCAATTATATCATTAGCAATGAGTCTGACATGATTGCGTTAAAAAGACCCATATGCCATAAACGAATAGCTTGGAAGTTAGAATTAATTTTTTAAAAGTTCATAGTTATTTTTTTTTTGGAATAATAATATTAACTTGGTCAACGGAAGCTACACTGTTAAACTAACCGAATTATCAAGCGTAGAGTCAGTTAAGGTGGCTGGAGTGGTAATCGTGAGTTGTTAAAGGCACATTCTAAAAACTTTTCAAGCAAGTCGAAAAAAAATATTCTTAGACCACATTTCACTCAAGTACACCTGTTTATACGTTGGAAATCGCCAACCATGCCGTAATGTATATGATGCAAGAGTTGTGTTTCAAATTTTCGCCTTAATTAAATCATTGTTTTGACTTTGATTTTCGGCGCGAAATTCGAAATTTACGAGAAAATCATATCTAAATACGCATTTCTTACTCGGCATGATACCTTGATATTTGTTAGCAGCTATTATAATAATATGAAACGTATTATTTCGCATTTAGGAGAAAATCTGTACATAAGTAATCGAATTATTTCAAAATATATGCCGTGTACCATAAGAGTACTAGTTAAAATATCATTGAATTGCCAGGAAACTAAATCGATAGCATGCAGTTCTTTTCACTTTTATCGATAGATATTACTAATAAGGACACATATGCAAAGTTTCACGCAAATCTGTACACATACAAAAATCGCTCCAGCCACCTTAAATGCTAAGGTGTGACCCTGTCTCAGGACCTGTCCTGGGGGAAATACGTACGGGAAATCTACGGACAGGGTAATCGTAAATTGGCATTTATTGAAAGAATACCTACTAAGAAAATATAACTATGGGATTAAAGAGCGATGATAATTTTCACTCGTGAGACCTCACTTGGAGTATGCTGCTAGCATATGGGACCCTTACGAAGAAAAACTAGTGTCAGAAATAGGTCGAATAAAGCGGATATCTGTAAGATTTGTAAAAAGTTCTCAATCCCAAATCCTCGGCAATAAGGCAAAGCCATAGGCAACTGCGTACGTTGCCTTATTGATAATCCGGCACTGCCTAGTGGTGACTTGTACGGTACTTCGTAGATGATTTATGATTTTATTTCATGCACGCATTATTATCTCATTATATCCATGATTTAACAGTATTAGTATTACTAATCAGTAGCCGTATGTCAACCCGTGTTCTGCATGTTTGTCAAAGTAGCACTTCCTTGGTTTCTGAGTTGTCGCTGCATTGTTCTCCTCTCTGCTTTTTGGATGGAGAAGCGTCCGAGGTTCGCCCTGAAACTGGTACGATGTGGAATCGCCCCATACCACACACCGTAGAGGTGGCTTGCACGGTATTTTGTATATGAATTCGAGCAGAACTCCCCTCCTCTCCCAAAACTTCTTACGAAATACGAGAATAGGAAGGATTATATTCCACACAGTATTTATTACACTCAACAGGTTTCGACCTCTATTTATTACTTATCTGTATACTTATCCCTATTGTGGAAGGCAACTGGAAACCAACTCGATGTTTATGGGTTTGGGTTATTATTTAATGTGTTTATGGAGGATGTAATTAACCGTATTGATTACCGTAATCCGTGTAAATTGACGTCAGGCGACTGCGTGACCCAGTGACCTTGGGCTAATGTCATTCCCGGCCACGGGAGTGATTTATGGCACGGGAAAGAGGTAACCGCGTGGGGTAGCAGCATCGCCGAGCCGAAATTGGGTTGGAGAGGCCATAAAAATGTAAATTTTAA
Organism: Pyrrhosoma nymphula; assembly: GCA_963573305.1. Taxonomy (NCBI): domain Eukaryota; kingdom Metazoa; phylum Arthropoda; class Insecta; order Odonata; family Coenagrionidae; genus Pyrrhosoma; species Pyrrhosoma nymphula. The sequence goes on from OY754333.1 coordinate 52,449,926, forward strand.
GGATTGGAACACCATTTACGATTCAATAATCTTGATATTTAATGCATAGTTATGGCTACCAAATGGCATAGAGATCGACAGGTCAAAAAAATACAAATACCACCGGTTGTGATTTAGATAACTAATCGGAGAGAATAAGGAATAAATGGACTACAATAAAGAAAAAAACTTATCAGTCCATTACGTATAGGTATTAGTGGATTGGAAGCATTGGAAGCAACTTCAGAAGAATTTCACATTGACACTGAAAAATATTGTGCCCTGCTGCGCGGTCCTGCACAGGCCCAAATGAACGAAGTGGAAACTCATTAAAGCTATGGTTATTGTGAAAGTGAAGTCAAGCGTCAAATTTAATGTAAAATAATTGCATTTATTAAGATTTATTGCCCAATGGTGTCATCAGTAATTGTATTTCCTTCACTTCAACGGTGTTTGTCATTAGAATTGTTTCCCACAAGAGAAGAGAACTTAGGCAAGTTGATTAGTGGAACCACTATCGATCCACCATATTACTGTACAGTGTACACCCCTCCATTGTAAGTAAAAGCCAGGAGAAGTGTTGTGTCTACAAAGGAACCAGCAGAAAGCAGTCAAACGGTTCTTTTAAGATGAGCGGGTTTTCGTTTACGAATTCCTTTCGATAAAGTTGTTTGTCAGTCTGTGTTTACGGAGTGAAGATAAGTGCTCATAGGTGGCGCTGTATGGTGGCTAACTTGGACTGGAGTTTGCTTGCTTTTTAGGACATTCGTGTTCATTTGCATATGTCAAGAGCAGTGCTTCCGTCTTCCATCTAAAATAAATTCTCAAATTGATAATTTTTCACTCGGGTCCTCTTTCAGTACGTCGTAGTGTGACTGGGATGGAGGTTTTAAGATATCTTTATGCTTACTTGGCTGGTTTGTTCACCCTTCAAAACTTAAAAATGAGAAATGAAATTAGTCGATAAATTTTATGGGAAAATTTAATGTTTTTACCAGGGTTTCGACAGTGCAGTCATCCTCTAGGTTTCAAATACCTTGACAATCACATCATTAGCGGTAGTCTACGATTGAAGTAAGTTTTGATGATTATAAAAGTACTGATGTCTTCTATCTAATCCTGAAAAAAAACAGTTACCTTTTTATAAAATCCACTAATTCAGCCTGATATACTTTCTTCCTTCATTCCATGCATACATAAAAACTAGGGATGGGCAACTCGAATAGTCGAATACTCGAATACCACGAATAATGAGGTATTCTTGATATTCGATGATCGAAGAATTAATTAAAATTTTGCCTCGAATATTTTGTTTTGAAATTTTGGCGGTAATTGGAATTGATACTAGCTTTATCGAAATCTGGATTCGGTTATTGGTGACATTTTTTATATTTTCACCATAATTTACTTAAATAATTGAACAAGTTAGAATTTTTAACACTCATCATACTATGCAAGGTTACCAAACAAATTAAACATGTAAGATGCAAAACTTCTTTACGGTGGAACTGGAAATATTTTTCTAATTAAAAAAACACCCAAATAAAGAAAATAAAAAAAGAAAAATATCAATTATTCCAAAGTTTAACGACAAATATCTCATAAACCGGCTGATCGATTTAGTTAAAAATTCCTATGCATAGAAACGAAACCTTGTAAAGCAATTTGACATTTGTCGATTCAATGTGCCCTCCTAGATATGAGCCCCTCATCAATGACCTAATTGGGCATCCACAGCCATCAATAACAATGTGAACTTAACAGGCCATTTCTTAACTCTTTAATAGTTTGAGAGTTATGGTTAATAATATTATATCCAAATAAATATTGGCAACTTATCTTAAAATTGTAATCTTCAATATGATAGGGGAAAACTGAATGCCTATACCTACATTATTATTCGATATTCGATGCTGATATTCGAGGCAAAATTTTATATTCGAGCTCATTATTCGAATTTGGAAAAAAAAAGGTATGCGACCCATCTCTAATAAAAACCCAATCACCCCACTCCCTGTAGACATAGACGCAGTCAAAGACCTTAGTAATTGCCTCTGGGCTTAGGTAACCACCTCTCTTTTAATAATTTCCTCCATACTGTCCTATCCTTGCATTACTCTTTCACTTCTCTTGTACTCCGTTGCTTCATACACGCTCTTCTATCTTTAAGACTATTAATATTCTTGCCACTGTTATCTTTTCCACCCTTTCAATTTATATTTTGCTGAACACTCTTCCCGGAATAATCAATAAACGAATTGCTTTATAGGTTTTACGTTCGGCCGTCCAAACCTTCCCTTTGAATAATGAAATAATTTTCACATCCTTGAAAACCGTTGGAACATAAGAAGCTTTTGAGCATGTATTATACAATTCACACATAGTCCTAGTAAGTTAATTACATCCACTATTCAACACATCACTGGATGGATCTACGCCTGCAGCCTTACCATGTGTCCATATTCTTACTGTGGTTACAATCTCATTCTCACTTTTATAGAGTCTTTTAAGTCCGACATACTACTGTAGATTATAAAATAAGCATAAAATTAGGAAATGGATTGCAGAACGGACTATTTTAAAATGCCATTTTTGCCGCGAACGATAAGGAGCCATATTAGACTTTATGATTAGGCTTTTTGATAGTCATGGTAGCTAATTATTGTATTTGCTTGTTAACCTTAATTTTCTGAGTTGTACTAACATCTGATCTCACATCCTTCCTGTACAACTCTTGTTGGTATGTGCATTTGTGAGGTTGCGTCAGAATTTATGATTTCGGAGATACTTTGAATCAGATTTATGATTGAGGAGTGAATTGTGTGAGAGGAAAGGGGTAGACCTTGAAAGCGATGGGTGAATGTGGCAGGAGGGAGTCTTAAGAGAAGGAAATTTCGGTGTCTTAAGAGCAGGAGGGCGTTTATGAAGGAATGCATGCATGTGGCCGAAGGAAAGGAGGTCTGCAGATGTCTGTTTTTAGCTCTAACGCAAGGAATGAAGCTGTTTTGACTATGTCAACCCCGACAGGGAACAGGGTGCGATAGATATCATGTGCATGTGTATACGGTGACGTAGCGAGGTGGGGTCCATGGGTTCCGGACTCCACCCCCACCAAAATTCCGACATTCCCACCCCCCTCTGAAATTTGGAATCTTTTTAAATAAACGCCACCTTAGGAAAAATTCATATTTGTATTTTCAACAAAAAAATGTCGATTTCATTTATTCTTTATTCTGAAGAACTTTTTCAGTGAATATTTTTGTAGTTTTCAAGCAAAAAAAACGTCGGTATTGTATCCTTTCAGAAATCTGGACAGCTATAAACTATAGAAACTGACTGTTACACTGCAGTAGTAGTAATTACACTCTTAATTGCATAAATACACAATATCGCTCCTGATTTACGAAAATTTCAACCCTCTCCCACCGGCTCGTGCTCAACATGAAATGAAATCCTGGCTACGTCACTGGTAGTATGTATTATATGACTTTGCTCTTGTGAATACAAGAATTCAGTATGGTCTGTCTTCTTGGGGAACGTACCTAACAAATGTAAAACCAATAAGAGTAGCACAAAACAATATATTGCGTGTCATTCTGCGATCGTACGGAAACATCCTTTCTTCTATCTCAGAAGTTAAGAATTCTAGCTCATTGGCACCTGTACAAGGCACATAGAATATTTTATAGTCGTGGAGGTTAAAAAAGAAAATCATGCCCATTTATAATGAAGTTAAGAACAAGCCGGAGCATATTAATTCCTTAGTCAAACAATGATGCTTTCAAACATTCATTTTACTATCTGGCTCCTAAACTTTATTCCCAACTCGCAAATGAAATCCATTCCTGTGAACATTAAATTTAATTTATAAGAAGTTTAAAGATAAGGTTATTTTCACGGAGTAATGCTGAGCAGATGTTAAATTCTGTCATTTGAGTTGATCACTTCATAATGGGTTTCACTGTCAAGATGATTTTCTGGTTTAATAAGTTGATTTCTATGACGATGTTCATTTATTGCTCTGCTTTATTTACCTTTTGCAAATCTATTTTTCACATCTGTTTACTTGTTTTCCGTATATCAAATTGCGTTATGCATTTCGTTTTTTCTTTTTTACTGTGTAAATTTGCCAAATTATATTTTTGTAAAATTCATCAAATTCGCCTGCCTAACTCTTCCTTCTTTATCAAGGAGGGGCAACCCTTTTTCAAGAATTATTTCTTCGGGGTGCCTAATTGCGATCCTTTCACTTTTGTAAATATTTTGCGTAGTAATCATTGGAGTGAAATAGTAACCATGATTATTATTAACTGTTTCTTTTTTCGGGATTCATTCCGCGATGTTTAAAATTGCAAAAAAAACAATATTTCGCTGGTCCTCCTGCCAGCATCATCAGGTTAACTGAACTGATTCCTTAGTCTCGCTCGTCTTTATATATATGAGTGAGGACTCCCATTGTTGCCGGAATTTTTAAATTTGAAAAATTCGTTTAAGATTTCTACTCAATGTGTAACTGTCTTCTCGGTTGACGTTCTCCGGTCTCTTCGCAATTTCTATAGCCTCCCTGATTAATCTTGGATAATAGCGTACCTCCTTTGATATTAATTTTGTCCCCTTTAAGTTGATGTTATGGGTGGTGCAGAAATGCAGTAATTATTATTTTTAATTGCCCGTTGATGCTCTTGGAGTCGTATTTTTAGGGCTCTGCATGTCTGGCCCACATATGGATGTCCACAACTGCACAAAACTTCATATATTCCTTCGTAGAGGTTCCGTGGAAGCGGGTCTTTGGCTTTCAGAAGTGCGTCCCCTGTCTTCGTCGCGCATGTGAGTCTGCTAACTACGTTGTACCTCGATAGAATTCTGGAGATTTTCTGGAGCAACAATGGGAGTCCTCACTCATATGGAGTCCTCACTCACAAAGACGAGCGAGACTAGGGAATCAGTTAAGTTAACCTGATAAAGCTGGCAGGAGGACCAGCGAAATATTGTTTTTTGCAATTTTAAACATCGCGGAATGAATCCCGAAAAAAGAAACTGTCAACACTCATCCGCGGAAGCCTACGAGCTAATGATTATTATTAGTATTATATATTCTTCGGTGCCGTATGTTTCCATTTATTCCCTTCTTTGTTCCATGTTTTCCCCATTCCTATCCGTCCGCCCCCAAACCATCTCCGGCCTTCTAGTCTGGCCCCTACAAAGTGTTCCTATCTTTAGACCGACGCGCGGCGTGAATGCACCCGGCCCAAACATTCAAGGCGGGAGACACCGCGGATTCTTTGCGTAGGTACGTGTTGTTATTTTAGCCTCTGGCGAGCTTAAACCCCACTCTTTTCCTTTTTCAATGAAATCCACGGAAAAATCTTTCCGGGGGAATTCGACCTACTCTTCTTCTAAGCGTTCGGTGCTTGTCGACCGGCCGTGCTGGTCGTAAACATGTCGTTAGCAATACGTCGGAGGTTTGACTAAAAATAGAGTGGAAACAACTTCAAAAATACGGAAACGCCATACAGCTGAGGTCGTTAATGGAAGAAATGACTTCTTAGAATTGGAATTCTACATTATGCCAACAAAAATCCATATATTGCCGCAACCGCGGTGTGAAAATGAGATCATTCTTTAACGAAATATTTTTTTTCTTTCAAACCAAGTGGGGAAATTGAGTTCCAAGTTTTTATATTATGTTTCTGGAAACTTCCTTTCACTAGCGTAGCTACCATGGGGCAGCCGGGGCAGTGCCCCGGGGCCCCCAAGAATTAGGGGTCCCCTCAGGGGGCAAAATTGCTAAATTTTAGGAAAATAAAAAAGAATCCTTGTAGATTAAAGGCTTGAGCGTCGAGAGCGAGAGATATGTCCACCAGGTAACGTCGATCCCGCGTTGCATTCCGGGAAATTTTCTCATAGTGAATCTATCTTTTATTCTGAATACCTTGAGATGAGTCATTCCCCCATACCCTCCCACCTGGGCAAAATCCCAACATCCCCCCTCCACCAATTGCGTCGAAAGAGAAAGTAAACAAAACAAAGCCACTGTTTGGGATCTTTAGAGTGCACACTGCTGTCTGCCAACCGTTGTTACTCTAACGATTTTTGCTGCCTTTCCCGACCATATCATCAGCTTCAAAATGAAGTGTAGTCATGAAATTGGTGAAGAGAAGAGAAAAGAGAAAAATGAAAAGTATAAACGTCTTGTTCATGCTCTCAGTCGATATCAGCTTCATTGAGCTTCATCCTTCAACCTCAACAGAATCAACGCTATCAGAAACCTTAAATATTGAGAACAACGAAGGTAAGGTTATTTTACTATTGAAAACAATTTTTGCGTTGTGTTATATATTTATGAAGTAACAAATTTTCTTTCTCTACAGACTCATTAAATGAAAATTTGCCTGAGAAGCAACTTGAAGTAGACGACACTGAAGTTGCTGGTATAGCTACTTCTCAAGATCTAGAGCGGCTATCTAATAAATGCATGGTGAGTACATAGATAATGACATATTAGAATTTTCTTATTTATCACTGTTAATCACGGATAGTTTTCTTTGTTTTTTTCTGTTCAGGAAAACAAATGGGACATTTATTTAGTATTTAAATTCCCAAAAAATGACAGTTTAATACATAATTTAAAAATATAATATTATTTTTTAAATCTGCATAAAAAAATTTGTATTTCATCGTGTATTAAAAATTTTTAAAGTTTTTCAATGCCACCGAGATATTGGCAATTAACGTCAAGTAATATGACTATATTTAAGATACACAATTGATTTCAAAATTTGTGATTACCTTTTTCTTCCAACGATGTATTTCCAATAATTATTTTCGTATTTAGTTAATTTGCATTAAGGCTGCCAGCAGAAGACCCCCAACTAATATGACTAATTAAGTGTTTTAGTTTACAGGCTTCCTTGACCGATAGAATTCAGTCTGATGATGACAGTCGACTTGTTCCAAATGTTACTGAATTTACGAATATTTCAACCACCAAAGTAAGACGATCATGGTGCCAGAAATGCTGAAGAAATAAGGAAGCAGATCATAGTGTCAGGCCCGTTTCAACCAAGTAGTCCCTTCTTAAAATGTGTGAAAATATCAGGAAGATTATATGCAAGTGAATTTTACAGTGTTGTCGCAAAGTCTGGTTTCAAACTCAACAGAAGCCGGCTTTGCTAATCACAAAAGTTGGATTGTGTTTACTTCCAGCCTTGTTGACTTTTTCCTCAATAGTCAGAGACTGTGTCTCTGTCTTAAAATCCGTGGTGTGGCAGCGGAGTACATGATTGGAAACATATTTCAGAACATATCCGGTCCCACGAAAGTTCGCGCCATCACACATATTCTTGTATAGCTTATGAACAGCGGTGACAAGGAACATTAGATGAAATTCTAGAGGGTAGTTTAAATCTATAAAAGATCTTTTGGAGAAATATGCTAGAATTTGCCGACTCGAATAAGGGAAATTTTTGTTATCTGTCATTGAACTCCTCTCTCTGTCAATGACCCTTTGTTAAAAGAACTTTTACGATGCCGGCTTTCACTGCTAACTACTTGAGCCCTATCATCCAAAATAAAATCATTTATTTTTTTAGCTAATGAGTGTGGCATTAAAAGGAATAAAATCAGAACTTCGTGAAGCTCCTTTTTTCTCCATCATAATGGATACGACTCAGGAGATTAGTAGAATCGACCAATTGAGTGAGGTGTATCGCTATTGTTTTGATGGCGTCCTTAAAAAATTCATTTTTAGATACATTCGTCTTTAAATACACCTATGGATATCTACGTAAAAAGCCGCGTGATACGAGGTTCGGCCCCAACCAGACGATAACAGCCCTCTACGTATCTTGCCGATCTTTGTTGAACTCGTTCTAACTAGATGTTTAAGCCGATCTCATGCGGATCCCAAAGAATGACAGCGCATTTCAAGTTCAGTCTAACTAGGGGGGTAGTAGCTAATGTCCTAAACTTTATAGTGGAACGTACCAAGTAATCTTTTAAAAAAAAATCCCAATTTACCTATTTGCTTGACCATTTATTTCCCAGGAGAGCAGAAGAAGAAAAGGTTCCTTAAGAATGGATTGGAAATGCCCCAGGATACAACGGAATTGTTGGTAAAATAATTTTAGGACAAAATCGAAGAGAATATTGCAAGGGAAAAACCAACAGATATTTTATTATCATTATTAATTACGGAGATATACTGGTTAAGGTAGGTTTAGATGGGAAAAGTTTATCTTCTAGTATTTTCAGGCGCTGGTCATTATTTCCTGACACGATTTCATTTTTGAGCTCAGCATACGTCCCACCTCTCTACCATTACCTGTTCCAACCACCTACTCTGCCTTCTCCTATTCTCCTCCAGCTGCTTCCTCTCCTCTCCCACCATATTACGCACTTCTTCGTTCGTCTTCCTTTTTTTCCACCGCACTTCCTCCATCCTTCTCCACGCCCACATCTCGAACACCTGCAGCCTATTCTTGTTCCATTTCCTGAGAGTTCAATTCTCTGCAACATGGAATGCATTTTCCAATCACTGCTCATCTGCTGACTTTGTTTATCTCAGCATATGTATGTACGTATACTGAGATGAGCAAAGCAATATTTTTGGTAGATAGGGCCTTGCACTCGTAAAAGTCTTGAGGATTTTTACTCACTTCTATGTGAGCCTACCTGAGCCGGTGTGTCTAGTATGTAGATGTAGGAACGCATCTGCTGCAATTGTTTCAAATGTTATATCTCAAGTGCGAGGATGGCCGTGGACGTGCGTACGTGACCCTATGGTGAGGACGCTATGGTGGCTGGTGATGAGGTGAAAGCGATGTCGCCGAATGTTTTCGGGAACCCTGTTGGTGTTCGCTTCCTCTGGAGGAGGAGATTGAGTGATGGAGGATAAGGTCAGTTCGGGTGGTCGAGGCGGAGATAGGATAGTGAGGGGGAGTTTGCGTGCCGCACCGAAGTGACCACCTTCCTAACACCCACACTTGTCCCAAATTCCTCTTCATCCATCCGCCACGTTCTCTATCCCCACTGTGACTTCGATCGGTCCTTCTCGCCAGGTTTCACATCTGTATAATACTGCAGTCTATACAGTCGCGTCAAGCCATGTAATTTTCCCTATGCAGACTTGCAGCGCGCCGGAGCAAACGCCTCTTGTGGTGAACGTATATTACTACTCTCAATACGGTGTATATGAAGCTAACTTTTGCTCACTTTCGCCAACGTTTGAATTGCCTTATAAAAATTTGATTTTTGCGGTTAATACTTTATGGTGACGGCTTTTTCATCCTCTTTAAATTATCGTTTTCTCGTTCAGAGCACCGATGTCACACTATCGTTCGCGCAATAAATGGACCGTTCAATGGCTAGACATTTCAAAGAAGGAGCAAAACTTTCTTCAATTTTTGAAATATGTACTGAGTAGTTTGTTGCCCCAGTCTAGAACTTATGGCTTTTGGCATTATGTACATCTATTCTGGCATTTTAAGTGACATAATGACAAAACAGGAAGCACATGCACGAGTATTGCTTGAAGTCACTATTACATTTTTGCAACTGTTATGATGAATGAAAACACAAGAGGATCCACTGTACAATGCTTTTTCGCACATTTAATTCAAATCAGTAACCTTTATTATTCATCTTCAAGTACTGTTTGTACCTTCTGTTTTTGTAGCTAGAGAGACCCTGATTTTTTATTTTAAAATATAAAATAAACTCATGTCCTAACAAAGATTCTAACAAGCAAACTTTTAACTTCTGAGCTGCATCTTTCTGGAAGGGACATTTTGTTTGATTCACAAATCACATTCCCAAAAGACGCCCTATTTTTATTAATTAACAACGCTATGCGTTTGACTCATCAATGTTGATGAGAATTCATTGAAAAAGGAGTTCATTTCCTCACTGCACAATATAAGACTTACCACTGAGGAAATTTCACTACTTTGAAAGTTTTTAAAGTATATTAATAATTTTTCCCCTCGAATATTTTCTTCTCTTTTCATAAGGAAGTACTTACATCCCCAATAATGAAGTGAAAGTAGCTTCCTCATGAAATAGCCAAAATATATATCTGACCACTATTATCTGTATTTCTAAGCTATAAATTCTTGACTGCTCGGAAACAAATTATGCAAAACAAGAAATCATGTTTTGACCAACCACTTCTTTCAAGCTATCAAGGATTCCTTCCTGGCTATCGAATACTTCACAGTCGCTGGAAGAATTAGGCTTCAGAAATGATTTTAAAAACAAAGATTGAAATAAGAGTTAAATCTCTTTGTATTTGTGTTTTAAGAATACCCACCCTTGCAACGGACAACAGAGAAACATTCTCCAATAAGTCTTGTTTGATTTTTCTTGTTTGATGACATCTGTCTAAAAGGCTTTGGTTCTCAGCTCTCTCCAAATCTTTTGCAAAGAGTTAATATTTAGAAACCAAACTTCAACAAATTTTACTTTTTATGTATTATCATTTCCTTAATGGTCAATTAACCTGATAGCCTAATTAACCTAGCCAATTTTTCATTGCCACGAGGGCTTCAATGTGATCATATTCACCTGTGATAGTAACTTTCAGTGTCGCAGCTGAAATAATGCCATGAGAGTTGAAAATATCGAATAAATCATTTACCTTTTTACACATTTTGGTGTTACTAGTGCCAAACAGGCATTAATCCACAAGAAATATGAGTTATTATGGCAGATAGAATGACCTACTATATGTGCTAGAAAACTGGCCTTCAATTTTGAGAAGACAGAAGGAGTTACTCCTTTTTTTTAAATTTTTGGTGAAAGTCTGAATCTATTCTTAGAATCCAGGGAGAAGTATTCAGAAATGACCTCCAAAGAGATCAACGCTCTTTCTTCAACCAGCTCTCGAAGGGAGAGGTTGTGTCTACTGAGCGCTCCCGAAACCGGTTTCTTCTCTGACCGGCAGCGATCACCTATTTGACTCCCTGTCTGAACAGCAGCGGCACCGATCACCTAGATTTGTGCAGCAGCGATTTTAGTGTGTTATTTTTGAAATCGCATTTTGCGAAGTAGTATTGTGAAGTGAAGTAGTGTTGTGAAGTGAAGTAGTGTTGTGAAGTGAAGTAGTGTTGTGAAGCAGCCTGGTCCTGCAGCTGACGGTGTAACGGATAAGTAGTCGCTGACCATCTTATTTTCTTTAATTTATTTTCCTTTATTCAAGTGTCTTACTAGTTTGTCGTGATTGCTTAGTTATAATTTGTCTTGCTTTTGTGGTTAAGTAGTATTATAGAACTTAAAATTATTATAGAACCTAGGTATTAATATTGACTCTTAATAATCATTTGATCCTATACGTGCGTGCGTGTTCTAGTAACTGATCCATCGCATTTTTGTTCTTTAACCGTCTAACTACTTTGCTAGAAAGTACTTCTTACGCAACCTTGCGTATCGTGCTTGATTCGCTTATACCCGCCTTATACATTTAGAGGACTTAGTGTAAATTCACATCGTTTAAGTGCTAAAGCCTGTAGAATAGTATGGCCGGCCCTAGTTCCTCTGTAGCGAACCTCAAGAGCAAGGTGAAGAGCGACCTCCTCGAGGCACGTGTCGCCGAACTTGAGAGGTTGGTTGCGGAGATGCACGCCCGGGTTGCGGGTTGTGGGGGATTCTCGGGATCCGGTGGTCGTAGTGTTTCTCCCGGGACCTTGCACAGCACCAAGGTGGTGTCCCGGGCATGCTCGGGGGCGAAAGCAAGTGCGATTTCCCTGGGGAAGACGGTGCGGTCTTCGGGTCAGGGGATGACTCACAGCCTGGGGCCCGAGTGGGTGGTTGTGCCCCAAGGGCGGGGGGCGGTGGCTCGGCCGAGTCGGGGAGTGGGGGAAGCGGAGGCTAATCCCATCCCCGTTCGCAACAGCTTCGCGGTTTTGTCGGAGGACAATTCTGGGGGGCCAGTTAGCGAGGTCAGGAACGAACCCCCCGTTGCAAGGGACGGCAGCCGGGCTGGGAGGGCAGGGATAGTATTGTTAGGGAGTTCAAACGTCCGGCGGATTTTCCCCCAGTTAGAGAAGAGGGCAAGGAGAGACGGAGCGGATCAACGGGTCTCCTCCTGGTGTATACCAGGGGGAATCGTACCCAATTCTACGGCGGTGGTAAAAGCAGCGGTGAAGGACACGGGCTGCTCTAGACTGCGGGTGGTGGCCCATGTCGACACCAATGATGCTTCCGAGCGTAGAGCCGATGAGATCTTGGATTCCTTTAGGGATCTTAACTCTGAGGTGGAACGCGTTCGGAGGGGCACTGGTGTCGATCTGCGACTATCCATCTGCAGCATTGTTCCACGGACTGACTGCGGCCCTCGAGTTTGGGACAGGATTGCCTGGATCAACAAGAGGCTGTGGAAATTCTGTGTGAGCATTGGGGCAGAGTTCGTGGATCTTCGGCCGGTGCTTAGATCGTGCCGGGCTCCCCTCAACTCGTCTGGGGTGCATTATTTCAACGAGGCGTCTGAACGGGTGGCTCGTAGGATTTTTGAGCACTGTAGATATTTTTTAGACTAGAGGGTAGGTCATCTAGTGGTATTTGTAAAGATTTAACCGAACGTAGCCTCCGAGGAAGTCCGCATTGCGAAAATGTTCACATCCAAGTAAACTTAGAAGGACTAAAGCCGGAAAATAGCGGCAATATTCCCAAAACGCGTACTCTAGCGAAAGAAATTATATCAAATGTAATAAGCACTTCCAGTGAAATTCGCCCACCTAATACCCATAAGCGTGGAAAAGAACCAACCGACACTCAATCTACAAAATATGACATTAACTTGCTAGTAGTTAATTGCCGTAGCGTTAAAAACAAGCGCGCTGAAATCGAGCATATATTTCAGGACGCAGACGTGGTCATAGGAACGGAGAGCTGGCTTACAGAGGATATAAGTGACAGCGAAGTTTTTCCTCCAGGATATAAAATCTACAGATGCGATCGAAGCGATAGGACAGGTGGCGGAGTTTTTATAGCAGTTAAATCACAGTTACACAGCACCGCCCATGAAATAACTGATAATGAAATAGAAAGCGTATGGTGTACAATTAAACAACGAAACAAAAGGAGTATACATGTTTGCTCTCTTTATAGACCTCCAAACTCCGAAGCTGATATTATTTACCAATTAGAAAATCAAATATCCGCATTTACTTTGAGAGACAGTAAAAGTGTAATCATTATTGGGGGAGATTTTAATCTGCCATCTATAAATTGGGATTCTTACACTGTAAAGCCAAATTCAAGGAATAGGGAAATCAGCGAGATCTTACTCAACACACTTACTAAGCACTCACTCGCCCAAGTAGTTGACAAGCTTACAAGAGGAAATAAAATATTAGACCTTTTTGCAGTAAGCCATCCTAGGTTGATAAAACAACTCGATATTATTGATGGCATAAGTGATCACAGAGTAATTTTTGCAGCCTTAAAACTTGAAGTAGAGTCAGCTGTAAAACCGAAACGCAATATTTATTTATTTGATAAATGCAACTTCATAAAATTTGGCGAGATGCTTAATGATTCGTACACTGACTTCGTAGCTAAAACAGAGGACAAAAGCACTGATGCATCATGGAAATATTTCTTAGAAATTCTACGCCAGGGAATCAACGAATATATTCCGCGAAAATTGAAATGTGATAGTAAAGAACCTCGCTGGTATAACAATGATGTTAGGAGGGACCTTAAGAGACAGAGAAAACTGTACAACTTATTCAAAAAGTCCATTACGTTAGATGAAAAATCGAAGGAACTAAAAGCAAAAGAAAGATACGCTGCACAACGCTCAAAAACCAAGAAATCAATGCGTACTGCATTGCGAAATTTCAAGAAAAAAGTACTTGGTGAATTACTCGAAGAAAATCCGAAATCTTTTTGGTCATATGCGAGAGAGCTTCAGGGAAAATCTTCAACCGTAGATTCGTTATTTGATAAAGATGGCAAACTTGTCACCGATAATATTGACAAAGCTAACACGTTAAATTCCCACTTCGAAAGTGTATACACTACAGACGATACTCCATGTTATTTCAACATTTCATTCACTGAGGAACCGATGAAAGAAATCACTATTCAATGTGATGGGATAACTAAACAGCTATAGTCGATCAAAAATAGTAAATCTCCGGGTCCGGAGGGAATACCCGCGCGTGTCCTCAAGGAATTAGCGCCACAGATCGCACCGTTCTTAGACATAATATTCAAGAAGTCATTGTCTGAAGGAAATATACCAATAGACTGGAAAATTGCAAACGTTACACCGATATTCAAAAAGGGAAACAGACATGACCCAGGGAACTATCGACCAATTTCATTAACGTCTATTATAGGCAAGATACTCGAACATATCGTCGTTAGCAATATCATGACGTTCCTGGACAGTCGTAACTTCCTTCATGGCTGTCAGCACGGCTTTCGGAAAGGTAGATCATGTGAAACACAGCTCGCGCTCTTTCTTCATGACGTTCTCAAATCTCGTGAATCGAAAAAACAAGTGGACGCATTATTCCTAGATTTTAAGAAAGCTTTCGACACGGTACCTCACAACAAACTTTTATACAAATTACAGTCATGCGGCCTAAACGAAACAGTAGTAAACTGGATACGCGACTTTCTGAGTGATCGTAAGCAAAAAGTAGTTCTTGATGGAATTAGCTCTGATGCAGTTAAAGTGACATCAGGTGTCCCACAAGGAAGCGTGATCGGACCCCTTTTGTTCATTATATACATAAATGATCTATGCTCTCGAATTAGCAGTAAAATAAGTTTATTTGCTGACGACGCTGTCATCTATCGCGAAATTAATGATCACTCTGACTTTGAAATTCTATCATCGGATTTAAACAACGTTCATATGTGGAGCCAAGAGTGGGGACTCGAACTTAATCTGAGCAAATGTGCGGCGGTACATTTCTTGCGGAGGTCGTCCAACTATCCCCGTGTATATGCTGTGGATGGCGTTAAGATAAAGGTGACAGATGAAGTTAAGTATCTGGGAGTTACGATAACCTCAAACCTATCGTGGGGAACACATATAAGAAATATTTGTGGCAGAGCTCTGAAGAAGCTAGGATTCGTCAAGCGTATTGTGGGAAGATTATCAGATGAAAAAGTAAAAGAGAGGTGCTATTTCGCACTCGTCCGGCCACACCATGAATATGCAGCGAGCATATGGGATCCGGTGCAGAAAGACTTAATTCGGGAACTTAATAAAATACAAAGGAAAGCTGCGCGATTCGTCAAAAACTGCTACGGGCGTACAGACAGCGTTACGCAGATGTTAAACGAATTACGCTGGGAGCCGCTAGAGACTCGGAGGCTGCGCGCTAGGCTTAGATTACTTGAGCAATTGAGAATAGATATCTTTCAGAGCGGCACGGAGAACATCATATTAGAACCCCACTATATTTCCAGGTCCGACAGAAACGATAAATTAAGAGAGATATTTTGCCGAACGGATAGGTATGGGAATTCGTTTTTCCCCCGAACAATAAGGGACTTTAATAAATGCAAGGCGTAATTTCATACAGCGTTTCCTTTTTATGGTGTCCTATGGTACGGGCTGGTGTCCTAACACTCCCCGCCACACGCCTATTGAGGCGGCTTGCGGGGTAGTATGTAGATGTGGGTGTAGATGAACGCTCTCTTTCCACTTTATAATAAATGGATCCAATCATATTTAAATAGGTAATTTCTGGAATTAATCAGAAAATGAGGAATATTATAAAAATAGTCTGATTTCCTGCATAAACCTAAGATAAATCAGTTGATATTTCTATTGACTTACGCATCAGAAAAAATTTGACAGGGTTAAACATAAAGTTTGAACCCTGGTCAGTCACACATGTCTTCACGGTAAACGCTTCTTTAGATAGCATTTCAAGAGTAGTTTTAAATAAACTTTGAAAATGTTTTTATTTTACAGACTGGTAGAAAAATAAATACCCTATAGGCTGCCTTAAGTTATATAATAATCCATTTATCATTAGCAGTAGAGTTGGACTTGCTATGCTACTGCTTCTGAAGAAACCCAAGTCCTTTAAGCCACAGACATAATCTACACTATTATTGTACGGCAAATGCCTCACAACTGCTATTTTATCTAGGTTCAGATTAACCAACCTATGGTCCTCTTTCAAGTTCTTTGCCTTCTCGTTCAAAATCATAAACACTCTTAGATCCAGGCCACATTTGGTATTTATTCCCGTGACATACTTTTACCACGTACGAACAGAGGGTAGATGAAAGTGGTCGGAAAATATGTGTAACCTTAAGGCACAGTCTAAAGTATTTGTTTAGACTGTGCTTAAAGACTGCGATACAGGAGACTCAGTGAAAAACATTTGGTATTACTGGACCACTGAGACCCATGACCGCGAAATATATTCATTATGAATTTCCAGGCAAAATATTTTATACAGTTTTTCGCTATATCTTGCACTACCGCAATGTCTTGCATCTTTAATTGTCCTGCCTATCTCCTACCTACCACCAGTACATCTCAATCTATTCTTAATTCGGAGAAAGTCATGTTATTCCTCAAACAAGAAATCTAATCTCTTGCTCTCTTTAGTGAGTGCCTGGTATCCAACTATAGACATTCAATTAAAATGACTCACTCGTTGGATATTCCTGGTGTAACTGTATATCAGGGCAAAATGCACCATGATCGGCAGAAACTGGGCGAAAGAGAAACATTTTAGCAACGCTAAAAAAACCATCGAAGGATACTTTCTTTAGATATAAGAGGGAAGGAGGGAGGGTATCTAGAGTTTTTCCTTGGGAAGATTGTCTTTCTGGCAGGTAACTTCCGTTGAAAACTTATTAGAGACTGGTTATTAGGTACATCAAATATTATGATAGATAGAGTTATTATGACATCAATGGGCAATGGATGGCCCATCGCATGCACCTGTAATAAACATAACAAATTAAATTAGCGTGTTAAAATGAAAGAATTAGAGAGCACTCACGTTTTCTGAGCTTCAAAAAATATCAATATACACCAACCAACCTGATTTTAATGAACCTATTAATAAATTAGTAAAAACCTGCAAATTCTAATCAGGAGGTGATATTTCACTGACATGCACTACACTAAAGGTATGTTACCACATCAAGTTCCATATACAACTAACTATACAAGCGGAGTGATCAGTATGAGTGTACTTGAGTGGTCAGTATTACATGAAAGTGGATAAAAATTAGACAATGATATTGGGAAAATGTAATACTAATATTAAAACAAGAATCACTATTCGTGGCGAGCATCTAGTAAATGTTCAGAAGTTAGTTATATAACATATCTTGGCAGTATAATCACAGCTGACAGGAGGAGCGAAGGAGAAATAGCTAATTGGTTAAGTATGGAAAAATAGGCTTCAACTGGAGAAAGAGGTACTAAACACAAAAAAATTTATTAGTCTAAGCCTCAGAAAAAGAATGCTCCAAACCTAAGTGTGAAGTTTTTCAATGTTTTGCTATGAAACTTGGACTAATGGAACATCAGGGCGAAGAAGGCAGGACGCGTAATATTAATGCCGTCTTTATTCCGAGCAAATTTAGGTCTATATACTCCTTTCTTACGATTAACTCGCTAATACAACATACATTACCACCCACGCCCTGAGTTGAGAATAAGCCGCCCAGGCCTCGAACCCGTGACCTTCGGCCAAGCAGGTGAGGACGTTACCCCGCCGCCACCGAGGTTGGTGGGCTTACGTTTAATGGGAGGATATTGAAATTGGTTGTACAGATAAGATCTCAAACATTGCAGTTCTCCTAAAAATTGAGGAACAGCCTATAATTAGGAAGACCTTGAAACGAAAAAGATATGAATGAATTGGATGTACTTCACGGCACGTAGACTAGCTAAAACTATATTATAGAGGGTAATATTACGGGGAAAAACAGTAGGGGTCGATTTAGATAGAAAAACTTAAGGCAAATAATGGAAGATGTCGGCTGCGCATTCTATAAAGCAATGAAACAACTGACTGAGGGTAGAAATCTATGGAAGAATATGACAGCTCCCAACCAGTCTGAAAAAAAAACTAAAAACCAAAGAAGATACGAGCGAACCAATAGGGTTTGGAATTCACTGGAAGAGATATCTAGGAGTTTTTTGGCGTTTTCCAAAATTCCGCTACCTTAGTTTGTCAACTTTTGTCACATTCAATGGGGCTATCCTTCTTCGAACATAATTATAATCATACACACCTACCCATGATGCCGTTCTCTTTCGGAGAAGACACAGTCGATAAGTCGTGTGGCATCAGAACAACACATTCAGTGGCATCCATTCATTTGATGAATGACCTCAAGTACACCTTAGTGCCTTCAAGCCAAACAAATATTTTTTTGTGTTTTTGCTAATTCATGAAATGGATGGATGCCACTGAATGCGTTGTTCGGCTTGAGGGCACTCATCCAGGATAGTTAAATAGTAATAGAGTACTTTTAAGTGTTAAATATAGGTTCCGGCTAAAATTTCACCTGGGATTGAGTGGTTGAATTAAACTTGAATTGAGATTTCAATGTTGTGGAGCCAGTAGGGGACAAGGACTTGTACTTCAACCTCCTCGGAGCGATGAATTATAATGTTTGAGGTGTAACTTTGTGGTAATTTATGTTCGCTAATTTTATAAACTATGTGTGTTTTCATAAGATTGATTAAATATGCTATCATCATCAGGCTATCGTTAGTCATTCCTAGTCACTCCGTTCCGTTACGTTAGTCAGTTCTAGATTGGTTGACTGCAGCCTCCATTCTACCCTGTCCCCTTCTATAACTGCTCTATGTCCTTTTAGTTCAATGTTTCATTGTCCGTTTTAGTTGTACTTTAAAGTTTAGTTGCGTCTTAAAAGTGTGGCCTATAAATGTGAACATAGTCATCCTAATGGTGCTCCATATGGTTATCTCCTCTTCAATTCTTCTGTACACTACCTCTATTCTGATCTTATCCGTCCATTTGATGTGCAGCACCCGCCTCCAGTACCAAGTTTCAGAATGCCTCCCTTTTCTTCAGCTCCAGCTTTTCAATGGGCCCGTGTTTCTGAGACATTAGGCACCCCACAATACTTTTATCAGGTACTGCTTCCTTATTGATAATTCTATTTTCTTTGAACATAAAATTTCTTCATTATTATTGTTTGTAATTACTTGAGGAGGTTCCATCGCGACTGTGCAAGTCAAAACAAAAAACTAAATTCCATTTTTTTGTTTATTTGCTTTAAAAGAACATCCTACCTTCGGTGACGACCTGCGTTACCTAATGATAACCAAAGTTAAGTTGCAGAATATGAAGCTTATTCTGCGAATATGATTTAAATGAGTACTTTGCAGCTACTATGCAGCTATGCCTATGACTATGCAGCGCCATTTCTATGGAATTACGGCATTTAATTTAAAATATCGCAGTAATTGGCTAATAACTCTCAAAATATGGTGGTAAGATGCCTATATTTTATTATAAATCAATTTTTGGGATTTTTCCCTCTAATATATAATCAATTTTCCGCGAAAATGGCATTAATAATACATGTTAAAATACTGTTTTACCCATGTTTCTCCCGTTCTCCCACTGAACACCATGCTGTTTCAAGTTCTACTTGCGAGAAAAATAACGTGGAAAGGTAACATTTTGTTTTTCACATCAAATAGAGTACAATGTTTTTTACAAGTACACAGGGTATGAATAAAATGACATTTAAGTCATTTTACGGTGGAACCACCTTATCGGGTGATTTTATTTTGTAAAATGCTTAAAAATTCTAAATTGGGCGGGCATGGCTTTTATTCATGCTAATAAGATAGTTACACGATGGAATCAATCGAAAACCTCTATTCTCTGGCTCCAGCTTTCGTCTAGCATTCGTCTGGTACAGAATTGTAAAACCATTATTATTAGCAGTGAAGGACTTTACCCCGCTGGAATCGAGGCCGCCAAATTGTTTGCAACATACCTAACCGAAGTTTACGCTCACACACACCCACGACAAAATCCATTGATTAACACCAGGGTTAGCAATCAATGATTTTACTTCACCGCCACCGATGCCATTTTTTATAGGTGGCAATTTTTTACTGTTAATTAATCTTTCACCCTAGCCATGTAACACAGAATCATCATTTTATCGTTAGGGAAATTGCTCATTGGTTTGATGAGTAATTTTAAAATGGATTACTCAACCCTTCCATTGAGGATGTGATTCTCCTTGACATTCAATTTTCAGTGGTGATCATGTGGAATTAAAGCTCTTTCTGTAAAACTCGGAAATACAGCTACGTGTTTATTACTTGGAAGTGCAATTTGCGCACAAATTTGAATCGGTCGAGCAAGTACTTTTTTCGGCTTAAAGTGAAAACGATGTTTTTATTAGTACCCATGAAAAACAAACGGTGAAAATAAAATATTTTCCAATTTTCACCGTGTGATTAATTTTCGTGGAATTGTTAAGAGGGACATAATTATTGAAATTTGCTGTGGGAGGTAATTATTTGCAAAGTGTTCCACCGTTGATTGATTGTTTCTGGTTTTAATCCATCGCCAACATTATGCTCCAATAATATAACTGTAATTCAAATTTATATAAATGGAAATGAATCAGTATGCCAGTATTAATCCTGATTCTGGCATTTCCTTCTCCATAGCGTAGAACTCGCTAACTACTCTGAATGCATGCAAAATCATCTTCGTCACGGATTTACCTCGGGATGCGTATCTGACTATTTTTGGTAAATGTTTATGCTCCCTTTAATCTGCGATTAGATCTTACTATTTATCCTATTAGTTAATGCCTTCACAAAGGACTCAAAAATTAAATCTTTTACGGCGATCGCGAAAAAGAGATGGAAAAATTGTGAAAATTATTAAAAAATATCAAATTTCCAACCATACTTATCTTTCATTTATTTATTGATATTGGATTTTCCAGATTTTTTATCCATGTGCTTTTCTTCTTAGTCTGGTACTTGATTGCTGTAACAATGTTGTCTTACGTAAAGGATATCAAGCCGGCAAAAAATTGCGCGTAATATATTTTTCAGCTCGATATTTCTCAATCAGCTACATGCATACCCATCACGCCATTTCCTCTCGGGGTAAGTACATGTCAATTATCTTAATAATTGCTGCCAGGCCTATAAAACTGGCTCCACAATGCCCAATATTTGCATGCCTCTTTCGCTGTTGTTACGTTAAACTTTCCAAGTTCCTCATTTCACTCTCCTTTCAGGGTATAGCTTTATCAGCCCAACTTATTTTGTCGAATGAGTTAATTAACTTTGATAAAAGCATACCACGTTGATTAGGACTTGTAATATCCGGTCAATGTTCATTTGGACAGTTATAGACACGAATAAATTGTAGAAACACCAGAGCATAGTCGCGGTTGATTTCCTTTTCAAAAGAAAACATCGCTTTACCGAGCGCTGAAAACGACGCAGGTTTAATAATTGGGAAACATATAGTATTCCAGCTGAAGAGCGAATAGCGGGGTGTGGAGCGAAAGAGTCCAAATGACGAGCGATATGAAAGTGTCATCGCGTAGGGAGAGGCTGAAGGAATCAATTACTCTCGATTCATTTGTGATTCGATTGTTCAACCGATCGCTTTAAAATTTTAAATGCTGTTATTAAAAAGCGTATATGGTTGTACGGTGCGGGAAACCAAGCTTATTGCGATGTTCGTTAGTTTCGCTTGATTTTACTCGCGTGTGTGTTTTTTTTTACTTCTCTCTCTGCGGAATAATTGAATTTCGACATGTTTGGATGGGCCGTTGCGTTGATGTGGTGTATCCTGTATACACGCGCTATTGAGAGTTATTACTCCTTGATTTGTGCGTAGCTTCCGGCTTCACTCCGGTGTTTTTTTTATAATTCAATTAAGGGGGTTCTGCATGGCTGCAATGTAAGTCAAAACAAATACTTAATTCCATCTTTTTGTTTATTTTGTTTAAAAATTCTTCTTCACTTATGATATGCCTTGGCTATTTGAAAACGGAGTCAAGTTTAAAAGAATAAGCAGATTATTTAAAAAATATTTTTAATGAACGTTAATGAGCAGTTTAAATGAACATTTTCTCATTTCTAATTTCTACGTAGCTTCCGGGCTAACTCTCGTTTTTCTAATAATTCACTTAAGGACAGCTGTGAAATGTTATGCTGTGAGTCGAAACAAATACTTAATTCCACCTTTTTGCTTATTTTGTTTAAAAATTCTTTTTCACTGATGATATGCCTTGGCTATTTGAAAACGGAGTTAAGTTTAAAAGAATAAGCAGATTATTTAAAAAATATTTTTAATGAACGTTAATGAGCAGTTTAAATGAACATTTTCTCATTCCTAATTTCTGCGTAGCATCCGCCCTAGCTCTCGTTTTTTTTAATAATTCACTTAAGGATCTGCTGGATTGCTACACTGTAACTAAAAACAAATACTAAATTCCACCGTTTTATTTATTTTGCTTAAAAATTCTTCTTCACTGATGACATGCCTTGGCTATTTAAAAACGGAGTCAAGTTTAAAAGAGTATGCGTATTATTTAAAAAATATTTATTAAATGAACATCAATGAACAGTTTTAATAAATTTTTTCTCATTCCTGATTTGTGCGTAGCTTCCGGCCTAACTCTCGTTTTTTTAAATAATTCACTTTAGGATCTTCTGGATTGCTACACTGTAACTAAAAACAAATACTCAATTCCACATTTTTGTTTGTTTTGGTTTTAAAACATTCTTTGTTTAATGATGGCATGCCTAGGCTATTTAAAAACGGAGTTAGGTTAAAATAATATACAGATTATTTTCAAAAGGTTCTTTGAATGAACGATTTTTCCTGTCGTATTAACGAATGCAGCACCATTTACATTGAATTGCCACATTTTTAATACAATTATTGGCTTTTATTTGCAAATAAATAAAAATAAGTTGGCGAGGTGCTTGCATTTCAATTTTATTCGTTTTGCGTGGGAATTATTTGCTTCTTATAAACAGTTGTTCACGAATATGGCATTTACATTTGATGGAAAAATACTCTTTTCCCCCATTTTTTTCTCATTCTTGCATTCTTTCAATGTAGTTCAGAAAGGTAAACTGGTACTTTATGCAGATGATGCGATGTTGATGTGCTCACACGTAAACTTTATTGAAGCAAATGTATTGCTACAAAAGTACTTTGATGAAATTCTGAAGTGGGCCCATGACAACAACATAAAGATAAACTTTAGCAAATCTAAAACAATGCATATAGTTACGAAAGTTAACCTAAAAGAGAATATTATACTTGAAGCACACGACCACAATTGTATACATCATATAAAACGAGATTGTAAGTGTCCAAGACTGGAACAAGTAGAAAATTATAAGTATCTTGGAATTGAAATAAACACGAACTTTAACTTCAGTATGCATATTAAAAAATTAAACAGCAAAATTAGAAGTATAATATATCAATTTCACTACACTAAAAATATTGCAAACACACAAATATTAAGGTTAATATATTTCAGTTTAGTAGAAAACCTATTAAGAAATGGCATCACAATTTGGGGAAATACTGGGAGCACATACTTAAACATATTAAAACGTAATCAGGATAGAATAATTAAAATCATACACAGAACAAATCATAAAAATTGTAATTGTAGCAACATAGCAACAATGTACAGAGAGTTAAATATACTTCCAATTGATAAACTAATTAAATATGTTTGTATATTAGATAACTATTATAATAAGGAGTTACCTACTACGGGAGACAAAGTAGTTAACGTCAATCTCAGACATTATTCATATATTATACCAAACTTTTATTCTGAATAAGGGAGAAAAAAAGGTCAGTTCAAATACCAACCTTATTAAACCAATTACCCAAAGATATTCGAAATATTAAAAACATAAATGAAGTGAAAACAAAGGTAAAGGAATGGTTATTAAAATAAATATTCAGATAAATTAACTGTATATTGTTCGATAAAATAAAAACACAATGATATTATAATTAATTTAAGCAATTATGTTTAAGGACATAAAAATTGTAATTCAATACAGCAGATGAACTTACATAGTAAAAACTGGCACCTGCTCACAAGTCTTAATGGACTTAGCAGGACCAAAATTGTTACAAGATGTGAACTAAAATGTATACTTTTATACCTAAATATTAATGTATCTATGTAAAAAAATAACACTTAGTAAATTCAATTTCAATTTGAGAATTAAATGGTGTAGAAATGATTTTCTTGTTCATATCAAACAGAGAACTCATTTTCCAAAAATGGTCAAAGTGGCCAAAATACGAATTACTAAATGAGATTTTAGTCATTTTACGGTGGTACCACCGTGAGGATCTAAGATCGAGACTGCGTGATTCAAAAGAGTTAAGAATTCTCACCTTTCCGTTCCATCATCATCAGTAGCAATCGTACCGAAGATTCGTTTGCAGCAACTCTCCATTCCACTCTCCTCTCTGCCAACATTATTTCTTCTGGGGTGCCTAGTTTCACCCCCATTTTGATTTGTTAAAATTGTGTATATCTTTTGGGTGAAATAAACTCTATTCTATTCTATTTTTAGTAAATTCTCTCATACTGAAAGAGTAAAAAATAACTTTGTCAAAGTCCACAACAGTTTATTAAAACTGTACGACCAGTTTCACCTTCTAGGGCATCATCACGTATTGTTTTCTACTTTCTTTCTCATTTATTACATTTTCTCGATATGAAAACCGATGAAATACCTACGTTCTCCCATCGAAAACACCCACGACAACCAGCTGAGAGTCTGATGTAATATACAAAACCCAAACTCCCAGTTAACTTCAAGTTAAGGTAAATGCTACGTCATCATGCGTTTAACATTAGCCATACTGCACACACGTCACGTCATATTCGTTGCTTCCGAGGAAGGATTTAGAACCATTTCTTCTTCTGAAAGCTTGTTCCGGGATATGCATTATTTATCTGATTCTATGGTGTATTTTATAAACATGACTTAACTGATAGCCTCCATTGAACAAATAAAATCTTCTCTAGCCCTAGGAACCATTGGTAGTACATTTATTATTCGATGAAACAGCACATTTAAACCCCATGTTTCGCAGTGATTTGCTAATATCTTTGTGATGAATTGAGTACTTCAATTTTTGATATTGCTCTAAGCCATTCTATTGCAAACGATGAAGAGTTCACGGAAGGGGATTACGTAGTAAATTTGCAGTTATTCGTGACAGGATTGGGAAAAAAAATCGATGTTAGTTAGAATGAAAATTAAGGTAGGAACTGCCATACAGATACCTACCAGTATTCGTAGAACGTCTATGGTTACCTTTTGTTTGATTTCAGTAGGTTAGTATTTAAGCATTTTCATACATGAAATCACCTAGGAGGAATAAGAGTTTAATCAATAGTTCTGCGTGTTAGTTTAACGAATTGGTTTGCATTAGGGTTAAACGTTCTGACCGCGCAATTGAATAAAACTGTGCCAATCGCTGCAATTAACTTGTCTAGATCTTGAATAGAAGGCAGAAAAAAAGTGTAAGACAGAAATAGATTTGTCGTTGGGGCGTGGTGGGAAAAAGAACATACTATCAGCGGAGATGGAATGGGAAGGAGAAGAGAATCTATGTAGAGAGGAATAATAAAACGTTATTAGAAAGTTACCTACAAAGGGAATACTCAAACAGGCAGGTACGCCAAACGTTTCGGAATCAATCCAAAGTATGCAATTGTTTTAAGACAGAAGATAACAAAAGTAATGTTGTGCGATCTAAGGGTGGGTCTACACTGGCAAGTTACTTCCGCAAGTATCTTCTGCAAGAGATTACGAAAGATTTGACTGCGACGAAATATTTTTTTAAGAGTTTGTGCAGAGCCAGATTGGTATCTGTTTTCACTGACAAAAATACGCTTCTGGAAGCGACTTGCCGAAATTTTTAAAAGTTCTGTAAGCCGACTTGCATAGCTGTTTACACCTGCAAATCACATCAAAGGTCGCTTTCTGCAAGTGACTTGCGTAATAATCTTGCCAGTGTAAATCCACTTCAAGTGACTCCAACGAATACCAGCAGGAAACTCGTACATTGCCAAAACTGAAGGTGCCGCTAGCCAACCAACCAAGTGAACCCTTCAAAACAATAGCCGGATCCGAAAATAGTGGCGAGGAATACTTAATTGAGCGCCGGTGGCCTTGAAGGACTCTGTTTCAAGAGGGCACACTATAGATTAAAGAAGAGAATAGATGGAGCCTTGCCGTACAATAGAACAGGGGAATATTGAAGCCATTAAAATGCGCAATCGGCGATTTTAAATGGATCAGTTGTGCAGTTTAATACGCTGAAAGCATAGGTAGCTATGAGTACCGGAATTGTCGTAGCACCGCAATGATTTATCTAATTTAATTTGGGTATTCCACCATCTGATTGCTGGGTTTTTGGGCAGTCCTTATCCTCCTATAGATGACTGGCCATAAGATATCTCTAAAATTCCTCATAACGTCTACCTCTTCTTAATTCGTCCAGAATTCCTATCCTCGTACTTTCCCCCTCCACGCCTATCTAGCTTTCTCCATTTTATTGCCCTCTTCAACATGCCCTTGCCTTTCGAAATGTCCTCAATACATCCTTTCTGCCTTTTCCAAACCTCTGCCACCAGCTTCCTCTCCTCTCCAACGAAATTCAGTACCTCCTCGTTCGTCTTCCTCGCCACCCAGCTCACCCTTTCCATCCTTCTCCAAAACCACATCTCAAACGCCTCAAGTCTACGTACATCCTACTTTCGCAATGACCAGGTTTCTGACCCTTACAGTGCCACGCTCCATATTAGTTTTAACCAGTCTTTTCTTTACGTCTCATCCCCCCAAGCCCAGATAAATGCAAAATTGGAATAATTTTTATATAAGCACTGCATTATTCATGAAGTTTATTGGATTAGTGCGCGCCATTAGCATGTTAGGTGCTTCTTTTTTGTCAAAAAGTTATTTCGTGCGTTAAGACGTCGTCATCTCTCTTCTTTTATCAATGGGGCGCACGAGGCCAACAACATATATCGAAGCCTAGCGACCAAGGATCAAGCCAAATCCCTATCACACGGCACCAAGTTCTGATGCCTTTACCTGCCATTTTCATTTTCTGATCTTCGACAGCGGCTATCGACACGATTGTTCGTCAGTAAAAAAAAACTCTTTGCGCATCGACCGACTACTCTTCATATTTTGTGTAACTTGCTAGTTTTTTTCGAAACCGGTGAGAATAGAATGTTGGTATGGACCTCAGTCACGACAGTTCCCTTAAATTGAAAAATACGGTAAAATCAATAAAATATTAGGTAGCCACTTATTCGCAAATCTAAATGGCTGGACAAACTCCATGATTACTCAATTCTAAGTACGTATGAATCCGAGTCAAACAATGTTTTTGAATCTCTCGAATTTATCATTTCGGAATAATAGCGAGACGAATATTAAAAAGCCCGCAATTGGACGGTAATGAAATGTAGGCACATACGTCCGCCTGCAGAACTTAAAAATGTTTCGGAAAGTCGATACATGAAGCGTATTTTGTCAGTGAAAACAGAAACCATTATTGTTCTGCAATTAACTCGTAAAAACTTTTTCGTCACAGTAAGATCGTATGGGATGAGGAAGGATAGAGCGTATGCAGAGATGAAGAAAGAAATTAGGTAAGGAGATTGGGACTTTCACCTGTGAAAAACTAAGAGTATGTTTACTGTCGTCTATTTGAAGCTACCTTAATCGGTATTTCATTCATCCCCATCATCACTGACAAAATTATTAACATCACTAACTATTATGTAGTCGTGTAGGGGTAACAAAATGGTAGCACTTGCTTGTGAAGATCTTGTCTCCAGGAAGGGGAAAGGAGTCTAGGGATGAAGGATAAAAAGGTATAGGTTCACCCCAGAGGCCTCCGCTGTTGTCCTTTCGGGACTTCTGCATGCTCATTCACCCTAGATTTAAGCCCGTTTTACACGATGCTTGATCCAGCACAAGACCTAGTGTGCTACTTGATATTGAGGACAGAACCCAGTATGATAGAAACCGTGATAGAAGGTTTCACACGATCATTGAACTTGTGCTTGCAATGAAGCGGTACTGTCGTCCACTGTTGCGAACTGTTAAAACAAAATGGAAAATGCCCATGGAAGAAGGCGACTTTCGGCTGCTGCAGTAATAGCAGGGATTCTCGAGACATTCATGGCACATTGAGATCACCGCCAAAGAGTGCTTAACACCCGCGATAAAGTGAGGTGCTGATTAAAAAAAGTGAAGACCGCACTGAGACTGTGAAAGCTAACGTGATTGGTCGACGGCTACTAGATCCTACTGGGAGCTAGTAGCAAACTAGTACCGCATCA
The DNA here is from genome assembly GCA_963573305.1 of Pyrrhosoma nymphula. Classification (NCBI taxonomy): domain Eukaryota; kingdom Metazoa; phylum Arthropoda; class Insecta; order Odonata; family Coenagrionidae; genus Pyrrhosoma; species Pyrrhosoma nymphula. The sequence goes on from OY754333.1 coordinate 52,478,291, forward strand.
ATTATAAAATCAAGTAGCTCAGCCAGTATGATAGCGATTACACTGGCTCATATATCACACGATACTGGAAAGCTATTATACCAGCGAGTATCCTCGAACTTATGCTGGATCAAGTATCGTGTGAAACGGGCTTTACCCTCACTGACGTCAGGCTATCAACTGTCGAGTGCCATCAAATTTTGCAATGCCTATGCTAGGAGAACTTTTAGACGAAAGAAAACTATTCGCTTGGGGATTTCGCGGAATGGGAGGAGACTCTTGCCAGGCGGTGGGGAAGGTCTCTCGCGCGAAAGAAATCCCTCCGGTCGTCCTGAAGGTCGAAGCTAAGGACATATTGCATGGGTGTAGGGAGGCGTGTTTACGAGAGGGGCGGAGGGAAATGGTGTTGAACGGGTAAGGAGGGAAGACTCCCCTCTCGTCTGATGGAGAGGTTAACCGAGGAAAAGGGTGCGTGAGCCATGTGCTAAGTAGGTTTAATATAATGCATTCATGTGGTGTTCCCAGTCTTTTGCCAAGCCACTATCAAATATCTGCCCTTCCCGCACGGGAAAAAGGCGAGTCGGCCTGCAAGAATTCGTGGTTATTTTTAGCCTATCAAGGGCGTGAATCAAGGTCGAATTTTCATTTGGATGCCGGAAGTACGCGAGGTATCCGGAAATCAAAGATACAAATCCAATTAAAGTTGTTTTTAACGGTTGGTAGCACTGTCGTTTCCTTTAGAGTAAACACGACGAAGCAATATTTACCAGACCTTTCTTTTGACAACCTTGCGCCCTCTCAGTGTAAGTTTAAAGTGACTGAGTACACTCCAAATCGAGCCAAATGCGAGGTTCGGGCTGTGATTCTGTTTTTTTTGTCCGCAAAAGGAGAGACTGCCTCTGAATTTCATCGGCAACTCGTCTCTGACTACGATGACGGTGTGATAAACAGGCCAAATGGAAGGGAGGTGGGATGCACACGATGAACACTGGAATGGAAGGCCACTTGCCATCAGTGGAGAAATTCTCCATGCTATTGAAGAAAATATTCGATAAACAGCCGTTTAAACATTTATAAAATTAATAAAGTGCCCAGAAATGTCGAGAACGGAGAGTGGCTGTGGCTTCCACAAAGCGGGATTAAGCAATACTCGTACCAAGCATCACTAAATACATTAGCATGGAAGGTGAATATGTGGAAAAGCAGGTAATCATAGATGTGTTCTAAATCAACTGGGAGTAAAATTGATCATAAAGTGCGCAAGAAATATTCTATGTTCTTTGTATATTTATTTTTCGGATATCCCTCTTAGGTGCGCAATTGAGCGAAAGAATTTGCGCGAAAAAACTCTTTACAAAGAGTGTATGTACTACAAGTCAAATGTAAATGAGATATGAGGGATAATTTTCTGAGAAATGCTTAGGAAACTGTGAGTTGGTGAGAAACATTTGAGAAAAGCGTGAAGCTTTTTGGGAAAAAGTTGTTGAAGTGTGCTTCATATTTTTCCTTTCAAGACTTTTCAGGAAGAAAAGTATGAGCCACCTTCCCATCTGATAATTTATGAGATATCCGTAATAAACCTGTCCAATTTCTCACATTTTTCTCATACAATATAGTTTTTACCGATAAATTTCATAAAAATATTTTGACATAGACATATATAGATTACCTGTAGTAAATTAGTAATTATTAACTGATATTTATAATGCGCGGAAAATGTTTTAAGCCTAGGAATTCATCATTAGTCTTTTACTTCTGAGAGTGGTAGACTTGCTGCTCTCCATTCTACCATGTCCCCTGCTAACCCCTTTATGTCTCTGCAGCTCTTTCTGTTTCATACTAATAGAGGATGCCTGTTGAAATCGAACGGGAAGAAGAAAAATTTAAAACTGTTTGATGAGGTGAAAAGAATCCCATGATGAGACGTGCAAATTACAAATACCATTAATGACGCCATATATCATTCATTAGTCACCCAGAGGAGAGGGTGAGGTGAGAAACATACCCCTACTAAAATCTCACTGCTGTTCTCATATTGAACACATAAACTACGTCATTAAGGCCGCAGTCATAAGTACCCATTAAAATCCCATGCCGCGGTTGTCAAGGAAATTAGAAAATTAATGTTGTTAAAAAAAAGAGAAAATGGATTATTTTCGAGCTAAATGCACCAATTTCATCAAAAGTAAATCGCACAGGAAAATCGAATGCAATAATTTAAAGCTCCATTTTTTTAGCCATCCGACAGTGAAAGTTTAAACATTATGTCTCGAATTCAAGTAATTACAAAAAGCAGACAAACAAACCCCTCTACCAAGTTCAGTGCTTTTCTTATAGGGCTAAAATGTAATTGATTGGGGTTAAGAACAACCCCTTTAATTTATTATTTGGGGTTTTTTTACTATTTTTCCAGCTGGTTTTATGTCACACCCAGTATGCCTGCCAAATTTCAACTTCCTAGGTTCCCTGTTAGTGCTTCAAACAGTCGTGACTGACAGCTCGATCGCAGCGTTACAGGCAAACATACCTGTGGTGATTATATAATTTGATATCCCGCTTCAGTTGGCGTATGTCTTCCTCCTTGGGATTTACCTTTAGTTACGGTCCTTACAAATTCGTTACGTTTCAAAAGTGTGGCCGATCCACATTGTCTTCCTGAAGATGCTCTATATGGTTTTCTATTATTACTTTCTTCCGTGATTTTACCTGTTTCCCATCCTGTCCGTCTATTTGATCCTTAGCACCCGCCTCCAGCAACAAGTTTCGAAAGTCTGAGCTACTCCCTTATGTTCCAGCTGTCCAATAGTCCTCGTCCCTGAAACATTTAGTACAACACTCCTAACGATTTTTATAGGTTCTAATTAATAAATGGTAATCCAATTTGCAATGATCATCACAGTTAATTTTTTTCATCGTGCATGCCTAGACACAACGATTTTGTAATGAATTAGGAATAAGCAATTGATGTGATTTAAGTCATCGATTATAAAAATGATTTTCTGCGGGTCTCCACTCCAATCCCTTTTCTGCTAGATTCCATATTTGACGCCCGTTATAATTTTTTTAACTATTTCATCCTTGGACTTCTTCCTCAATTCATCCCATACATATTTCCTGCCATTATTTTTTTCCAATCGAGAATTACCTATAGGTAATACAAAAAAGGAAAACCACCTTAATCTACCGTATGGCCTCTTCCACTGAAAAGGATCTTCCGTGTTACAGCCATCATGCTCCACTACCACAACAAGTATGTTTCATTTAGTCCAGTAGTCCTTCCAGACGCCCAGAAATGTGTATGGTTTGCGACTCAGAATGTAATTCACCGTACATGTTAGTTTGAAGACAATGTGCTCTTCTGTTGAATAGGATCTTCAGCGCAACTGCCATCATGCTTCGTTACCACTATACGCATGTTTTGCTGAAGTTCTGGGGTTCTTCCATACGCTCGGAAATGAGTTTGGTTTGCGTCTTAGTGTGATCCAACTTACGAGTTAGTTTGTAGGCGATGTGCTTCTTCTGTTGATAAGTATTTTCAGCGCTACTGCCATCATGTTTCACCACCACTATACGCATGTTTTGATGAAGTCCTGTCGTCCTTCCAGCCGCCCGGAAATGAGTTTGGAGAGCATCTCGCATTGCCATCCGCATTTCGAGGAACACCAATCTCCTCCCCAATCTCTCCTCTCTTCTTACGTTCATTTCACTCCACCTACCCACCCACAATATCTTCCTCCCTCCTCCTCCCCCCCCTCTCCCCATCCCCCTCCAATCCCCCCTCCCCTCTCCTCCAGAGTGAAGCTTCCAAATTGACCTTGGCTCTCGTCTCAAGGTGATCCCCCCTGAGGAGGCGAGTCACGAAGAAAGTCAAGAAGAGATGGGGGCGCATCCAGCCGATGCCGCGCGACTCTAGGAGTAGGCCTGTGCGATTATTCGATTAATTGAATCGTCGATTCAATTATTTTTACAAATGATCGATTATTTCAGCACATCGATGTCGATTGCGGTAATTGACACGATTGTCAATTTTTTTCAATTGTCTAATGTTGTTCAATTGTCAATTATTATTCAATTTTCAATTATTGTCCGGTAATCGATTAATTAATCCGTGACGGTTACAGAATACGGATTGGAGAAAAGGAGCTAAATAGTCTCCTGGCGCTAGCGGCTAGCTCTTTCTCCGAAATTCAGAATACCAGCGGGAGAAAAGAGCTAAATTAGTCTCTTTTTAGTAGTTAGCTCTGGCGAAACGATTTTCAGAATAGCCCCCCAGGATGGAGCAGGCCTCGGCCAGGCTCGGGTTCGCCCTCCTGCTTCCGCACAGGAGATCTTCAGGGAGGAAAGGTTCAGGGACATTCCAAACGTGAGGATGGAGGTCGCCGTACTGCCGTATTGGCGGGAGAGGGCCACCACCTAGCCCTCCCCATCCAGAAGTTAGCAAGAAGATATCTAACTATCCCGGCAACTAGCACTGCATCCGAAAGGTTGTTCAGTCTCAGTGAGAATATTGTCATGGAAACACGCCCAGTGTCTGTCGGATGGACATGATGAGAATCTCTTCATCCTGTCTTCAAATAACGATCTAATCCTTAAATAAATTAATAAAAATTTCCTGATTGAATTACTTTGTTGTTTTTTAAATTTGTTCTTTCATTCTTCTCATTGCTATAAGAATGCCTTTGAAAAGCACGATCCATTTGAGTGCTGTCAATTAATTGGGTGATGTCAATTAATTGAGCAATGGCAATTAATTGACATCCATTTCGATGACAATTAATAGGCCTTTATCAATAAGTTGAATGACTTCAATTAATTGCCATTTCTTCAATTCCCGACAGTTGAATCAAACACATTTCCAATTATTCTTATAATTGATCGATATCAATTTTTTTCGATAATCGCACAGGCCTGTCTAGGAGCGACTGCGTTAAGGTTCGCGGGCATGGGGAGTCTGCATTTGGCGACTTGCCACGCCCCCCTTCTTCTTTCCCATCCCCCCTCCCGGCAATCCCTTCTAGTACGCCTTCGAGTCCGTACACTCCTTTCAAGATGGTCTCAGGGCATCTTATCATTCACCAGGTGTGTGCGGCGGTGTAACAACGTTGAAAGAGACGAGCAAAATGCATGTACCATGTAGGACTCATTAGCTACACATGGATCAGGTAGGGTGGAAAATTCTCTTACGTAAAAATCTGGCTGTAATTCTTATGTAGATCACTGTGGTAGGTGGCTGTGATAGGTGGCTTATGTAGATCTCTGATAGGTGGCTGGAGCGGTAATCGTAGGTCACTGAGTGCTCTTTTTAATGATTTAACAAGTCTGTCGAAAAAAAATTCTTGGACCTCATCTCACTTAAGTGCACCTTTCTTTACGTTGAAATTCACCACACTTGCAGTAATGGAAATAGTACAACAATTATATTTTAAATTATTTTCTTAATTAAATAATGTAATGACTGGAGTTTTAGACGCGGTACCATTTAAAATTTAGGCGAAATTATATTGAAATATGTTTCTTTGTGGAATATTGGCGTGACACTTATCTACTTGTTAGCAAAAATTATAATGGTAAGAAATGTATTATACCACGTTAAGAATAAAACATTTACCTATTTAATCGAATTATTACGAAATGTATGTCATGAGGATGCGTGTTAAAATAGCATTGAATAGCCAAAAAACCAAATCGGTATGATGCAATTTTTTTCACTTTTATCAATAGATATCAGTATTTTGACAAACGCCCGAAAAGTTACACGCAAATCTGTTCATAATAAAACAACACTCGAAATAAAATTCGGTGAATGTCGCCTTATTATTAAGAAATAGATTTCATCAGTAGAATGATAACAACATATCACCCACTTACCATTATACCTACTTTTCGGTATATTTGCCAAATATATACACAGGCATTTTTCGCACATAGGTAAATAGTAAGCGTATGCACTCCAGAGAGACTTTATTTTTTAAAAATTAGGTATTTGTAACGCATACATCTCTTCAGAAAGCTAACTTTGTTTGTATAACTTCTTAACTATTTTTAAAAATAAATCAGTTACCCACCGCAGTAAGTTTTGCCCAATCGCAAAAAATCTTCAGGTTTTAAGGCGTTTTAGCGTACAGCATGCAAAAAATGAATCAAATTAAATCCTTAAGAAATACTTAGTTAGTGACATAGATTTTAAGGCCTTAAAAACTAAGTTTTTGCGTAATATATGTTATAATATTCACTTCCTACATCTTACAGTTGATTACATTTTTTTTAAATTTGAATATGGTCTCTCTTATGACTAGGGAAAAGTTTCGCTCAAACTACCTAAACTACCATATGGGGTGGGGGGCAAGAGCTGTGGCGCACCCACGTCTGTATGGTGCCCTCCCCGGGCACCACCTCACTGAACGTTTGCAAAGGCAACACCTCACTGAACTTCTTTGGCCAAAAGAGAAGAGACTGCGATTCTCATATTCTATGTATTCACTATGTCAAGGCAGAGAAACATAGAGAACTGCCGATAATTTATCCCCATCCCACAGGGCTCAAATGATTAGCTTGGAAGGATAACAGGAGATACCAAAATGATTACAAAGCAATGCTTTAATATGCATGGTATCACTATAGACTAAGCAGTTTTGTATCAAACCACTTCACCAAAACACATTCATAAGATAGCAGAACTATTAGATTATTAGCTTTTCGGTGTCTGTTCAGAGTGAAAAGAACACTCAGCGAAGGAAAACGAGCGTACGATTCGGCTGGATTGACGATATAAAATATCAAAAATCGTCGTGCGCGAGCGGCGGGCGCCCTACAGGCGCAGGTCGCGCTCGTACGGCGGCTAGGACGGTGCGGAGTAATATTACTCCATGATGGCTTCAAGATACGGAAAAATGGTTAAAATTTTCGTACCTACGGGGTTTTACAATCAGCAAATTACTTTAAAGACGTGTGTTTGGCATCGAAATCCGCTTATTCTAGTGCACCTGCACTTTGACCCCTTAGGCACGGCTATGGGTAGTCGTACATCAACCAGCCTGAAATGTATTTGTTTTCTCACCAAAACAACTATTTTGAAGGGACGAATTCAAAAGAAAAACCAATTTTCAAAAATAAGCGTAGGCCTACCCCTTTTAACAATTTTGTTTCCAATCCTCCTAAAATCCTAAAAGTTATTTTCAATTTCGGCATTGAGTTTTTTCCGATTCAGTTCTGAGTTCAGTAATCTGTAAAACTACAGCCTGTCTTAATTAGGGCAACCTCTGCATCCCGTCTTGATAAATGTTGGCGTCATCTGCAACATTTTATGGGGGGAGGGGTACTGTACCCTTGCCACTGTCTGGGTGGGATTAGGGTTCCTTCTTTCGCGTTATCGTTATCGCTATCCAAAACGCAACCCGCTCTAGGAAGTTCTCACAGCTACCTTCCCTTGTAACGAACTCCATCAATTAAAACTAGCGATGTAAATCGCCTGATAAAATTTGAAAAATTACGATCACGTTTTCACTCTCTTGAAGCGCTGTTGAAAAATAGCGATAACGAGAGCGCACGCGTTATGGAGAACCGTGATCACGCCCCAGGTCTGGTTCATGTAGAGATTCGAAGATGGGTAAAAAAAAGACGTTTTATTAATAATTTAAATGGTTAAAATTAAACGGAATATCATTTCATCTGATATGATTTTCTTTCTGTCTCTCCTTGAGAAAACCCATTTTTCATTGTCTCATCACCGTACGGTCAGTGTTGCCAAACTCGCGTAAAAGTTGCTAAATCTGGAGATTGTTTGTTCTCATCTGACGAAAAAAAACATCGAAATAGCGGCGGGTGATTTTTCTAGCTATTTTAAAATCATTTCAGCAACAGTTCTGAATCGGTAGTTTATTGTGAGAATTCTTTTGAAATTTTCGGATGGACCAGCTATTCCCTAGAACTCCCTGAGTGACACATCTCAGGCTGTTAAGTCAACAATAGCTGTGAAAGTACAGGAGGAATTTGGGGATGAGGAAGACGATGTTCTTTTTCTGAACGGGTATGTTAATTTATTATTCGATGTATTGCTTCAACATAAAAATATTTTTGGGTATTAACCTTATATTAATTTATTTCATGTATTTTTTGGCTTTATTATTGCAGAAAATTTATATTTTCCTAAAAAAGTTACTTTCTAATGACTTTAGGGGAGTTTTTGGTGAATCCTGAGATATGAGAGTTGACAACACTGCGTACAGTACCAGTACCTACTGCCAATGTTACCAACTCATTATCGGATTCAGTCGCCGATTCAATCGTAAGAAGTTGCTAGTTTGCTGCTTGATGAAAAACGATATTAGGTATTAGTTTTTAGATGGAAATTCACTCAATATTTATTTTACACAAATAAATAATTTTATCTTGAACACTGTGAGCAGCGAGCCTTAGAAAAGCGTTGGAGCTCTTGTTCCATTAGAGATTTTTGTCAGTTATGCCACTGATATTAGCATTTATTTATTTTTGAACTCTTTTTTCGGTGCTGTTTTGTTTCATTTTCCACAAAAAAATAATAACACACCATTTCAGGTATTTTTAAGAATCCTCAAAACAGTTTTAAGGTTCTGTTAAAGTCATAAAAATTTTAAAAAATTGGCTCTAAGTGTTGAAGAACGGGTTTTTCCAATTTATGTTTATTTCCTTGTGACACAAGAGCACACAAAAAATTCCTTTGTTGTTTCGTCGTAGTAAGGCTTCATCAAGCGAATAAAAATTTCAGTGTTATGTTGAAACGATATTGTTGTGCAATTGGTTTTTTTAACGATAAAAAGCTTAATGTCACTAGTTTTGTCTTCAAATGAACATTTGATTTGGACAGCAGACCGAAACGGAGAAATTTCGGGACATTTCAGCGTCAGCCGAGACAAATTTGCCAACTGGGAGAGGCTACGGGACAGACCCTTAGAACCGGGACCTTCCCCGCCAAACCTATGGTTAGTCTAGCAGAGTTTGAAAGTTATGCGATGAATGCGATAGTTCACAAGAAGATGAAGGTGATTCGATTTTAAAAAAATAGGAAGGCAAAGCTAAATATAAGGTTGGGAGAGCATGAAATAGAGCAGAAGGAACAGTTCACTTACCAGGGGAGTATTTTGGAGCATAATAATTTCAGTGGTAGTGACATGAGAAGTAGAAACACTCTAGTCATGGAAACATTTACGAATAGAAGGGAATTGAAAAGGGGAGCTTTTAGGAGAGGCTTACAGAAAAGACTGGTTAAAACGCTATTATGGAGCGTGGCGCTGTATGGATCGTAAACTTGGACACTAAATTTAAAAAAGTGTGTGTATACTCGATGCATTTGAAATGTGGGTTTGGAAAAGAATGGAGATGGTGAGCTGTTTAGCGAGAAAGACGAACAAGCAAGTGTTGAAAACGGTGGGAGAGAAAGGAAAATCATTGGTGGAGATTTGGAAAAGGCAGGAAAAGTCGATAGTATTTTGTTTTCATTTATTTATCATGTGTATTAGCATTTTTATCCAGTCATAATAGATACCATATCTGAATTATATTTTAAATTGTAGGCTGTTGTATAAAGCATGAAGTAAATATGGTAATATTAATGACGCAAAAATGTGTTTTATTTTACTGAAATTCTCATTTATTAACTAAGTGTACATGTTTGAGCCATTCAATTGAATAGTTTTTTCACCCCATACGTTTAAAATACCTTTATAACCCTTTCTATTTTATAAATAATGAATACGGTGAGCCATGAGTTTATTCTTAAAAATAATGACTTACGAACTACGTACCGTTAAATTTCTGACACTATCTGTGCGTCAGTATTTCCTCATCAATTTTAAAAATATATCCCCAGAGTGTAGAGCCGTAACATATACCATAGCACTCGGCTCATATTTTTTGGCAAATATTTCGAAAATTAATGCGGCGAGTAGGTGATTTTTCCATATCAATAGAAAAAAGAAATATTTTTTTTTTAATTAGGCCAAATTCTTTGAATTTTATGTGTATGGATATCTTGCGGACATCAAGCGTAGAATAGCTTAAACTAAGAAAGCATTCATGATGAAGAACTATTCTACTTTGTTCAAAGAAGATAGGACTACGAAGGAGGAAAGAGTATGAAAAAGCATTGGTGTAGTGTGTGGAAATCTGTGGATCGGAAACATGGGCCGTTGGAAAAGCAGAGCAAAAATGATAAGGAGAATTCGAAACTTGGTTTTGGAGGGGGATTATGAAGATCAAATGGACAAATAAATAATAAATTAAGAAGTTTATAGAAGGGTAGAAGAGGAAAGGATGATATGGAACACTAGACAGGAATGAAGAACCAGTTGGATTGGACACACCCTGAAGCACAATGGGTTTCGTGAAGAAAATATTTGAAGGAAAAAAAGAGGGAAATTCCCAAGAGAAAGGTCAAGGGATAAGATACATAGACCAAATAAAGAGGAAAGTACATAAGAAGAACTATCAAGGACTAAGGGAACTACTAGAGTTAGATAGGGAAGGATGAAGGGCTACAGTCAACCAATCATAGGATTGAACGACCAATCAACTCGCTATCTAATATCTTGATCAAACTGCCAAAGAGGACGATCGACAATGCTTTGCAAGCGAGGAAGAGTAAGGAAGAGGATAGAAATTTGGACGACTTGAGGAGAGGTAGAGGATATGAGGAACTGAAGAGAGATTCGACGGTGAGCGAGATTTGTTCAGGGGAGTGAACTGCCCATAAACTGGAGAATTAAGGGTGAAGTCTGTCCAAAACCTAAGAATAAGCTGGGAGAATACCAGTGTTCATAGGTATTCTACCAATTGAATAGTAGGTTAATGTATAGCCCTGACTATTATTCCTCCGACCTCGGAGTTTTCTCGTGTGTTTTCTTTGTTAAAGTTTTCAAATGCTTAATCCCATTTGAATTCCTCTTATGTTTTTTCTTCCTTCAAACCTTCCGAAATGGGAATCTGGGGGGTAATCTGTTTCTTTTATCGCCCATCGATAAAGGCTAATTATCTTCTCTGTGGCATTAATAATAGTCGGCGTGCCTATATGCCTAATATCTCTGGACAGACGACTTTTTTTGGCGATGTTGACTGTTATGCGAGCGACTATGGACGATTCTTTTACGCACAACTGCATACTATGTACTCCGATCTTATAATTGTCGACCGTTTATGAAAATGAGAATAAAAGTTTCAATTAGGTGCCAATAGACTTTCTGATTTAGCGATGGTAATTTCCACTCGAGGTGCACGCAATTGTTTATGGTGACTCTCTCACATGAGGCGCACATTTATGCAATATGAAAATGCAAAACATGTCAATACTCAATGCGCAATAAAATTGTGAAACTTTGAGGTGAGCTAAGAGGCGGCCACCATGTTGTTTAAAATGAGGTTCAGAGATTCGCCATTGTCGATGTAGGTCGCAAGGGAGACAATAATTGGCTTTTGTCTACGTGCGACTAAAGATACAGACTCGCCCCGCAGGTTTGTGCGGTGGTTACAGCATTAGCTTCCCATTCCGAGAGGCCGTGCTCGAATCCCAGCGCTGGCGGAATTTTTCAGTGGAGAACCGATGATTAATTGAATGGTGGATGGAGAGCACTTCAAGTGCAGTACTCCGTCCGTCGGATGGGACGTTAAACCGAGGTCTTCTTGGCGCTTTTCTTGAAGAGGTGGCTAACTTCCGACGCCGGGTTTCTCTCTGGCCCTTCTCCATTTCCTGTTTATCCTTTACAACCTATCCAATTGTTCTTCGTGACACAGATGACCTCACAGCGTACATTAATTGGCTTAACCTGCTGAGTGAATTCGAGGCCGCTCACTTCTCCGAATAAGAACACATTTTTTTTAAATTAATGATACTATGGTGGGCTCGGGAGAAGTAGAAAAACGCTTTTGTATTCTGCGATTTTCGGAATTATTATCAAAAAGTTAAAAAGAAATTCTTTTTTTTAATATTCTGCCCATGTATTACCTATATTCAGAGAACACTTTCAATGGCATAGTCTCAGTCAGTCAAGTTTAAGATGGCCGAGTACACTTTTCATTTGAATTTATATCACTATTTGCCTATTTTAAAAGTAGGGAACTGCGCTGTAAGGATTATGATATTAATAAATATACTTATTGATTCACAAGATTCTTTCTGCTGTTTATAGTTTAAAAAAATGCCTTCAAGGATCTTTAAAGTATATTATAAAGTTACATTATTTAAATTCAGTGGGTTTTGTCATAGTTTTTGCTGTCCAATTTCTCCTGTTGCTTGCTGATTCCAGAAGTAAGCCACCTGGACGGGAGTAAGTACTCCTACCCTAGGATGCCGTGCGCCTCTTCGTCCAGATTTTGCTCAAGTTTTTTAAATAGCATTCTCGGAATATACTGAAGTTTTAATCCATCTCACTTCCTCCGGGGAGGAGCTGTTAAACAAGATTTCCCCGTCTTATAAAAAAATACAAATTCCAACCCGCCTGCTTGCAGTTGCTATGCCTCCCAAGTTCCATTCCACCCGCCAACGCCCAGTTGATTTTAAACCCTCTTGTTAACGTGATATATCACGTTAATTTGAACTCACACATACATGAACCCCTTCCAGGTCTGCATAAGGGAATATAATAAAATAATAATAATAGTTTATTCTACAGGCTTCATCTATGTTTCAATAGGAGGAAAAAATACAATTTAACAAAAATAAAATGAACATTGGAATCAAAGGAACAACAGCAAATTTATATGATATTTAAAGGTAATACAGTTAATGTTTAATCTAAAGTTCATATAAAGCTTCATACAGATATATTATTTAATACAAACCTCTTGCAAGAAATTGAGGAAGAGTTTTAAAAATCAAAATTGTTTCTGTGCCTACACTTTACAGTCCACCATTGACTGATGCATAATCAAGTTTATGATTAATTGGATGCAAGGTAAAGGGCATTACTAAGGTAAAAACTCCTCGGTTTGACTTCAGGGACCCTGATTGTAATCAGAATATGTAAATCTGAGGACTTTTATGTAATTATATTCACCATTCAAAAAGAGCATTCCTATAATGCTTCTATTTTCAGGTACTGATTTGAGATATTGTGAGTGAGGTTATTCATATTCTTCTTAAGGTTGTAATCAAGTGATTTGAAAAATTTATTCTGGACCTTTTCGAGGTATAAATATGTGTCATAATAAGGATTCCAAATCACAGAGCCATATTCCAAGATAGGCCTAACCTAGGAAATACATAGTAATGCGATACAATTTGAATTCTTAAAATACTTACAAGTACGCCTACAAAAATCTAGAGAATGTTTACGCTCTAATATTGAAAATAATAATAATAATTTCCATTTTCATAATGCCTTTATTCCAAAGAGCTACGCTGGAAAAGGTTAATCCTACCACACATATTGCAGAAGAGCGAAGGATTAGTCCGTTAACATACCATGTTTATTCGGTAGATGAAGGAAGGACCAGGTGCAATTTCTCTTCCTCAATGAATTCGATTTTTTTGTTCCTAACCACAAATGTTATTTTTAGTAAACCAAAATGAGAAAATAAATATCAGAAGGTGGGGGTCATTTAAAATGAGAGTTTAATGTTGAATTGTGGCTGTCGCTGACAAAATGGCCTAAGTTCTCCTTATAATTAAGATTTTTATTGCCTTTGATAGGAATTAAATTAGCATTTGAGGGAGGGGAGATTAATGAAAGATGTACAAGAGTTAAATCCGAGGTAAAATAATCATTCCGGAAGGAAATGCATTATTCCTTTTGAGTTTTTAGGAAGTTGCACGAAAAGGTAGCAATTTGTCTTTTTTTGAACGTCACTATTCCTGCATGATTCCTAATTTTGGTATTATTCATTGTTTTATTTTATCCTTGATCTTATTTGAAAATTCTTTTCATTCCCAGTAGTAAATATGTACTTCCATACTCAAAAGATGCTTTGTATGCGTTGGCACAAAATGTATAACGAACTGCCACATGTTTTTAAAGGTCACAAAAATGTATGCATACTATTCTTAAAAATAGCTAAGGTTTGGCTTTATCAATTTAGAGCTTTGGAATAGTGGTGAGGAAACTAATAGTTACCCTAATTTTTACACTCGCATCTTGAGAGATGATAACTTCAGTTCAGGATCTCCTTCGAAGCTACCTGTGGCTAACATCGTAACTTAGTAAATTTGGAAGGGGGTGATGGTCGAAATAATTAGTCGAAAGAAACGCTTGTGAACACACACTATTGCAGTCGAAAACTGGAGTAATCTACATTGACGCACACTGATTACGCGCCGATAACATATTATCCCAGGAGTACTATTGTACAAATGTAACAATTACTTTGGGAGTAGATTACAAGTGAAATTACAATAAGATAAAAAGCAACTATTAAAAGTGCCTAAAAGTAAGTCAAATGCAATCATTACCGTTAATCGGATTATTTGTGATCAATTACTTCCCATCACGGATTATTTGTTGGTGGTATTTCGTAAATAACCTTTGCTTCAGTCTAATTTCAGATGTACTCAGCCGCATGCTCCCTCGCGTCGCAAACGACACCACTAACACCTCGACGGCCACGAAATATTACCCGCTAACCCAGAAATACATTCGCGATAAAACCCTCGGCCGCCCTCCCGCCGCACAAACGCATCCGGCCTTTTTTCGGGTGCCGTCTGCCTCCCGACGAGAAGCATACCGCGCCGCCAAGTGTTACAAAGAGATTATTCGCGACTCGTCATAAGCCTCGCGTCGGGGAATGAGATGTGTTGTCGTCGCGCAGCAACGCGGGATGTAGCGTGGGGTACCATGGGAGGCGAGGGAAGTGGGATGGGGCTGTCTCAGTCTGTCTGGGATCGCCGCCACTACAACTGCTCGAGGTGGAGGGCGGAGCCAGAATGCCTGGAGCTCACGGAGGCGTTACTCACTCTCTCTCTCTTCCCGTCTTTTAAGTTCAAGGCCTCCGCGTCCCCACTCATACGCCCGCAACGCTCTTATCCTATCAAAGGAATGCGCGAGTTTTTACTGTGGCCGCTGTGGCTAGAAGCAGGGTTGGATAAAGTATTCTGGAGTTGGATCAGTAGTTGGAGTATTCTGTGTGTACGGCGTTCCATTTTTCATGTTCCGGATAGGCACGAGAAACTGGTAGTAACAGTGCAGGATGGCTCCGTGAACGTCTTCCAGCACAGTTACTACCAGGTTCCCGTGCCTATACAAGTGTCCTATCCAGCTATGACGCCTCTTCTTCAGCAACGCGACAGCTAGAGCGTCTTCCAGATCAGTCACTACCAGGTTCCCGTGCTTATACGAGTGATTTATCCAGCTGTCACGTTGTTGAAGAAGGGACATGACAGCTGGATAGGACACTTGTATAGGCCAGGTTCCCGTTCCTACGCAAGTGTCCCATAAAGCTGTCACGTTGCTGAAGAAGAGACGTGACAGCTAGCTGAGATGAGGTCTAAACACAAATGTGCTACCTTTTTATATCACTTCCTGGAAACCCTACAGGAATAATTCATTTCCTTCCGGAATGATTTTTATATCCTCTTTACCGTCTTTCATTAATCTCCCCTCGCTCAAATACTAATTGTATTCCTATCAAAGGCAATAAAAAGCTTATTTATGTGGAGGATTTCGGCTAATTTGTCAGCGACAGCCACTATTCAATATTTGAAAACACACATTTGTGATAACGAACCACAAAAAATCTAATTAATTGGGGAAGAGAAATTGCAACTGGTACATCCTTTTGTATTATTTGTTCTACCGAATAAACATGGTATTTTAACAGATTCATCCATCGCTTTTCTGCAATATTAGTGGTAGGATTGACGTTTTCCAGCGTAGCTATTTGGAATAAAGGCATTATTAAAATGGAAATTCTTATTATTTTCAATATACAAGTGTCACATCGAGCTGTCACGTTGTTGAAGAAGAGACATGACAGCTGTATAGGACACTTGTATTGGCACTGTAACCTGGTTGTAACAGTGTTGGAAGACGTTCACGGAGCCTTCCTGCACTGTTACTACCAGGTTCCCGTGCCTATACAAATTTCCTATCCAGCTGTCATGTTGCTGAAGAAGAGATGTGACAGCTAGATAGGACACTTGTACAGGCACGGGAAGTGGCAGTAACAGTGCAGGAAGGGTCAATGAATGGAAAGAACAACAGAGGAAGGCCCAGGCTGGGCTATATAGAACAGATAGTGGAGGACACGGGCTGCCACTCATGCACGGAAATGAAGAGGCTAACAAAAAACGTGAAAAATTGGTGTACTGCTGCAAAACAATCTGTGGATTGACCGAAAGAAGAAGAAGATAGGCTCATGAGGTAGTTTGAGTGAGATTTTTCCTTAGTCATAATATACCCTATATTCAAAAATTATTTTTTTAATGAAGTAACTGTAAAAAGAATGAAGTAATAATGGTATCGTTTGTTCTTTGTAAAACTTTGTTCTAAATTACTGACATTCCCAGTGATTTACTAAATATACAAGCAGAATTACCGTGACTCATTTTTTTACACTCCAAGATAAAAACGCCTTCACAACCAAAGATTATTTTGTGATTTTGTAAAAATTAATGTGGTTAGCAATTGGTATGTTTAAAAAATAATGGGAAAAACACAACATACGCACTGTTAAAATTCTGACGAGATGTAAGAGTTTAAATATCTCATTTTTTAAACAAAGTCTCTGTGGATTGCTTACGCGTACCTTTTTCCATTGAAAATGGCTGCTATTTTTTGGCAAATTCTCGAAAAGTATAATGGAAAGGAGCTGATATTATGTTACCATGAGAAAGATGAGATCTTTTTCCTTATAATGAGGCCAATTTAATCGAAACTTATGTGGAGTGATATCGCACTCAACCTTAAGGTGGGTTTACACTGGCAAATTTATTGCGCAAGTTACGCAGAATGCAGGTATAAACGGCTCTGCAAGTCCGCTTACAGTACTTTTCAAAGTTTCAGCAAGTCGCTTGAAGACGCGTATTGTTGCCTGTGTAAACGGTAATCAATCTGTCTCTGCACTAACTTGTGAAATATATTTCGTCTAATTGAAATCCCCCGCAAGCTATTGCAGAAGAAACTTGCGGAAGTAACTCGAAAGTGTAAGCCCACCCTTATGGAGATATGTATTTTCTTCCTTAGTAAGTATCCGTACGGCCAAAGGTGCGATGTTACAAATATCTGCAGGAGAATTAACGTCGGCCTGCCAAAAATAACTTCATTTCTGCAAATTAATGGAATTTTAAAAAATTAAAATTAATTTTGAAAAACCAAGGTTATGGTTTGTGGAAGAAAACCTGAAGACAGAATCAATGTCAAACTTGGACATCAAAAGCTTGCGCAAGTGGAAGAATTTTGTTATCTGGAAAACCAGCGGATCCCCAGCGATGGAAGAAGCAAGAACGACATTGTGAGATTGAGAGGGCGAGATGTGGGCTTATTGAAAACAGTATTGGAGGGAGAAATAAACGAGAAGAATTACAGAGATGGACCAAGAAAGGAATAAATCAGCTAAATTATGATGGTCGTCAAAGGGAATAATTATGACGGAATGAAGCTGTTGGCAGAGAGGAGAGTGGAGTTGAGAGCTGCTGCAAACCAATCTTCGGATTGATGGCTGCTGATGATGAATATCTACAAATATATTTCCATTATGTAGCTTTTTTAAATTTAGTGCGGTCTAAGAAATGGTTGCCTAAGTGGGCTTGATGGAAACGCAAGGAGCGTAACGTTGGCAACAGCATTTTCCATAAGGTCATTCTGTCTGCTAAATATAGAACGCTCTTTATAAAGTGTATAATCTGTATTTATATCCTACCGTGGAATATGCAATGGTGCTCATTATTACGTATGAACTCGTCGAAAATGAAAACAGCACCATCTTCGTAGATGGATGTTGGGAGGATCGCGAGATAATGGTTCGAATCCTGGTCAAGTCAAATGATTTTTTTTTTCATAAAGACCTTTATCCCATTGGTGTAGATATCTTTGCACCCGTGCGCGCGACTGCGCAACAACTAATTTGCGCATTTTTCGCAGTGATACTGGTTTAAAAAAGTTAGTCGTTACTTAGTGACAATATTAGATTTATCCTCCGCGACAGTGGTCCAGCAAGCACAATGTCTCCTCTGCTAGATTTACGGGAACATCTAGGTCTCGTAAATGCGCGCTGAAATTCGCGTAGTACCTACTCAGATGGCTTAGTGATATAACTGGCGAACATATCTGACGAAAGTGACGGTGTATAGAAGATCCGGGTTTGAATCCCAGTCTAGTCAAATAATTTTTTTGGCAAATTTCATCTATCTGGTGAAACGAGGATATAAAAGAAAGACAGGAATAATAAAGTTCTCAATCTCAAGTATTTCGGATCAGTGGTTCGAGAAGATGGACCCACTTTTGATTAATAATAGAGAAACGAATGATTCATGGCAGAATGGAAATGGTGAACTCTTTATTGTGGAGTAGTAATGTTATGGATTAAACGACTACAAATATATATAAATCAATAGTATAAAGTTATAATGCTCTGCGGAGGCAAACAATGAACACTAAATGAGAAAGTAAAAGAATAATTTCGAACCACATTAATTGATTTATGTAAATAAATCAAGAAGATAACGAATCAAAAACTCGTTTATTTGACAAGTCATGGATGTGAATGAGGATTTTATCGCTAGGACTGATAGGAGTGTCATAAAAAGAGAGATACACTGACGAACTGACAGGTAACAATATTCCTTCTCTCCTCGTTCCTTTAGTGATGACAACAAAAACAGTGTGACACTATCTTAAGACACATCGTTAACACTCAATTCACCTCTGTCCTCTCCATCCTATTATTCCCTATTCTCCCCCCCTTTCCATGGCTGGTGTCCTAACACCCCCTGCCACACGCCTCTGTGGTGGTTAGCAGGATAGGTTGTTGACGAAGCTTGCGGTTTTCCTTCACGTTTTGTTTCTTTTGCGTGTTAAATCTTTCCCTGTATGGTCCAGAATGCTCGTGGCTTACTCGAGGAGTGGACAGAGGGCAGTAAAAATCTCTCTTACACTTCTTCATCCGACGATTTTACATTCATAACTCCTTCTATTTGCTTTTTAAATCCTTGTCTCTTTAATGTAACTCTAGATATGTTTTTCTTGTTCCATTCCCGCATTGGTCCGAACATTGATTAAAGATGGGAGTGCATGGCGTCTTGACGCGCGAAAACAAAGCCTGTTTTTGTGCAAAAACATATTCACCTATAGCGGGCAATTTAGCTTTAAATTTTATGATTAATTTAATGCTTCTTTGGAAACTATGCCCATTTTCTTTTTTTTCTCGAAAAATCATTTAGATAGCGAGGTAATTCCGCCATTAGTAACAATTTTTAAGCGTATTAACTGAACAACTGATCCATTCAAAATGGCTGATTGGGCATTTCAATGGCTTCAATATTCCCCTGATATATTGTACCGTGTGGTTACATCTATTCTCTTCCTGTGGTTCCGAAGTGATAGAGATTTTTTTATTCAAGGTATTGAAGCAAGCGCAGATCGAAACACAAGAGCGTAGTACTTTAGTGCACAATTAAGATTGTAAATAGATAAATCTGTGCGGAGGAATCGTGCGTTAACCAGCTGGAAGGTGAAATTCTGTAGGTATACAATAGCCACGGATGACTATTTTGTAAATAGAAAACGAATTCCTTCAAACTACTTACTTAGAGGGTAATCTATTTCTCCACGGAGCAATTCAAAAGTTACATCGTCCATTTTTGACGACTTCACTGAAAATCAAACAAATAGTCAGCAATCGCGAACGCGATTATTTCTCTTTTTTCTGGCGCGCCCCAGTGCACATCAACGATGTTCCCGATCTGTTTTAGTGTTCTCAGTGCGCAGCATAGTGAGCTGGGTCTGAAACGAATGGAAAGCATCAACGCGATGTTATGTTGCGAAGAGAGTAGAGCACTAGAGTTAATGGAAAGTGGCCATAGTGATTCAGGGGTATTTAACTATTGTTAACGCATCAATGTATATTTGCTCCCCGCATAGTCGCCATCCCTCCCTAATTCAACCCTGCCTTCACTTCCTACCTCCCCCAACCTCCCCCTCCTCTTGCAACGTATACATCTACTACAACAAAATACCCTGCAAGCCACCTCGGGTGTGTGGCAGGGGGTGAGTGTTCACCAACATTCATTACACTATACCCTAAAGTTAGTGTGACCACGACTAATTATGCATTAGCATAAGTCGCTAATGCTTGTCACGAGGCGAAGCCTCACAAGTATGCACTACACTACAGATATTAACACAATGGAGAGGGAGCGTTAATATTATGCAATAATAAATTACCGTATTTTGCAACTACACAAATGGACAGAGACTCACGACTAAGGTAGAAAACATCCACGGCGTGCTGTTAGTACTAGGTAACAGATAAGGATTCAAGTATTACGGAGTACTACTACTACTAAGAGCTACACTACCTATCGACAAACCTAGATAACAGTTTCATTGGCCGCTGTTATGGTCCCTTATAGTTCGTGGGAAAAATGACATTTTAAATCTGTCCGTTCTGCAGTCTAGTTTCCTAATTTTATTCTCATGATCTGATCTACCGTAGTATGTCGGATTTCGTAAAATATTATCAATGTCGTCAGAAAACAGACCAGTTTGACTCTTACATAATAGATTGAGTCTAAATTTTAATCGACGGTCTGAAAGCGTTTCCCATCCCAGTTCCTGCAACAGGTCAGTAACACTAACGAGATTATCGTTACGGTCTTTAATGTATCTTGCCGATCTTCGCTGCACGCGTTCTAACTCAGTTTCGAAGCCTATCTCATAAGGATCCCAAATACTTGCAGCATATTCCAAGTGGGGTCTAACGAGGGAGAAGCTAGATTTCCCTAACTTTATCGTCGCACTTGCCAAGTACATATTCTTTTTACAAATCCCAATTTACGATTAGCTTGACCGGTAATTTCTCGAATATGAGAATTCTCGGGCATAGACCCGCTTGAAAAGCCGTCTGAGGGGTGAGTGTCTGTGTATGTGTTTGCTTTCCAAGAAGTGAGTCTGACTAAAAATAGCAGACAAAGTGGCTTCTCCCGTAATTCTTCAACCACCCCTACCCTGAATCCTCCCCTCGCAACGCCACACCCTTCCAAAAAAATTCCCGTCAGCCATGCTCCAAAATATGTAGTTATACCAGTGTTGTGCCTTGTCTACATTGAAGCATTATTTAAATGGACACTTTATTTAAGGTAGTTTGAGCGAAAAATCACTTCACCTAGAGTTTGATGAATTTGGCCTCATTTTAAAGAAAAAACTCTCATCTTTCCAATGATATCAAAATATCAACCTCTTGCCGAACTACTTTTCGAGCAATTTTCCTGAAAAGGTAAGCTGTTTTACATGGGATAGATTACGGCTATGCACTCCAGAGGGAGAATAATTAAAAAATTAGGAACTTCTTGCACATAGATTTCGTCAAAAAACTTACGGTGTGTAGATTGCATGTTTTCTCAACTATTTATTTAAAAAACTCAATTACTCACCGCAGTGATTTTTACAGAATCGCAAAAAAAACCTGCTTTTTTGAAGGGTTTTCAGCCGTACGGCGGGAAAAAATGAGTCAAGTTAGAGACTTGCGTAGCTTAATTTATTTAATTACCGAGTATTTTGGTCTATATATATATATATATATATATATATATATATATATCTTTGCGCCATTAATACTAAAATATTTAAAAGGAACTTCTTGCACATAGATTTCGTCAAAAAACTTACGGTGTGTAGATTGCATGTTTTCTCAACTATTTATTTAAAAAACTCAATTACTCACCGCAGTGATTTTTACAGAATCGCAAAAAACCTGCTGTTTTGAAGGGTTTTCAGCCGTACGGCGGGAAAAAATGAGTCAAGTTAGAGACTTGCGTAGCTTAATTTATTTAATTACTGAGTATTTTGGTCTATATATATATATATATATATATATATATATATATATATATATATATCTTTGCGCCATTAATACTAAAATATTTAAAAGGAACTTCTTGGACATATATTTCGTCAAAAAACTTACGGTGTGTAGATTGGATGTTTTCTCAACTATTTATAAAAAAAATCAATTACTCACCGCAGTAATTTTTACAGAATCGCAAAAAAAACCTGCTGTTTTGAAGGGTTTTCAGCCGCACGGCGGGAAAAAATGAGTCAAGTTAGAGACTTGCGTAGCTTAATTTATTTAATTACTGAGTATTTTTGTCTATATATATATATATATATATATATATATATATATATATCTTTGCGCCATTAATACTAAAATATTTATTTCATACTTCTTACAGACGCTGAAATCAAAAAATAAAATTTGGATATGGTCTCTATTATGACTGCGGAACTATCTCGCTCAAACCACCTTAAGTTTACATTTATGGTGGTTTGAGAGAATCGAAATCGAGCGAATTCTGGGAAAAGAAGAAAATTATGTAAGTGGAGGTATATCCCTCATTTTGAAGTCAAACGTGTAACTAATTTCAGCTTCTAAGAATGCGATCTGACCGACGTGGATGGAAAGGTTTCAAATTCCTTAAGGAAGTTTGAGCGAGATATAAGTTCACATTAAGTACAACGAATTTGACCTCCTTATAAAGAACATTATCTATCCAATGATGACAAAATATCAGCAACTTACCGTTATAGGTAATTTTCGAGATATTTGCCAAACATAACAGCCATTTTCCATAGGAAATATTACGGTTATGTACTCCAGAGAGACTTTATCTATAAAATGAGGAATGTTTAAGGAATAGAACTCGCACTGAATCTAAAAAGTGTTTAGTTTGTATTTTGACTCAACTCTCAACTATATTTAAAAAATTAATCAATTTTTCATTGCCGTTATATTTACAAAAAAATTCTTCCGTTGTTTTCAGTTCACGGCTTTTAAAAAAATGAGTCAAGTTGAATCCTTATATTTGTATACTTAATTAATTACTGAGAACTTCAGTCATGTGAAACTAAGTTTTTGCGTCATAATGATTACCATATGTTCTTCATTCTTCTTACAGTGGCTTAAATTTAAAAATAAAATTGGAATAAGGTTTTCATAATAACTTGGGAAAAATCTCGATCCACCTTAAGGTGACTTTACACTGGCTATCTGAATCAAAAGAAATACTAAGTTACACATTTTTATTTATTTGGTTAAAAAATCTTCCTTTTTCTGCTGAAATGGGTTACCTCTTGAAAACAAAAATTTAGGTACAACATATGCGGATTATTCCACGAGTATATTGTTGATGACCACATTTGTCCAGCCATAGGAAATGACTGTAGCGTCATTTGTTGGGAACTACCGCATTTTGACTTCACGCACGGCAGTAATTCATCAATAACTTTAAGAAACAGTCGGAAAGGCTCCTACATTTTATTTTATTCAATTTACCAAGACTTTTCACTTCTTGTAAACAGTTTTGATTAAAATTTCATTCATGCTTTCTCGTTCAAATTGACGTTTTTCTGCGTAATCTGAGCAATCTCCATTAGAGCCCATGTTAAAACTCCACTTTCAAGGCTGAACTACAGTAAACTACAGTAGCCTGGAAACCCAATGGTTTTTTTCATCTCAGTTTTTTAAAACGCACTTCAAAGATGCTATTTTAAAGTTCAGAATTTCTGGAATAAGTGACCCTGAGGCAAGAGCCACCATTACTGTGACGGTAAAGAACCCGATGGAGAACCGTGAAAAGGGGTCACCTCTTCAATTCGCGGACGAAAAAGTAGACCCGGAAGTGCATTCCTCTCCCGCCTAAGTTTTTGCATCGCGTCGCAAGAGAAGCCAATTTCTCAGTGGGGGTCATGAAATACCCGCCCCAGTGCAAAAAATTTGTTCACCCGAGGTAGCGCCGCCGCCTCGTCGCGGAATTCTTCCCACGGGGGAACGAGAAACTTGATGTCGCCATCGAAGAAGCCCCTCAACTAACTACTCGTCTGCCTCCTCCAAGGGAGAAGCGGCAGAATGAGAGGGGCTGAGGGGAGGGGACGAACCCGGGTCTCCTGTCCCCAGGGCCCTCCGGCGGGGACTCACACCTCGGAGGTAAGGTATAAGTCTGTTATTGTTTAGGTCGTGCCGAGATCTGAGGTCTCCGAAACCGGAAAACCTGCGTCTAATATCTGTAAAAAAAATCCCTTGATAATAGAAAGTAGTGGTTGCACTAAAAGAACACAACAGTTTCATTGCAACTGTTTCGCAATGGAAACAGTTTCAAAACGGAACAGTTCCGCGAAACACCCAGTTACGGACAACAGATAGAGGCACACCAAACAACAGGCAATCGATCGACGCTGTTAGTACACGGCTACTTAAAAAGATATATAATAGTTCTGTATTCATTGCAATAAGAAATCTTTCGCACAAATAAAGTTAGAATTTAATTTGGATTCATGAAAGATACTTCACAGTTCTATTTCTATCTGCAACGACGACGAGCGGACATGTGTAGGCTGAATAAACCAGCAACCTCCTGCAACAGATTCAATTCCAACAGATTGCACTTAGCTTATAACCGCAACGCAGCCACACTTGCAGTGCAACTGGAACAGAATAGAAGACGAAACAGTCATGACTTTCTTTAGCTTCAGCTATCAGTTACGGCTGTATAGTACAGAGGGCAACGGCGTGGCTGCGGCACGATCTCAGAACTAACCTGTTGTCTGCAACAGTCATTTGAAACAGTTGTCTGACCGAAACAGTTGCGGCTGCAGCCGTTTCGTTCTGACAAAACTTTATTCCACCGCTATTAGAAAGCTCTATCTTAATATTATCTGGTGTCCCACGGCAAATTGTCTTTGTGAAATTAAGTCTTTGTAAAAATGTTCACAGGACTAATTAGCTCCCGAAGTTCAACATGAAGTTATGCATTTCTTATGCCTTTTCGCCTTGTATGAATGTATCTAAGGCCGTGCGTGTAACTATTGGAGTCTCATCCCATGCCTTGGCCAGATTACCGTCGGATTAACTCAAGCCTTCAACTCAACCCACGCCTCCTGTGCAGTAGAATGTGTGCATACATTTGGCCCGAGAACAATCTTGGCCGTCGCTCCCGCTGTGTAAATGAATGGAGTTGTGCGAGAACAGCTCTCATTTGGCTCCTCCTCCTTATGGGCGTTACAGAAAAGTAGTTGGCAGCTGAATAGCGAGTAACGGCACAGCATCCTACTTCTCTTTATAATTTACTTAACTCACTTTTTATAGTACACAAACTTATTAGTACGTCTGTATTTCATGTGTATAAAAGCACTTCAATGAACGGTATTCTGTTGCAAAGTTAGATGAATTTTCACCACAGCTTTTTCCGCATGTTGTTTTATTCATCACGACCATGGTTTCGTTACAGAGTAACATCTGCAGGTGACAAGACAAAATCAATTGTTCATATATACCCCTGAGTAACCCTTGAAGGTCAAGGAATGATAATAGGGATCTGAAGAACTTACCATTGATTTTGGCACCTTTTAAAACCAATGATTTGACAAGTTTGTTACGGCGATTCACTTTTTGTCACCCCTGTGACCTTGACTGAGCTCTTTAAGGGGTCACGGCTGCATTTTCGAGCTCAAAAGTTCTTCCATCGCGTTTCTCGTGCCCAAAAACATATAAATGAAAGTTTCGCAAAAAAATCTGTCTTTTTTGAGTATCGAATAATTTAACATTGAAAGCCCACTAGGCAAAATTTGTATTTTTGGTTGGACCCTATTTCTGGGGTCAAAAGGTCATAATAATTAAATGATGCGAACAGTCAACAAAACTTACGACCTTTTTCTTCCCAGATAAATTTCATCCATGTGGCACGAAAGAAAGTGTCAAAAATTATAGGTCAAAAATGACGCACGATCAATGGGACACTGTAAGGGAGAAGAGGGGGTTGGTAGGAGGTAAGGAAGGGGATGAGGGGCGTCGGAAGAGGATTCAGGGTAAGGGTGTAGGCGTGGGGGCCTTGGGTGAGGGGACGTTAAGTGATGAAGGGAGGAGGATGTTGAGTAGGAGTTGGAGCGGGTGGGGTCTGGGAGGGTTTAGGCATGTAAAGAGGGAAGTCAAGGAGGAGAGAACGTAAGGGATACAAATGGCGATTGACAATGTTTTGTTTAGCATGGGTGTGACTCAATATCTCCAGCTCTTCTAGGGCGTCTTATCTGAGTCCTTGCATCTCCACTTGCAAAATCTTTGGGATGAAATCACTGCTGTGTCCCGCGTGGAGAAGGTGTTTGGAAAAATTTGAAGTAGATTTTCGGTGGAGAAATATGCCCGGTGCTCCGCTGCTCTTGTTGCAAAGCTCCTCCCTGTTTGGCCCACGTAGACAGTATCACAGCCGGAGCATTGCAGCAGTTACACTCCGCTTTGTTTTGTCCGCTTCTTCCTTGTCTTTATTCGAACCGAGTAGGTTTTGCAGCGTTTTTTGTTTTATTGCTGTCATTTCTTGTAGTACTATGTTAGTTGTATGGGCCGTCAAGTAAGCTTAAGCGAGATATAATTCCAATTAACATTAAATGAATTTGGCCTCATCATAACGAAAAATAAATCATCTTACCAATGATAAAAAATATCAGCCAATTATTACGGTTATTCACTCCAGAGAGACATAATTTAATAATTTAGGAATTTCTAACGGAAAGACCTCGTCATAAACTTTACAGTGCGTAGTTTGTATGCTTTTTCAAGTATTAAAAAAATCAATTTCTCAACGCAATACACAACGCTGGACCCGCACATGAAATTCACAACAGAACAAAGCATGAGATTGTTATTATCTACATGTCAAATACTCACCTTTCAACTACACAAATCTCGTGTTATAGTTAAAGGAGGCTCCGCTGCGACTGTGTGAGTCAAAACGAATTCTTAGGACCATCCCTTCGCTTAAACTGTTTCACGAAATTGTTTTCACTTGACGACGTCTTATGCTTTTATAAAACAAGATCAAGGTACGAAGTATCATAAATCATCAGGATCGTATCAGAAAGTATCAGAATCAGAAAGTAACAGAATGTATCAGAATCATAAACGTACGATCATAATGTAGATGAACACCTTTTCCGGTGACGTGATTTGACTGCATTGTCATTTCGATTGAATTAAGGCAATTCGACTTCAGTTCCTGTAGTCATTTACTCATCATCATTGGTCGTTGAAACCTAAGATTGGTTGACTGCAACTTCCCAATCTAATGCTAGTTCCCTGGTAGTTCTTACGTTCTTTCCTTTTTATTTGGTCCATGTATTTATCCTGCGGCCTTCCTCTTGGTACTTTTCCCTCTACCTTTCCTTCAATTATATTCCTCACAAACCCAAAATGTACCAGAGTGTTTCCATTCCATCTGTTTTTTTCTTTTCCGTATAGTACTAACAGCATGCTGTGAATGTTTTCTACATAAGTCTTGAGTCTCTGTCCATTTTGTAGTTGCAAAATACATATATATTAATGGTCCCTCTCCATTATGATAATATCTGTAGTGTAGTAGTGCATGCTTGTGAGGCTTCGCCTCGTGACAAGCATTAGCGATGTATGCTAATGCATAATTAGTCGTACTTACACTAACTTTAGGGTATGGTGTAATCCATGTTGGTGAATGCTCACCCCCTGCCACACACGCCAGAGGTGGCTTGCAGGGTATTTTGTAGATGTAGTGTTCCAATTGGTCCTTTCCTCTTCTACCCCTCTCTATACTTATTCATTTCTTATTTTATCCGTACATTTGACGTTCAGCATCCTCCTCCAACACCAGATGTCGAAAGCTCCTATTTGCTACGCTGCTATTGTCAATGGGGTTATTTTTCATTCCCAAGAAAGAAAGAAGCGGAAGAAAAGACGTTATTGGGCCAGAAAATGGTTGTACCGAAGGAGCAATGGAATCTCAGGAGTTATAGCCATGCTAGATAATGAACTCCGAGATGAAGGCTCAGGAAATAACCGAATCTTCTTAAAGACGGGCGAGAAAATCTTTAGTAATCTACTTGTCAAAATCTAAACCAAAATATCTCGCCAAGATACGATAATAAGAGTCTTTCTCAGCCAGAAAAAATCCCTTTGGGTCTGGCCTAGAGGTACATGTAGATTTCGAATTTTTTTATAAATAGACTCAGCTCGTTGTGCTCACCCCTTGCAGTATGGGTTAGTCGTATAAAAAATAGTTCCAGACAAAAGTTTTAGATAATATATATAAGATCTAGCATAACTTCAAACGAATCTGATATTGTGCCTACTAATGAAGTAATGATTTTTTTTTCGGAAAAACCCTATTTTTTCCACCCCTTGAGCTTATACATAGTTGGTGTTATCAAACAATTTTACAAACAAAAGTTTTTGGTAGTAGTCTTAGGAAGTATAATATATTGAAACGAATTAAATATCTTCAATATTAAGGGAGTTATAGTGATGTTTCGGTTTTTCAAAAAACCTTCTCCATTTCCATGGTCCGAATTGATGGTTTTGGGGTCTGCTGACCATGAAACGCAACTCTATGAAGAAATTTTCCGAAGTCGCACCATGGTAACGACTACAGTAACAATGATTTAGATAACATTTTAGATTCAAAAATATTTTAAGTAAAAATAATAATAATTCAAAAAGAATAGCATTAATGATAAAAATAACAAATATGGATCTCGGAATTTCACATTTTGAATATATACTACACATATTTTACGAATATACAGAAGATATTCTAAAGTACTGAAATTTTTTGAAAATATTGAAATCAGTACACTGTAATAAATGAAAATGACTGGAAATTTTCCACAAGAATATATTTAAAAATCGACCGGTTTCGGTGTACAACACCATCATCAGGTCCAACAGACCTGATGATGGTGTTGTACACTGAAACCGGTCGTTTTTTAAATATATTCTTGTGGAAAATTGCCAGTCATTTTCATTTATGATGTTATTCCATAAAATTAAGCCTAAAACTACAACTTTTATCAGTACACTGTATAACAAATAGAAAAAAAACTTAAATTTTTGCCGTGGATGAGATCAGGTTATGATATATCTTTCTTAGGCAAATACATACAATTGATTAAAACTGGTCAAGAACAGACACAACGAAATAATAAAGGGAAAATTACGTTTTTAGTATTACTGCAAACATTCTTTCAGGTTCTTTCCTATCTAGGGAAGTATGTATTTTACTTCTTGTATGGAAATTTTTCCGAGGCGGATTCGCGGTTGGGAGGAAAGTGGTTGGGTTGGTAAGGGGTGGCTGGGTGGATATCGAGGACGTATGGAGAGGGGGTCGCGAAGGTGAGGGTAGGGGGGCGTGGTAACAGGATACTCACGAGAGGAACCCCTAGGCGACTGCCGTCCTAACTGCCGAGTTCTTGACATTTGCACGCATTCGAAACCCGCCCGTCCTCACCCCTGTCCCCCGAACGGAACTCAACGCGAGTTTCGCATTGTCGTCTCTATGCCGTGCCACCGTATGTGGAAGCACGTGTGTGTACTTCCTTTTATGTTTTATTTTGAATATTTCCTCTTTTATTCTCATTTTTTTCGGTGGGTGACCTTGGCGGAGGACCTGCTCCTTCGCGGGAGGGAGTAATTGATACATGGGGGGTGGGGGGTGTCATCGCGGGAGATGTTTACGGAGAAGAGAAGAAGAGGGGGGATGAGTCGGATATTCTGCCACGGATTTGCGTTGTTTTGGTTCCTCCCTCATGCCGTGGACAAGTTTTACGATGTGCAAGGGGCCGTGAAGTTACAATGAGTGGAGGGTCGGATTATCTCCGTGGTCACTGAGTTAGTTAGCATTGGATATGGTGCGAGATTTCACGACCCGTGATTTTGTCACGGTGACCTTTTCGTCACGACTGGTTGACGCGATGGGATCTAGGAGGTTAAAATTAGATGAAGGAGGCATGGCCGTGAACGCTCATGGGCGTAGGTGAAGTAAGAACAGTGGTGCAAGGGAAGGATTTTGTGACGAGTGGGCGTGGCCTACCAGTCACAAAACATCTCTTTACTCATGGATTTTAACTTTCAATTAGATCAGACGAAAATCAAACTCAGCCACCAGAAACTTAAGCTGGAGTAAGGCCTAAACGGTGCCGAATGTAATGGCAGAATTGGCTTCAGGAATCAAGTGGAATGTCGCCTCCATTTTTTTCTAACCTACTAGTTTTTACCTGCGTGGATCGACAAATCAAGCATTGCTTTATAAGAGTTTCCTCAAAATGTTTATTTTTATGACGTGATTCATTACTTTCTATATTTATCATTTGTTTTTTATGTTTCGTATTGAACCTGGAGTTTATAGTAATTTTTATTATATCTTTTGTAATGATTGTATTTGTAAATTTGCGTATTATTGTATAATTATTTTGCATTTGTAATTTGAAATTTTTTATTTTATCTTTCATATTTTGTAATGTACTTAAAGGACGCTTGCGCCAACTAGAATAAACAGCAATCTAATCTGGTCTACTTCCTATAGTATATGTTACTATGCTTCATAATGTTTGCATTGGATCGGACTCCTTGGGTGAGTTTTTGCTGATTTCGTTCTTGGATAACTTGGCTCTCTTAAGCCAACATGGTTCAATCCACGATTGCAATACTGAAACCGTTTTTAAGTCTCACCCGCTTCCGTAGCAGCTTAGAATATAGTTATGCAATCTGGGACCCAATTCGGTAATCTCTCGGAATTACCGTACAACGACGGTGTCGAACCTTTGGCGTCGAAGTCTCCAAAATTTCAAATAGGGCCATTCAAAAGTTGAGATTTGTCCGGGGGGTTTGACGTCACAGCCACGGACATTCCGAGGTTTGACCGTATCAGGTCCTTACTGAATAAGGCCCCTTTTCGCCAAACTACGTAGTTTGATACCTTCTTGGATAGGATCCACGAAATAACATCTCTGTGTATTAAAATCAGCATATAAAAAAATAAAAAACATCATTGTGTTTCTCAGCTCCGTGACGGTGGAGTTTTGTCGCTCCCCTTGTTCATCTACACCTACGAAATAATGTACATACCACCTCCAGCTTGTGTGGCACAGAATCAATCCACACCGGACATGCAGTTTACCGCGGATTAAAAAGCGGAGAACAATCAATACACCGCCCATCCAGAAGCTACAATGACACGGGATAAAGTACTACAGCTGATTAGTACGCATCATTTACCCTAAAAATTAAGCAGCAGTGTGTGTTTTCTAATGATCCATCACGTGATGTTTCTCGTTCCGAACCTGTGTCCATCTCACACCTGTTACGGAGCGGGCGAAGGGATAGAACACGGAATCTCGGACGTACTCCATCAATTACGAGTACCTAGTAATTGAAAGCACAAAGACTGCCGTAAACATTGTGTGATAGAAGCAGTATAAGGGTGCACTTGGCGCCACCGTCCGGCAGTGTTGAACATCTTGTTCCTTTTAAGCCCGCATAAATCCATATGGGATAAGGACGTTTCGGTAGCTTAACTGGCTAAAGGACTCAGCGTAATATGGAGGGATACGGGTTCGAGTCCCGGTCAAGGGAAATGGCTTTTCCTCTGCGGAATTTTCGAACTTAATGTGCCTGTGTGTCGATGCTGCAAAGCAGCTCTCTATATCTATCTATCTACTGAATACCCTGCAAGCCTCCTCTAGGGTGTGAGGCAGGGGGTGAGTAGTCACCAACATGCATTACACTATACCCTAAAGTTAGTGTAACTATGACTAATTATGCAGTAGCATAAATCGCTAATTCTTGTCACGAGGCGAAGCCTCACAAGCATGCACTACACTATAGATATGCTACCAATGTTAGAGGGACCATTAGTATTCATGTATAACGCAACTACATAAATGGAGAGAGATTCAAGAGTTATGGCGATAACATACACGGCATGCTGTACGTACTAGGTAGCAGATAATGATACATATATTAGGGAGAACTACTACCACTATGAGCTACACTACCTATCGAAAAACCTGGTTAAAAGTCTCATTGGCAGCTGTTATAGTCCCTTATCGCTCGCGGGAAAAATGACATTTTAAATCTGTCCGTTCTGCAGTCTAGTTCTCTAATTTTATTCTCATTATCTGATCTACCGTAGTATGTCGGATTTCGTAAAATATTATTAACGTCGTCAGAGAATAAATGGGTCTGGATTGAAGTAAGTTTTGGTTTCGTAGGCTTCACGGCCCACAAAACCAGTATATTTTCAATAGTTTCATTGTTGGGAGCGAAATGCAGAAGCGAAACTAAATGGAATGAAACCCGAGGAGCCAAACACAGGACGAAACGAAATCGGAGTCGAAACTTCTCCGGGTCGAAACTAATCAAATGCCCCGGAACGAAACCAAACACGAATTAAGTTTCACACCGGTGGGACCATGTGCTTCATCTTTGCACGGTTTAGTTTCGCACCACATGTTGAATGTTGATTATAGACTTAAATGTCTCTTGTATTCACTTGTCTGTGCAGTGATCGTGCTTCAGTTAAACTTCGTCCACTAGGATATGGTAGAATTTAGGTGAGACTCATAATCAGGTTTATTTTACCTGCCGGTCCAACGATTATTGCTATTTATGTTTGTACCTATAGTCTTAATTTTCTTTTTCATTCGTGAGTATAACACTCATGCAAAGTGCCTGTACCTGAAGTTCATTCAAAGCAAACGCCTAGACACATTGGCCCCGGTGGCGACGGGGTAACTCTCCTCTCCTCTCTCCTCTCCTGCGAATCCGAGGGTCGCGGGTTCGAGTGCCGCCTGGGTGGATATTTCTCCACCCAGGACATGGGTGTTTGTGTTCATCTGTTGTTAATGTATCGTCACCCGATGTAAGAGGCCATTGCGAGCTGTTTTCGGGGTAGTGGAAAATAAATAAACAAATAAATACTCGTGCATATCCTGTAACGCGCTAAAATTGGCAGTACACTTATGCTAAATAATACTGTTTGCAATATTGGTTTTTAGCGAGCACCAACAATGGATATAGCAGGACATTTCCGTACGTTTCATGCATAGTCTTTAGTAATACTACGACGGTAATAGATAAACTGTAGCACTCAATGTTTTAACCTCATCTCCTTTGCTACAATCACTTATACATGGGTCGAAATTATTGCCTCTTTTCCCCCTCCACTCTGCTTTTGAGGCTGAAACTTAACTACGTGCAAAGGAGTTGTGAACAGTTTAGTTTCGTCCCCGAGAGTAACGTTTCGTTCTGGTTCGAAACTAAACTCCCTAGTGCATATCATTTCGTACTGGGATGAAACGATACGTGGAACTCTTATTTTCATTTCACTCCGGGTGGAAACGAAACATATTCGTTTCGTTTCGATTGCCAACCCTGCTCGCACCACGAGCGTCAATTGTTTTCTCCCTCGCCCAAGGTCGCCCTCGTCACGGCTTCTGAGTGAAAACAAACGAAAAGCGTCCCTTTTTTGCCGTAACGACCACGCCTCCCCGATTCCTATGGCGCGCTGCCAAAGAATGCGGGCGCTCCGAAATTAATATTAAACATTTACGTCACATACCGAGGCTCACGGCGTGGGATGATGTGATACGAATTAAAAATTATTCAATTGCATGAGGTGGTGTTCGCTATCCAAGCCACGAGTGTCCAGATTATACGTTAACACCGGTTGTTTTGTACTAAATTTTGCCTTCACGTGACTGCGTACTGTATTAGCTTTCGGTATTCCTGTGGTATAAGGAAGGTTAGAAATGTTAGAACAAGTCCAGAAGGAATGCGGCTCGCTACCTTCGACGAAAAGATAAAAGGGAGGAGGAAGTGGAAGGCGTAGATTAACGAAGACAGATGCCGACTTGACGTACTAAAGTGAAGGCTTTTTATTTCCGTGAAAATGATCCACCAAACAAATACTATCTGGCGCAATTCTTTCATAAAATCTATTAATAATGCTATGCGCTTTTGGAAATTATTACAATTTTTCATTTATCTAGCTAAATTAGTGGCGGCACTAAAATAGCACAACAGTTTCACTGCAACTGTTTCCAACCGAAATAGTTCCAAAACGAAACAGTTCCATGAAACCCCCTGTTGAAGACAACAGCAAAGAGGCACACCAAACAACAGGCGATATATTGAAGCTGTTACAACATGACTGGTAGTTCTGTATTCTATGTAATAAGAAATATTTCACTCGAATAAAGTAACAATTTCATTTTGATTCGTGGAAGATGGGTACTTCACAGTTAAAATTCTATCTGTAACTATGGGCGGACATGTGTTGGCTGAATAAACCAGCAGCCGCCTGCAACAGGTTCAAATCCAACAGATTATACGTAGCTTACAACCACAACGCAGCCACACGTGCAGTGCAACTGGAACAGAATAGACGACGCAACAGTCAGCTTCAGCGATCAGTTGCCGCTGCACGGCACAGAGCGCAACTCCCTGGCTGCGGCACGTTCACGAAACTAACCTGTTGTTTGCAGCAGTTATTTGAAAACAGTTGTCTGATCGAAACAGTTGCGGCTGCAGCCGTTTCGCTCCGTCAACATTTTATTCCACTTCAAAGCTAAATCAATGCGATACGGCGACAACTCCACCGCAGATAACTATGTTCTTCGGCGTATTTACTGCCAAACTGATCCATTCAATATGGCAGACTGCGCATTCTAAGGGCTTCAATATTCCCCTGTGCCATCGTGCTTCAATGTTCCATGTGTTAACTTCCCTTCTGTAATAGTTTCTTCTCACCTGTCCTGAATGGTGCAAATGACCTCATTAGTCGGTCGCCTCCTCAAATATCCATTCAACCAACCCGTAGACTATCTTCGGGAGCTTTCCATTTGTTCTAGTACGTTAATCACTTCGCAATACAACAGAGCACTTGGTTTCCATTCGTTTCTGACCCTGTACACTTTAGACAGCGAACTTCAAAACAGATCGGGAGCAGAGTTGATGTGCGCTAGACAATAAAGTGAACTTCAATAACCGAATCCGTGATTTTTATGAGTTTATTTTTTTAGTAAAAGCCACAAATATGGATTTTGTTAAGTTTTTCAATTACTGTGTGGTAAAAATCTTACGCTTTCAAATACTTATGATGAACGCATTCAAAAACTACACAAAAAGCGTCAGCCTTGTCTATTTTAATCTAAAGAATGATACCCATCGGAAGGTTACCGTACGTTTCGCCTGAAAACATCGTTCCTTTCATCTTCATTCGTGTGCGATGATGTTTTCCAATCTGCGCTAACTCCAGCATCTTGAATGGAAATCTTTCAAACCAAATTTTGTTCAACAATCAACAACGTTCTTCTTTTTCGCATGTTGCCTTTTGCAGTCTTTTCCCTTTAGTTCTGCTCTTTCGTATACCCTCTAAACATATTCACTACCTTCTCATAATGAATGACTTCTTTGCTTGTGCTAATCTCCGCTTTCCGGTGAAAAATTGGAATTTAACTTTGGATCTCAGTGATTCTCGTCAATGTGCTTCCACTTCAGCGGCAAAGTGAACCTCTCAGAAATTATTGTGTCCCTGTTAAAATGATTTTCCTGCTCATTGGCACACACTGATCAAGTTTACTAAGCAATAGACACGGTAGTCACCATTACCATTTGGGTAACCAACCGGTTAGGGTAGATTTAAATGGAAGAGAGTAAAAATCCCCTTTTTCATCCCCAGGCCTCTATCTACGCACACAATTTCTTCCTTCGTCTCAGCAAGCGTCATGACTCTCTTTATCCCTTCCATAAAACCTATTCTCTTTCTTCCCCTTCCCCCGCTTACCCAACATCCTTCCCTCTATCATGGCCTCAAGCATCCCTTCGCCCCACATTACCTCTTCCAACCACCTACTCTATCTCCTCAATAAATTACTTCTCCTCACCCCCACCATACTATGAAGCACTTCCTCGTTGGTCTTCCTTTCCGTCGTCTGCACACTATGTATTCACCTCCACACCCAAACCTCAAACGCCTACTGCGTATCCTCGCCAACCCTTCGCATAGTCGACGCTTCTGCAACATACCACGATTACGCTCCATGTATTGAACTCTTTGCCAAACTTTTCATTTTCTTGGATGACTGTTACAGTTTCATTTATGGTTGCACTGCATCGAGACCGTTCGAACCCGTTAAACTCGAAGAAATTCGAGTAAGCCCTCGATATGTGGATGTGAAGAGTATTGTGAAAGAGATTGTATCGTGGAGTCTTGCGGCCTTCGCTGAAATCATTCGTGTTGTACTCGTCGACTTAAATCAAAATGAAATCCGAGTAAGGTTCGTGCCCTACTTTTTGGGGTTCGTTTTCATATTTTTTTAAAGTCAGCCTGAAGCACAGATTAAGGAAGAGGATATATGGATGGATGGATCACCCGGTGAAGTGGAAAAGGAGAATGTTGAAGATATTTAAATGCGCAATTCGCCATCTTAAATGGGTCAACTGTGCATTTAATACGTCGAAAAAACATTTTAAGGGGTGTAACCATCGTCACTGTCGCGCTAACGTAATTATTTATTCAGAACTATACAATATTGAAGTAATATTTTTGAAAATCAGTCATTCAATATCCATAAAATTGAAATTTGTTCGTTTGAACGCTATAGTTTTCCAAACCCTTACACGGATTTGGGAAATATTTGGCGGGCGTATCTTGGAAAAATTTTGATGATTTTATCTCAGAAGTAAGGGCAAGGCACTGAGTAGTAGTAGTAGCCCTGTCCTTTCTTCTGCGATGTGGGATAGCCTTCTCCTTCCTTTTGAGATGCCATTTTCTCAGGATACGCCCGCCTGTCAATTCCCAGGCAGTTAAAATCCGGCCAACACCAAACTCGGCACTCAGCTTCGTCCTCAGGAAGGTGGGCGAGTTGCTCGTCGAAATGTCGGCTGTAGAAAGCCTAACCCGCTGCCACATCCGAGAAGACTTCCTCCATATTATCCATCGTGAAAGTCCACGGTCTTACAACAATCTTTTAGGTTCTATTAAACTAAAAAATAATAGTAAATGTTTTTTTGAGTGTTGGTCAAATAAAATTCAATTTTTCATCGCCAACGAGTTGCCAAATTTATTGGCATCCTCAGGGTAATGAAATTAACCGAACATACGTATTCGTACTAATTTCATGGAATCGTCTACCAGTTACTCTACAGCAGCCAACAAATAATCAGATAATAATAATGACAATTACTGTGTATGTTCAGTTAATTTCAAAGCCCTGATGATGGCAATGAAATATTGAATTTTATTTGACCAACACTCAAAAATTATATATATCTAGATGATTCCTCTTCGTGACCTCTTCTTTATGTAATTAATTTTTTCTTTCACTAGATATAGGTCCTTATGAAAGAGTTCCACAAAGTTAAGCCAGAAACGATTTGTTTAAGATATAGTTCCATTAATTGCTAAGTTATTTTATTTATCTTTACCAACGTTTCACATTTTTGTATATGCTTCTTCAGGGTTTAGGTAGAGTTCCTTCTGATTTTATTGTATAATGATAACTTCGTTGCTATTTATTGTTTTCAATAGCAACAAAGTTATAATTATACAATAAATTCAGAAGGAACTCTATCTAAACCCTGAAGAAACTTATATAAACATTTGAAACGTTGGTAAAGATAAATAAAATAATGTAACCAATTAATTGACCTATATCTCCTGACAAAATATAATTATAAAAAACATATATCTACAAAAATAAATACCAAAAACTACCAAAAAATCACATTTTATGACATTTAAATATAAAATGTTATAATTTTAAGAACCAAAATCAACAAAACAAATGAAATATTAAAACATGACAGAACCCCAAAAAATCTAATCTAACCCAACAAAAAGCCCAATAAAAAAACAGGTTTTTTAGGTTTTTTTTTCAAACACGCGATTTTCACAACACTGCTTTTTACACGCTCTTAGACTGTACCTATTATAACAGAGCGAAATATGGTCATTCCCGATGCTTAAATTCAGCGCGTGCTATTTAAGTTATATGTATATCATTTTCTGAGAGCCGAGATTTGTAGAAATCACTTCACGTACTGCTTTGGTGATTCTTATGAGCGACCATTAAGTAGGGGAGTGTCCAAATCGATGATTCGTGGAGTGAAATATTGGCTGAATTGATCGCGTTAATATGAAAACGGTGGAGTCGTCTATAGACGAAGTGCGTGCAATACGACGACGTTGTGACAAGGACCCGGGTGTATCCTGCGTGTCCTGCCTTACTCGGAGGAATTTTAAGTGACGGTTTTTCTAAAACAATTAGTTCCCCCATGACGCATGTGACCAATCAACCAGGCGTAGCGGAGTTTTCCTGCTGACGTCAGGAAATTCAATTGTTAGGGGTGACTTGCACCCGAAGCGTATCCAATTTTGGGGCAGTGTGTCTCCATAATGGCCGACTGGAGGCACGTGCACGGAATTAGCCGCATAAATTATTCTTGTGATAACATCACTCATTGGAGGGCTCTACCGTCAGTTTGATTACCGTAGTAATTCTGAAGTTACCAATGGAGGATATATTTCGACGTGAGAATCATCCTTTGGGAGATTAAAAGCTGCGCTTTCGTAAAGTATTGTTTTTTCTGGGCCCGTCTTTTGAAGTATGTATTTCTTTCAGCAAGGATCATAAAGAAAGAGGATATGAACACCTTTGGTATCTATATTAGTAATAACAAACGTTTATTGTCGTAGATAACTGATCAGGCCTTTTAGGGGTATTATCCCACACAGCACACTTAGCATTCAAAACGATTACGTAAAATATACTACATGTACTATCATAGAGTAACCATACATTTATTTGTTTATTTATTATTAAAAAATGTAATTTAGCCTGTAGCTAGGTGGTAAGGAAATTATGTAGACACATAGTTGTATAATATAACCGCATATACAGAAATTACAAAATAAATATCAATAGTATGACCAAATATAAAAGGAGGACTATAGAAGTTTATGTCACTACCCAAGTATCAACACAAATAACATTCCATTTGGCATCTTATATAACCATTTCCTGAAACATTCAACAGTGAAGTGGAAAGGCTCAAAAACTTCTCCAGGCATATTATTCCATTCTTTTATACCTCTGTTTAAGAAAAAATATTTGGTTGTGTCACATTTTTGACCCAACAACTCCATCTTCCATTTATGGTCACCTCTACCATAGTAACATCCGCATTTAGTTTTAATTTTTAAATCTGAAAATGCAACCTTTCCTGTGTATATCTCAAAGATTTTGCACATTCTAATTGTTTTTCTTCTCTTCTGTAAACTTTCCCATCCCAATGACCTGATCATCACCGTGACGCTGTCGGTTTTATACTTACTCTATGGTATTATGTAGAGATTGGATACTGCTATGCTTCCTACTTTTTTAATACAGGTTGAATATTCTAGAGGATGTATGAAACACGTATTGGATAACGTATTGCATACATCGTACATACATTGCTTACAGATCGTATATACATAAGATCTGGTATCTAATCCCTTCAGCCTCTCCAGGCCAGCTGGATTATTTATACACAATTCGACCCAGATTCCGGTTTAAAATATAATCCGGTCTATGAAGTAAATATTTTTTTCCCTTAATTGCCCATGAAAATATCGGCCATAAAAGGCGATCGCTATGCGAAAAGCTATGTGTTTCAGTGTAAAAGGAGCCATTGAAATAAAAATAATTTTGAGTGGTGCAATGGTTTAAAAGCCGTTTAAACTCCCCTGTTGTTCAAGAAATCCCCTGTTGAAATATGTCTTCTATTATTTTAGATATGTGGATGACGTCGTTTGCCTATGGACAAGTACTAATGGACAATTAAATCGATTTCTGGCACTGCTAAATTCTCTTCATCCTTCAATTTCCTTCTCGGTCGAAAGGGGTGGTACGAGTATTAACATTTTTAGAATTGTCGATCTCCATACCGGAGCAAAAACATCTCAATTGTCCGGAAACCCTCCGTCACTGACGTCACCAACCTTAACCATTCGAATCGCCACCACCGTCATTAACCCGCGGCCTTCCATGCTCTGCTACATCGTCTCACGAATGGCCCTTTAACTGATCGTGCCTTCAGTAAGGAACTTAGGATTATTAAACTTATCGCCTCACGCAATGGCGATGGGGAGGAACTATTAGATAAGCTGTTGTTGCGAAATTTACGAAAAAAATCCATATTAAATTCCAATCACCTTTCCTCCACTTCCCCAGACAAACCTACAAGATGGTTCAAGTTGCCTTTTATTAAGCATTTAAGTTACAAACTAATTAGAGCATTAAATTTGATTGTTTCAGCCTTGACTTCGTGGAAGTGATAGATTCACTTTCCTTCTTTTCTTCTCGCGATTTTCCACCGCCCCTTCTCCACATTCTGTAAGTAAGGGGTCGGTGTACTTAAAATCTTTGCCCAACTCCCAATAGCTCTCGGCTTCAGCCTTGCTATGTGCGTAAAAAATGCTCTTCCTCCCTGTTTTGTCCTCACTCTGCCATGCTCCAACCACCCTGCTCCTCTCTACCCCCTTTCAAACCAACCCAACCATTTTTTGAACTTTCTCTGGGTATATATTGTTTGCACTAAGCTTCAGAATGTGCCAGAAGATGCCTTATTGAGGTGAAACCGGTCGTAGTTTTTAAAATAAAGTGTGGAAAAGCACAAAGTTTTTTTAAATTCAAAGTGGATAATTAGAGTATTGCCTAAGGACAATTTTAACATGTTTTTTATAAACCTGTGTCCATCGTTAAACTCAGTTTCAATTCAAAAGATGATTGGGACAGTTTGGAAAAAGCGGGGTTTTCTCGCTCAAATGTGATTCTACGCTGTGCAATTGTTTCTACATTTTTACTCTCGCTTTCTAGTGAGGGTCGTCCTTCTGATGTAAGGGACGGAGGGAGAAGGGGGGGGGGGGGTAGAAAATGTGGGGAAGAGTAAAAGTACTCCCCTTTTCAACCCCCCTCCGGCAACTGTCCTCCCCTACGTCATCCCTTCCCAAACAACATCTCCATACTCCCACCACCAACTCATCCTTCTACGCTATCAAACAACCAAATTTCATAATAATAAGAATTAAGACGATGCAATTTCCCACAGATAAATTTTTTTAATCGACCCGGGTTTCGATGCACTGCATCATCATCAGATGATGCAGTGCATCGAACACCGGGTCGATTAAAACTTTTAACTGTGGAAAATTGCATCGTCTTTGTTCTTATTATGTTCATATTCCACAACATCTCACCAGATTCCTCCCTTTTTGTACCAAATTTCACATTCGAAAGTCGCTAGTTTTCACATTTAAAACCAGATAAATGGTTGCATGACCCCAAGTACCAGTAAATGAGTTGAAAAATTCAAAACGAGCTTTCTGAAGACATTGCTCTTTGCATAAAAAGGAAATAATTAAGTCAATGACTGATATTTATGTAGCTCGCAGTTTGACGTTTGTTTGTTTGTTACGAAAGTTTGCTCAACTATCATCCCTCCTAACAGTCGGCTAGGTAAAGGCTTCGAATGGATTGAAAAATATCAATAATCTTGATATTAGCTAGTGACTTCAATTATATGTTTTCCAGTATTGTATTATTCCATGTAAAATATTTAACTAGAAATTCATGTCACGTGATATTCACTATGATAACAATTGTATCCATTATATAATTCTCTGTACTCCATACATGATGGTATTCCTCTTTTTATTTTAATCCATATAGTTTTTTTTCAAATTGTCTAAGTAAAATATTTAATTTGGCATTCGTATCACCTGTTCTACCAAATGAAAGAATTGCACTCTTTGATATACAATTTTTTTTCTAAATGACATGTCCCCACTCTGGTAAATAATAAACTTTGAATCAATGAAAGATATGTTATGCAATAGTCTACACGAATTTATGAGCTATACTATACACATATTATGCATAAAACCATTGCTCATTTTTATTCCCGAAATAGGAATAGGTACTTAAGGTAGTTACAGCGATAAATCAATAAACCTAGAATTTGACGTCATTTAAAAAAAAACTCCCATCCTTCAAATATGCAAGTAACTACGGAAACAATAGGATAAACAGATCTCAATTAATGCCTGATGATGGTGATTATTCACTGAAACCCGGGCCGCTTAATTTAAATAAAAGTGGTATTAGTAAAAGATATTCATCGACAAACAATCTTATCCCACTTTTTGGTGAAAAGAAAAAATGCAAAAAATGGAATATCGCCGCGGCGTCTGTGATAGTCTTTCTTGTCTAAAGTTTTTTAACATCTGGGATTTGGTTTAAAAATATTTAATTAGTAACATACATTTTCACTTTTGTTTATATTTTATGACGTTTGAATTATCTGTAATTAAGAATAGCCCCCTTTTGAGTCAATCGATCCAGCTGTTTTATATGGATAAAAGAATGCCGCAAGCGAGAACGTAGGATTAATGCGTTTATAGACGCATGGTCTTTAAACGCGCAGAGCGAACGCGAGAGTAACAAGGCCACGCTATCTCCAGCTGGTGGATTCGTACAAATATTTGCGGGGTTTAGCAGAAATCTCCTTGAATACATATGTTCAACAGACTTGGTTAAATATCTGTTCCCTCGTGCACGGTCGTTGACGCCACTAACCCACTGTCGCCTCAACGAAAATTTTAAATGAGAGAAACTGCGGTCTTCATCCGTCTCCATTTGTGTTTTACCCAGTCCAACACATCTACCTTGAGCAACGGCGCCGCCCCAAGTTGCTTTACAAAAATGGGCAAGATTTTATTTGGCCGCCCCTAGTAAAGAATTTATTTGTCGATTGAGATTTCTTAAGCCGACGTTAATTTGGGGAATGCTCCGGGGTTACAGTACGATCCTCTGTACATTTCAGTTTCCTATCCCACTAGAACCTGTGTTGCTTTGGGTGTTGAGTTAGATGACGGTCACATTGATCAGTGCTACCGATCTAAGCCAAAGCCAAATGGTGATTCTGGCGGCATACATGTGAGATTTGTGCACCAGTGCAAAAGGGACAACATCTTAGCCAAACGCAGGGTAAAAATACATTTTTCCACGCGCCACTTGACGTTGGTTGGAGTAACAACGTCAGATACTCCTATTTACGTCAATGAGGCCTTTTGCCCTGGAATACGCAAGCTTTTCAATACTGCAAGAGAGCTGAAGAAGGCCAATAATTACAAATACCTTGGCTGCGTGGTGGTAAAATCTTTCTCAGAAAATCTGAGAAGCAACCTGCTCATGTTGTGACTTGCTTAGATGATTTACGAAAGCTTTAATTATCTTTAGATCTATTTGTGTCTTTCAATATGGGTAATGAAACTATTAATTCATTCAATAGTATGAAAGAAGTGAAAATAATTCAGCAAAACATACCTAGTATGAGAAGGAACTTTGATGCATTTTTGATCAATTTAACTAATTTAATGTTTAAACCTGCAGTAATTTTACTTACTGAGAGATGGATTAGCAAATGTGAGTTAAGTTTTTATAAAATAAGTGGTTATAAATCGTTTGCTAAATGCACTGATGACAGTAGATCCAAAGGTGTCCTTGTGTATGTACTTGAAGACATTCCTTGTTACCCAATTTCGGTCTCATTATCTTCTGCTGATTGTGTATTGTTAACTTTACACTTTGAATTTATTACGTTTCACTTGTTATGTGTATACAGGCATCAGAGTATTCAGCCTAATTATTTCTTAAATGAAATACAAGGTGTCTTTCAAAAATTTAGTGGTCACCTGGTAATTGTTGGTGATATTAGCATAAATATTTTAGATAATAATTACGTATAAAATGATTATAATAATTTAATGTACTCCTATGGTTTGCATTGTCTGCTGAAACTTCCAACCAGAATAATAAGATCATCTTCGACTTGTTTAGATCATGTGTTAGCCAGAATTGCTAATATGTATACATTTCAATTACTTGCTCATGTCCTCCACGTAGATATAAGTGATCACTCTATGGCTGTGTTCTCTATTGCTCTTATTCATTACCATGGTCAAATTAGAAGTGGTGGTAACAGTAAGCCCCTTAAGTTTGATATAAATTACAATCATCTAAAACATTTTGTAGTCGGAGTTGATTGGACTGTGGTGTTTAATGAAAATAATGCTTCCAAAGCTTTCGAAATGATTCTTGAGAAGCTTACTACTTGTTTAGAATTATCCAGTTTTTCTTACAGCACTGCAAAAGATTCCGCAAAATTAAAGCCCTGGATGAATAATGCCCTGTTAGCACAGGTTGACAGAAAAAAATATTTATTTAACGTCATCCAAATTATTTAAAAAGATTATTTATTTCACGTCATCCAAATAACTTTAGCTCTAGAAATGAGTACATCAAAAGTAAAAATAATCTGCGAAAAAACTTGAGACAAACTTCAGAGAATTATTACATGAATCAGTTCCAAAAATTTCGTAATAATTCCAAAGAGAACAATGGAAAATATTTAAAGAGTTGTCTGGTGAAGAGGCATCAGGCGAAAAATGATTGTCTCTTCATGTAGATGGTAAAGTTATAGCTGAAGGCACAACACTGACCAAGGAATTTTATAATTATTTTATTAGTGTTTTTGAATCAGCTAAAATTAGGCAACAGGCACACAAAAATAAACCAATGGAAAATCTATGTTTTTCCAAAAGTAGATGTTATTCGTTCTATTTTGATCATATTGTCCCTCAGGAAATAATTATCTTTGTTAATTCTCTTCGCTCTAGTTCGTCTTGTGGCATTG
The DNA here is from genome assembly GCA_963573305.1 of Pyrrhosoma nymphula. Taxonomy (NCBI): domain Eukaryota; kingdom Metazoa; phylum Arthropoda; class Insecta; order Odonata; family Coenagrionidae; genus Pyrrhosoma; species Pyrrhosoma nymphula. The sequence continues at coordinate 52,522,976 of OY754333.1, forward strand.
ATGGAATAAGTAGCAATGTTTTAAAATTGATCATTCATGATATAGCTCCTATACTTACCCATGCATGTAACTTAAGTTTAATTACAGGTGAGTTTCCAAACATATTTTTAAAAGCAGTTGTAATACCTCTTTTTAAAAGGTGATCGAATCAAAATCCAAAACTATCGGCCTATTTCAATGCTTTCAACCTTGTCAAAAGTTGAAGAAAAGCTTGTTAAGCACCGGCTGCTTACCTTTTTTAATGCGGGTAATTATTTTAGTATTAATCATTACGGGTTTAGATGCAAAATGGGAACCGAAGATGCCTTGACAAACTTTATGACTAATATATATACCTAACGAAATAAATGCAAATAGACGTACTGGAGGATTATTTATCGATATAAAGGCCTTTGATACGTTGGAACATGGCATTTTACTAAATAAGATGCATGTTTGCTGGTATCCGTGGTGTAACTTTATATTGGTTTAAATCCTATTTGTCTGAACGTACTCAGTGTGTTAGGGTGTTATTAAATGGAAAGGGCAATAGAATGCCATATTGAAGGGGCAGTAGAGGGAAGGAGGAGAATGGGAAAGAGGGGTAAAAAGATATTGGATGGACTGAATAAGGGAAGAGTATGGTGAATTGAAGAGACTGGCTTTGGAGAGGAAACTGTAGGAAGAGAACGCCAAGGACCTGCTGAATGGCAGAGCACCCATTGATGATGAATATAAATTCAATTTTCACGGAAAATGGTTTATATGAAGAGAAAACTCCCGCGAAATTTATTAACAATAAAATGTATGCATATTACCGCCTAATTATGTAGTTATCAGCTAGTTACAGCGATAATTGAAGTCAAATGTGGTAACTTCGTAGAAATGGTGCTGCAGTCGGCGTCTAACGTTATAAAAAAGTGTTCATTAAAAATATTTCCGTGGAACTATCTTAAAATTTTGTCCCATAACTTATGTTTTCAATAGTTAACGCATGTAATCAGCGAAAGCAGTATATTTTTAAAAGCAATCGAACAAAAAGTTGGTATTTAGTATTTGTTTTGACTCACACAGTCACGGAGGCACAATATAATACGCGTTGGTTTGACTGCGCGGGAAGTATATATTTTATATATATATATATATATATATATATATATATATATATACATGCATAAATAAAACAGTGATACACTAAACAAACACAGAAACACGCAAAAAGGACACTCACAAAATAAAACTTGTACGTTTCGGCGTCAGGACGCCTTCGTCAGCGGTAGAGGAATGATGAGTCCGCTCTGTTCCCTTGGGAAGGAAAGGGCAGAGAGGAAGGAAAGGGGGGGTAAGTGCGAATGGATAGTGGTGGGGAGAGAGAGGTGGCTATTGGGCTTTTAATTCAATGGGCTAGGTTTAGCCCGGGCTTTTCGAATGCTCTTGTCACCCAAATATGGGCGTATTCACGAATTTTCACGTCAACATTACCGGCGGATTGAGGAAGGGCTTCTATGATCTCTAGGGAGAAACAATCGTCAAAATTTTGAGAGTGGGAGGCGGTATGTTTGGAAATGGGAGCCCGGGCTAAACCTAGCCCATTGAATTAAAAGCCCAATAGCCACCTCTCTCTCCCCACCACTATCCATTCGCACTTACCCCCCCTTTCCTTCCTCTCTGCCCTTTCCTTCCCAAGGGAACAGAGCGGACTCATCATTCCTCTACCGCTGACGAAGGCGTCCTGACGCCGAAACGTACAAGTTTTATTTTGTGAGTGTCCTTTTTGCGTGTTTCTGTGTTTGTTTAGTGTATCACTGTTTTATTTATGCATGTGCATCGTCGCCGAGAGCGATTTTCTACCAAGACATTATATATATATATATATATATATATATATATATATATGCTAGCAACAAGGCGTTGAGGTTGGGGAAGGATAGGAAAGTAAATAATTGGACACTCACAGGCAGAAGATCAATGACGACACCGGTGTCCACTGCTTAGGGGTAGCTTTCGGGCTAAGGACCCTTCTTCAGCTGGAGGAGATTCACTACTAAGGAGTGTCACACTGGAGTTAGGAGTTTAGGGTATGTCTTGGTACGGGGTTGGTTGTTGGGGAAAGGGGATTGGTTGGAAGGAAGTGCAGGGGGGGGGGTGGAGTGGGAGGGGAGGGAGCTAGCGAAGATTGAGTCCGGGAGGGCAGGTTGACACTCCTTAGTAGTGAATCTCCTCCAGCTGAAGAAGGGTCCTTAGCCCGAAAGCTACCCCTAAGCAGTGGACACCGGTTTCGTTATTGATCATCTGCCTGTGAGTGTCCAATTATTTACTTTCCTATCCTTCCCCAACCTCAACGCCTTGTTGCTAGCATATACTTTTATATTTATTTCCTTTCCTTTTATATTTATATATATATATACATACATACATACATACTGTCTACCACCGACGATGATGATATATATGGTGGGAGTGTGGAGATGCCGTCGGGCAAGGGATGACGTAGGGGAGGAGAGTTGCCGGAGGGGGGTTGAAAAGGGGAGTACTTTTACTCTTCCTTACATTTTCAAACCCCCTCCGCCCCTACGTCAGAAGGACGACACTCACTAGAAAGTGAGAGTAAAAGGGGGAAGAAAAAATATCAAACAGAGAGCTGCTTTAAAAGGGGGAGGGTTGAAGAGAAGTGGGGGTGAGAGAGAGATAGAAGGGGGGGAGAGGGTGGAATAAAAAGAAATTAATTGAACGGGGACGTTCCGCATACCCTTTCACTCCTTCACACCCCCTCCGTACACACAACCTTCCCCCTCCCACCCCCCACCCCCCCATAACCCTCCACAATCCTACTCCCAGTGGTCGCCCGCCAAAATGCACCGTTTTTAGATCGATAGCAGACTCAACACTCCCCATCTTTACGTCGCGTAAAATATTCTATACCTGTATGTGTGCAGCGAATGTCGGAGAGATAAAAACGTGCAATGATAACTTTCATAAGGAAGTTCCACCGCGACTGTGTGAGTTCTACTTCAGTGAGACAAATACTAAATTCCACATTTCTTATATATTGTAAAAGAAATCCTGCTTTCGCTGATGGAATGAGTTAGGTACCTATATAAACCCAAAATTAAGGTGCAAAATATACAGATTATTCCACGAATATATTTTAAATGAGCACTTTTTCTAGCCATAGGAGCCGACTGCAGCGTCACTTCCTACGAATTTCAGCATTTTGACTTCAATTACTGCATTAATTCCCCAATAACCAAAAAAAAAGGTGGTAAGAAACATATATTTTATTGTTATTCAATTTATCTGTTTTATTTCCTTCTTAAAAATAGATTTCCTCGAAAGTGGAATTTACATTTACGGGAAAATACTATTTTCCCCATGTTTTCGCAATCGCCCATTGAACAGCATGTAATTTCAAGTTCAATTATAGAATAAAATTGCGTGGAAAGGTAGGTCTTATTTTGTTGTTCAGATCAGATAGAGGACAAGTTTTTCTACAAGTAGATAAAATATGAATGAAATGACATTTAAGTATCTTTTCCCTTGTCATAATAGTCCATTTTCAAAGTTTATTTTTAAGTTTAAGCAACTATAAAAAAATAAATATTGCAACTTTAATGACGCTGAAATATAGTTGTTAGTAACTGAAATTCTCAGCAATTAACTAAATATCCGTTTATAAGGTGTTGACATGACTCATTTTATCACGCTGTACGCTGAAAACGTCTTCAAAACAGAAGATTTATTGGTGATTCTGTAAACGTTATTGCAGTATTTAGTTTATTATTAAGGGTAGTAGAGAAAGCATATGAACTTTAGACTTAATTTCTGACTAGATAAATACCTTTTCTCATGAAAAATGGCTGGTATTTGTGACGTAGCGGAAGAAATTATAGAAGGGAATCCCTTTTGTTCAATTTTTAACTTCCGTGTATGTTTTTAAAATTAATTTACGTTTAATGGGGTCTGTTATTTTTTTTACAATTTTTGCATGTTAGCAGGGCTTTGTCGCCGAGGTTTTGAGGAGTAGCTCTAGTTCCGGCTCCAGCTACGGTTTATTTCTTAGCTCCTACTCCACCTCCGCTCCGGCTCCAGTCGAACTTTTCGTTCCACTTGTTGATTATTATTTAAAAATGTCCATATTAAATTATTTCCCAGGGTATACTTATAGTAATAAAAAAATTATTCCCTGTTAACTTAATATTAGTATCTCCTGCTTCGCCCTAGCTCCGGTTTATGTAACTAAAGAGGAAAGTAAATAAATTAAATTAAAAGTTAATCCAAATTGTTAATATAAGCTAAGGAAAATAGTTCCGGTTTATTTCTTTGTTCCTGCTCAAACTCCGCTCCGGCTCCTGTCAAACTTTTCGTTCCACTTGTTTTTCGTTCCACTATTATTTTTAACTTGTTCATTTTAAGTTATTTTCCAGGATTTACTTATAATAATGCAAAGTTTGTTCCCTGTGTCCACTAACTTACAATTTTATTTATTTATTTCAATTGTTTTCATCTACTATAATAATCACCGATGTGCATATGTATATGTCAGTAACTTTCACACAAGAAATAGACGTAAAGCTGAATCTTCATTTGGCTGCAGACCTTTTTTTATTTGCAAAATTAAATTAGAAATAGTGGTTTTCTGTCATTAAAAGGTATCAATAGAAAAAAAATAGAATAAAGATTCTTTCCTTCGATTGATTTTTGTATTCCGGTCGAAATTCCGAAATATTTGCTAAAACGTAACGATTTCTCGCCATATTTTAGCGTTTTCGAGTCATCGTCCCCATGACGACCAAACTTATTGTTTAAGTCGAAATTCCGTGTATATCCATTAACTCAATGATTCTTTGTACTAATTAGATTTGAATGGTTTATTACAATGTATTATTGTTGATTTTTTTACTTCCCGTTGATATTCAACGGGCAACTTCACTATTTTACTTATAATAATACAAAATGTGTTCCCTGTACTAACTAACGTACAATTTTTATTTATTAATTTCAATTATTTACATATAACAATAATTAGTTGGAATAAATTGAGTGATTCTCACTCGCGTTCTGGTTATTAATAAAAAGGTGAGAACACTATTGTGACGCAATGAAAAGTACCTACTCTTGATTCTATAGAAATTCTCAACTCATTTAACGTCAAGAAAAATGAAATTTATTTAAATACCTTGGGGCAAGGATATCCGCTTCGTTGACTAGGTTATTTCAAACTTGGTGATCGAAACCGGAGCGGGAAACTTATACAGTTTCGTGCTCCGGCTTAAGCTCTGGCTCCGGCAAAATTCGGAGTCCAGAGTAGCACCGGTTCCGGCTCCAGCTCCGAAGTCCTGCAAGTTAGCATAACTATACTCTAGCAAATGGTCCCCGTGATGCATGAATGAAGGGCCTATCTTTCACGAGTAGAATTGTGGTTAGCATTAGCCGTATTGCATGCGAAGTGCCTTCCACGAACGTTACTTAATTTTACACAAAAGTATGTACATTCGCTAAAATAGCTGGTATGGTGTGTATTTGACGGTCAGTGCATGCCTGGTGTGAAATCAACCCCTGCCACATACCCATGAGGTAGCTTGCTGGTCATTGCATGGATATATGCGAAGACGATTGGAGATTTCAAAGAGATAGTTTCGAAAGCCTCTATTCTCATGAAATTTCTCGCGAGAATAACACCATTGAGAATGAGTTGAACCATAGAGTAAGTATATATTTACTCTATGGTTGAACGTACGGCCTAATGTCGCTTAATAAAGAGTACTTTAGTACCCTTTTATAAAATCCCAATTTACGTCTAGCTTAACCAGGAAAGATGTTGATGAGAGCCAAGAGAGATTGGTATGATGGTGGCAGGTGAAGAAGGGTGTAGGTTTATGTTGCCCCGGCCTATCCACCACCCCAAGGGTATACCAGACCTGATCTGTATTATGGGAGAGTGTACCATTCATTGTATCTTTTTGTTGAACCTAGAGTCCTTTGGACTAGGTTCTAATAAACACATTATTCTATTCTATTCTATTCTATCTATAAGGAAAGTGAATAAAGAAGTCTATTATTATTATTAGGGTAATCTGCCGGTTAAGGGAAGATTGAATGAAAGTGAACAAATATCCTACTGATTTTTCAGGCGGTGGCCTCTTATCTTCTTAAACGATTTAATCCTACCTCTCTTCATCCCTTGCATAAACCCTATTATCAATCTTCCCCTTCCTCGTTTATCCTTCCTTCTATCTCACCCTTATGAATCGCCGACCCTCATTACCTCCTCCAACCACCTACTTTGCCTCCTCCCAATCTCCTCCTCCAAGTTTCTTCTCCTCATCCACTATACCACGCACTTCATCGTTTGTCTTGCCTTAAGTCTATTTCAATTTCTTCATTCTCCTCCACACCCACATCTCAAACGCCTGCAGCCTATTCTCCTCATCCTTTCTTAAAGTCCATTTTTCTGCCCCACAAAACGCTGCACTCCACTTTAAAACTCTTCGCCAACCTCTTCTTTATATCCTTACACAAGGTCCCTATCATCAGCTGTAAATTTTGTGAACTGGCAGTTATGAGTTAATAACTCAAATCACTTTTATTTATTCATTCATTAACAAATGTTTTCGCTTCTATTTTTGTATTCATTGATAAATCTTGTCGCTTTTATTTGATTAATTGTAACGTATGTTGTCATTCAGGTTTCATAGAGTTCTTGGTTCCTTAGTGATGTGCTGTTAAATGAAAAAAAAAAAAAAAGACATTTTTACAGGAAGATACATTTTGGAGTAGGATGGTTGTGAGATAGCCCGTAGTCCTAGGTGGGAGAAGAGAATAATGAAATTAAGACCAATTATCACAATACAAGCTTTTGTTGCCAGCGATGGATACTCAGAAGTCTTTGCTGAACGACGTCAAGCTACCTCCTATTGTTAAGCGCTGCTCCATTTAACGCTAGTCCTATTCTCATTCTCCTCCTGTATAAGGGAAGTGAAAAAGAAAGAATTGGCGATGGATAAACGATATTCCGAGAAGTGAAAGGGAGCGGTTTTAAGGGAGAACAGAGGGGGGGAGGCTGAAGGGGAGGGTTTTTGGCGGAAGCTTCACTTTCGGATGCACGTGTGTGATGCAGGGCTAGGGGAGAGGGTGAAAGGGAAAGGGGTCTCGGAAAAAGCAAGGGAGAGAGAGAGAGTTTGTTGGGGCTGGGGAGGAGACTTGGCAACGTCGCGTCGCCTGGGTGCAGTAGTACGGCGTCAATATATAGTCAGTCTTCCCTCCTCCTCTTACTCCACCCCCTTCCGCCGTCCACCCCCCCCCCCCCCTCCCCCAAGTCGTCTCAACCCCTCCCCCCAACATCCCCCTTTTCTTTCGCTGCAGTCTCTCAGAGTCACTGGCCATTAATGGATTCAGACTAAATGAGGAAAAAGTACTGAAAAAATGTTTTGAAAGCTATTCGACGGATAGATCTAAGTTTTTCCAAACTCCCCTTTGCATTCTATCCATGATTTCTCCTTTCCCTTTAAGGTTGTTTGAGCGAGATAGTTCCTTAGTCATAATAGAGACCATATTCGAATTTTATTTTTTAATTTAAGCGTCTGTAAAAAAAAAATGAAGTAAATATTGTTTTATCAATGGCGAAAAAATATAGTTATACATGACGGAAATTCGCAGTAATTAAATAAATATAACCACATCAGTCTCTAACTTGACTCACTTTTTAACGCCGTACGGCTAAAAAGCCTTCAAAGCAGCAGGGTTTTTAAAAATGATTCTGTAGAAAGTACTGCGGCGAGTAATTGGTTAAATTTTATTGAGAGTTGAGAAAACATAAAAAAACTACACACCGTTAGTTTTTTGACGAAATCTAGGTGTTATAAATTCCTATTTTTTTCAATATTCTCCATCTGGAGCTCACAGCCGAAATCTACCCCATGTAAAACAGTTAATAGTTTTAGGCAAATTGCTCGAGAAGTAGTTCGGCAAGGGGTTAATATTTTGATATCGTTAAAAAGATGGGAGTTTTTTCTTTAAAATGACGTCCAATTCATCAAATTCTAGGTGAATTGATATTTCGCTCAAACTGTCTTAAATTCCCTCATCAGAGTAAATCTAAAATCATAGTGATAGTATTATTGATTGTTATTAGTGGTGATCTACCACTAGATGTAGGTTTAAATGTAAGTTTACATTATTTTATTGATCTGTCACAGCTGAAAGTCTATCATATCATAGCTCTTTCACAAATACTAAAGTAGATATGATCAATCTTATCTGCTTCAGTATTTATTACTTTCCAGTTGTATGTATTCCAGGAAGTTTAATGCTTGATTTTTAACGTGATGATGACGAGCTTGGTCAAAGCCTAGGTCGTATTGTGTTAATAAATCTATGTGGAATAACTAAGTTATTCTTTCAATTTACAATGTTAAGCAAATTGCACCAAGTCACACCTGAGATAACGGAAAATTTTAATAATAATAATTAATGCCTCCCTTAATTTCGTGTAAATTTGATAAAAATATGATTTATCCCTTCTTTTCCGCTTACCCATTAATTTCCCTTTCATCGATTCCGTCAACACCCCATTTCCTCATAATACGCCCTTCTTCCACTTCTTATACCTTCTTTTAATTCCCTTTAAAGAGTTCTTACTACCGCAATATCAACTTGGTTTTTTTCTTTTGTCTTTCTGCCTACAACCTCAACTTCATTGATGCTGGCTAATGTATATTCACTACTCAAAATGATTTAATATATAATTTTAAACTAGAGGCCATCTACCGGTATGGGTAGGTTTAGGTGGAAGGTGTACCTATATTAATTTTTCACAGTTGAAGATCATTGTCTCCATGCAATATTTGATTCTTCTCCTCGTCATACGTCCTACCATTCTTCATGAGCATCACACGTCACGAACAATAACTCAATGTACTTAATAGTTTTTAACACTGATGGAAAGATAAATTGCGCACATCTTACACAATATAGTCGCATCATGTTTGTTTGTGTAATGTATATTTCTTTTTTTATTATCATTATTTTTTTATTACTTTCATACTTTGTGTACTATTTTTCCTACGTACTATTATATTTAATTTGTTTTTTAAACATTAAGTACTATATCAGTAGGATTTCGCAACTTTTCACACTTGTACGAGTGTTTTTTGCCGTGTTTTTTTTTCGTAAAGGATGGAAGTATAATAACCCTCGCGTTTTTCCAACAATTTGGAATACTTTCACACACCATAACATCTTTGATGTTTAATGTTTTTATATTGTGTATATATATATTTCTTTCTATTCATTCCTTGAATTGTATCCTTTTTAAATCTCAGATTTCAACTGTACCATGATTTAACGTGACAATCATACTCTTTATGTAATTATATTGACGAGGGGTTTGATGGCAGAAGGGATAGTTTTGTCTCAATATCGCCCAATAAAGACCTTTTGTTAATATTACTATCCCCACAAATGAAAAAGAAAACTTTCTTTAACTCCACCAAATTATTTGACTGTACTACTAGTTTCGACTCAGTGGCGTCATGCACTGCACCTCTAATGGAATCACCATTGAGTGTAATCCCCTGGCAGACTGACTAACCAATGCTTGATCATCTGCAAATCTCACTGATTATATCAGCTCCCCTCCTACCTTTATTCCAACCTCCTCCTACCCCCATGCCTCCCTTACCATTTCTTCTAAATACACGTTAAAAATCAACGGCGATAGTTGGCACCCCTGCCGCACTCCCCGTCCTATCGTGGCCCATCCCGATTCTCCATTGGCTACCTTAACCTGCGCCGTCTGGTTCATATAAAAATCCGAATCAGACGCCTGTCCCTCCAATCGACCCCTAATTTCTTCAGCACTCCCATTAATTTCGTCCAGTCCACCCGATCAAACGCCTTCTCGAAATCTACGAAGCATGCAAAAACACCCTGCCCATACTCTAGGTTTCTTTCTACTAGCGTCCTCATCTCCGCTATAGCGCCTCGCGTTCTCGTCCCTCTCCTAAACCCGAACTGGTCGTCACCCAGGTATTCATTTGCCTTCTTCTCTAGCCTTCTGTTTATAATTCTCAGAACTACTTTGGCCACGTGGGATATTAAGCTTATTGTCCTATAGTCTTCGCACGTTTTCTGAAAGGAAATAGAATAGGTTCACGTGCGTATGGACAGTATGAAGAAGCGTTGGGCATAGGCTGCGATGAAGAAAGAAATTGTGTTGGTGGATAGGGCCACCCATATGTAAAAATCTATCAGAGTTTTAATCTCTTATTTGTGAACCTAACTTCGCTGGTAGATTATCTCAATATCAATAATGCCTTTCCTTATCAGGGGGGTGCTATATTTTATGTTATAATGACTAAATCTGTGGATTCCATTAGAAATATTTCCGGTGAAGAATGATTGTTGTGCCATGTTCTGTCTTCGAGGGAATCTGATTCACTTCTGAACCTTTTACGGGTCTCTTTCACGCGTAGGCGTACCTAGAAGTGTCTGAAGGGGAGGGGTCACCCCCCCTTCCCCCTTCTGAAGGGTTATGGAATACCCCCCATACAGGCACGTAGCCAAAAATTTGCTTCGGGGGGGGGGGGTCTAGCTCACAGGGGGCTAAGTCTAACTCAGAGCATGAGTGCCCCTTGGCGAAAGGCAGTCACCGCTTGGGGAAAAAAATTTAGGGGGGGGCTAAAGCCCCCCTCCCCCTGACTACGTGCCTGCCCCCATGTAAAACGGGGGGTCCGGGAATTTTGAAACATATACATCTTAAAATGACGTTTTCAAGGTGTTCTATTATGTTATGGAAGGTGATCTATAGGTGTACTATTAGCATGTGTTAAACACATAATTTTTACGTTGTTTTTATCAATTGGGGGGAGGGGGGTTACAATCCCCATAACCCCCCCTGGATACGCCTATGCTTTTACGCCTCTGTTGGAACCGGATGGTCATCCAAGATAGCCGTTCTAATAATCGGTTTGTAGTAATGTATTCCTGAGCGTGTTTTCCTCTTATAAAATTTCCTCCCCATTTCCTGTCCTTAGTGGAGGAAATTTTCATGCTGAAAAATATTATCGCTCATATCTTCGTTTCTCTCTACTACTGCTGAATTGGCAAAATAAATTCCAATTCAATATTTTTTTACCAATGCACTCCTGAATGCGCTGTTTTGGGAATAACTGGTATAGGACGTTATAGGCTTGTAGTAGAAGCGTAGCCTATTAATATTAGCAGTACTTCCTGAGGAATTACTAAAACCTTACCAACTTAAGTCAAAATATTGCACTCCCCAAATATGTATTATTTCCTCCCTTTTTGTATGGTTTTATTATTAAAATCCAAAGGTTTTTTTACTGCCAAGACTGTGGGTACACCGAGGTAAAGTAGGATATGTAATGTAAAAGATGCGAATTTACAGGTAACGTTTCATTAAAAGTTTAAAGATAATGTGTATTCCAGGAATTGTTAATCACTTCCTTAATGTCGTCTTAAGTCCACAAACACTATCTTCATCCTTTCTTTTCCGCTTCCCCATTCACTTTAAATACATCGCTTCCGTCAACAGCCCACTTCCTGGGAATACGTCCTTCATCCACTTTTTCTGTCTTCCTTTAATTCCCTTTAACAAGTTCTTGCCACCGCAACATTACCTAAAAACCCATTGGAAACCCATGGTCTCATTGATAAAACCTATTAAATTAATGATACTGTAGAATATCGATGCTTGCCGTGAATGAAACTAAAATAGAAATATTAAGGGGTGAAAATTTTCCATTTCACTATTTAGCTTATCCACATTATTTTTATTTGGAAAAAATAAAAAGATTTTGAGATACAATGTTATACCTAATATTCTGGTGAAGCATATGGGTCATTCCACGCCACTTTGGGCAGAAGTTGACCCATGACCTCTCAGATTTTGATGAAAATTGGTGGAATTGGTTGCCTCACCAAATAGCAAATAAAAATGTCAGCGTCTTGCGAAAATCGAATAAACAGATGAATTACGCACATTTTACAAAATGGCTGTTTTCAATTGCACGAAATTTTCGATATCATATATCACGGGGAATAAACTAGGTAAAAAATCACTTGATGGCTCATTTCCAATTAAAATTCTTTGAAAAATCTTAAATTTCGGTATGAATAGCGATCAAATTATAATTTGTTTAAACAATTTAATGCTAAACAATAAAAAGTTTAAACGTTTTGAGTTCTTCACATTTATCTGTTCTCATTTTTTACTTGTTGTACCTTGTAATATTATGGATATTACATGCAAATTTTGAGAGGTCTTTTTCCATTTAAGAGAGAAAATGTTTTTTAAATTTTCCCCTGCAACGCCCATTTGATGTAAACTTACGAAGATAACTCCACTTATGCATAGTTTTTATCTCTTATCTATTGATTTCATATTTCCGCGAATCAGATCAACGGCAGATGAACTTAGATAACAAAATTTATTGTGAAAATTTGATACCAAGAACTTCTTAAATTTCTTCCTGTTAAAAACTTAAGGTATGCCATTGTTAAAATGACTTTAATGTGATTTTATTCATATCCTGACTAGGTATAGAAAAATGTATGATCAATGTGATGTGAAATTCCAAGTCCTACTTTTGCACACCATTTTTTGTTTAAATTGAATATGAAAATCATACTTGTGTTAAATGCGAGATTGAGTGAAGTATGAGGAAAAACTTTTTTTTGTTAAAAATGCCAATTGAGCGAAAAACGTTTTTTTAAGCGAAAAAAAATCCATGGGAGTTAAATAAGTATAAAATATAGGGAACTTAGTATTTTTTTACAAAGGTTCAGAAGAGGCCAATTAAAATGATATTCCAGAGTTAAAGACATGATTACGGAATTCTGAAAGGTACTTTTAAAGGTTGCTTACTTCAGTGCTAAAAATCGAACTGAATTCTGTATGCTTAACATTATATAGAGTCGAAATTATGTATGAAGTATATCCGACGAAATAGTCGAATTTGATTATCAGTACTGGCAACAGAAATAAGTATGATAGATTTTCCATACAATTATTGGATTCGACGACCAATTTACAAGCAAACAGGCGAGTGGAGTGTTTCGAATGAATATTGATGGTGGAGCTGGAATCTAAAATTGTAATTTTATCGGCTCTTCAATGTCCGAATAAATGTGGCTGATAATTATAGTTCATCAGAACTGGTTAACTGGAGCTTCTTTAGATGTTTTGTAAACAATATGGTACATATACCCAGACAATATGGCGCCGTTCATTTAGGCGTAGCCTCGGAGATATACCGTAACACTATCCCCTCCTTTTTTATTTAGTAGGCCTACGAAAATCGCGGGAAATGCGCTTCCTGTGTATTTCTTATGGTAAGGTTCAACAAAGAATTATTTCTTGTCATATGCCGCATTTCAAGGGCCACGTTAGTTTCATAAAAAATATTTATGCACTTTGAAAAGCATTCGTCTTATTTTACCTGAACTTTTTAAGACAATTATTATTCGAAAACGGAAAGAAAAGTTGTCGACACGAATTTTAATTCTACTGCGATTGCGGTAAATATATTTCCCTCACATTCAATTGATCGACAAACACGACCTGAAACCAAATTGGGTAGATTAAGGAGACAATTTGATTCAATGTTATGCAGATAATAAAAGCACAAACGGACACTGATAACTAAACTTGGTTCTGAGTGTCATGCGATGCAAATTCTCAATGGAGGATGAAGACGTCCTATACTTCAAATAGTCTTTTAACGCTCCCCTTCGTTACATAACCAACTTCTGTTCTCATGGTATGCAAAGAATTATTTGTTTATGGACATAAAATCAAAAAAATGGCAAATAGAAAACTGTTAACCTTCTATACGCCTCGTGTAGTTATATTGTGATAAAATTACATTACAACGATTTATGAACTTCTGCAGCTATCGGTTTTGATGCATTACCTCATTTAACAAAAACTTACGGTACTAACCAAGTCTTATCTGCCATAATAACCTTTTATTATAATTTTCTCAATCATCTCCGTAAGAACACACACGATTTTAGGCCTACTATTTGAAAAAAGATGACGATCGAAATTCGAGTGTCCAGGCGTGTATATGTCGGAGGCTACGATTTAGGTTGCGTAGTTCAGCAAACGCCCGGACAGAGCTGATGCGCACTGAAATTCAGAGTCCTCTGAATTGCCATTTAATAACTACAAAATGAAAGAGTAAAGTTGAGAATGCCACTCAGAGGACTCTGCTGAGATTAGCTTTGGTCCTTACCATATGTATAGGGTACAAGGACCTTGAAATGAACATAGTTTAAACAGTTTAAACTCAGGCTCCGATGCAAAGGTTCCGAATACGATTCCTAATTTGATTCCGACTTTACCGCGCCAGTTTCATTTCTGACCTTAAGTTCGCGTGAAACAGCCTAAAAACAAGACGAAACATTGAATATATGAGAGTATATGGTATGAATCCCACAACTGTAAGTGGAGTACAGGGCAAAATCAGTGCTGTCATAATTTTATTGACTACATTGCCTCGCAGGGAACGTGAGAGACAGTAAATTACTTCTTGTTTTCGTTGGCAACTTCGCCCGAGTATTTACCGTCGAACGCGATAACAAGATAGCCGATGAAAGGATTATGGAATCCTGAGCTCGAGATAAAATTTCGCGCTATCCGTAAATTTTTAATAGAATTTCCTTATCTGGAAGTCAGAAAGCTTTTTTTTCGTGATAAGCTAATGGTTAATGCTAATCACTCGCGAATATAACCATGAAAATAAGATTATAAAATCCGACCAAGAATATAATGATATCTTTCCACAGGATTCCAGGCACAATATCTTTAAGAATGCTGTTTACCTCACGGTTTTATAATCCCTTTGGCAAAATTTATGATCAAATTTTTCATTGCAAAAGCGCTGGAATTTTTTTAAACATAGAAAGTGAGGATGGCAATAAAAACAGGAGAGCGCTCACTGGAACAAGTAGTGGAAATTAATTAGTTACATAGCACACTAAAAGAAAATGGACATTGTAGCAAATGCATTAGAAGGAGAATTGCGGTAGCTAAAGAAATGTTTATCAAGAGGAGGGAGCTGATGACGGGATCTTGGGTAAGGGTTTAAAGAAGAGGTTGGTGAAGAGTTCAATGTGGAGCAAAGCGTAGTATGTTGCAGAAGCGTGGACTCTGCCGAAAGATAATGAGGATATGCAGGAGGCGTTCGAGATGTGGGGAGATGGGGGCAAAGGTGCCGTGGATGGATAGGAAGACAAACAAGCAAGTGCTTGTTACGTTGGGTGAAACAGAGTAAACTTTAGGAGGAGGCAGCGTAGGTGGTTGCAAGATGTGATGAGAGGCTAAGGGTAGATGATGGTCGTGATGGAAGGGAGGATGTTGGGTAAGCGGGGGTGGGGAAGAAAGAGAATAGGTTATATGGATGGGATGAAGAAGGGTAGGATGTATGCTGAGATGATGGAAGAAATTGTGTTGGTAGGTAGTGGTCTGCCCCTGTAAAAATCTGATTTTGGTGCTCTCTTCCATTTAAACCTACCTTAACCGGTTGATTGCCCTTAAAATAATAATTTCTCCACACACGAGCCTTGTGTTCGAAAAACGCGACCGTTTTGTAGTGCTGTTTTTTTACATTTACAATAATGATTTATTGTGAACATTAATACTGGAAAAGAAGGCATTCTTCCTGAGGAAGAGTCTACCATCAGCCGACAACAAAAACTTGGAAGTTAGGAAACATTTCACAAAACTTTATATTTGAAGTATGCATTCTTATGACGGTTAATCCTGGGCATTTACAGCAAAGTAGGTTGGAAGTAATGGGAATTTGTTATCAATGATGAAGTGGATTGAGAAACTTGCAAATCTGTGGCTTACCTTAATGTAACCAATGTGATACCTCGTGGTATCACCCGGCATTTTCCATGTGTGCCTACACCTGGGGTGATGTTTAAATGAATGTCAGTACGACATACGAACGCAGTCACCTTGAATTACTCATAATCCAGTCAAAAAGGATTTGCAGAGGACATGGAAGAGGACAGAGACCAAACTTCAGGGATGTGTTTAGATTTTATAAGTGGTAAACGTAGTAAACACTAAAAGTCCCCGGACCTAGGAGGTGTGCGGGGAGAAGGGGGAGGCGCAGAAGGTCACTTTTTTTGTTTTTTGCTCATATCTTGAAAAAACGGTGCCTGGTAGCGAAAATATTATCGGATCAAACATTGAAGCTATTTAAATGTAATACAAAATAGCTCCTTATACATTAATTTATTTTCTCCGTAGTTATCGAGATATATGCTAGCGAAAATTGTAAATATTTGCAAAACGCTCAATTTCCTCCCGTTTCTTGACATACATTTCCTTCTAGCGGCTCAGCCTTTACTTTTACAGCAAAGTCTTCAGTAGCGTAGTTGTAGAGAATTATATTATATTTAAAATGAGATATACTGTAATATGTTACCTTCAACTGGTCAATAGTTACAATAAATTGAAAATTCTGGGGAAATTCCAGACTCAGGTAAGAAAACCGCACGTCGCTCTTTCTCGTTTTCTAGGGTTGTATATTGTTAATATAGCTATATGGTGTGTTAATATACATAAATGGTAAGAAAGTGGGTGTAATGAACTAAATATACAGTAGGCTTATTTATATTCACTTTTTTCACACTATGTGCATACATATTGAAGTACATGCTGCCCCACAGTGGTGCCAAATAAAAAAAAGTTGGCTACAAGTCATTTTTTCAACTTCCTACGATGAAGTTCGGTGAGCTGTTTCCGTATTCTACAGTAGATGACCCACAATTTAGGCAACTACGATGATAATTGTACTTCTCATAGTAATCTGTGGAACATTTTTACCTTCAACTGGTCAAAAGTTACAGCAATTGGAAATTTCTGGAGAAATTCCGAAATTTCTCAAGGAAACCGCACATCACTCTATCCCGTTTATCTATGTTTATATCTTATTTATAAAGCTATATCGTGAGGGTTGGAAGAAGACATTACAGAGGGGTGCATTCATTGGCGGCTCGTGGCCAACAAAAAGGGTGTTTCACAAGTGTTAGTTCGCTTCCAACAGTACCACTACACATAGAGTGGTAAGTATTCAATGGTACTTACAATAATATCAGCATTGTCAAAAACAAATTAATTTAATGATCATGTTTTCAAGACTGGTTGAGCATGGATCATTAATTTCTCAATCTTGGACTTACTAGTAGGATGAACAAAATCCCAAACTTGCGAGAGTGTTAACCAAGTTTTTAGATGCAAATCTTCTGTGAAGTAGTACGGAGAGTCTACTCAATATTGAGGACAGGAACGTACGCAGTCGAAGCACAGAGGTAATGGTGGGTGCAATATTGATGCATTTATTTGTGTGATACGGTTATGTGTTAGTATCGAACGCTTAACTCTAGATGTTCTGCCTAATGATATTTTTTTCCCAGTCACTGCGGCCATTAATTCGTCCATGGAAAACTGGCAGTTACTGATTTCTTCCATGCAAGAACAAATTTCTTCCATTCCTCTGGAAATGGAGTTATCCCACTATTTCAACTCGCACAGCCCTAAAGCATCTACGCTCCCTTTCTTTATTTCCTGTTAAATATTTTCTACCGATCCTGCCGTCATCATTGTCCTTACGTTCCAAGCTCCTATTTTTACTGCTGCTTTCCTCGTCCTCTTTTTCTTCTTCCAATCTCTACTGTTCATTGAATCCTCTGATGATGATGTCGTGCAAGTATTTCGTGTGATGTCGACCGCGGAGGTCTTTCCTCCCCAGCTGCCGGGCATGACACCCGCCCTAGTGGGCAGGGTCCCGTAGTTGCCAGGATTCAAATCCCTATGATTGACTTTCATGTTCTGGGTAACTGACAGTTGAGTGAGACTCCCAGCCTCGCTTCCCAACGGTATATTTTCCGTGACACATCACGTGAACTACCTTTTGTCTGGTTCCTACCCTTCGACCAATTTGGCATGGATGGCCCAACCAGGAGCAATAGTAATTTCTCATGTCATTCCAGCTCTAGAGGACCCCGTAAGTCAAGGTTGTAGTCCATGTCAAGGTTGTAGTTCAAGGGAAAGGAAAACAACAGTGGAAGGAGGAATTAATGGGAAAAATTACAGAGGGAGTCCAATAATGGAGTAGGTACATCAGACGAATTATGAAGGACGTCGAAGTGAAGAACCATGTAGGAATGAAGGGACTGACCTGTAGGAAAGAAGAGTGTCTTAGCTGTAGCGAGCCAATTTTCAGGTTGATGCCTGTTTAATGATGATATCGACCTAAGTCATAAAAATATCTTGTCGCGATAGTAATCTAATTAATTTCATTTACGTCATTTTTACCTGGAGATAATGACTTTAGATATTGACGTCATCTTATTGACTATTCCTAAATATACTATTCTTATCCCAATCAATAATATCTGTCACACTATCGCATACACAATGGCATTCTATCAACATTAGGTGATATTTCACCGTTTTGATAATTTATGTTTCCTCGGTTCCTCATCGGTGCACATCTATTCGTTATGAAATTAAGAACATATTATTAAACCATGAGGTACGCTAGTTCATAGCTTCAACGCTCAATGTTTTACAAACATTGGACCATACCTTGACTACCTTCTTTGTAATTCACTCAAGCTACTCTGCATACATATTTACTCAGATGCCGCAAATCGTGAGAAACCATTTACATCATTACACTACTGGGTACCTACGTATTATTTTACATCTTGATATTTTCCTGTTCCATTCTCTCCAAGTAAGCTTTTTTAGTCTCGCATTCTTCGTTGGCAGAAGAGCTGAAATGCCTTTTTGCAAAACTATATTCTCTTGTTTAATGATGCAAATCTCACTTGTTGCATTATACTTTTATGATATCGCTATAGTTTACATGTCAAGCATGATTTTCGTAGCGTGATATCAAAAAGAGTGTTCGCACTATGTTGATCATACCGACGCACCGTGTTGAAAACTTCTTCAACGAGATCGTAAGGAAGGATATTATCGTATTTTTATGTAGTTCAGTTCCTTCAAGTCGTTCACTAAATCGATAGCTTTAAAGAAAAGTTAAAATTCTACAAATGTAACGTCATATTATATCGTTTTGAGAATTTGGTTTACCTTAATTAATGATTGTAAACGCCAACCGATTGAGAGAGGTAGGTACCAGTAGGGTGACACCGTCTCATGTTACGTGATTGTACGGGACGGGATGAAGAAGGGTGTGATGCATGCTGAAATGAAGACATAAATTGATCCCTGTCATCTACAAATACCCTGCAAGCCACCTCAAGGGTGTGTGGCAGGGGTGTCTGCTTTCGGGGTAGGTAAATTCAAAGAGTATAGTCCAGGGGTGCCCAACTTTTCTGTATATAAGATCTACTTTTTATCTTAAAAGTGTGTCACGATCGACTTATTGTCATAGGCGTAGTCTAAGGGGGAAGAAGGGGTGGCAAATGCATACTATGTTTATACACTGTTTCAGCATAAGGTGCATTCCAGCGAGGTATGGGTAGATATGTAAAATATATGTTCAAAACTATTTTTTATTTTTAAATCACTTATTAAGTTTTCCTGAAGAAAATAAATTTCCAGACCCAACTTTTGATAGCAGAATTCCGTACATGCAGTACCTAAAAAATTCGATTTTCCGACACTTTTTCGAGATACATTTTTACTAACTTAAAATGCAATTTAATTATTTTATCAACTGCAATGTATAAGTTGTTGTACTATTTGTTCGTAAATATAAAAAAGTTGTTATAAAAATGCACAGTATGGCTGATAATTTGATTACAATATTTCACTTTCTCGTTTTTTTTTGGGCCAAGAAAATTTATCATGAGAGAATAATATGACTTACTTTTTGCTAATTTATCAATAGCTCGCTAAGTACACCTCGTACTGAAATATAGATATACGGCTTATCTACCTACGTAAAATGAAACATCAACAATAATTATTTAAAGGGCCAAAAAACTCACGTCCAGGGGAATTAAAAGAACATGGATAATTATTAACAATATTTATTAATTCAAAGTAGCCACAGATAAATACAGATTTAGAATTTACTTTGTTCCCTTAACATTAATGGAAAGACTGAGTTTGCATGTCTCTAACCAAGGAATCATAATCAGGTGTATATCTTGACAAAGATAATAATAATGAGTCTTCTGTATGGGAATCAGTCAGGACAGAACGTTGTTTAGTCTTCGTTAGCTTCAAGTACGAAAATGCCGATTGGCAAAGGTATGTAGATCCGAAACAAGAATAGATATATTCGCTACATTTGGTGACACTGGGATATTTTTCTCGGTTGACATATTTCCAAAAATCTTCTTCAGATTTTCTGGCTTGTAAGTTTAAGTCAGTTTGTAAAATTATAATTTCATTTTCTAATGCCTTTTGATCCATATGAAATATGTCTGAAATTTTTTGGCTAATGCGTTTCACACTTAAATCTTTTTTAAAAGGAAAAGATATAAATTCCAACATTTCTTTAATTTTTTCAAAATCCTGGAATCTTACCTCAAAATCTTCAATTACTTTCTGGATTTCCGCGACGTATTTGTCGATTTTATACTTAATATTTTTATGTTTTTGTAGGTTATCCGCCATATTTGGAAAATGATTCAGATTATTTTGTTGCAGATCTTCTATTAGCAAAATAAATTTTGTTTTATATGCGTCGATGCAGCTGATCACATCAATTACTGTTTTATTTTTACCTTGTAATTTTAAATTTAAATGACTTAATATTGAAGTAAAATCGGTAAGAAATGCCAAGTCATTAAGCCAAGTTTCATCATTTAAATTTTCACAGTTTCCATCTTGTTCGTGAAGAAAATCTATAATTTCAGGCAATAAATCACGAAATCGCTGCAGAAATTTACCTCTGCTCAGCCATCGGACATCGGTATGTAGTAATAATTCAGGTTGGCCTACATCGAGCTGCAGTTGGAAGAGACGCCGTTTGAGGGAACTTCCTCGAATTGAATTAACAATTTTAAATGCAATGTCCATTACTTCTTTTGTGTTTAGTCTCTTACTAGCTAACACTTGCTGGTGAATTATGCAGTGATAGCTCAAAAAGGCTGGGAATTCATCTTCAGTTCGACATAGGGCTATAAATCCATTTTTGCAACCTATCATTTCAGCTGCGCCATCCGTTGTTATTGAGACTAATTTGAAAAGTGGTACTTTCAAATCATAGAGCAATTTTTTAAAGGCTTTGAATATGTCGACACCTCTAGTCCTTTCCTTCAAAGAAATCATACCCAACAATTCTTCTTTAGATGTAAAATCCTTAAAAATCATACGAACGAAAACAAGTAATTGTGCTGTATCACTTATATCTGTTGATTCATCACACTGAATGGAAAAACAAGAACATCTATTAATATCATTAATTAACTGCTCTTTTACATTCCCACTCATCATTTCAATTCGTCGCACCACTGTGTTTCGAGACAATTGTAGATCTTTAATTGCAGCAACAATTTCACTCTTGTTCTTAAAATCGTTAAAAAGTGAATCTGACACTTCCAAAAATATTTCCTTTACAAATTCACCGTCGGAAAATGGCTTGCATTTTTTTGCTAAGAGATAGCTTACTTTGAATGATGCAGTAGTTACTGCTTGTGACTTCAACCTTGGCTTTTTAAAAACGCTTTGTTGATTTGTTAATCGAGTTTTAAGATCCCTAACTTTATGTTTTATCAGTTCAGAATTTGGTGGATAATCTGTTTGATACTTGTTATGTAAAGCTAAAAAATGTCTCTCCAGATTACCCTTCTTAGCAATGGCTACCGAGGTAAGGCATATTAAACAACAGCATTTATCATTCACCATTGTAAAAAAAGTAATCGAGCTCCCATTCTTCATTGAAGTGATAAGTTTTAGATTTATTCGGTTTACTACTCATGTTCATGGGTATACTAGAATGCAAAGAAATATGACAATTTAAAGAATAAATATTGAATTAAATATTTTCCTAGAAAATTCAAAAACTCGTGAACTGCGGCAATTATCTCCGTTACATTGAGAGAAATAATAACAATCCTGCATACTACAATCGGGGACAACAATACAAGTATATTAAAATCTAATATAGATATATTCGAATTTACAAGAAGTATGTTAAAGTTACAATATATTTATTACGGTTTACAATACTGACCTCTTACTTTAGATAGAATTACTTTTATTCCTAATATATTTGTAATACTGTCCCTTATTTTTCTCCCAGTGTAATGACCGCAGTTTAGAGATCTGTTGCCGAGAATGCTCACTTATCAAGTAAATAGATAGGTAAGAAAAGCAATTTAATTTAAAACAAAGAAAATGTACTTACATTTTAAACAGAAGAAAAATTTAAATCCAACGTGGTCACCGAGGATAAATAATATTGCTTAATAATGACACAGTTAATACAAAAGAAAAGAAGCTACCGTATGGCACTACCAAATATTCAAGCTGAATGACTGTGTTCTTCGATGAGTCGAGTTGTAACTGTTGCGTTCGCGCGTTGTGCCCGGTGACAATGTAACACATAAGTCAATATGTATTGTGCTGGGTGAGCGGAGATAACAGTGTCTGGCTGTCAGAATTCTAGGTATTCATGAACTTGGCAAGTTCCCAGAATACATTCAACTATTACTACAAAGTTTTGTCTTCTAAAATCGCTTCAAAGTCACGGGAGTACACGGAATTCTGCCCCAGACATTGCGAGAGATCGACGATCGACCAAAATTGGCCTCGCGATCGACCGGTCGATCGCGATCGACTTGTTGGACACCCTATAGTCATATCCGTTAGCCCTAGAAAACTGGCTCCCGTTTAATAGTGTCCTCCATGATGCCCTATCCTTGCATACCACTTTCTATTCTCTTTCAGTCATGCATTGCTTCATACACTGTCTCCTATTCTCGAGATTCCTAGCATTCCTCCTTTTTAGAGTCTCTTTTACCTCATTCACCCGTGAATTTCTTGGTCTACCCCTTTCTCTCACATAATTCGCTCTACTATCGTAAACCTGTTTCGTAGTTCGACTCTCTTCCATTCTCGCGACATGGCCAAACCAACGAAGCACACTCCTTTCATATATATGTCCATTACTGAAGTATCCAACACACATTATTTCATCACCCTCTCATTCCTAACCCTGTCCATTCTATTTTCCCCGCAAATACATTTCTGTTATGTACCCCATTCTCACTGCATTTAACCTTCTCTATTTACGATTTTTACTCTCTCATATAAACCTACTTTAACCGGTAGATTACCCTAATGATATTAATGTAATATCAAGCTTATCACATTCTTTTGCACTGCTATGACTGGATTTAAGTTATATGCTCATGATCAATCTTATTTTGCTATCACTGTACGTAGATAAGTGATTTTCAGGGATCGGGAGGCTCTTTAGCACCGTCTATCGTTGTGTCAATGACTCGTTAATTATTCTCTGAGTCTGCTCCCACCCGAATTTCCTGGTCGCACTACCCTATGTGGGGTGCTTACTCTCGTGATCCGGATGCATTTGTTGCATAATGGAACACTCCCAATCATTAATGCGTGTTGTACACCGAAGACGGTGAAAAATTCGCCATGAAAAAATCATTTGACTTGACCGGGATCAATCAGGAAAAATCGGGATCATTAATACGTGAGTGAGTGCATGCACGGTTTGCGTATTATTTTTTCGCTCGCTGCGGCGTTGCAATGTTTCCCTTTCCGCCCTCTCCTCATGGCCTCCCCATATCACCTTTCTCCTCCCCACACCCTCCCCTTAGGGTGGTGCGGCGGGCGGCCTCGTAAAAAAATAAAAATTTCCCCCAAAAAAATTTGGAGCGTCTCCCGTTGCACCGTTGCAATATTTAGCGCTCGCGCTTCAGCGGGAGTTCGTGAGGGGAGATATATCGGGATCGGCGTCTTTGCAGAGCTCTTTTGGGGAACAGATGCATGCATACATAAATACTTATCCATCACGCCATGCTCTTTTCAGAATCGGCACAGTTCAAGAACTTCATTATTAGGGCTTATGAAACTGGCTCTTCTTTAATAATGGGGAAGAACACGCACTATTTCAAAAACTACTTGTATTTGAAGTACGTATTCTTAAACATACAGAGTAGGGATGGGCAAAAATACCGGTATTTTGTAGTACCGGTACTTTTTTTTTAAATCCGGTAGTACCGACCAGTATTAAAAAATCGGTACTACCGACGGTATCGGTACTAAAAATACCGGTATTTAGACAGCGCTGCCATCTTGAGTCAACTAACGGAACTAACTACGAAAATATACTAACTACACTATATTTTCAAATACTCTCGTAATATGTCTTTTTTCAAATTTACATAACCGGAAAGTTGAGATATGTTTTTATCATTGTTGATATAATAGGTAAGTATACATTTTTGACGCATGCCAAACACCAGACAATCAATGATTTTGAACCATATAAATACAAATATTAATTCCGGTATGTTAAACGTTAGTGCGACCGCAAGGATTGATCACTATTTCAGGGGATTTTACCTGACCACAACATTAAAACAATACCGACCGTTCTTCATGTGATTTAAAATCATTCCAACAAAAAGCGACGAGCGCAAACATACAGCGCAAAATAAAATGCATTTACTGAATAGCCGATGTTTATTCCCGATGAATGTTCATTAAAAATGCCGATGGATGGAAATTTCTGTGTACTTTTTGGACTGATATTATTACTTTCCGAAATACCGGAACATTAGGGTGACACGCATGTTAATTTCTAACTAATTAAAATATTAAATCAATCACATGCATACTGGTATTTTTTCGTTGGTACTACCGGGTATTATTGCTTTTTAATACTCATTTAAAAAAATATGGGTACCGTCCATACCTACAAGATGTCTACTGCCGACTACTTGGCGCCTTTAGTTAAAAGAGTGGGACAATACCGGCGCTGGGTTTCTCTCTACCCTATGAGTAATCCTACCTGGAGATGGGCCACTCTGAAAATTACCTCGGTAATTTTCGTAAATTACTGTGGTATTTTTCGTAATTTACCGCGCCCTTCGAAAATTACCGTAATTTTCTAGATAATTCACCAATGTTTGAGAAAATGTTTCATACAGATAAATTCCCAACATGTTCTTTTAAGCCAAGTTCACATTTCCTACGTGTTTAATAATAAATTGATGGCGTGCACAACTCATTTTTGGAATATTTTACTTAAATTATTACATTAAAGAGTAATGTATTAGAATAATTTTCTTGAAAATTTCTCATACTTTAACAAAAGAAAGCCAGAATGCGTGTTGCTGCCGTAGTTCTTTTTACAATTTAAAAAATTTCTAACACATTAATGTTGTAGTAGGTATGGTTTAAACATAGTTATTCCCTTCCTATTGCTATTAGCTTTCTTATTTAACAATACATTTTATGTTAAACACTTAGAACTTAAAAATACTAGAAAATTACGGTAATTTTCGTAAATTACCGCAATTTACCCTGGTAATTTACCTCAGAGGTAAATTACGGTAATTTTCCCATCTCTAATCCTACCCCTACAAAATAGACCACCTTTCGTAAATGGCTCAGATGATTTTGCTTGTCGGTCCCCTCTCATGATACTTACAATTTCGAAACTTGCATTCGACTTATATTCTCTGTTTCCGCCGGTGTCAGCTGTTGGGTTTATTTATAAAATAAATTGGATATTTTTCGTATGAACAATTCACCGCGAATGAACAAGTCAAGATGCTACTCTGCTCCGGTCATGCTACATCTCGAATAAGTGGCGAGCATTAGGGAATGCTCGCCTTCACAGAATGATAAATTTCGCCAATTAAATAAAATACAAAACAAAGTCGCAATCTTCGTTAAAACTGGTACAAGCTAACAGAGAGTGTAGCAGCTTGATGGAAGGACTAGATTGGGAGCCGTTCGGGACTCGGAGTCAACACGCTAGGCTCATGTTATGTACTTGGAAAATTCTCATCTTGCAAGTTTTAATAAGACATTAATGGTGTTTTTTTAGCTTCCACTATGTCTCTAGAACAGACAGATGCGAAAAATTAAGAGAGATACACCACCGAACTGATAGTTACAAAAAGTCTTACCTTTCACGTACCATCTATACTAAGTATAATATATAAAAACTAGGTTTTAAAAGGCGCCCGGGGCGCCCACTTATTCAAGGAAGATATTGTAAGTAAATGACACTTGATATCATGAGTTTATTCCCAACACTAAAACATTCTTTCTTAAATTAATTTATTTTGTTTTTAAAATAAATTACTTACTTTCTTAATAAACTCTTTCTTAATAAAATAAAAATACATTCTTTCTGTTTATTTGCGGGAGAGAGAGAGAGCAACGTACAGTTTTCCGTGCGAGAATACTGCTGTTTGGAGTTGAAGTCTATCGTGGTCAAACGACTTCACTCTGACAAGTGACTGACCCTGCGACTTGTTGATTGCAATCGCATATGCCGGAATCACTGGAATTTGTCGTCGTTGCAAGATGAAAGCGAGCGTTGTCTCAGTCGGAGACAAATCAGAAATGATTCTCGCTTTTATGAAATTTCTTGCAAGCAGTTGAAAAACGGTATTTTAAAATTTAAGTGGCTGTGGCTCCACCTAATAACGGAATTTCAAAACTTTTGTGTGTCCATCTTACAGCGTTCCTGAGTCAGTGAGTGAGTGACAAGAGCTTTTCTTATTACGATGTCGTGTTGTCTGTTTCTATGTTCGCTACTCTCCTCTACGAAAAGTACTTAACCGATTGACCTGAGGTTTTCCATGATTTTGTTGTACATACTAAGGATTGCTCTAGGCTAAGTAAAAAAGGCCTCAGGGCCACAAGGACCCTCAAAACGTCCCCCTATATTTTACTCCCATAGTAAAAGCATTGGAATCAGAGCAGAGGGTTCTTTTCTTTCTTTTTGAAATTATTTGCAATCAAGACAGAGGATTTCAACTTTCACTATCGGATGAGAAAAAGATGAAGCATTTAATTCTTGCCACTGATTTTGTTATACGATTCGTTTTTGCTTAAAAATTAATAACGTTTTCAGTTCCAAAATTATCAATTTTTCTCAGATTTCAGAAATAGCATATTTCCTTGGCAACCCGGTCAACGGCTATGAACGGGAAATTTGGCCCGGGCCTAATATGGCTTACATTAAATTAAATGGTCAATATTAGCAAATTCCAGTGAGCTTTCAGTTGGGGTATTTTGTACCCCCACCTCTCCATGTGCGCTTAAAGGAAACAATATACTTATTAAAATACAAAGGAAAGCTGCGCGATTCGTCAAAAACTGCTACTGGCGTACAGACAGCGTTACACAGATGTTAAACGAATTAGGCTGGGAGCCGCTAGAGACCCGGAGGCTGCGCGCTAGGCTTAGATTGCTAGAACAATTGAGAATAGATATCTTTAAGAGCGACACGGAGAACATCATATTAGAACCCCACTATATTTCCAGGTCCAACAGAAACGATAAATTAATAGAGATATTTTGCCGAACGGATAGGTATGGGAATTCGTTTTTCCCCCGAACAATAAGGTACTTTAATAAATGCTAGGCGCTATTTCAGTACAGCGTTTCCTTTTTATATGTAAACGGCTGGTGTCCTAACACCCCCCGCCACACGCCTATTGAGGTGGCTTGCGGGGTGCTATGTAGATGTAGAAAGGCTTTTGCATAGTACCTGCATTTAGCACGTCACATTGATTGTCATAAGTAAGGCCCATGGGTATGCTTAGTATAACGCTTACTACGTAGAATTTTTCACACTGCTAGACCCCTGCGTACTACACCTATTAAACCTTAATACAGTCCTACAGCTCAAGAGGGATGGTCGGGGTTCCAATGGGCTCCAGGTAACTACTTTCTATTAAGCCTCGGAATGAATGAAGTAATGAGCTGTTTATCATGAAATTTTGCGAGTAGGAACATCATAGTTGTTTCAAATAAAAATTCGAATATGGTCTCTATAGGTATTGGAAAAATAATCTCGCTGGAACTGGAATCTCGCGAACCTGGAATATATTTTTAGTTTTACTGCTTTGAAAATAAAAACTTTTCAGTAAAATAGCTAATTAGTTCATTCTGCATCATTGTGTGACATTAGGGGCAATTTTCACTTACAATTAGTAAAAAAAACTAAGATGAGATATGAGAAAAATGAGAGAGATGAGATATGAAAATGTGTGTTTATTTCTCTACTATATTATTCTTTACTTTAATTTCTCTCATTGCGATTCAACTGTTATTTTTACTAGTTATTGAATATAACAATCAAAATTCGAGACACTGAGACATATCGATGTCTGGAAAACAATAGGTGGATTCAGTAGTCGAAATCGTCAGGCGACATTACGCATGGAAGCTGCTTTCATAACAGTAGCCTTGCAAGTGGCACTTCGACGTGTAAGCACGGTCTTCTGTGGCAGTATGGATCGATAGTGGTGCTAATCGACTGCGGGTCGCACTTGCAATGAAAATAACCTGGCTTCTGCAAGTAGCATTTTGGATTCTGCAATAATTTCGCATCACCTACGGTGAAATACCGGTCAAGTGACTGCAAACTGGGATTGAACATGTAAACACGGAATACATTTCCTAAAAGAAGACTTATTGTTGCGCATGTAAATATTTATTTGTGCTGGGAAATGTATTAGATGTTGAAGGAGAACACAAAGGTAAGAGTCATGACTGTTCTAGCAATATGAATATGAATAGCAATTCAATATGAATTAAACCAATTCTCATTCTTGATACGCTTTAATGTATACCTACAACGTATTTAATACAATTTATATATATGTATTTAATGTAATTAATACAAATTTATAAAATCCACAGATGACTGTAGGACTCGAATAGAGCGATGTACCAACGTAATTACTGCCGAAATCAGGCAATTTTCGAAATAATTTCATTCATTGTTTAATTCCGTCATTGATTTCTTTAAGAGAAAGCCGGAAGTAAGGTGTAGTGAAGAATGATTCCCTGCGAGTAGAGATACAATTCCGAACTCTGCTACGCTCGCTACTTCCATACAAATCAATTCCCTTGTGTAAAACCGCCTTAAGTCTGTGTTAAAACATGATCCATGTGAGAAGTTGCACGACGGAATTGCCTGCATATGGCCGATTTTGAGGAAGAGCTTACGATTACATGATACATTTTTCCGCCGAATTAGACAATTTATCTCTCCTTTCCCACCCCATGCACCGTTCGATCTGGTGTGTTGGCCCCCCTGTTTGTCCGCGCAGGCAATCTCATCGAACTTAGGAAGCCTTAATATTCGTACCCACGAGTCTTCTGCAGAAAAGCGAAGTCATCACTCTCTGGGAGGCGGTGCTGTATAATGCGTTGCCAGATTTCGGACGGAAATTCCTCTCTCGTGTCTGTTTTGTTTTTCGATTGAGGCGCACCTTTGAGTAAAACGTGAACGTCATTCTTCCTATTTTGTCGGGTGCTAAAATGTGACCGGTGCGATTTTTTAATTATATATTAGCTTTAAACTTGTTGTTTTCTGAACTTATTTCACCCAAATATTCTAGTTTGGCACATATCATTTTTAAACATTAGTATCATTTTTAAACATTAGTATCATTTATACAACAATATCGATTAATTTTACCTTAAAAGACATCATTACCAAAGATTCCGCTTGTATGCGTATAATTTCGTGGAGTTCTAATAACTTTCCTGTAATAGCACATTAATAGATACATTTTTTTCGCGTAAAAAATAGCTCCTAGATATATTGAATGTGAATATTTTTAAAATTTGTTTCACATTAAATATAATTGGAGAATTATAGCATATGGACGCTATGAACAGAAAGTGCAACGTTAGTAGGCGTTCGTCGATAAGTTAGTCTGTGTAACCTCCATGACCTGAAAAATGTAAGTAAAATTGAAATAATTTAGTATCTTAAAAATATTTTTATTTGTTATGGGTGAATACCACGTTTCTTGAGGATACTGAAGGTATCAAAAACTTTTATTATTATTAAAATTTTTGTATACCTTCACTCTTCAGTATTAAATTATAAAAAATATAAAATTAAAAAATTGGAAGCAATGATGAATGCGCCAGCCAGACCCCAGCGCATATATACTTAGTGGTTAATGTCTTACCCTGGCGAAAATGTCCCGGTTCCCGGAGCGTAAACCGAGCGAAACAAAGCTTAAATCCGCTTCAGGAAGCGGATCCTCGCTTGGGAGACGCTTCCTTACTTCTTCCTTTAGCGTAAACGAAGCGGAAGGAAGCGACACCTTCCGCTTCCGCTCCTCTCCTCTTCGAATACGCTTCCGTGCTTCTTCCTTTAGCGTAAACGAAGCGGAAGGAAGCGACACCTTACGCTTCCTCTCCCCTCCGCTTCAAATGCCGCTCCTTGCTTTCTTCCTTTAGCGTAACAGAAGCGGAAGTAAGCAACACCTTCCGCTTCCTCTCCCCTCCGCTTCGAAAACTGCTCCTTGCTTTCTTCCTTTAGTGTGAACGAAGCGGAAGTAAGCGACACCTTCCGCTTCCTCACCCCTCCGCTTCGTATAAACATTCATGCTTCTCCACAGAGTACAAATATATTTGTACTCTGTGGAGGTCTAGTCACGCATAAAGTTTTATCAATTCACTCGCCATCTTTAATTGACTACAACCTTGCCACGGTGTACGGACCTGGGCGTTCCAATGTCCCCGATAGGTTGACTGGCAGGAGCGATAATTATTGCTCCTGGAGGAGCATTTCACGGTGGAATCACCTCTATCCATAACGAAAAAAAAACTTTTACAATCCACAGTTTTTGGTCGAAACATTTATGCACAATCCGGATTCCAATGCTTTTGCATCATCATCAGGTGTTTGATTGAACTTATGATGATGCAAAAGCATTGAAATCCGGATTGTGCAATGTGCGTACATGTTTTGACCAAAAATTGTGGATTGTAAAAGTTTAACTTTTAGTTATAAAATGGAATTCCACCAAGTGAATCCTGATCTTCTTTATTTTACCTCTACCCACTTTCAAGGTAAAAATAGAGAATCATTGAAGTGCGTTTTATAGATTGAAATGCTGAAATACAGCTCAAAAGATAATATCCGAGGGCAATAATATTATTTTGTTTCTGTCTTTATATGAAAAATATGCATTTATAGGGAATGTTGCTGTTAGTAAAAATACGAGTTTCGGTCCTGCTCCTGCAACCACAACGCTTGCAACAGGGTCTGGCTGGTCTGGCTGGTCTGGCTTTAAGATCAATTTCCGCTTCCTGCTCTAGTTTACGTATGATTGGCGGGGAAAAGACCGAAGGGAGGACTGCAATTAGACAGGCATTACTAAATAATTCAAAAGAATCGTTATTGTGTACTTTTTACAGAGAAAAATGATTAACTTACGAAATATGTTGAACTTGAACTTGAAGTAACAAAGTTGCACAATATTTCATGAAGGGCATAAAAAATGCAACATTTTTCTGATTAACAGTGCGATGAATTCTTGTTTACTCATCGTCTCTATTGACATTTTGGCCACATGACATACAAGTGCAAGGGCGTAACCAGGGAAAGCTCTTGGGCGGGGGGGCTGTCAGGCTTTTTTTTCAAAATGTCCTGGTTTTTTTTCTTCATATGTCCTGCAAATTTTGAAAATTTTGATCTGGTTTGATTTTCGACACCCTATTCACAGAAAAAATGGGTTACCGATCGAAAACCAATATTTTAAGGTTTAAAATATGTAGATTACTCCACGAATATATTTTTAATGACCACATATGTACAGTCATAGGAGCCGATTGCAGCGCCATTTGCATGGGAGTACCGAGTGACTTCAATTACTGCAGTGATTCGCTAAAACATTAAGAAATAGGTGGTAAGATTCCCATATTTTAATTTTATTCATTTCCCAGGACTTTTCTCTTCCTATAAAGAGTACTAATGAAAGGTTTACAAATGCTTTCTCTTTCAAATTGACGTTTATCTGCTGTACCTAATCTGAGCTATCTCCATAAGAGCCTAGATTAAAATCTCCACTTTCAAGGCTGAATTACTGTCTAACTAGCCTGTAAACCCTATTATTTTCATCTCAGTTAGTAAAACGCTGTTCAAAAATTCTCTATTTTTATTTTTCAGGATTTCTGGAATAAATGACCGTGAGGCCAGAGCCACCTTAAGCTGTCGATTTTTTAGGACTTTCTAGGTGATAAAAGTACATCTAGCTAAACTGTAAGTTTCAAAGCCGTATGCTGAGAGGATGAAATTTGCATAAGAATATTATTTAGTGTGAGCATTGGATTATTGAGGATTGTTTGCGGTAAAAGTTGGTGGGCTGGGATTAGGAAGGACTGGGTCGCGATTGAATGTGAAATGAATGCTCCATTAAAAGACGTATGTGAATGGAGCGTAGAAGAACTTTGTTGGCTTTACCATGCAGAGAGAATGGATGAGAATCTATTTATCTCTCATCTAAGTGTGACGTATATATGCGGCATAAGTATATGTGCGGGGGATGGACATGACGTGTATACACGCCATGATGGTTTTATCCCCTTAAATAGTTGTTTTTTCTTATTATTTAGATGAATATTATTCTTATTCCCTTTCTGAGTACGTTGTCCAAATAAATATTTTTACCGAATACAAAAGTTGTCAAATATGGGTTTTTTTTAATCTTCAAAGTAGAATCAGCTGACATTACCGTAAGCTTCAGTTTTTGCACCAAACACGGATTGGACAAGAATACTTTGTAGGCCAAGATAAGTGGCTAACGAAACAAATTTAATATAGAGGAGTGAATGGTGTGGAAGAATAATGTAGACCAAGAAAGGATTGGATGAATGTTGCGGAATAGACTCTAAAGAAAAAGAATACGCCTTTTTTTCTTTTTTTTATTTAATTATTTATTTTTATCTCATATTGAAGTACATTGGTCACAAAATAAAAGAAATAAAAGACAGTAAAAACATACGGACTATCCACTGTACAAAATATGTAATACACTTCACCCTATATAAAAAATACACATTTGCATTAAAACACAAGGAAAAAGAAAAACCTCAATCAGAGTAGATAGTTTCATAAATATTTTTAAGCTTAGGAGACCCTCTGAGCCACAGCAGGCTAATCAGAAGGTACTCTCTAATGTTAATATAAAAAAATAAAATATAACAAATAAAACAATAAAACGCTCACATTGCCATATTCGCACCGATCAGTATAAATATGTAGTCATACAATCAGTCTCTCAACCTCCCTAGATGTCAGTCCTCCAACAAATACTTCCATAGTTTTCTTTTAACCTCCGTATACATGTTTAATCCATGCATGTCCCTTGGTTATTGGTTAAATAATATAGGTACACTCACCACCATTCTGTTTGCACCACATTCATTAAAATACTTAGGGACTTCATAGTGGTGCACATTCCGTTTCCCCATTTTATGTACATTGTGTTTCAATTTCTTATATTTATTAGAGAAATAATTATCTATAACCAAAATGTATGTCAAAAGCTTTTCAAGCGGTAGTATTTTTAGGGTTTTGTAAACATTGTTTGTATCATAAGAATCTAATGAATTCAAAAAAAGATATGGTATTTTTTTCACAGATTTGTATTTCAAGTCGACCGGTTTCGTCGCATAGGCGATATCATCAGGTTATATCATCGGCGACATCATCACCTGATGGTGTCGCCTATGCGACGAAACCGGTCGACTTGAAATAAAAATCTGTGAAAAAAGTACCATATCTTTTTTTGAATTCATTAGAATGGATTTTCACAAAGTGAAGCCCGAAACCATCGAGTTTATCATAAGAATCTGGTTTCGATGACACGTTATTATCACTTTTTTTGTTGTATGTAAACATTTTGACAATCCGGTTTGTATACTACATAGTTTCATTTTGTGTCTTACTAGTTTTACCACAAACAGTAATGCCATATCTCAGGATGGATTCAGCTATAGCAAAATACATCATCTTTTTAACTTTGACATGTAATAAATCTCTAATGTGATGCATTTTATAACTAACCTTTCGCAATTTACTACGTATCTTATCACAGTGTTCCCTAAATTTAAATGTTTGATCAACTATGATACCCAGATACTTATATTGTGACACTTGTTCTATATTATTGCATTTGCACAAGAGTTTCTTTGTATTTTTATGTAGGCATTTATAGTCATGGATTATTATATGAATCCTTTTTACTTTAGCTACATTATTGTATTGCTAGTCTTAATAATAAGAGAGCGTGTTTGAAGCAATTCATGAGTGTAAGATATGTGAAAACGATATGCAAGGATAGGGCATTACGGAGAAAACGTTTAAAGGAGAGCTCTAAACAGCATTAAATTACTTCTTTTTACTGTGCCTACTCCGAAAGGGAATTGCGTGATGGGTATGTATGTATCATTGGATTGTATAGGATGGGAGGCCACAGCAATAGCGGCAATAGCCTTCAAGGTAATAGTCATGGTAATATTATAAGTTCCATGGTAATAGTGAGGATCTACAGAGAGGTATAATGTCGGCCATATATTATTCTGTCATTGCGCCGGTCAATACCCGTCTCAACTTATTGTCGAATACCTATAATGACTACATCAGTATAGGGTGTTTTTGGGCATTCCTACCTTGAAATTTTTTTCGCAATTTTGGGCGTCCTTGAGAGTCTTTCGTATCCAATAGCAATCGGCAAAGTCGCCCTTAAGTTAACTCTACCGTAAAGTAATTTAATGCATAGGTTAGTCGAAAATTCGCCATTATTTTTCGGGATTAGCGCTGTTAGGCCTTGGAAACTTGCTCTTTTTTCATTGTTTCCTCCGAAAGAGTACTATTAAAAGTCCCTAACCTTTTACGCCTCTTTCGCTTCTGTTATATGGGTGCATTGCTTTATAAACGCTCTCTGTTTCTCAATATTCCTAATATTCCTCATTAGAAAGAGCCTCTTCCACACACGTTTGCGGTTTACCCCTTCCTCTCATACCATTCACTCCTCTATCATTAATCTGTTTCACTATTTGACTCTCATCCAAATATATTTTAAATTAACGAAATACGCTACTTTCATAAAATATGGTATATATATCCATTACTGGAGCATCCAACCCATATTCTTCCATGACCCACTCATCTGTAACCCTATCCTTTACCGTAAACCTCAGTTACCTCATTCCTGCTGCATTCAACTTATATTTATGCTTTTCGTGGAATACCCAGATTTCACTGCCGTTTAGATTAGTCATTGCTTTGATTTTTGGACTATATCCTTGGGATTCAAATTTAGATCGCTAGCGAACTCCGTTATTTTAGAAATTTATATTCCCCTCCGAGAAACTAATGCAGATATCTGTGAAAATAGGAATAGATTGGCGTGATAGGAGACTCATCCGAAACTTATATATGGGGCAGAGGGCTCAGGTGAGGGTAGCTGAGGGTGAATCAGGGTGGGCAGTTATAGGTCGCGGGGTGCGGCAAGGGTGCCCGTTGTCGCCTTTACTTTTTAACTCTATGCTGAGAAAACGGTAAGAGAGGCATGGGAGCAGCTAGATGTGGGAAATAAAGTAGGAGGCCGGCGGATAAAGTCGGTTAGATTAGTGGACGACCAGGCGTTGGTCAGTTGGTCATCGAATGGATTGCTAACTTTAGTAGATGCATTGGAAATGCAGAGCGAGAAATACGGGATGAAGGTTAATAATAAGAAAACAAAAGAATGAGATTCTCTAGGACAAAGAAAGCAAGGCTGGTGATAAGAGTAGGAAGTCACAAACTGGAGCAAGTAGAACAATTTAATTACTTGGGTAGTACGCTAGAAGAAACAGGCCATAGTAGAAAAGACATTAGGAGGAGAATAGCGCTAGCGAAGGAAGCGTTCAATAATAGAAGGGAGCTGATGACGGGGACCTTAAGTAAGGATGTAGAAAAGAGGCTAGTAAAGAGCTTGATATGGAGTGTGGCGTTCTATGGGGCAGAAACGTGGACCTTGAGAAAGGAAGACGAAAATAGCAGCAGTTGGACAGAAAGGAAGACAAATGAGGAAGTGCTTGACATGGTGGGCAAGGAGAGGAAACTTATAGATGAGATCAGGGGAAGGCAGAGTAGGTGGATGGAAGAGGTAATGAGGGGCGATGGTTTGCTGAAGGCCGTGATAGAGGGAAGGATGTTGGGTAGGCGGGGAAGGGGAAGGAAGAGATTAGTTTTTATGGACGGGATGAAGAAAGGTAGGACTTATACTGAGATGAAAAAGAAATAGTAGAGGTAGATAGGGCACGGCACGTGTAAGAGTTCGTTGGATATTCTCTGACTTTCATCATAACCTAACTTTAACCGGTAGTTTACTCGTATAATAATATATTCCCCTCCGTGAAATCAAGGTCCACATGGAAGTTCAGTGGCCTCAGTGGGAGAAAACTTCGCAGTTTGGCGACGAGGTTGCTTAACTACGTTCTGAGTCGCTACGGAAGCAGGTCAGACTTAGAAACGGTTTCAGTGATGCAATCGTGGATTGAACGATGATGGCTTACGAGAGCCAAGTTATCCAAGAACGAAATCTGCGAGAACTCATCCAAAAAGTGCGATCCAATGCGAATCTTATAAAGCATAGTAACACATACTAGGAAGTTTATTAGACTATATTGATGTTTAATCTAGCAGGCGCAAGTGGCCTGTAATGACATTACAAATTATAAATAACAAAAATGCGTAATTTCGAATTACAAGTGCAAAATAATAATACAATACAATGCAAAATTACAAATACATTTATCACAATATCTACTATAAAAATTGCTAAAAACCCCAGGTTCAATACAAAATAATATAAAAAACTAAATAATTTAATAAAAACAATTATAATAATTAATAATTATTATTGTCCCTTCTCTTAAGAGAAAGGAAAATAGGACATGTACCGAGGACATGATTCAACACACAAAGTAAATAACTAGATCGATGTAGCATCTCAGTGCAATAGAATGCAATTTATAAATAGTTCAGAATAAAAATAAATGTATCACCTCATGCCACAATGCTCAGATAAGGTAAAGCAAATGGAAGTTAAAGAATTCACGATGGCACGGGTCACAACAATATGGTTAGGCTTGCGCGCTCTACACATCTGGAACCTTACCATCAAAAATGGCTGTGAAAAGTGCTGTTTTAAACACATTCAGTGACTTTAATAATTTAAGTTATAACGGGAGGGGATTCCAAGCGTGGGTTGACGTGACAAGAAATGATCTATTTGTAGGAGTTGGCGCGATGGAGGGGAGTCTGTAGATACAGGAGGATCGAGTTGTTCGGAAATGGACATCGGGATTTGAGACGGTATACTGAAATATGGTAATAAAACTTATATTTGGAGCATATTCTGATACGGCATTGCTTGTTTTGTCGATTCCCAATGGGAAAACCGAGGATCTTAGAAAAGAAATGTAGGCAACATTCCACTTGATTCTTCAAGCCGATTATGGAATAACATTAGGCACAGCTTAGGCCTTACTCTGGCTATCGTTTCCGGGGTTTGCGTTTGATTTTTGTCAAACATAAGTTAAAAACCGCAGGTAAATAAATGTTCTGTGTCCAGTAGGCCACGCTTTTACCACGCACAAAATCCTTCCCATTGCACCCTCTGTTCTTGCTTCACCTGCCTATTAGCGTTCTATTTCTAGCGTCATCTATTTCACTGTGACCTCCTTGTGAAAAACCAATGACAATAGCAATGAAAATAGGAGTATGAGAGAGAGATAAGAGAGCAATTTGATTCTTTTCTAGGCCCATGACGACACAGGTGAGGGTGGATAACGGATAATCAGGGTGAGCAGTCAGAAGTTGGAGTTTTAGACAAGGTTCCCCGTTGTCACTATTGCTTTTAAACTTTTATTCCGAGGAAATTGAAGCAGAGTCATGGAAAGACACAGATGTAGGGATAAAACTCGGAGGAGATTCAATAAATCCGTTATGACTCGCAGAAGAATATGCGTTAGTCATCCTAAGAATCCTGGGGCAGAAACGTGGACAGAAACGTGAAAAAAGATAAAGAAAGTAGGCTGCAGACGTTCGAGATGTGGGAGTGGTAGTGGATGAAGAAGGTGTGGTGGACGGAAAGTAAAACAAAACAGTAAGTGCTTTGTATGGCGGGTGAGGAGAGGAAATTTCTGGAAGAGATTATGGAGAGGCAAAGGAGATAGTTGGAAGAGGTTATGAGGGGCGAATGGTTGCTTAAGGCCGCGATAGAGGAAATGACGGGAAGAGGAAGACAGATAATAGGGTGCATGGATAGCATGAAGAGAGGTAGGACATATGGCGAGCTGAAGAATTAAAAATCATCATCAGTCCTTGTCCTGCAGCTATAATATGTTTGCAGAGGTAATTTTATCTCCATATAAATGTTCCTTAATCGTTAGATTATTTTGAAAATCTTATTTTACCCAACCACATGCGAGATACTCCTTAGATAATCGAGCTTTTTTACCTGCTCTATCAAGTCCCTCCCACCTTTAAATTCAGTTCAGCCTTTCTAGTTGCGCAATAAATTTGAAGGTTGCCTTTACAAAGTAGTCCCCTGCGGCTGTCAAATATTAGTAGAGCCAATTTTTTTCTATCAAAATCTACTGTAACCGGTAGACTCGTCGTCTGCAATTATCCATCCGAAGATTGGTTTTCTGCAGCTCCCCACTCCACTCTCCTATGAGCGTACCGCTCCCTTCCTTCATACTTCTTCAATTTGACGTTCTTCACAATTCGTCTGGTGTATCCCATTATTAGTCTTTCTCTCAGATTATTTACATTCATTTCTCCTTCCAACATTGTTTTCAATAGGCCATTGTGACAAATAAGTTAGTCCCTTATTCTTCTCAAAATTCCTAGGATAGGTAGGTACTTCTTTTCTCCTTCAACACTTCGTAATACTTCATCATCGGTGATTTTCTCCGTCCATTTCATATTCATCATTCTTGGATAAAACCACGTCTCCATTGCTTCTAACCTCTTCGTTTTTTTTTCTCTGCTGCTATAATTGTCCAGACATCTTTGTCGTACAAGAGCATCCTTCAAAAATACACTTTTAGAGCACTCTTCAAATATACACTTTTACAAACTTCTTCCTCTCATCCATGCTTGTGTTACTGGCTTTGGGTTCACTGGCTTCCGCTAGAACACTTTCTTTGCTTGGGTTATCCTTGTCACAACATCTTACTTGATACTCCTTCGCTGGTAATCCTGTTTCCTCAATAGTAAAATTCATCCGTTTCGCAAGAATTTGCTGAAATATTTGACGGTGATTATTTCTTCTTGATTTATTCCGGAAACCATAATCTTTGTTTTCTTTACGTTATTGATCTTAAAGTTGTATCTATGGAAAAAACATTGGAACCGAGCCCTGGCCACGAGAATGTTTACTGCTTGCGTACATATCTACTCTATCGCATTCACGTTATTCACTAATGGTCAATAGTAATGGCAGCTGGCGCGCCGCATGAGTTTCACTTGTCGTAATTCGTTTTGTTTTCTTTTTTTTATCTCCGAGAGGGGAGTAGTATCGGAGCGGACGTGCCCGCGAACAATGCCAAGGGTGGTGGTGGAGAGGAGGTGGGCGAATGTTTTTCCGCCTCATGTCGTCGTGAAAGTTAGCGCGTGCTTTCCCGTGCCGTGCTGTGTATACTTTCCTCCTGTACTGTATATGCTTCGGCGGGGACACCCGTCTGCTCTGCGCGCAGCGAATCACGTACGTACTCCTC
Organism: Pyrrhosoma nymphula; assembly: GCA_963573305.1. Lineage (NCBI taxonomy): Eukaryota > Metazoa > Arthropoda > Insecta > Odonata > Coenagrionidae > Pyrrhosoma > Pyrrhosoma nymphula. The sequence continues at coordinate 52,562,724 of OY754333.1, forward strand.
TTTCCCGCCGTTGGACTGCTGTCACGCCCGCAATTCGACTTATCCTCGCTCTCCCCTCGTGGCTGAGTGAGATTGGTGTCGAAATCTCGCTCTCGATGGTTTTTTCTTCTCGTCTCGTGCGTCATAGCGTGAGCTAGAGAGAGGCGCTACTTTCCGAGTTAAAAATATTTTTTTTTAAATATAACGGCGTCTTAAAACTTGTGGAAAGATAATTCTGTGGAAGCGGCAGAGTGTAAGCGATGTCTCAATGCTGTATCCACCTTCGCTTTCGCTATGCTCCTGGCACTGCGCAGTGGATGATTTTGGGACGTGGACTACGAAACTTTTAAAATACTGTGAAAAGGAGGAGGAAGGTTGTTAAGTGTGGAAGGACAGTCAGAAACCCTTTCTAATTGTTACCAGCACAAGTTCTTCGAGAAGTGGGATGATTCACCATTGTATACCTGCGTCCCGTTTCGACTCGTCTCACAATGAGACCTCAATATATGGTTCGTGGTAAAGTCATAGCGATGGGTGATATTTTTAACTACTTGCCTATTAGTCTTGCTTGTGTGAGTCATTTTTATATATCCACTGAGTATTTATTCGTTCAATGCTCATTAACCATTTTGTTCTACAAAAAAAATAGTAATACTGCTAAAATATCGTAAGCAAATGTATGCAATGGTTTAAAACTATAAAGTTGTTTGTGCGAACCCTGGGCTGGGGGGATAAGGAGCAATATTGTGTCCCATCTGGCCCAGGTAAATGAAACAAATTAATCAAAATCAAATCGTACATTTTAGGGGAAATAGTTAGGTTCCCCTGGCTAACTCTCACTCGTTGCCTGCCTCTCTTCCCCTCCTTTCTTTTCTGTTATCCCCTCCACTTCAACCTTGCCTTCTTGCCTGGGGGTTAATCATGATTTTTTCTTTTTACTTTATCGTGCAGGGGACCATAACAAATGGTAATTTGCAAATCATCTCTAAAGATTCCTAAAATTGCCAGAGATATAGGACTCTAAAGTTAAATGGACGGACAAACTTCCCATAACGGCCGTGACGTCTATCCATCGCTTCTTCCCTCTTCTTCCCGATACATTCTGAAAGATGCCTAAAAAGGCTTTTGTGAAGATGCCCACTTCTGTCGGAAATACAGAAATATAAAGATTTAGAAAATAATTTGAAAAAAATATCCGTCTTCACCGGGAATCGAACCACGGCCCTTTGATCGATGGACGAAATGACGTCAGAGGTCGTTTTGCGGAAACGGAAAAAATGCAACTCTCTTCGATGATGATGGTCAAAAATAAACTTGGTTATATTCCACACAAATTTATTTAAAACACTCGACCGGTTTCGACCTTTTCAGGTCATTCTCAAGAGTAACTCTTGAGAATGACCGGAAAAGGTCGAAACCGGTCGCGTGTTTTTAATAAATTTGTGTGGAATATAACCAAGTTTATTTTTGACCATCATGTATTCATTCCACGAAGTGAACTCGCAGACCATTGATTTCTCTTCGATTAGTTATTTGGTTATTAGGCCTTGATGTTTCGAAGCAACTCCGTAAATCTATATGACAACCTTTGCAAATTTGATTCCAACGGCAATATCGAACAAGCATTGTAATGATAATCTCCCATTTCAGTGGTATTTGCGTTTGCAATGGTGCAGCTAAACTTGGTGACACTCACTTATGAAGTGAGTAAGTGCGCTCAATAACCGACGATTACCGCTACAGTCATCTTTATGCTACGCCCTGAAGAGACCGGGCTTCGTTGCCTACTCTACCTGACCTCTTAGGGGGTATAGTATTCTATCACCTTGTCTGACCCCTACCTGATTCATCATTCAACACTACACCATGTGAGTATTGGGAATGATCCCTCGACAGTATATCACCCTCCTCCAGACTCGAACTCTCACTATCAGAGTCTGCGAACACGTCGCACTCACACAAGAATTTGAATTTCTTCTTCTCTCAGTAATAAATTCCATCTCTATTGCGAATTTTTCTCAAGGAAAATCTTCTTGAACTTCCTCTCGTGACGTAAGAAACCTTCCATCTGAGAACTGAAGCAGTTGGGAGAGTGAAGTGCACTGCCCACTCATTCCTAAGGTCAAAACAAAACAGAACCCCACCAAGCCAAAGCAAGGGAATGCCTGAGAGCAGTTAAGAGATAAAGGCTCTCTTATGAGACCTGGGATGCCATAAGGGGAGACGGAAAACAGATGCCAACCATAAACACCAAGATAAAATGAGTCTCGTCACAAGGATAAAGAAGCAAGCAGATCAACACAAACCTACCCAAGGATATAAGAGAGTGTTGTTTCTCTTTCTCAATTTCTTTTGCTTAGAGAGTGGTTTTCCATGCAGCAGAAGTGGATGCTTATGAGAGGATGGGAGACCAAACCTCTAAGTGGTCAGCCAAAGTTGTAGATATACAGAGATCGCACAGATGCGGCAATTAAAAAAAAGTCAATTAGTAAAGAGTGTGGGATGACGTTCAGCGCACGGATAACCGCGAATGGTACATCCACATCTACAAAATACCCTGTAAGCCACCTCAAGGGAGTGTGGCAGGGGACGAGTAGTCACCAACATGAATTACACAATGCCCTATTTAAGCGATATGCATTGGCATAAATAGTAGTTCATTGACGCTCACGAACGGCGACCGTCAAACCATGCGGTGGGGCTAATTGTAAGTAGTAAGCACTATAGCTCGTCAGGTGTATATTTGCACAGTGATCTGCTGTCTGAGTTTCCCGAACCCAACGCGCAGGTTGTAGTGAAAACTTTTCATTTTCTGATGGTGTGTTGATACCATTAGTGGCGGTGGTTGGGAGAATGGAACTTTCAGGACATGAAAGCCGTAAGAGAAAAAAGGAAAAGGATGAGGAAAATGTTCAGCTACGAGCTTCTATTTCTAATTTTTTTAGGAGAGTATGTTTTGAATTTTAGAATAATGAAGTCCTGATGCTTGCAGCGTTGGTAATGGCAGTGATGGTAGGTTTACTTATCGGTAAACTTATTTCCTTAAAACTTTGGTGCTGGTTACTTTTTGCACGTGAATGCAAAGAATTATAAAAAATATCCGCGGAGAGTTGATCGTGGTCGAGCCCTTTCTGCGTCGCTAATTAGAACATAAAAGTTCCTCAAATGTTTTTTCTTCTAAAATTTTGTAGAAACCAGCGGGAAAAAACGTTTCTTTTCCAGTTTCTTCTGGTGAAAACATTGCAAATTTTTGGAAAAGTATTTCTAGCATTGACATTTAAAATAATTATTGTCCAGCGTGAATAATCATCTGAGCTCAAATCCCGGTCAAGTCAAATTAATTTTTCATGGCGAATTTCATCCCTATGGAGTATATCTTTGAACCCATGCGTGTGAAAACGTACTACATCATTTCTTCACCGTAATGATTGGAAAATCTCCAAGTGGCTCACTGCGTGTCCACAATCTTGGTCACTCATGAAACCCATAAGTACTTAACTCAATTCCATCAGCCCAAATAAGTTGTGTGACCATTTCTGAAACCAATAAATTTATCGAGCGTTTCTCCGACGCATTAGGAAAAAACGCTTTGTCTTGTAGACGTCATAACACTTGGGGATACACAGATTTGTGTAGTTTCTGAAACCGACTTTAACTCTGTGAAAAAGAGCGTGCTTTATTTATTTTGGCCAGCATGAATTGCCACAAAGTTGTGCCGGAGTCTATGGAATTGGTCAAATATTGAACTCCAAGTGCAAATATTGACGTTAACGATGAGCAATTACAACTTTGTAGTATTTTTACTTATTTTATTTTTCCTCCAAGGTTCAAGGTTTCGAAAAATTAGTGTCATTTATTAAGGTGTCAATTTCATCCCGTTGTTCTATCTTTCACTGTGTAACATTAATCTGTTATTCATTTTCTCAAGTCGGTTTTTTTGTTCTGTTGTTTTCTCTTGTTTACTGAGAAATCACAAAAGTGGGAAAATTCCACGAGAAACATGTTTATTACAACCTAGGATTAGCTTAATACAGCATCATCAGGTGATGTAGCACATGCACCGTGCACCGTGCTGTAATAAACGAATCGTGGGTCGTAATGAACATTTTACTTGTGGAATTTTCTCATTTTTTTGTGATTTCTCAGTGATGTTTCGTTTCCACCCAGTTTCGTCTGAATCTTCTGAATTTGTCTTTTGCTTACTCTGAGACGCAAGTTCATGTCCATTTGAGACATTTTCTCATGGTTTCCTCCCTCCTCCCTATTTTCCTTCATTTTGACCTATCTTATACTCCCACTGCCGCACCATAGCAAACCCACCCGTTCCAACAGGCAAATTAGGGCTCGCTAAATGGGATGTATTACCTTAATGATTACACTAATGCGGTGAAGCCTTGGTTGGCAAATAAAGTAAGAGTGAAAATAGTACAGGGTTATAATTGAACGTCTGAGTGGAAGAACAGTATTATTCCATAATCTCATTTATCAGGAAATTAAAAAAAAACTTTATAACTAAGAAATTTGAAGTTTTACAGAAAAACCTACCATTGAAAATATGTAGATATTTGGACACTAAATACTGTCTGAAAATGGGAAAAAACACAAAATTTTAGTTTAATATTTATTTACTATAATGTGCCATGGAATATTATCTTTCTTCCACTCAAAACAGTTTTTATCAAAAATAGGAATAAATAACAGCTTCTTTAATTACTTTTTGAGACATAACTCTTTTATTTAGCATGAAAAAGGGAAAATAATATTTTTAGGGAGAAGTAATCATATTTTTTAAAAATATAGAAGAACGAGTTTCTTTTAAATGTGAGTCCATTTACTGATTATGAAATCATAATAGTTTTGGTTCTTTCGTTTCCCGGCAATCTGTACATAAAGAGTTTATTAGGACTTTAAATAATTCTTGAACTAAAACACAGCTTTCACCACAATATAACCTCGCAACAACAAACTCAACGAAAATAACAATATTATTGTACTGTCAGTTGTGAGAGGACAGCGCCCTGGGTGGTAGAAATGAGTACTAGGCGAGCACGGCGCGGCGTCTGAGTGGAAGAAGAGTAACATTCCTGGAATTTTATTTTTCTTCCACTCATTGCAAACTTTTAAGCATTATTTCAACGACAGGTAGGACGGAAATATTACTGATCTTCCGCTAAACGATAGCACTACATTCAAACTACAAAATGGCTATCTTAACTTTTTTTTGTATTTTTTGGAATATTACTGTTGTTCTACTCAGACGTTCAATTGTTCATCATATGCGTTAGAAATATTCGCAATTTATTCCCCATACGTCATTCCTTAACCATAACTAAACCACCATTGTTGTTTCCACAAAACTTTATTACGCCGGCACGACGCACAGTGGGGTGAAATCGAAAAAAGCTGGCCAAAATTCATAATTTTGACTTCTAAATTGAAACCCCGCAGTGCATCAGTTTGCATTTACAACATCCAAACTACAAGGAACCAAAACGGTTTTAATTTTTGAGCCTTTTTTTAGATCAGCAGAGCCCGTTAAAGTTGACAAAAAATTGTCAAAATCCTACGAAGCAGATTTTTCGCGAAATCTCGTGTGTTCCCTTTACTCGTATGGCCATCTGAAAGCAAGTATGGTTATTTTAAAAGTATTAATGATAAGTTGGCATCTTCTTAAAAGATAATACGTAGTCGTTTTAGTTTTTACATTAATTTTTGTTGATAATTATTAAAAAATTAAAATACCCTGTTTTTTCCTGCTTTTCTAATGATGTTAACAAAAACATTAGGAACGACACATAACGACACTGAGATACTTATTCCACATGAAGTACAATATCTCTACTCCGTTTTTATTATTAAAAAAACTTGCCCCAACTTGCCCCCGGTCCATTTTAGATTAAATATATATTATGAGGCGGGTCAACTGTCCGGCGCCGAAATTATCGTAATGAGTATTTTTATTTTGTTGCTACTAACCTGTTCTCAGAATTTAATTCCTTTCTCCATGATTTTGGACCAAGGACCAACGATGTGCTAAAATATTTTAGTACAGTAAGAAACACGAAGAATAGAGAACGAATATTCGAGGACAAGAATAGAGGGAGAGTTCAGATCTCTGATCTCCTTGGTAAGAATCTTCGCGGCTCCTGGCTGGGCACTTAACATCCTCATGAAGTAGGCGTATGAAACGTCAGCATGTATTCATGTATTCAACAAAAGTATATCCTTCGCTGCAGCGGTCACTTCACCCTTCCAAAAGGACAAGCCACAATACTCATGAGCGAGCGTGGTCATACCCGGGGTGACCGCCATACCCCCAGCCTTTTGTCCCAAGTAAGATCCCTCACCCGTACTTAAGTTTGAGTTCCCTGAACAGCACTTTGCTTGATAAGACGACATTTAAAACTCCTAGAAGTTTTCTAAAGATGCCGCTAGTCAGTTTATTACCCCTTCACAAGCAAATCGATGTATGTGCTCCAGAGCATCGTTTCTCTCAGTCACGTGTGTGTCCGGGTTCGCCAAAATAATTTGAGAGTTTTTCCTATAATGTGCATTTCTCATTGGTTTAGAAAATTTCTCTCCCACTCGTTTTTGCGGAGTGATTCAGTCTTAATTTGCTGCTGTGAGTGGAAATACTCAAGTGTTTTCGGCTCATCGACACGGAAACGAGGAGTTGTTACGGAGTTGCCGTCTATCAGGAGAGTGCTAGAGAACGAAGACAGCGTGCTTCAGAGCAACATTAGATCTCAGGTAAGTTGTCTTGTCGCATAATAAAATAAATTTTACATTTATTTTTTACTTGATATTCAATGGTTTTTTATATTTGTTTAGATTCATAACACCGACACAAAGGAGATGATGAATCCTGAAAAAGCCCTCGCAAAGAAATTCATGGCATTATGCTGTCAGTTGCGGGACAGTCTATTCACTCAAAGAAGTCGGCTGCTGTGCAATATCTGTGCGAAAATTTTAAGATGGCAATAGATTCCAATGAATATAAAATATTGGCGCAGTTCATGGATAAATATTTTTTCATTCCATACTTTCGTCATTGGGATGCCTGCAGCAGGACTAATAGCAGATATGAAAAAAATTCAAGTGTGGCTGATGAACAATATAAATTTTCCTATTGATATATATGTCAAAATCTTCGTGGAACTTCTGACTCAGATAAGAACCGAATTGATGAAAAAGAGTTAAAATGTTATTATTCTGAATGCTCCAAGTCATACAATTATTGCAGTTCAATTCCCTTCTCAGCTGCATGTTCTGGTGTGGGAAGACCTTAAAAGCCTTTTTAGGGATCTAGTGCCAGATCTAAGCGAAGAAAAACAACAGAATCGAGGGAGAACACATTGGCATTGAAGTTATCGTTTGTCACAAGTATGAAGCTTCGGTCTGAAGGAGATGATGCAGCAGTCAAGATTATTACAGAGGTTACGACAACAACTCCAACGAGAGGGAAGCGGATGCTGTCAAAGTGTAGATCAAAAGCTGTCCCTCAAAAGGAATTGACGCCAGCGGAGGCTCTGTCATTAATCATAAATTGTCACATAACGAAACAACAGTATGTACAAAACACTACGTCAATTGCCAAAAGGGGTGGGCACCCTGGCTACGAGAGAGTAAAATTTGAAAAGAGTGCAGCCTATCCCGAGGGAATATCAATTGCAGAAACAAAATGTGAGGTGACCCTTCAAGACCTTCTCAATCATACGGCTCTCCACTGCTACCCGTTATGTAAATTTGTACCCTTGGTGTTTCATACCACCAACACTTCACAAGGTGCTACTTCATGAAGCATCCATTGCGAAGATAGCAGTACTTCCAATTGGGCAACTCTCGGAGGAAGCTCTGGAATCCAGGCACAAGGACATCAAAAGGTCCCGGGAGTAGCACTCGAGGAAGACGTCTAGGAAAGAAGAATTCGAGGACATTTTCCGGAGATTGCTATTAAGTTCGGATCCACTAATTTCAACAAGGGAAATACCGGGAAGCAAACGGAAAATGTCCAAGGAAGTACGGGATCTTCTTCTAATGGAATGGTGAACAGATTCAGAGGACAGTGATAATGTAGACCCGGACTCTGATGAAGAGAATTTGTGGGATAAATAATGATAAACTGAAAAGATAAAGTATTCTTCAAAGGGCTTTTTTCTTACTATTCCGAGTTGAATTAAAATTCAACCCATCTCTTACATTTTAAATAAATGATAATGGTAATTTTGTAAGCAAATTCAGTAGTTTTTGGTATCGATATTTGTATTGATATATGCGTCGATACTCTACGGGGTAAGCAGTGTACGCCAAACATCGGTATCCGTTAGTGAATGATAGTTGTTTTTAGATGTTAAAAATATTCTCCTTCAGGGAAAAGAAATTTTAATTGACCGTCCGTATGATTGTTAGCGAAGTGGATTTCATGGTTTCCGCCATTTTGTATTATAGTGGTCCCTGACTGGTCTATGGACTCGAATCATTGGATTTAAGTTTGAGACCTAACAAGGATGATATTGTAAATATTTCATTGCTCTAGTTTCAAAAACATAGGAGATATGAATTTTGGCCAGCTTTGTTCGATTCTAGCCCACTGTGCAACGCGCGTTTCCACCACACTGTGGCATATACATGTAGGCACATGAGTAATGAGTATGCCACAGTGTGGTGAAACGAGCGTCGTGCCGGCGCAATAAAGTTTTGTGGAAATAACAAAGGTGGTATAATCGTGGATAACCATAATTTCCACGAGGTCAGGCCTGATATCATCATTTTCATTCCTTAAGCTATTGCTTATATGCAAGTACTGACTGCGAAGTAAAGGCAGCAGAAATATGCATCCCAGCCCTCTGCGTAACCTGTAGGACTGCAGATTCTGAGTGCAATATCTCCCACTTCCTCCCGGTCCAGAATCGGCGATCGATCAACTACGTCTGCGTGGGTTTGTGGGATGTGCTTCCCAAGCAATCGACTGCAAAGCATTCCCGAATCCTGCGGGTTACAATTACTGCGGGATTTCTTACAATTTAAACGGTCTCGATAGAGTTACAAATTTGTCCAACAATACCCAAATCCCTTCACACCTCTTTTGCGACCATTACGTTCATGTATTACATCACACACGCTCTTTGGTTCTGAAAGAGGTCCCACCTGGACTGTCTGAATCAAAACAAATTCTAACTTCCAACTTTTTGCTAAATTTTTTTCTAAAAAACCCCTGCTTTCACGAATGATCTGCGTAAGCTATTGAAAACCAAAATTAAGACAAAATATGGAGTTTTTTTCCAGAATATATTTTTAATTAACACGTTTTTACAGCGATAGAAGCCGACTGCAGCGCCATTTTTAAGGAATTGCCGCATTTTGTCTTTAATTATATCCGTAATTAGCTATCAACAAAAAAATAAGGTTGCTTAATTCTTATATTTTATTTATTTATTTCCAATTTATCGGGAGCTTTTATTCTAATATACAGTTTTCCGCGGAAATGGCATTTATTTTATATGAATAAATACTTTTTCCCCATGTTTCCCATTCTTCTAGTACAATGTTATTTCAAGTTCAAGTTGCGAGAAAAGTAGCGTAGAAAAGGTATAATTTTGCTATTAGATACCTATATGTAGCTTATTATCCAATATTCTCCAATTCCTATGTGATGTATTTTAATAGCACTTCGCACGTATTTCTCTCATAGACAGTCGAAGCGCTTATGCGCTAAAAAAAAGTTATGAAGGCAAGAGAAAAGTTTGTGGTTAACGTCGAAGCGTGTTGGCGCACATGTACGTATCTATGTCCAAGCCTGGGTTCTGCCTCCCTTGACTTGAACTAATGATGTGACCCTCTGTGTATTTTTTGTGCCGATCGCGAGAGTACAAGTTTTCCTTGAAGGGGCGCCTAGGGCGGGGATATCTAATCGTGGAAGTAGATGGATTGAACATTAGAACAGAACTTCAACGTGTGTGCACGTGACAAATGTCACGCAATATGCTATGCGGAGCTTGTGGCAAGCGCGTGATGTCAAGCACGCGTCTTCCAAGGCGCCCTTCTGCTCGTCGGTTTTTTTTTCTTTTTTAATAAATGCACACCGCGTTACGTAAATATGTCGTATTCCTCCGGACTCTTCCGTGGATTCCGCTGCAGAGAAATTACAGAATGGAGAATTCGCGGTTGACGAAAGGAAGACGAACCATGAAGTACTGGGTATGGTGGGTGAGGTGAGGAAACTGCTGGAGGAGGAGTTTTGAGGATCCCGGGAATAACCACGGTATTGCCTTCACGGAGTCACCCGCAAGTGCACTCAAGTGCGATATTCCACAGTGGAAAAATCATTCCCTTTGACTGGGACACTAAACCGGATCACTCGATATCCCACAGGGGAGAGGGACTCCTCGGTAGCATAACTGGCTAAATTACTCGGCGCTATATTGAGGGATCCGGGTTCGAGTCCCGGTCAAGGCGAATGATCTTTCCTCTGTGGAATTTCACGCTTCTGGATGAGATTAGGAGTAGGCATAGTAGGTGCTTGGAAGAAGTGACGAGGGGAAAGGGATGCTAAAGGCCGTGATATAAGGGAGAATGTCGGGTAAGTGAAAAAGAGGAAGAAAGAAAATAGGTTTTATGGACGGGGCGAAGATAGATAGGACGTATGCTGGGATGAAGAAAGAAATCGCGTAAGTCGATAGGGGTATGCGCCAGATAAGGTCTTGGAGATTTTTACTCTCTTCTGTTTTAACCTAACTTTACCGGTATCCTTAGTAATAATATATAGATATCTATTCTCTTTGAAGTTCCTCATACCTTCAGGGTTTTTAAAAATCTCATACGTATTGTAACCTAGACTATTTTTTCCTTTAAATTATCCTGTATCATATCTATACCCATGGTAGTTCCAAATCTATACCTATCTTTGAATTCAATTGTATCACATGTACAGTTATTGTTTTTCACTGAGAGTAGTTGTTTCTGTCTTTCTTTTTCTATGTATGTTGTAAAGTTCCATTTATTTCTAATTTGAACAAAATCATTAGTTAATTACCTCGCTGCTATTTCTGTAATTCATCTACATCTACATACTACCCCGCAAGCCGCCTCAATAGGCGTGTGGCGGGGGGGTGTTAGGACACCAGCCGTTTACATATAAAAAGGAAACGCTCTAATGAAATTACGCCTAGCATTTATTGAAGTCCCTTATTGTTCGGGGGAAAAACGAATTCCCATACCTATCCGTTCGGCAAAATATCCCTCTTAATTTATCATTTCTGGAACCTGGAAATATAGTGGGGTTCTAATATGATGTTCTCCGTGTCGCTCTTAGAGATATCTATTCTCAATTGCTCAAGCTATCTAAGCCTAGCGCGCAGCCTCCGAGTCTCTAGCGGCTCCCAGCCTAATTCGTTTAACATCTGTGTAACGCTGTCTGTACGCCCGTAGCAGTTTTCGACGAATCGCGCAGCTTTCCTTTGTATTTTATTAAGTTCCCGGATTCAGTATTTCTGCACCGGATCCCATATGCTCGCTGCATATTCAAGGTGTGGCCGGGCGAGTGCGAAATAGCACCTCTCTTTTACTTTTTCATCCGAAAATCTTCCCACAATACGCTTGACGAATCCTAGCTTCTTCAGAGCTCTGCCACAAATATAACTTATATGTGTTCCCCACGATAGGTTGGAAGTTATAGTAACTCCTAGATACTTCACTTAATCTGTCGCCTTTATGTTAACACCATCCACAGCAAATTGTATTGCTGCTCTACGGGATCTGTCCCAGAATATAATAAAGGTTTATTCTATTATATTCCATACCTTTTGCATCTCTATATATCCTCTATAATACTAGCCCTCTCCCGCCCTTGTTGTGCGTCCCCCCTCTTATCCCCCTCTTCAACATGCCTTCACGTATCAACGCGTCCTCCAACCATATTTTTCTACCTTCTCCGGATCTCCGCCACCAACTTCCTACCCTCTCCCACCATATCCAACACTTCCTCGTTCGTCTTCCTCGCTACCCAGCTTACCCTTTCCATCCTCCTCCAAACCCACATCTCAAATGCCTCTCAATCTCCTCACATCCTCGGATCGAAAAGATTAACTTTTCAGTTATCTGAACAGATATTTTTAAACGCGAATGAACAAATAGGAGAGGTTGAATGCGAAATAATCAAGATTTCATGATACTATTAAGTATCCCCTGCTAATCATCATCAGCAGTCATCCATCAGGAGATATATTAGCGGCATCTGATCCACTTCACTCTCTTATTAGCTGTTCCGTTCCTACAAAAGTCTTCACCATTACTTCAAACCACATTGAAGTAAAACTTGGGCGTTCCATGATACGTGCACCTGAATGTAGGCTAAATGTTGATGGCATGTGGTATATAAACTGCGACCTATGTTGGAGGGAGTGAAATGAGTATGTGGATTGTATGTATGTACCAGAGATGGAAAACATGAAAGGAATGAGCTTCCTTCGTTTTTTCGTCATGAGAGGTGTTGGATGAGAGTTGAGGTACGGGACAAGTAAATAAAAGAACAATGAATGATCTAGTAAGTGATGAGAGCAAACCGAGAATGTCATGGTTCAGTGAGGTGGAAAAGATTCTCGAGAGGAGGATAAGGAATCTGACGTAAAAGAGGACCCGGATGAATCAATTAGAGTGTAGGAAAAGCAAAAAAAAAAAAATGAATGCAAAGATAGGGAAATGGGGAATATATCAGTGCATACGGTATTTTTCCCAAGCCCAATGATAAATTCGGGAAGTGGTCTCAATGAATATGCTCCGAATGTATGTTTTAATGAAGTGTCTCCTTACTTCCAGCTTACTTTCTTAATTCCTTGGTCATCCGAAATGTAACATTGGGTTTATACGTGTATAGCTCTCATTTTTTGCCTAAGTTCGGTGAAAGTTCCTCTATAGCATATTTTTGTCGACCTTTTGAGATTATTTCCGAATAAATTTAGTTTCGTCGCTTTGAAGTACCTATATTAATATCGTGGATATCGTGGAGAATATCTTTCATGATATACCTATCATGTGACCGAAGTCTCACTTAGATATTTTAAATAACAGAAATAAAACGCCTTTGTTCATCGAAATGACGGAAATATAATTTGTCTTTACGGTACTTAAGAATGGAGACTCGGCCGATTACAGTCACGTTCATCCTAAGGCGATACATTTTCATTCTTCTCTTATAGTCACTTTAAACGCAATCCGTCGTTCATTGCATAATAATTCGTCCATTATTCGTTTACTGTTGGATAGAGCTGATCCACAGTTGTTCATAAATACAATCAAGTTTTCATTCGACAGGTAACAACAATTAGGAAAACGGCCAAATGATTGGAGCCCGGTACCAATTATACCGACGAAATTATTGGAGACAGATTGCGTGGTCAAATGGTACTACTGCATTTTTCGTCATTTACTTTAATACAATCGGACTATCTGGTTCACCAGCTATTCTGAAGTCCGTTCGGTATATGTATATAATTGCATGCACAGGATAAATAACGAAGAAACTGCAATGCGTTAGGAGTTGGTAGAGCAGGTGATTTTAAGGGCGGGTTTATACTGCTAAGTTACTTCCACAAGTTTCTTCTGCAAGTGCTTGCGGACATTTTCACTTTGACGAAAAAATGTTCTCAATGTAGTGCAGAGTCAGTTAGGTTGCTCTTTACACTAGCAACAATACGCTTCTGCAAGTCACTTGCCGAAAGCTTTAAAGTTCTACAAGCGGACTTGCAGAGTCGATTACAACAGCAAGTTACCTACATCAAAATTCGCTTGCTGATAGTAACTTGCCCAACAAACTTGACAGTGTAAACCCGCCTTAAGCATATTTTGTTTAGTGAACATGTGGTCGAAACTCCTAGGTAACCGAGCTATGGCAACGCAAACATTTTGTCAGAGACATTTTGCACGTATCATGAAAACACCAAAAAATCAGCGGCGTTCACTAATTGTTTCAACTCTACGTCCGTGATTTTGAAGTAAACTTTGCTTGAGTTGTACTTAAGACTTGGCTTATTCTTTCCTGCCTCAATTTATGCTCATTGATTCCAATTTTAAATATGGTAACCGAAACTGTTCAAATTTTTCTTCTTTTAAACCATAATTTTTATGATTCTTTTTTCTATTTTCAGGATTGAGAAAATATTACGAGTGGCAAAACATGTAGCAAATTGAATTTCTTTTTACTTTTGGAAAATAGTATTTTCGTGACTCATCTTTTAGCGGAGAAATGGCATTGGTGATACCGCTATATGAGCTAATTCGTTGACGCATGTATGGATATGGTATTTATTTACCGGAAAAAAAGGATTGAAATCGATTGAAAAGGATCGATATTTTTCATAATAAAGAATCACAAATTAATTGTTATACGTTATGCGTAAACATTACGCCAGGCATTAGCCTTATTGAATGTACAATTGAATGAATAAATACCTATTGAATTAAAAAAAAAAGTCAATTTCTGTAAGTTTCGATATGAAGAATTGAAGTCTAACGCGTTAAATAAGACTAGATTGATTATATTCCAGACTTATAATTTATAACAACCGACCACGATTTCGGCAATATGAACCAGTCTCATAGTCCTATGAAATCTTTATGAGGTCCAACACTATGCATTACCTTGAAAATATTACATAGAGCGGAAACCGTAGTCGGTGGCTTGAAATTAAAAGTGAGAATCTATTGTTCTTGTTTGACATGATTGACTCAAAACCATTTCACCTAGATACGTCTTAGATATTCTCTTTGGGGAGAACTTACGTGTAGGTAAGTGCTGGAGAAATCCAGGCAGTCTTCCGCGGTTAGTCGAGCAATCCGGCAAGAAAAAATCGAGCCCATGGGATCAGGAGGCACTGAAAACGTCGTGATAATTATTTCATGCGAACATATCAGATTTCGTTGAAGAATCGCATGCTATACACACACTTGATATATTTCTTGCGATAATTTTCACATAAGGACAAGATATGACGACTGAACAAGGCCACAGTCAGACATAGTAGATTCATGTCATGTCACGAGCCATCAGCGCTTGATTGGGTCAGCAAACTACTCATTGTCAGTAGGTATTTCATATATTTGAGCAAGTTTTCCCCTTCTCTGAGATCTCTAAACATAACACAGATCATTTTTCCCTCGAACGATAGTGTGACATCCTTACTCCGAAAGACATAAAGCGATATTTTAAAGGGAATGAAAATACCGTCACCATAAAGCATAGACCCGCAAAAATCGAGCCTTTAAAAGGCATTGTAAATATTAGCAAGTAAGAACAAAAATAAGCTTCTTATACGCCGTATTGTAAGTAGTTATACACGTTCGCCACCAGAGACACCTCCTTCGCCGAGCTGTAATACTGAATAGGCAAAATTTAGATGGAATGACGTGACTCTACAGACTACAGACTGAACAATACTGAATCGACGGAATCATACGAAAACATTGTTATTTTCGCATACGATAATTAACGCGGCGTTCCCAAATTGCCCCCCCCCCTTGCACATTCAATGTATGTATTTCTGAGAACGGTTCCTTATAAACCGTGCACGTTTTTTGCACGGGCCTGAGCGGCGTCACGGCTGGATGGCGGGACGGCGAATTTTATTTTTCGCGGCGTAGACTTGGCAACGTTGTAGCCAAGTCTTTGTTTCCCCCCTCTTTCCCCTCCCCCCGCACTCAACCCCCTCGCTCCATGCGGACTGGGACTCTTCACGGCCGCCATTTTCACTTTCGTTCCCCTCTTCCGCCATTGACTGTGACTCCGTGCATTAGAGGTGGGGAATTCGATTCAATTTGATGATTCGGTTCATATGATTTGGTTCATGGTAATGAACCGATTCTTCAAATCGTTCATAATGAACGAAAATGTGGCAATGAACGATTTGATGGATTGAACCAAATCCACGAATCCTTACGTAAGCGTTTGTGCACCGTCTGATTGGTATCCGATAATATCCAGTTTTACTACGGCTATCACACCGAAGCAATGATTTTTTTCTTCTCCGTTTCATGATACCTTAAATAAAACACCTTTAGAATGTAAAACTTCTTCAATCGCCCCAACTTTTTATATGTTTATTAAACTGTGCAGTTCACAAGCAATGGTTTGTGAACTTAAAGAAAAATGAAACTTATTTCCTTCCTTTACAGCCAGAATTTCAGGGTGCACGGTAGGTACTTGGTGTACTGTGTATATACTGTCACTGCAAGGAGGAAATTTCGTAAATTTTTATATTAAAGACTGATGAGAATGATATCTTTGGTAATAAACGGTATCTTTGGTGTCACAGAAAAAGTTTTAGGTTAAATGTTTATCTAACAATTAAGATGTGAAAAATTGGATTTTTTGTGTTAAAGAACAAAATATTGATTTTTCCGGAAAGCTTTTAAAACAATAGTAGTGCGTATTAAAAAAAACTACCAAGTGAGCGTAACCGCATTCATAATTCGTCTCAAATTGATCCGCTATTTTGGAAAAAATATTTTAAAATTGCTTTTCAAATTTTTTTTATAACAATCCATAAGGAACTAATAGTACAAGTTAAGGTATATTCAAAACATCAAGACAATATTTTAAAGTTTTCAATAATAATTGTGCACAAATTTATTTGTTTGTCCCGTTTTATGTTTTTTACAAGTCATTTCTCAAACTTTTGGCGGGTTTACATCAAGTTGCACATGTGCACATTGAATTTCAAGGTTTGTACTAGTAATTCAAAAAAGAATTAATGAATTATTAGGATAAAATTGTTTAAATTCAAGATTTTAAAGAGAGTTGAAGAGATTTTTTGCGTTACAAACAAATATAACACAGATCAAGCTATTAGTCAGGTCTATGAAAATCCTGATGAATACACGTATAACATCTATAAATACTAGATTTTTTTTAAAACTACTCTATCTCGTTTTTAAATAACTAGTATAACCCTTAAAACTCAATGTGCACATGTGCAACTTGATGTAGGACCGCCCCAAAGCTTGTTAAATGACATTGCAAAAAAATGAAAATGGGATAAAGAAATTCATTTGTGCAAAAACTATTGAATAATCTTGAAATTATGGACACCTACTTTGTGGTTTGTACTACTAGCACCTTATATTGTTCAGATATGATTTATGTGTAACATGGTTTTGCATTGTTATTAACAATTGACAGAAATCAGTTTTTTTTAGTGGATCAACATTGAGACAAGTTTAGAGGCGGTTGGGCTCATTTTGTAGGTTTTTCTTAACACGGACAACTTTATTTGAAACGTTTTTCGGAAAATCAATAGTTTTTTCTATAACTCGGAAAAACCACTTTTTAACATCTTCATTTTTAAATAACCGTTTTTTCTGCAATTATATCTATGGCACCAAATGTACTATTTATTACAACTATCATTCTGAATAAATTCCATCCATTAATCTCTGGTATCATTATACTTCTATATCAAAATTCGATGTCTAAAATCCCCAAATCCAAATCCAAAAAATCAATTCATTTTGAACGATTTGTACTCAAGTCATTTTTTAATCATTCAATTTTCCATGCAATTCATTCATTTGAAACGATTTGAATAAAATAATGCTCAAAACTTCAGGCAAATCGTTCATTTTGAACGATTTGAATGAAAATCATGATTCAATTCATTCGGTTCATGCCCGAGAATCGTTCATTTTTAACGGTTCATTCATGAACGACACAGCTCTACGGCGTGCACGGAAAACCACTCCCCCTCCCCTCCCATCCCTCCCGTGATTCTTGGGAGTCTCCCCTCTTTTAGGGGAGGTCGGGAAGAAGGAGGGAGGAGGTTTAGAAGGGTGTTGGGGAGGGGGGGGGAAGGAGCAAAGGAGAAGGAGTAGGAGAGGAGGTTTATTGCCGCTGGAGCGAATAATCAATACGTGAAAGCGAGCGGAGGAATACGTGAAAATCTCCGGACGAGAAGAGTGAGTGAGAGAGAGTGAGAGTGAGAGAGAAGGGGTGAGAAATGACTCCATCTTCAGGTGGCGTCGACAAGTTAATGCCAAGGTGACGTTTCGAATGAATTTTTTTTTAATGCCGGAATAAAACTGTTTTTAAAAAAATCTCTCTCTCCCCTCCCATTAAATCATTTTCATTCATTTATTTTTTTCTGCCGCGCGCGCGAGTGTTCTGGCGTCGGTGGCGTCGTTGTTCCATGGAATTTTTGGGTCGGAAAAATCATAGTCGAATCTTCCGGACAAGTCGGTGTCGTCGTATTCGATCGTGTCGAAATCGAATGCCTATGGTCGTGTTTTGTGGAGGTGAGCGCTTTGAGTCGTCCATCGCGCTCACGAAAAATATTTGGTGGAAATCCATCCGATTCTTCCGGACGAGTTGAGTGTTCGCATTGGATTCGACCTCGAGTGGAATCGAAATCGAATTCACTCGATTGTGTCTGGGAGATGTGATCGCTTGTAAAGCGCTCACATCCCTCAGACACAATTAGTTCTTCCAGAAACTGGAAAACTCGTGAATTTTGGAGTTCACATTCGACCACGTGAAAATATAATTTTTTTGTCTCCGTTTCGTCATTTTAGTTGCAAGCATTCTAATTAAAAATCCTCAAACCATACCAACTGTCCAAAATAATATAATTTTGGAAATAATTGGGACATAAAAGACTGCCTGGAATTAATTTTAGTGAGACCATTATGTTGAAGAATACCTATCTATATTTTTAGATTAAATTTCTTTTGTAATATGCGGACAATAAAGACAACATTAACTATGTGAAAAATAGGTAATAAGTAGTTCTATGACCAAAAAAGAAAAACTGAACCTAAAGGTGGGAGAGCAAAAACTAGAGCAGGTGGAGCAATTTAATTACCTGAATATTATTCTGTAAGAGTTCAACATTGTAGTGAAAATTGCATAAGTAGAATAGCGTTAACAATGGAGGCGTTCTCAAAGAGGGAGTAAGATGACGGGAACATCGTCTAAGAGTGAAGAAAAAGACTGGAAAATAGTTTTATATGGAATGTAGCATTCTACGGACTGTAAAGAAGCGTGTATTGTTGAAAGAGGACAAAATTATGCTGCAGGCGTTCGAGATGTGGGTGCATATTAGATTGGAGGAAGTGCGGCGGACGGATAGGAAGACAAACGAGGAAGTGTTCGAAATGGCGGGTAAGGAGAAGAATATGCTGGAGAAATTTAAGAGAAGACAAAGGAGGTGGTTGGATCAGGTGATTAGAAGCGGAGGGATACCAAAGACCCTGATATGTGGAAGGATGTACCTAGGGTAAGTGGGTAAGAAGAAAGAAGAGAGTATAAGGTTTCATAATAAGTCAATGAGTACGGTTTTGCAAATAAAACGGATAAGAAATAATGGTGCCCCGGTAACATAAAAAGTAAGTGTAAACGACCAAGATGACATATGAGTGAAGTACCAGAGGAAGATCATATATATTGTTTGCAGATTAGTGGACATGCAACATTAGTATCTGAATGAAATGTACCTACACGTAGTAAGTGTCGATTTCATAAAAGAAATGGACAGGTGGACAAAATGGCGAGGCGAATGTGGTTCAAT
The DNA here is from genome assembly GCA_963573305.1 of Pyrrhosoma nymphula. NCBI lineage: Eukaryota > Metazoa > Arthropoda > Insecta > Odonata > Coenagrionidae > Pyrrhosoma > Pyrrhosoma nymphula. The sequence continues at coordinate 52,582,253 of OY754333.1, forward strand.
TAATCACCGTGCTTTTTCTCTGCTATGTTGTGGGAAAATATTCCCTTTACCAACCCCGTTGAAGCGAATTTAACTCTACTGATAAGATCACAGGGCACGAAATTTAAAAAAAACCGCACAACTTTTTTACTAGCTTTTGTTATTACCTGAGGTAACCATCACAGTTGCAGCTCCAAAATGAGCTCGGTCTTAATTTATTCGGGCTCAAGCGAATTGCCCTTTTCTGATGTTTCCAACAATGCGTGCGGTTGAGTGACGTTATTGTTGTACCCGTCCATTGTATAGTGTATGCTCATCAGTTTGCTAAAACTCAAAAAGAGGAAGTTGTTGTGTGTTTTGGGAACTTTTTTTTTCAGGTATCTCTCTTACATTAGCTAACTTGCATTGAAATTGTTTATGTTGATTTTATGTAACCAATTGATTGGTTGTTGGTTGTGGACGGACCAGAGCCAGGCGCCATTACAAATAAAGCGAACAACACGTACGGACATGAAAGAGATGAGGGTTTTTTATTTAATGAATATCAAAACATAACGATCGGATTCTCATTGTGTTGGTTTGGTATAAAAACCCTTTAGGATAGCACAGTGTATGTTTTCGGTAACGCTATAACAGAATGGAGTCGATTTACAGTGTACCTATATTACGCACGCATATCAATATGCTGGTACCCGCTGTCATTGCTTCATCCCTTCCACTCACTCGCACGTACAGGAAACAAATATGATTTTACTTTTTTGTCCCGCTGGATCTTGGAGTCGCACCTATTGTTTACCTTCGCTATGTTGCCAATTTTACGCTCTGGACGCTCTCTCGGACGATTCCAGGAGAGGCAAAATAAAATTAGGCTTCGACTCAAAATATTTCGTAAGGCACCCCTTTCTCTCCTCGCACGATAAATTTGAGACCTTAATGTACATTAGTCTAGTATAATTAATATTGTATTGGCAACTCTGTACAAGGCTGATCACTCCGATGTTTTATCGTCAGCAGTGCCGGAAATATTATCTTGATGTAATGCCGGACCAGCTCCATTTTTAATGAACATTGCTCTAAAAATATGAAAATGTTATGAACAAATAGGCATATGACTTCATTTTATACCATCATAATTCAAATCGAAACAGTGTTTCATTAGTATACAATTTATTATGATCCCTGTCACTTTAAATGTGTAAGCGATCTTCAAATCATATAATTTATTGCTAAATAAAACAATGACAGATAGATAAACTCATATATTACATAAATGAATAAAATACCCCTTATAACTTCCAAGAAGAGCAGGAATTATTGTTACTTATATTTATAATATAGCGCCATTTTTAAGAACTTTTGCAGCGCTGCATAAAAGGAAGTAGGGTTAATCAAGGGAATAGAAGGAAGATTCCTCTTTCCCCGCACCGTTAGTGATTATAACAAAAACAGCGTTACATTAACACAAGGTACATCGTTGACACATAACTCACCTATGTTCTCTCCCCACCCCTATTTTTCCCTATTCCCTCCCCCTCCATGCCCGATGTCCTTACACCCCTACTCCTTCTCACCAAATCACGTGAGCTTTGGTTCCCTTCCTCTCCGGTGAATTCCCTTGTTTTTTTCGTCGACCTATTAATTGATACCTTGGTCCCTTCCCTACCCCTGCCAGGACAGCATTTCCGACTGCCGCTGATGTGTTTATTAGTTTGTAATTGAAACGTTGAACTAATGTACTTCTTACTGCCACCACCCTTACCCTCCACCCATTTAGGGATAGTTTACCACCTGTCCATTCATTGGTCGAACAATCCGAAGATTGGTTGCCTGCAGCAACAGTGGAATTCGTATAACTCGCTACTTAACGATCGATGAGATACTTGACAGGCACTCTGAGCTCATTTGTACGGTTATTAGGACTGTGAGGGAAGCTTTGTTTTCTGGGAATGGAGGATGGGTGGAGAATACCATGCGTCCCTTAAAACCCAACTGATAACAAAAGGCTGTAAGGGGTTCACAAATCAATGTCGTCCAATCCGAAGGACAGAGTATTTGAGCTCCCAAGGTTTTCGTTTTCAAGGAATCAAGGTTTTCGCTTTCAAGGCTTCACTGAGCAAGTTCTGCCTCTGCTGAGGTGAAAGAGTTAGAAAAACACTGAGAAGGCTATCTATAGTGTTCCACATTTAGTTGACGGTATGGGCCTTACGGCGAACCCTATTGCCAAACTTACGCTCCCTGTGCTCATCTCTAGGCCACTTCAGCAAATATTTCCAATACCGTGTCAAATTTAAATAAGTTACTGTACAGAATTATATTTTAATACCGGAAGACTCCTAGATGCGTAATCAGTATGCTGCATAGTACTAAGCTTATTTTTACTATTGCAATTGGCAACAACGCACCTCCGGACTTGATGCAGATTTACAAGGGAAACGAATCTTCGTAAGAGCCTATGCAGTCAACTTCATGTGGAACTACATATACGAACTCTATAAGAGATTTTAACATGGTCTAATTGTAAGTCTATCAACAACGTTCAACTTTGTCAAAATTTAGTGGGTTCCCTCCCTTCGTCCATAATTAAGAACGTGAAAAAGGGTACTATAGCATCAATTTCATCACCTTCCAAAGAGAAATCCTAGACAAATTGCCTTTCGAGTGCGTTAATAAGCTGAAAACCTTTTTAAAACGCCGTGAAAGTCATCTGTTTTAGTCAACGTCTTACGACAGAGTACAGCATCCGGTGGGGTTTCCTGAATGACCTAGCGACGATGGAATAAATATAAATTCTAGCTGATATTCCACCCGGAACTGAGCGGTTACCTATTCGAAATAGTTGAAAGAAAAACAATTAAGCAGAACTTAGCTTGAAACACATTGTAATTTCAAGTATTTAGGTCAAAGTGGGTGTAACCTCCCTATCCCAGGCGCCACTTTTCCTGGCATTTACCACCTCCCGAACAGAACATGAGCTGCCCCGTTGCAACTTGCCTGTACTGGCCTACGGACCGGAATACCTGTATGCATTTTTGCTGAAATTGCTGTGCATTTATGTGGTTGATGAAAACATTTATATTAATATATTATTATTGAGGTTTCCGCGATTTTTAATAATTTTGTTTTTTTTTATTATTTTCGGGATCCGTGGCGTTTGGTTACTTTTTCGCAACATTTCTCCTCTCTCTTCCAGGAGGCGTCTTCATGTAAAGATACTTCACCTGACGTCGTCTCCAGGAAGAGAGGCGAAACGTTGTAAATAAAAAGTAATAAAATCGCGATGAATCCCGGAAATAATTAAAAGCACATTAATTTCTCATTAGTTTCTCTAACATTGGTAGCATTCCTATTGTCTAGCACATGTTGGTGAAATATCACCTCCTGACAAGAATTTTCATCTTTTTGATAATGAATTAACTATCGTAGTTTCATTAACTTTAACAATAAATAGCATAAAACGTTTATTGTCGCAGATCAACAGGCCTTTTAGACATTCTGTGAACATACATATTTGCCGTAATACTTTAGAATGAACAATACTATAATAAAATGAGATAAAATTTCATCTTTTGCATACAGGGAAAGTTAAACAAACTTAAGGGAAAACACATAATAAGAGAATCGTTACTTGGTATGCTTACATCAAGTCACTATATTAGGCAAACGTATAAGAATAATGGCCACTAATGATTAGTACAGAAAACATTGTGCATAGCGTAGATAAGTACTCAAGTTAACATGCCTGTATATCTTACGACAGAAAATTCCATCTGCTGGATAGGTGAAAGACATAATGAACGAGAAATAGTGTATTACATTGAGATTTTCATTCAAGTATTCTACCAGCTGATTGGTAGGTTCTTGGACAGTCCCCAATCTGCATCCCAATTACATACAAATTGTCTCCCTTTCCCTTCTAAGGATGTCCCGCCATTAGATCCCTCTTCAACTCTTCATATCTTCTACTTCTTCTTATTTAGTCCATAATTCCTATCCTCTTCCTTCCTCTCCCACGTTTCCCCAGTGTTCTCCCCTCTATCAATCTTTTCAACATGCCCTCTCCTCTCAAAACCTCTTCCATCCAACTCTTCTGCCTTCTCCGAACCTCTGCCACAAACTTCCTCTCCTCTCCAACCATATCCAATACCTCCTCGTTCGTCTTTCTCGCAATCCAGCTAACCTTCTCCATCCTTCTCCAAACCTACATCTCAAACGCCTCAAGTCTACGCACCTCCTCCCTTCGCAATGACCAAGTTTCCGACCCATATAGCGCCACGCTCCATATTAAAGTTTTCACCAGCCTCTTCTTTACGTCTCTTCTCAGACCCCCCCTCATCAATTCCCTTCTCTTCGAAAATGCTTCTTTAGCGAGCGCAATTCTGCATCTGATGTCCTTACCACTAAACCCATTCTCCTCCAAAATACTACCCAGATATGTAAACTGCTCGACCTGCTCTATCTTCTGCCCTCCCACCCTTATATTCAGCCCCGCCTTCTTACTTCTAGAAAATCTCATTACTTTCGTTTTCTTGTGATTGATCTTCATCCCATACTTTTCGCACTGCACCTCTAATGCATTCACCATTGACTGTAACCCCTTGGCCGACTGACTATCTAATGCTTGATCATCTGCAAATCTCACTGATTTTATCAGCTCCCCTCCTACCTTTATTCCTACCTCCTCCCCCCATGTCTCCCTTACCATTTCCTCTGAATACACGTTAAAAAGCAACGGCGATAGTGGGCACCCTTGCCGCACTCCCCGTCCTATCGTGGCCCATCCCGATTCTCCATTGGCTACCCTAACCTGCGCCGTCTGGTTCATATACAAATTCCGAATCAGACGCCTGTCCCTCCAATCGACTCCTAATTTATTCAACACTCCCAATAATTTTGTCAAGTCCACCCGATCGAATGTCTTCACGAAATCTACGAAGCATGGAAAAACATCCTGCCCATACTCTAGGTTTCTTTCTACTAGCGTCCTCATCACCGCTATAGCGTCTTGCGTTCTCGTCTCTCTCCTAAACCGAAAACGTCGTCACCCAGGTATTCCTTTGCCTTCCTCTCTAGCCTTCTATTTATAATTCTCAGAACTACTTTGGCCGCGTGGGATATTAAGCTTATTGTCCTATAGTCTTCGCACGTTTTTGCTTTGAGATATAAAAAAATTTTTACATAAAAATTTACATTGAGATATAAAAGAATATATAAAAAGTATTGCCAAAAAGATACATATTTAACGTAAAATAGTTTCGAAGTAAGTAAAATATACAACTTCTGCACATTGTATCTAGCTTTGTTTATGTGTTTCAACTAGATTCATTTCATGTACAACCAATCCTCCCAAAAATCGGAATTCTCATTAACGAGATAACTTTAGAACTTATTAGACTAAAGAAATTTCTATTAAACAGTGCGATGGATTTACATGCCTTCATTTCATCCGGGAGAGAGTTCCATCTGCGAGATATTGCAACAGTGTACAATTTGTGGTACAACTCCGTCCGATGGTGAGGTATCATTAGGTCTTAAAGATGCGATATTGTACGACGCTTTTGAATATTTCATTTAAAAACTAATTTATTGAAAATATAGGGAGGGCTTCCAGTCTTTAAAAATTTAAATGTCATTATTAGGGAGAAATATAGCCGTCTTTGGCGTGCTTTCAACTATTTAAGGTGGTTTGAGCGAGATGGTTCCCTAGTCATAATGGACACCATATTCAAATTTTATTTTCTGATTACAACGTCTGTAAGAACTATGAAATAAATATTGTAATATTAATGGCGCAAAGATATACTTATATATAACCAACTTTCTCAGTAATTAAATGAATAAAGCTACATAAGTCTCTAACTTGACTCATTTTTTCCCGCCGTACGGCTGAAAACCCTTAAAAACAGCAGTTTTTTGCGATTCTGTAAACATTAATGTGGTGAGAAAAATATTATTTTTTTATAAATAGTTGAGAAAACATGCTATCTATACACCGTTAGTTTTTTGAGAATTTGTTTAATATTCTCCCACTGGAGCGCACAGCTGAAATCTATCCCACGTAAAAAAGCTTACATTTTCAGGCAAATTGCTCGAAAAGTAGTTCCTCAAGGGGTTGACATTGTGATATCATTGGAAAGATGAGAAATTTCTCTTTAAAATGAGGCCAAATCATCATCATATTCCAGGTGAATTAATTTTTCGCTCAAACTACCATGAGTTTTGAATAGGTTATGGTGTAGTGCATGCTGTTGGCAAATCACCCCCTGCCACACAACCTTGAGATGGCTTGCAGGGTATTATTTAGGCGTCTAGATTTTGATTTCTATTACGCTCCTATTCCATCTCTGGGGACCAGCCATACCATCGCCAGTGTATTCTAACCTTGGCCGAGACTCTGAGATGAGAAACCGGTACTCTATCCACCACACAAACCCCACAATTGTTGCATGTGATGATAACATTGGGTTCAATGCTTTCACGACGCTCCTCAAATCGTCAAGGTTCGATTCCGGGTCCAACCCTCTCCCCTCTATCTCCCAACTGCACAAGGGCTGCCACGTTTTCAGTTCCGACGCGTGGAACAGCGTACCTGTTCTTGTTCAAGAAATAGAGTATTTGCGTAAGTGAGGTATTTTGTTGAAATTTATTATAACGAGTAGTGTTTGGTTTCGAAATTCCACGTACGAAATACCAAGGTATAATTCCAACTAATTAATTTAATAAATAGCTTTTAATATGCATTGTTTTAGCATCGAAATTGCCTAGGCCTAAACGCCCAACCATTGGTTTTTCGTAGTGTGACGTCATCTCCCATATTAGCAGAAGCGAAATAGCCTAGCTGTGCGTTGAGAGTGAAATAGTATTTTCCTTTTCGAAGTTATTTCGATATTTGCTAATTAATAGCTAAAGTTTCGTCCGCACGCTAAGACTACACAGTCACACAATCTCCAAATCAACAAATGGTCGACTATGGGAGATGACGTCAGAGCCTACGAAACATGGCGGACCAGTGTTTCGGCGCAATAATAATTTATTAGATTTTATTAGCTAATAAAAAATTAACGAAAAGCCTCTCGAGCGTCAGAATGAAAATTTAGTGTCTGAAGTATCGATAGATTTTTAGATGTCACTTCCCAAAAGTGTGCAAATACTCTATTGCAGTGGGATTGGACGTCCTCACGTACTACCTAATGCTCATGGCCTAAGTGGTTTGGCGATGGAGAAGCGGGAGGGAAATAATACTTAGAACGATTTTTGCAATAAGGCCAACAAAAATAGATAAGGGCATAGTATCAGACAGTTTAATTCAGTATCATTTTCTTTTGAAACCATTCTGAAAATTCCGCTTATGGTCTCATTAATGCAGGGATACTAAACTCGTTCGGAAAAAACTGCGTTTTTCCTTAATGGATGCATAAAAGGAACGCGGTTTTTCAAAAATAATTTCCATATTTATTTGAAAAATTACTTACCTTATTATGCCTCGATTATGTTCAAATCCTATGCAATAATACCTGCTTATTATGAACTTGCTTTTTTATGACTTTTTCGCTGAAATGACTGGAGAGTGCATCACCGACGTAACGCCTATAACGCCATAGTGGTGAGAATTGATGCAATTTGAACATTAGCGATGCATAGGCATGAAGAAGAGTAGGCCACACGCTGAGATGATGTAAGATAAATTTTAGATAGAAAGGGTCCTTCACATGTAGATTGGTTCATGAAGGTCTGTACATCGGTAGTGGAGACGATGCATTATTATTAAAGTGAACTACCGGTTAAGGTGGGTTTTAATGGATATGAGTAAAAATCTTCTGTATTTTTACATGTGGAGGACCCTTTCTATTTAGAATATTTCGTTCTTCATCTCGGCCTGCGTCCTGCCCTTCTTCATCCTGTCCATAAATACTATTCTTTCCATTCCCCGTTCCCCGGTTGCCCAACATGCTCCCCTCTATCACATATCCTTAAGCGACCCTTCGCCCCTCATTACCTCCTCCAACCACCTACCTTGCCCCTTTCCTTATCTCATCTAGAATTTTTCTCTCCACACCAACCATACGGAGTACTTTCTCGTTTGTCTTTCTTTCCGTCCACCGCACTTTCTCCTTCTCCTCCACATCCACACCTCAAACGCCTGCAACCTGTTCTCGTCCTCCTTTCTCAGAGTCAACGTTTCTGCCCCATACAATGCCACACTCAATATCAAGGTCCTCGCCAGCCTATTCTTTGCATCCTTACATCCCCCATCATCAGCTCCCTTATATTACTTACTGAACGCTTCCTTCGCTAACGCTGTACTCCTAATATATATGCTACTATTTCCATTCTCATCTCGCTTACTACCCAAGTAACTAACTTGTTCTACTTGCTCCAGTTTGCACCCTCCTACTTTTATAACCAGCCTCGTTTTCTTTCTTATCTCTTCTCGCCAGCTTCTTCTTATTATATCCTTACCCAATGTCTTCCTCAACAGCTCCTGCATATTGCTGAAGAAAACATAAGGGATGCAAAACGACGACGTAGTGAAACCGGAAAAGGGTTGGGAAGGGTAAAACAAAAAAAAGATAAATATGTACTTTTTATTTATTCATTTTTTCGGCTGCCCTGGCCGTGACGACGTTGCTTAGGAGCCACCCGGCCCTTCCCCCTCCTTACTTCCTACCACCAGCAACCCCTGCCACATCCCCCCATCCCTCTAACCCCTTGCCCTTCACCTTCCATTCCGTCCACCTACGCAGTAGCAGCAGGCAGCTGGGGGGCGTGGCCAAGCCAGGAAGTGGTGAAGGGGGAAGGGAGGGAGGGGGAGAGAGTGGAGGAGGGGGAAGGAAAGCGTAGATCGATAAAAAACGTTTGTTTGTAAACACAACCTTGCTCTGGAGCCCGGCTCCCGTGAGAGCGAGAAACGACGCCGCCGTTTGAATTGCATCGAGGAAGGGAACGTTTGGCGGGACCTACGGCAAGACTTAGGTTGTTTGAGCGAGATATTTCCCTAGTCAGAATGAAGACCATATTCGAATTTTATTATTTAATTTCAGCGTTTGTGAGAAGTGAGAAGTAAATATTGTAATATTAAAGGCGCAAAATTATAGTAACATATACGTCAAACATTCTTAGTAGTAAAATAAACATCTCCACATAAGTCTAACTTGATTCATTTTTTCACGCCGTGCGGTGAAAACGTCTTCTCAACAGATTTTTTTTGCGATTCTGTAAAAATTACTGCAGTGAGTAATTGATTATATTTTATAAATAGTTGAGAAAACATACGAACTACACACCCTTAGTTTTGTGACGAAATCTAGTTGTTAGAAGCTCCTAATGTTTTTCTATACTCACCCTCTGGAGCGCACAGCCGTAATCATAATCGTAACCATGCAAAAGAGATAATGTTTACAGACAAATTTCTCGAAAAGTAGTTCGGAAAGAGGTTAATATTTTGATATCATGTGAAATATGATTTTTCTTTAAAAAGAGGTCAAATTCATCAAATTCTAGGTGAAGTAATATCACGCTCAAACTACCCTATAGTGTTTCCACGGTAAAAACTACCTGAGGTAGTTTGAGCGAAATGTTTCCCTAGTCATAATAGATACCATATTCGATTTTTTTTAGTTTCAGCATTGGAGAAGAAGAGAAATTTTATGGATAAGATGAAGAAGCAGTAGAAAATGATATTATTGAAGACGAAGCCACGGTAAACCACCATGAAATAGGCGACAGAATTATGCGTGAGGAATCCGATCACGCAATTAAAGTCATTAATCACAAGAAAGCCTCTGGCATTGACACACTTCCTGCAGAACTTATTCAACCATCTGGGGATGAGGTGAAAAACATTTTATACCAGCTGATGATACAGGGAAACTACCTGAAGATTTTAAAAAGTGTGTCATTTCACCAATACCCAAAATAACTACAGAAAAATGTTGTCAACAGTACCGCACACTTAGTGTAATAATCCCATGCCTCTAAAATATTAACAAAAATAATACAGAAAAGAATAGAAGGAAAGATTGAGGACATGGTCACTGAAGACCAATTCGGCTCCAGGAAGGGAAGAGGCACTCGAGAGGCGATCTTAGCATTAAGAGTAATCATGGAAAAGAGAGCTCGAAAGAACCAGGACACCTTTATTGCTTTCATAGATTTTGAGAAAGCTTTTGATCGTGTGAGGTGGCAGCAGCTATTTCAGGTTCTGAGGGAGATAGGAATAAAGTACCGAGACCGTAGAATAATATGCCATATATACAAAGAGGAGGTAGCTGTTATAAGATGCGGTGCACACCAGAGAGAAGCTAAAATAATATGAAAGGGGATGAGGCAAGGCTTTTCCTTGTCTCCGCTGCTGTTTAATGCATACATACAGAGAGCTATGGATGAAGCACGAGGAAGGTGGGGAGAAAGTGGTGGAATAAGTGTTCAAGGCAGACAGATTGTTATGCTACGATTTGCTGATGACGTAGCTGTATTAGCAGATAGTGAAGAAAACTTATCAAACATGCTGAGGGAGTTGGAGGCAGTTAGTAAAAGATTCAATATGAAAATCAACGGAGGAAAGACAAAGATCCTTGTCATGAGGAGGAGGGGAGCGGACGCAGAAGTCATGCTTAGTGGTCAAAGACTCGATACAGTGCAGGAGTTCCAATACCTTGGAAGCAAAACCACATCAGACGGAGGTAGTGCCAAAGATCTCATCAGCAGGATTAATCAGGCCAAGGCAGCTTTTAATAAGAAGAAAGGGCTCTTAACATTCAACAACATTAATTGGCGTTTAATATAACTCTTACTCAAGACATTTGTGTGGAGTGTTTTGATTTATGGAAGTGAGACATGGACACATGGAAAGAATGGAAGAAAGAAAATAGAGGCCTTCGAGATGTGGTGCTACCGGAGAATCCGTAAAATATCTTGGATGGAGAGGGTGACTAATGAAACATTACTACGGAGAGCTGATGAGGTGCCATGTCTGTGGAACACAATTAGAAAGAGACGAGACACCTGGATAGGCCACATTATAAGACACGAGGGACTATTAGGAACCATTGTAGTGGGCTCAGTTCAAGGTAAAAATGCGAGAGGTAGACCCAGAAAGGAATATGTCAAACAGATTGTAGAGGATATGGGCTGCCATTCTTACTTGGAGTTGAAGAGGTTGGCTCATGATCGGGCGGAATGGAGATGGAAAACGACTGCTGCAAACCAATCTACGGATTTCTGACCAGAGAAGAAGTTTCAGCAGCTGCAAGAAGCATGAAGTAAACATTGTAGCATTAATGGCGCAAAAAGTATGTTTAAAACTCCTGAAATTCTCAGTAATTAACTAAATATACATGCATGAGGTTTTGACTCATTTTTTTCGCGGCACATCCTGAAAGCGCGTTCACGACCGAAGATTTATTTTTTTGCGATTCGGTAAAAATTACAGCGGTGAGTAATTCATCTCTGGAGTGCATACCCGTACCATTTCTCAATGTAAATGGATGTTATTTTTTTGCAAATATCTCAAAATTAGTGAGGTAAGTGGCTAATATTTTGTTATCATTGTAAAGATGACATCTTTCTTTTATAATTACGCCAGATTCATCGAATGTTTTGAGACGTGAAATCTCGCTCAAAGTAGGTATGTACATACCTTAAATGCCAACTTATTCATATTCTGGCTACTTATAGAAAAACGTGTCCTTTTTTTAGATACGATTAACAATATCCTACCTTTCCACGCCATTTTTCTCGCAAATTGAACTTATTTTATTACATTATATTTGATGTCAAATGGGAGAATGGGAGAAGCATGAGGAGAATATTATTTTTCCATATTATATAAATGCCAGTTTCGCGGAAAAGTGTTAATAAGAAGGGAAAAATTCCGTGAAATTGAATAAAAGTATAAAAAATGCATCTAACTAACATGTTGTTATTATGTAATTACTTCAATATTTGAAGTCAAAGTGCGGTCATTATATCGAAAAGGTGCTCTAGTCAGCTTCTATGACAGTAAAAAAGTGTTTATTAAAAATATATATTCTTGGAATAATCTGCATGTTTTGTAGCAAAAGTTTTCGTTTTTAATTGCTAAAGCATGTCATCGGTGAAAGCAGGATTTTTTAAAACCAATTAAACAAAAATTTGTAATTTTGTACTTGCTATGATTCACACAGCCGCGGTGGATTCTCCATAAATGCGACTACCCAGGACGTAACCTTGGAAATTGTGTAAATCTTCTAGGTCCACGGCTTTGGTTTAAGAATTGGGAGAATATTTAGACCCGTTTTTTATCTCTGGTTAAATATTTCCTCCTGGTTAAAAAGAACTGATGTGAATCCGTTATTCCATTGATAACGCTCAAGCCAGTTAACCGAAGGTTTGGTGTAATGTGGACCATCGAAACTCTCAGTTACATCAATTTAAGGTGGTTGGAGCTGTTTTTGTTCACGTACAGATTTTCGTGAAACTTAGCACACGTCGTCTCATTAGTAACATACATATATATACATTATACAACGTCTCATATAACATTTTATGTACATAGATAAAAGTGAAAATAAATAGCATCATAATACTGATTTGGTATTTCGGCAATTCAATACTATTTTAACACGTAGTCATATTGCACCTAAGATATATAATACGTAATAATTGGATTGGATATGCACATATTTTTTCCAAACAAGAAATATCACATTTCTTATTACAATAATTGCTGCTAACCAATATTAAGTTGTCTCGCAGAGTTCAATATTTTAAAAATTCACATTTCATTAGGTATAATTTCGTCTAAATTCCAAATACCGTGCCGAAATATCTGATTGTAACATTCTTTATTCCGGAAAATAATCCATATCAATGTATATAGGGTGTCTCAAAAAAGGTGCACTGGCTATACATTTTCGGATTCTACACCTGAAATGGAACAAAATATTTTGAATAAGGATTCTTAAAATTCCGCATCGTTTTGCGTCTGTCTGTCTGCATGTGTTTTTTACAAAAAAAATCATAGCTTAGGTACGGCAAGAATGTTTTTTAGAATGTTCCAGAAACTTCTAGAAGGTTCGAGAGGGTTCTAGAATGTTCCAGAATGTTCCAGTCATAATGTTATAGAATATTTGGGAATGTTTTGCAGAATGTTACAGAATCTTCCAGAAGGTTCGAGAATGTTCTAGAATGTAAGACTTGATGCTTTCCTGGCGCACGATGTGAATGAATTCTTCACGGGTTTCCCACCAGGTGAGATGTTCAGCCAGAGCCGACGTTTCGATGGCTAACTCTGCCATCGTCCTCAGGGCGTTGAGTGCTGGCTCAAAATTTGTCCGGGTTTATAAATCTTCCGGCCGTGTGTCAGATCATTTCTGATTGGCCGTCGTCGATCCTGTGGTTGTTTTTTTGCGCCGTCTTGATTATCCTGAGAACTGGTTTCCATGCATGGCTGATCCCGTATCGCGGTTGAAGTTTTTATCCGCCAACCTTATCTCAATAGCCTCCTTTGTCAACCGGTCCCAGTATCCGTTTGATCTGCAAAGAAGTTTTGCGTCGTCGAATACGATTCGATGGTCCCGGTTGAGAATATGTTCCGCGACGGCTGACTTCTGGGGGTGGGCCAGTCTGATGCATGTCTTGTGCTCCTTAATCCGGGTCTCGATAGTCCGACCAGTCTCTCCAATGTAGACCTCTCCACAGTCGCAGGGTATTTGGTAGTGAGGCGCATGCTTGTGAGGCTTCGCCTCGTGACAAGCATTAGCGATTTATGCTAATGCATAATTAGTCGTGGTTACACTAACTTTAGGGTATAGTGTAATGCATGTTGGTGAATACTCACCCCCTCCCACACACCCCTGAGGTGGCTTGCAGGGTATTATGTAGATGTAGATGCCCAAGAATTCGCCGAATTTTCCGTAATACACCAGGCATTAACGTCATGCGCATGATCATCCGAATGATCATTCGGAAGACCATTCGCCGTGCAAAACGGCCTTTAAGGCGCCTTACTCACTCACTCACTCGACGCCAACTACGCCGTAAGCTCCGCCTACCTGAAAAAGGGCGGGAAGCTAAAACATTCATCGGTGCTCACATTTTAGATGCGAATGATTCTCGCGCATTTCTGAGCACGACCCCACGTTGGTGGTGAGTCTGGCGGCTCACGGTGGTTTTATTAGTTTCGGCGCGCAAAGTGGGGTCGGCTCATGCATATACAACACGCGTGCCCTATCGATCACCATCGCACTCGGCGCTGGGGCCTACCCAAACCCCTTCGACGTTGCCTCCTCTCTCTCCCGACACTCGGATTGGTAATGGCGGCGGCGGTGGACTGTTGGTTTTGAAGGGAGGGAGGGAGATGGGGAGGGGATTGTTTGGGTGTCCGAAAGGGGGATCGGTGCTCACGCAACTATCAGACAATTGCGTCTCGGGCACGGGTTGGTGGGTGGGTGACTAGGGCGAGTCTCGCGTCACTCGTCCGTTTTATGCGTGCACTTTCGGGCGATTCCAAGGCGGGGAGGGGGAAAACCCATTGATGACGAATCGTGCTCCCACGGCAACCAACCCCATTACTGCGTGCGCGCCATTGAGATACCAAGTTGGAGAGTACATGACGTCATCAAACAGTAAATTGACAACCGAAATGTCCACCATAATGCTCTCCCCCTTGTTCTTTCCTTGCATGAATATACATATGGATCTAAATCATCGGCACCACAGTATGGACGAAGGTGTTGCCTAGCTTTCCGCAAAAGATAGGTCGCGCTGCAGTGGTTCCGCTTCTGTGTCAAAAATGGCCGGTGTTAATAGGGAGGCCAATTTTGGTACTTTTCCAGTATCTCCATTTGAATCACGGCCTTTCCTTATTAGAAACACCTTCTCTGGAGTGGTGGCGCTACAATCTGCTTGTTCCTGATTTTTCGGTGCATGCGGAATGTTTGGCAAGTTTAGGATCCATATGTATATTCATGTTTCCTTGCTTGCCTTTGGATACAACGAACGAGCGTACCTACGCATTATCGGATATAAATCAAGAATATATACCTTCTGCTGAAAATTTCGAGTAAGTAATTCTTGAAACATGTGTTAGTTACCTGGAGATATTGATTTTACCCGATTATACTATGTTTTTTTGCTGGGAATATGGATTATTATCAAAGTCAAATGAACGACAAAACAAGCATGAAAAATGCACTTTCTAAAAGTAAATGCATTCTGATTTCAATTTAGTTATCAATGGAAATCATCGTAAAGTTTCAAAATTAGTGCGTCAGGCAGTAAGCGCTATGGAAAAATTCGGGAAATAAAGATGGTGGACGGGCCACGCCCAAGTTACAGCTTCAAGCATTGACCACAAAGGTGCATTACCTTCTATGCACCTTTATTGACCACCATAGCAAGCGCCCTCTTCATCTATCTCCAATAGGTCGCGCCCTTTCCGCCCTAGACGCGTTTTTGACGTCAAATGGGGCGGCGAAGGGAAGCGTCGACATTCGACCGAGACCGTAAGGACGCGAATGGAATATGTTTGGACGGGGAGTGGAAAGCTTGAGCTGTGTATGGTAGGGCGGTAGGTTGTAAAACAGAGCACGAGTTATGCCGATTGGGCGCCTAATTGCCCCCTTTGATGATTGGGCTCCTTTATTTAAGATTACCAAATTTAATAGGGTTCAATTGGTCGATGACTTCCGGCTCTACTCAAATGGTTGACGACGAAACGAGTAACGAGCATGTGTTCTTCAATGGATATGGCTTTAAATGCTATAATATTGGCATTGCACATACCAATCTATTCTTCGGATCGTATGACAAAATATATTCAGTCGCATTTACTGCAAATGGGGAAGGACGGTTAATAATGCGAGTAAGTGAACGTGCATGACGAGGAAAAATTACTTGGTGGTTATTTTGTAAATTCACTCTTGGAAATGATCAAACGACGGAGTATCCTACTCAAATTAACTATTCATTTGAGTGAGCTTGTTCACCCTCGAAGTGCGAGTGTCACAGCTGCATACGGCGGTTTTTCAAACAGCCAATGACGATATTGGAATTAAAAGAACATATGTTTGATGATGTATGAAAAATTTTACCTGAATTACGGGATTATATGTTTGGAATATAAATAAACTGAAAACACGTGCGAACTAAATTTAATATGGAGACTATGGGTCGTATTATATCATATGTTAATTACGAGGTTTCATTCATTCATATCTCCCTAAAGGAGCTTATTGTTAATGGGTCATTCAGCGTTAATTCGAAAAACGAGTTGCCTTTGATCTCTTCGATTTCGACCATATTTGCAGGAAATATCTCATTGAACAAAATTGTTGGTCGTGTCCATTATGAATCCGTTGCCTAGTTACAGGGGTATATCATCGTATATTTGCGTTTCATTTGTTCAGGACATATAACACATATCTCAAAGCATAAGTGCTAAGTTGAAAGATAAAGCATCGGCGCGTAATAAATTGACGTCATCAATTTAATATCTTGCAATAAAGTACAAACATTTTTATTTTTAAAAGTTCAATGGCGTTCTTCTAAAGGCCTGGTTACACGGTACATTAGAATGTACAAGAAAATGTGTGAATGTCTGAATGTCAGAATGAACGCGAAAATTCACCGTGTAACCACACGAAAATGTACGATTGTATGAATGTCTGAACAGAAAATAGAACCGGTTCTAATTTCGTTCAGACAATCGTACAAGTTGACCTTATTACGGAGACACCTGGTGGCAGACGACGCAAATGACACATTCACATTTTCACAAGTCAATTGACAAGTAAATGTGTCGTATCCATGGCAAAAAAATTGGTTTAAATATCGCGTCTACGGTTTAAAATGAGGAAAAACAAACGAAAACGCACAATGCGCATCTAAAAATGTACGAAAATCTGCCCGAAAAAATGTACCATGTAACCACCTATTCATTGATTTTGTCCATCAGAATGTACAAGAATCTGTACATGAAACCATTCACAAAAATGTACAGAAACTTGTACATTCTCATGTACCGTGTAACCAGGCCTTAACACGCACCCCTTCGATTTTACACATTTTATATATTTTGAAGCTAGATACTTTACCTTTGCCTCGTTGAAGTTTATGATGGTGATTTTTCTTTTAAGGAAGAGTAACTTTTATTTGCCGTCATGGAAACTGCTTACGTCTAAGTTTCATTCAAGGCTGGAGGGGGTTTTATAATGGCGTACGATCCAACACCACTCATGTCTCATTTGAATTCAAGGGGCTGATTTAGAGCTAAAAACAAATAATTTGAAAGTAAAAAATTGCAGCAATACCGATTTAGCGTTATTTTCATATCAACGAATCTCAAAATTAGTTCTTGCACTTTTGGTGATGAGCCGTTTGAAACCTCATCATTGTTAAGCGTATTTTTAAAACAATATGTCTTTCAAAAAATCAATCTCATCATACCGGATCTATTTGCTTCCATCTTTTTCAGGTCCCTCGTGGAACGAAGTGCCGAAGAGGTTTAACTGAAGTCCTTTTGAAGAAGAGCAGAATAGTGATTGGCGGGCACGTTTAGCAACTTCATCTTCGAAAACACTCGGGTTGACCCTTGACGTCATGTTTCGTGAAGCCAATTTACAAATTAACCCACAGATGGGGCAAATTTATTATTCATTGCAGTTAATGCAGTTAGGCCTTAAAATGAAATTATTACATTTTACCATTATTTATTGTACATATAGAAATAATTTACACCAAAAAATTGGACCAATCGGTGCCTACGTGTAAAAAGATGACAACCTGCACACGCTTACTTTTCAGCAAGTTACTCCGGGTGGAAAACGAAAGTACGAGTTACATTGAAAACGTTTTAATAAGAAGTTAATATAGCGGAAAAATATATACCTCTGTATATGAGTCACTAACAAATGACTTCAAACTTTTTCCAAAAAAGTGAATGTAAAACAGTTTTGATATCCCTGCGACTTTGGTAAATTGCTATTTAATTTCAAAGATTGCTTAAATGGTAATGAAAACAGATGTATTTATTTGTAGGGTGTTAATATGCACAAAACTTGATTGTAAATGTTTTTATATTGGAGAAACCCTAAGAAAATTTAATGTATTACGGAACATATGAAATCACAGCTTAATGTTGAGAAAACATCAATGTTTGCCAAGCACTCAAGTAATAACTAAATCATTCCTCTGATTTTCAACCTAATGTACTCCATTATTGTGACCAAGGTGCTCAATTAGAATGTATCGAAAATTTTGTAATGAAAGCATAATTTGGTAAGTGATGTTGTTCCTGTTAATCACACACTTTTTCTTACTGTGCTACTTCCTCCGCCTCACCTATCACTTCTCCATGTCCCTGAACTTGGCCCCTTGCATAGTTCTTAATCACCCGTATTAATTCCCTCTTCAAATTAACACTAACCGTCCCATCCTTCCTCCACCCGGTCATTGTTAAAATAAGGGACTGACTTCTCCTTGGTTTAGTAACCTCTTCAAAATGACGCGAGAGCTTGAAACCTGTCGAGGTAAAAAATAATGGTTTGGAAAATTACCAAGTAAATATTTCATATTTCTATGGATAATTTCCACAAATTTTGCTTGTCTACGAGCAATGTCACTATGTTTGTTGGTCCTGTATCCTCTGCCACACACTGATATTCTATCCATTTTTATTTTCAGGATTATCCGCGGACGTATATGGCTGAATTTTTTCTAAATGTCCCCTGATACTCCATCCTCCCCCCTGGTCTCTGACTCAGAGTGCTGTGACGCAGTTAACGCAGCTGCCCCTTACGCGTCCCTTTCTGCCGCCGTTCATGCGTCCTCTTCTGCCGGCCCTGGGCGTCACGTGGACTATCGATTTAATCGTTGCGCCAGGGGCGGAGAAGGGCTTGGCGTCCGCAAGGGGGTGTAGAGTCCTGCAATTCTGGGAACTGGCCGTTGCAATTTGCTCCCTTGTGACGAACGATAGAACGTCCCCAATGGTGACGTTTGCTCGCACTCAAAATTTCTCTAATACTATATTCATCAAGTAGCCGGAAGGACGTAAAAAAAGGAGCTTCGTAAGTACTTGCTCCTTCTTAAGGTGCCTGGAGAGTTAATCCTGAGTCACTGAGTGCATAATTTCTATAGTTTTTCAAGTAAGTCGATAAACATTCTTTGGCCGCATTTCATTTAAAGTAGTTCAAGCAAGATATTTCCCAAGCCCCAAGTGGAGGCCATATTCGAATTTTATTTTTTAATATCAGCGTCTGTAAGAAATATGAAGTAAATATTTTATAATAAATAAATAAATAATAAATATATCGACTTAGGTTTCTAACTTGACTAATTTTTTCACGCCGTTGGGCTAAAAAGCCTTCAAAACAGCAGGTTTCTTTGCGATTCTGTAGACATTACTGCGGTGACTAATATATTAATTTTTATAAATAGTTAAGAAAACATACAAACTACTCACCGTCAGTTTGTTGACAAAATATAGTTGTTATAAATCCCAATGTTTATCAATATTCTCCCTCTTGAGCGCACAGCCGTAATCTTTTCCATGTAAAACAGCTTGTATTTTCAGTCAAATTGCTTCAAAAGTAGTTCGGCATATGATTAATATTTTGATATAATTGGAAAGATGATATTTGTTTCTTTAAAATGAGGTAAAATTCATCAAATTCTAGGTGAAGTGATTTGTCGCTCAAATTACCTTAAGTGGATCCGTTTATGCGTCGGAACCCACCATACAGACAGTAATGGAAATTATACAAGAAGTATACTTTAAATGTTTTCCTTAATTAAAGCATGTTACGACTGGAGTTTTGGAATTCGAAATTCAGACGAAAGTTCATTGGATTATTTTATTAAATGTTGGACTCAAATAATTCGAGCGTGAGGCCTTCATATTTTTAGCAACATATATAATTATATATACGGTATGTTTTTCGCGTTTAGAAGAAATCTGTACACAAGCTATCGAATTATTACGAAATATATCTCGTGCTATACGTGTTTAAATAGCATTTAATTGCCAAAAAAATCATATCAGCATGACGAATCTTTTCACTTTTATCTAAAAATATAACTGAGAAGAACACGCGTGCAAAGTTTCACGCAAATCTGTATACAAACAAAAATCGTTTCAACTACCTTAACGAGTCCGTTCAGTCAGAAATTAAACAAAACAAATTAGTGCTTTAAAGATACCGCCCTCTCAGTCGGGTAAACTACGTCATCAATGATTCGGTCAACTACCTCACTCCAATTAAGTTTCCCCTATTTTTTTTTAATCTGTGTGATGCAGCGCTGTCTATTTTCATAATTTACTTAGAGATTCGATTACGACTCGGAGAACATTATTAGAGTTATTTGCTAATATGCGAAATCCATTTCCCTTTGGATAAATTATGTGTTCTGCGGAGACACATCATTAAAAAATGAGGAAGTGACGCTCGGTTCGCGTCAGAAATGTCACGTACGGTGTAATTTTTCTTTTCTCGATTATTAAAAAACAAAAATTATGCTCTGGAAATATTTTAGTAAAATCGCAAAAATTAGCCTTTGGTAATGAATGAAGGAATGAAGGTAACCGATCGTAGAAATGATTATTTAATCAATTATTTTGCAGTTCAGTCATTTGAAAAAATGGCATCATTAATATTGCTTTGCTTGCAAAAGTAGAATAATGACATAAATGTCATAATGTCATGAATGATAAAAATAATTTAGACAAAAATAGAGTATTTTTTTTATTACGACTTGAAAATAATCTCGCTCGACCTACATAAAATCTATGATAAAGTTAGGTATTTATGAATACGTCAGAATTAAATGCTTTCCTGGAGAATTATACTGATTAACTCTTTCCGGACGTCCCATTGGGTGAGATTCTTCGCTCTGGCCGACTTTTCAACAGACATTTCTGTCATTTTGAGGGTTTTAAGATATGCTGAAGATAAGAACGTTTCCTCACGAAACGTCGCGACGGCCAAATTACGGTGGCTGGAGAGATTATTTCTCCATATACAGTTTTGCGTGAAACTTTTCATACGTGGTTTTATTAGTTATATCTATTGAAAGAAGTGAAGAAAATTGCATTTTACCAATTTCGTTTTTTTTGCCATTCAAAGCTAAGGCTCGACCTCGACTATCATAAGTCTTATGATAGTCGGGGTATATTTCTTAACTATTCGGTTTCATATGTTCAGATTGTCTTCCAAACGCGAAATAAAACATTCATTAAAACTATAATAGTCTCTAATAAATATCAAAGTATCACGCTCAGTTAAAAGTTAGAAAAAACGTATCTTTGCATGTAATCACCTAGGTATGTCTGCCTGTAACGTTGCTAGGGGTGCTGCGATCGGGCTGTCAGTCACGCCTCTCTCTTCTTTCAACTTCCGGATAACCTAGGAAGTTGAAGTTTGGCAGGAATACTGAGCGTGACCTAAAACCAGCCTAAAAGTAGTAAAAACCCCGAACGGCAATTTAAAATGGTTATTTTTAACCCGAATCAGATAACTTCTAGCCCTGTAAGTAAAGCATTGAACTTGGTGCATGGGGCATATTTTTTGCTTTTTTAAACTACTTGCACTCGAGACATAAGGTATAAACTTTCAGTTTCGGATGGCTAAAAAATGGAGATTTTAATTATTGAGCTTTTTGCAATTTTCCTAAGCGCTTCACTTTTGCCTAAAAAAATCCATTTTTTTCACTTATTTTACAATATCAATTTTCTAATTTCCTTGGCAACCGCAGCATGGGCTTTTAATGGGTACTTATGCATGCGACCTTCATGACGCAGTTTATGTGATTATTATAAGATCTGCAGTGAGATTTTATTAGGGGCATGTTTCACCTCATCCTCTACATGGGTGGTTTATGAATGGTATATCAAGTATGGTAGCTTTAATGGTATTTGCAATTGAACATCACATCATGGGGATTCCAATACCTCATGATACTGTTTGAATTTGTTCTCTTTCCCGTTGAATTTCAACGGGTAGTACCCGTCGGGCACCTTCTACTAGTTTAAATATAATTTTCGCCAAAGTTTCGAATACCACACCAAAAATTATCAATAATTATCAAGTCATAGCATGCTTTAATTTAGGTGAAAATATAAAATATACTTCTTGTATCATTTCCATTTTGCATATATCGTACGTTCCACAGCATACACAGATTTAGTTAAAGGCAATGTGGTCCTAACTTAATAATTATTCAAATTTGCACTCAATGACCCACGATCACCGCTCCAGACACCTTGAAGAACTTCACTTACAATTAACTATTAGTAATGGGTAATTTAAGAAATGGGTGATGGGCCATTACCCAATTTTTTACCAATTTTTTATTTTTGACCATTATCCATTCAATTTATTGGGAGTATTTGCTTCTCAAAGACGCGTTTTTCGCGAAAATATATTTCTTAATGGGTAGAAAAATACTATTTTCCCTCATATTTCACCTATTCCTGCACTGAAAACTATTTAATTTGCATTTAAATCTGAGAAGAAATATATTATAATAATTAAAAGAAAGCAGATTTGTTGATCATATCAATCAGAGGACACATTTTTCCATTAGCTACCGGAGCATGAAAAATGAAATTTTCGCCATTTTATGGTGGAACCATCTTGATAAATAAGAGTGGAATTGCTGTAAATCTTGAATTTGTGTCTCAGTAAACCAAAATTTCGAATGCTGCTTCAATTGAAGACATTTTTCAGCAACGGCTTTTTCTTTTATTATTATCATAAATATGCAGATGAAGATTGCCCGAGATGTAATGATCTTAAGATCCATTTCGTCAACGAAAACGATTCACAATGCTAAACGCTTTCAATTTCCCTATGGCTTACGAGTGGAAAACTGCACCATGTACATAATTCATCACCATCATAGTTATAGAGATGGTGAATTGCCATTACTTATGTCTTCCTCGGTATTCAATCCTTGCGAACTCCTTCGACATGTATCACATTACTGCAATGCTTAGCCAGTGTTCTTTTGTCCCTGAGGATCAATATATAAGCTTACATACAAATGTATCTATCACGCCATCATCATCATTTATCATTCACTTCTGAGATTGGTTGACTGTGGCCCTCCTATTCTTTCCTGTTCCCTGCTCACTCATTTCATGTCCTTGCTGCTATTTCGTTTC
The DNA here is from genome assembly GCA_963573305.1 of Pyrrhosoma nymphula. NCBI lineage: Eukaryota > Metazoa > Arthropoda > Insecta > Odonata > Coenagrionidae > Pyrrhosoma > Pyrrhosoma nymphula. The sequence continues at coordinate 52,605,369 of OY754333.1, forward strand.
ATATCCCGTTTTAGTTGGCCGATGTATTTATCCCTCGGTCTTCCTCCTGGAGCTTTCCCTTCCATAATGTTCCTTACAAATTCGTTTTGGCTCGAAGTGTGGCCTATTACATCTGGGCCTTGTCTTACTGACAGTGCTTCATATGCTTTTCTCCTTTTATTTAAAATTCCGTAAACGCTCTTGTTCCCGATCATAGTCGCCCATTTCATTCTCAGCATCGTCTTCAAGTAATAAGTTTTGAAAGGTTTTATTCTATTCTCCTCCAGCTTTCCAATTTTCCATGTCTCTGAGACATAGTAGATATTTGTTATGCATAGTAGATATAACACAGCACTCCACGCGATTTTTTCCAGGTGGGTACTTACTACCTTCCTTCTCAAGTAAAAACTGTGAACTGGTATTCTTAGCGAATTACAATCACTCCAAAAGACAAGTGTGGAAAAAGTTGTGCTGTCGACCCCAGGGTTTTAAGGGAAGGCTTCCTTTTTTCCTCCAGTGCCCCACACTTGCCAATTGAAATTGAAGCTATTTTTCCAGTCTTAGAAAAATCTACATTTACGAATGACCATGAAAATCACCTCTATAGGGTGTGTGGCACGGCACACCTGAAGTTCAATACTCATCCCATTTCAAAGTAGAACCTAACACGCTCCCACGGCCGCTCGGCGAGAACCAGAAAGTAGTCAGGAGAACAATTCAATGCCAAACCCGAAAATGGGAGATTGCTACGTTGGTGAGCATGCCATCATATAGTACCAGACCCAAGATACTACTACTGATTACTACTACTAATTCAAATTACTACAAATTCATCAAACGACGAGATATTCATGCAGAAAATAAATCATACTGGATATCCCAAGCTGGGAGAGGTGTTGTGGTAATGATACGTTAATAAACATAATTACGCGATATTGTCTCGCTTTCATAGCAAGACAGTATAGTAAATAAATGTTCTTTAATTTTTCCTAACATCAATTGGAGTATTGAATTCCTTTCAGCTTTATTCAGTCACGTGCTTACCCTTTTTTTACGGAATTGTGACTCTTCATGGCATTGCGCAGTAACCGAACACAGTTAACCTGGACGCAAAGCTGGACTAACCACGGCTCACCGAGCACTTTAGGGGACTCCGTAACAAGCTTAATTCCCCGCTACAAATAATTCACTGTGTTTGCGCGATTACTAACGGCGTATTCATCGCACTCGAGGACGCGTAGTATTTTCGTGTCCGTTGAAAGAGAATCATCATTTCTTATTAAGGAAATGTGTTCGTCATATTTTTGGTGAGTAACTCCACGGAAATGTACTCAAACAGGCGTTCTTGTGGTATGTCATATGATCTGTTATTCCGTGAATTTAACTTGGTTTTTTTATTAGATAATCTGTGCATTGGACGTTTAATCCTATGATTGGTTGACTGCAGTCCTCCATCCTTCCCTATTTAATTCTAGCTCCCCTACACCCTGGTAGTTCTTCTTACGTAATTTCCTCAATCTGACGGAATTGTTACCTGATTTCATGTTCTTGAAAGTAGAGTCATGTCAGGTGTTACCTACCAGACGTCCTATTTTTTCCGGGCGTTCTTTTTTTAAGACTTCTGGCATTTATAAAATAAAAAATTAAGTTCTTTATCGTATAATATGCATTTCAACATTACTATGTGATTAACAATGCTTTTTTCCCGCCAAAAAATGCGTTTATCACGAATCCTCCGCTGTCTCAGCGAATGCAATTGTAGTATCATGTATCGAATTATTAATTCTGCAATTATTACATATTTTAGGCCCAGTTTTATGATATTTGATTAATCCAAATTGTCAATTAAAGCAAATTGATTTAGACTCCTATGCATGCATTTGACGTCCAGGTGTCCTTCGGCAGGGAGATTTTAAATCACGTAAACACGTGCATGAAATGTATGCATAGGAGTCTAAATCCCTTTACTTTAATTGAAAATAATGGATTAATCTTTACTTTAAATTCATTTCTTGAAATATAATCTCTAGTTAATTTTTTTCTCATCATGATAACCGAAGTTAACGCCTTCTCTCAGCAATGACACTCCTGTCAACTAATCGACAGTCTGGTGCAATTCGCCAAACCCAAACTCTCAGCTAACGTCAAGTTAAAGGTTACGTCATCTAGCATTTAATGTTTCCCAGACTATATAACACCGGGCTCAAGTGCGGTACTCCGTCCGTCGCGTCGGATGGGAAGTGTTGACCCTTTGACGCTTTAAGTCAGGGTTATCCAAAGTACGGTCCGCGGGCCACATCTGGCCAGCAAGAATATTTTATCCGGCCCGCAGAAGAATTGTGCGGAAATGCGCCGCATGATTTTTGCATGGATGGTCGCTACTTGTAAGTATTTAGCGTTTCAAAGTTTAATACTCAGTTTAATTCATTACAGTAATCTACCGGTTAGAGGTAGGTTGTGATGAAAGTCAGAGAATATCCAACAAACTCTTACACGTGCCGTGCCCTTTCTACCTCTAGTATTTCTTTCTTCATCTCAGAATAAGTCCTACCTTTCCTCATCCCATCCATAAAACCGATTCTCTTCCTTCCCCTTCCCCGCTTACCCAACATCCTACCCTCTATCACGGCCTTCAGCAAACCATCGTCCCTCATTACCCCTTCCAGCCACCTACCCTGTCTTCCCCTAATCTCATTTACAAGTTTCCTCTCCTCACCCACCATGTCAAGCACTTCCTCATTTGTCTTCCTTTCCGTCCAACGCACCTTCTCCATCCTCCTCCACACCCACATCTCGAAAGCCATCAGCCTATTTTCATCTTCCTTTCTCAAGGTCCACGTTTCTGCCCCATACAACGCCACACTCCATATCAAGCTCTTCACTAGACTCTTTTTTACATCCTTACTTAAGGTCCCCGTCATCAGCTCCCTTCTATTATTGAACGCTTCCTTCGCTAGCGCTATTCTCTTCCTAATGTCTTTGCTACTATGTCCTCTTTCTTCTAGCGTACTACCCAAGTAATTAAAAATCACGAACACAGTAAAATCATTCTTATCAATGGTTATGTGATGAAAATTTGCTGGTATTGTTCGTCGTCATCAATATACGAATATTTAATTTCACATTCTCTGTAATTAGCTAATAAAAGTTTCTGATTTCGATAAAAATTATATCTTCAGTGCCCTATTTATTTATTATTTTTACTACGGCCCGCTGAAAAGTGTTCAAGCACCCATTGTGGCCCTCGTTCAATTCACTCGTTACGATAAGTTTGGAGTCACCTTGTTTAAGTCAAGAGCTGCCTGATACCAAAGTCGGATTTTTCTCCACCATTCCTCCATTCCACATCTATTATTTACCTTACCAAACTGTCCATCTGCGCGAAATTCCACTGAGGAAAAATCATTCGCTTTGACCTGGACTCGAACCCAGATCCCTCGGCATCGCGCCGAGTGATTCAGCCAGTTAAGGTAGTTTGAGCGAAAAATCGCTTAACCTAGAATTTTATGAATTTGGCCTGATTTTAAAGAAAGCATTCCCATCTTTCCAATGATATTAAAATATAAACCCCTTGCCAAACTACTTTTGGAGCAATTGGCCTGAAAATACAGGTTGTTTTATGTGGGATGGGTGACCCTCCTCCATTCCTCTACCGGGCTAGGATGGAGAGGTGACACTCCCTCCAGACCTATCCCGGGAGGACGGAGGGAGATATACCCAAGCCGGTAAGGTTGGAGGGAGGTGACCCTCTTCCATACCTGTACCGGGAAGGTTGGTTGTGGTCCCTCCTTCGTACCGCTACCTTGGTGCTCCCTGTCTGCAAGTGGCAGGCAGGTTAAATGTGGCACGACACAATGGACCAAGAGGTCTGAGTGCCAACCCTGAAGAAAGCCAATCAATCAACCCTGAAGAAAGGCCAACTAATTGGGATGATGTTGCACCCGAAGTGTAAGCAAATATGTATCTATATACTAACCCTCAAATAATAGCAAAAAAGAGGAATCATGTTTCCCCTGGCGTATAGGCAAATATGTATATACATTCTATCAATTAAATACATGTATACACACAGGAAATATCGGGGATTGTGTTGTCCCTGAAATATAGGCAAATATTCATATTTATACTCCACTGAAATAAAGGCAAAAATGGTGATAATGCTGCCCATGAAATATTGGCATACCTACTTGCATCTGAGTACTACCCCTGAACTATATTCAAGAAATAAGGGTCTATGTCAAACTGAAATTTTGGCAAATGTGCATTGGGATATTTTTGCCCCAGAAATATAGGAAAACGTGCAAATATACATACTACCCTGCGAGACGCCGCGCCGCTGAGGCGTGAGGCAGGGTATGTTAGGACCCTAGCCATTTGGGGGGTTATTGATAAAAATGGGTTCTACGAATTCTAGGTAAATCGTTTCACATCGTTTAGGTCGAACGCTGTGACATAGTTTGGATTACATCAAGCTCTAGATTGGCACGGAAAGAGTTATGTTATTTGATACATGTGTGGTATTTGGATACAACAGCATTGCGAGGAAACATTTGAGAGAAGTGAATTTAGTTAGATATTCCACAGGTACATCCACGCGGGCAATGCAGGTCCAGGTTTGCCGGAAACAAGACAACTTTAATGTTGAAAATGGTAAGAGTTTCAACTTTCAAATGTAAATACATTTTTGCTAGGGTTATTTCCGCTATAATCAAGATTGCTGTCTTCAATTACATATTTACTAATTATAACGGACCAAGGAAGTTGCATGTCAGTACTTTAGGATACAAATATCTACTTGATTCCAACCTGTCGTTTCTATAAACTAAACTACCGGAACTTTCATCCGTATTTCTTACTGTTAGATTCAAGTGAAGGAAGCCAAGGACTTGTATCTTTTCAAAACTTAATTTGAAAAAAGTATGTTCCTCTGAGACTCCAAGAGCTCCTTCCCAGGCCAGGGCTCATACAGCTATGTATCGCCTCCAGACAAGGTAGCTCCTCTTCTCCAACTCAGGGCCATAGCACACATTCCGCTGCGCCAGATAGTTCCCCCTGATAAGGTATCCTTCCGCTGTGATGTTCGAGCGTCCGCGCGGATTTTAATTCCTGCCGCTAACATTACACTATTTCTCGATTCCTCTTATGCTCGTGTTTTATCCGTATGGCATAATGAGCAGGATGGACTCATTTTGGTCACGGGAACGCCCAACTTGGTGGAGATTTTATAGAATTAAGAAGGTGGGGATGAATACAAGGGTGGAAGGGACTGGGGCGGCTCCAAACCAGAGGTTCGGGGGGGGGGGGGGGGGCACCAGCGGCTATTGGGATCTTGGGCATGAACCCCCCAAAATAATTCGTGGGTGTCGTCCCAGAAATTCGTAACAAACTATGTGCGAAATGGCGCGTTATAAATGGTTTGGAAGCAAAAGTTTGCCTTTAAAAAAAAGTAAGTTTTTATTAAATGCATATTTCTCTTTTAGATTACCACCAATTTTTGACTAATTCAAAAATTTTTTATATATATACTTGTACCTATTTAGCTTTTGGTATTAAAAAAAGTTTTAGTTTTTATGAAAATTATTTGCATTTTAAAGTGAAATAACCAAAATATAAATAACAAAAAACAAAAAACTAATTTAGGATTTTAATTTAAAGACTGTGACAAAGAAATACGCCGGGTACGCCGCCCAACCTCCACCCCCTTGGGACCGCCAGTGGAAGGTCACAAAAAAGAGCAGGTCGTGCAGTTTACGTATCTGGGTAGTAGGTATTTAGGAGGAGAATAGGTTTAGTAGTAGGGACATCAGATGTAGAATTTCCCTGGCTAAAGAAGCATTTTCAAAGAGAAGAGAATTTGTTCGGGGTTTTCTGAGAAGAGACGTAAAGAAAAACCTGGTGAAAACTCTAATATGGAGCGTGGCGCCGTCCGGGTCGGAAACTTGGTCATTGCGAAGGGGGGATGTACGTAGACTTAAGGCGTTTGAAATGTGGGTTTGGAGAAGGATGGAGAGGGTGAGCTGTGTGGCGAGGAAGACGAACGAGGAGGTGTTGGATATGGTTTCAGATGAGAGGTCATGCTGAAGAGGGTGATATAGGGGAGAACTGGGAGAACATGGAAGAGGAAGGAAGAGGATGGGAATTCTGGGCGAAATGAGAAGTAAACGATATTAGGAATTTAAGAGGGAGCTAATAGTGGGACATCTATAGGAGGGAAAAAGAGACAAGTTTTCAGACATTGGGATGTAGGATAAGGATTGTCCAAAAACCTACCAATCAGCTGGTTGAATACTAAAAAAAATATCCACCTCTTAAACAGGCACTAGTCCTACTTTTAAGTCGCCTCCAACGGAAAAAAAGAACATTTCCTGGTATAAACAAATATTAACTCCAAATGTAATCTTAAGTCCTTTTCCGACCCAAGTATGCGTTGTTTACATTTCTCATGTCGCTCACAGTCATGAAATTAGGTTTTGGATGAAATGCGATATTATTGCTACAGCGAAATGGTTATTTCATTTCTCACTATTCAATGAATTAGTTTATTCATTACTATTCAATGGAAAAGCAGACATTATACCTTTCAATATTCTCTATCAACAATTAGCATTACCCCAAGTAGAAATTAATATTTGCATGTGTAAAAATAAGTTTCCATCAGGAAGATAATTTGCTTTTACACATCGCTCGACGTCATGTGATCAGGTTTTCACCGGATGCAATGCTATTTTATTGAAGAATCGTAATGCAACTTGCAGGAAAAATAGCCAGTCCATTTTCCATGCAAGTGCGTGTTGTATTCAATCATGTACCGGTTACTCTTATGATTGACTCCAAAGATGGGTTAACACCGGCAAGTTTAATGCAGAATTTACTTGCAGAAAGTGAATTTGACGTAAATTGCACGCGTAAACGCCTCTGCGAGTCCGCTTCCAGGACTTCTTAAAGTTTCGACAAGTCGATTGTAAAAGCGTATTGTTGCCAATGTAAACTGCAACCAATCTGTCTCCGCACTAAATTGTTAAAACATATTCGTCTGAGTAAAATTCCCCACTAGCCCTTGCAGAAGAAACTTGAGGAAGTGACTTGCCAGTATAAACCAGCCCTTACTGCCACCAAAGTCTGTGCTTACACACGGAAGTTTCTGCTTGCAAGCGACTTACAAACTTACTGCTATCTTCTTCCTCGGCGCTACAGCCCATGGTTGGGCATAAGCATGCCACAAAACGCCAGTCAATTTTTCTCTATTTGTTTGCCCTCTCCCACCACCTTTCAACCTGCGTGGTCTTCGTGTCCTCTTCCAAATCCTGCATCCACCACTTCCTTGGCCTTCCCCTTCTCCTCCTTCCCTTCATTCCCTCATGCACCAGCTTCTTTGGCATCCTTTCCTCATCAATCCGCTCCAACGTGACCTAACCAAGCCAGCCGTCGGGTCTTCATGAACCTCACGATGTCCTCACCTCTTAAGGCCGTTTTACACGGTACATTTGTTTGTACAAACTCTTCCGTGAACTCTTGCATGAGGCAAAATGTATCGTGTAAAGCGGCAAATTGTATGAACGCTTGTGCGAATGTCTCAATGCCTGCACGGGAAATAGAACCTGTTCTAATTTCGTTGAGACAAACATACGCATACGTACGCATACGTACATACGCATAGGCGGATTTAGGGGGGGGCACGGGGGCACGTGCCCCCCCCAGAAGCTTAAATAATGGACAAGATTTTTAATACGGTCCCGTTATAATTACGTTCGTTTTGTTTTGTGTATTACGGAGCCTCATTCATTTTAGCCTTAAGCACAAGTCAAGAAGGCAGATTTGCCGGTCATTGGTCATTCGCTAGTCAGCGCTCGAAAAAAAACATCGCCCAAGTGGGAAGGAAGACATTGTGTCAAAAATGAACGTTAATGAAGTACTGGACGTCTTCAGCAGGAAACATAATAGAAAACTGCCGTTATTATATATGTAACTAATAAATATTTTCATATTAGTAATCTCTATATAAAAATAAAAAGTATATTTCGTACATTAATTGTTGTACGTTGTTTTTTAATATCAAATATGAGAAGACCGTTTGCCCATCAGACCCTTGTGCCCCCCCCAAAGAAAAATCCTGCATCCGCCCCTGTACATACGTTTGTACAAAATCCTTCATTGTGTAAAACGGCCTTTAGAATGCTTTCTCCATATCACACTTAATCTTAATCTCCATCTTTCACCATCTCTCGCAGGGCCATAAATTATTCATAAAACTTTCCGTTCAAATACAAGTCAAGGATTCTTATCGGCATGTGACATAGGCCACGCCTTCGATCCATAGTTCACAACTAGTCTTATGAGGGTGAAGTGAGGGTGAGATATTTGCTGGCCGACGCGACGTTTCGACAGCTACCTCCGTCGTCGTCATCAGGGATAGCCCTGAAATATAGCCCTGAAGACGATGGCGGAGGGAACTGTCGAAACGTCGGCCAACAAATATCTCACCTGGTAGAGCACCTGAGAAGACTTCACCAAACATTCATTTGAGTACATGAGCTGCGTAGCAATTGCAATGTAACCATACCTAAACCTAGAACAGGAACTTTAAAGCACAGTTACGTATTCCTAGGGCCTAAAATATTTTGTGCAAGACCGGAACCTATTGCTAATATAAAAAAGGAATGTCAATATTTTAGAAGTGTGAAAAAATGGTTATTTTCTATTGATGTTATTTCAATTTTATTTTTAAAATTTTATGAAATGGTAGATCTCATAGCAGTGGTAATTATCTTTGTATGTAACTAAATGTTATGTAACTTTGTATGTAACCATAACCTTGTATGTAATTCCAGTATGTAACTATACCAGCGTTTATACAAATTTGTTAGTATTACTTATGTTGCAACACATTCAATATATTATTTGTTAAGTAAATACGAGGCGGTAACCCCAAAACGGAGTTTCTCCATAGGGGTACCTATATTCCCAATGTTAAGGGTCAATGTTAATGTAAAATGTATGTGATGTTGTGGAATAAAATTTATTATTATTATTATTATTATCTACCGGTCAAAGATAGATTATGATGTGGTCAACAGTGTCCCGCGAGATGTGGTGGAACTGCATTATCAAAAATGAAAGTAATCGATGTTGTACGGTCCACTTCATTTTAAATAGTCAACACGTGTTTCGGCATTTTTACTTAACCATCTTACATTGTACCTGAAGGAGGCTAAGTAACAAAGCTGAAACACGTGTTTACAATTTAAAATAAAGTGGACAGAACTATAGGTATCGATCACTTTCATTTTTGTAGATTATGATGAAATTCAGAGAAAATCCAACAGATTTTTACTCTTGTGATTTGTTTCTTCATCTCAGCGTCAAGTCCTACCTCTCTTCAACCCGTCCGTAGTTATAAGGCGGGAAAAAATTCTACATTGGTCTTGTGAGTGTCTTTTTAAATGTGACTATCAAATATCGAGGTAGAAGGGCCGACTTCAGGAGTTTCATGTTGTAAAAATAAACAATGCAACTGAAATGCATAGAAGTAACACTGTCACGCGTAAATCTTCGCAAACGCTGGAATATTGTCCTATTGTGTTCAAAATAACCCGGAATCACCTTGCACCTTCCCCTATCCCAGCCCCTCACTTTTACATTTCCCCTCTCCCTCCATTTCCCCTCCCCCCCTCCCACTTAAAGGTTCCTCTTCCGCCATCCATCGATTTCGGCTCCCCCTCCTCTCCCCCTCCCCCCACTCACCTCTTCCTCCCGCCCCTCTTGCCCCCCTCCCGCCCCCCCCCCAAAGACTTCCCTCCCCTCCAGCACCTCCCAAGTTTTGGTTCGGGTTGTCGGCGAGGGAAGGGAGGCGTTTTTGGAGGGGAAGGAGTGGGGGATGGGAGGGGCGGGAGGGGAGAAGGGACAACGCCATTACGGCGTCTCTGGGACGCACGCCGCCGCCGCCTCAAGTCTTCCTTCCTTCCTCTCTCCTACCTACTCCAACCAAGAAAATTCTCCCCCTTTAGTACTCACAGAAGCAGGAAACGTACGATATTTCGGGCCGGATTTACGTTACTTCTATAACAGTAGTCTTGTGAGTCGCTGGCGAGAAGTTCTTGGTTGTGAAAAAACCTACTTATACGGCAATAAGGGTCGGTAGAATTAGTAATCGGTACCTATACTATTGACGGAATTGTCATCTATGGGTGATCTCCATTCAAGGTGTTGAACATGATGTATAAATAACTCCTCTATTCCTCTTGGTGTTGAAGTTAGCGCACATCCGGACATTTCTGCGCTCAAGATCGAGGTTGAATGGACCGATGTGCGCTGACCAAGTGTTTGGTAACCTGCCGTTAGGTGGCATTCTGAATGGGTAGACGGCAGTCACGGTAGAATGTTTACTGGAAAAATTGTTGAATTTGTTCAAAATTAGTATTCATACACGTGAGCTTTTTTTACGGAGTAATTAATAACTTTACAAACCCATTATTTTACGACTTTACTGAAAATGAACAACAATCATGGCATTTGTTGATTAGAACGATGTGCGCTGGCAAAACGTTTTTTAACCTGCCGGTAGATAGCATTCTGTAGGTTCTCAATGGACACGGTCGAATGTTTTGCGTAAATTTGTGGAACTCATCCAAAATAAGTATTTAAAGACGTAGGTAATCTTTTCATCACAGAGTAATTAAAAACCTCAAAATATGCATATTATCACTCTTTACTGAAAATCAACAAGCTTGACAATAATCCCGGATGCCAATATCGACGTCCTTCTGTTGTTTAACGCACATGAACTTTGCTCCCGATCTGTTTTGAAGTGCGCTGCCTAGTGCGCAGGGTCTACAACGAATGGAAAGCAAGAGCGCTGTTGTGTTGTGATTAGTGATTAGCGCACTAGAGCGAATGGGAAGCTCACTATGATGAAAAGGCAACTGCTGTGTTAAAAGGAAATAGAACTACGAAAGACGAATAAGTTTGTGAAAGCATTCGTGTGGGGCGTGGTACTCTATAAATCGGAAACCATTGGAAAAGCAGAACATAAAAGATGAGAAGCTATCGAAACCTGGTGTTGGAGGAGGATGCTAATACTAGAGGAAGGCCAAAGGATGAATACATAGACCAAATAAAGAGGAAAGTACATAAGAAGAACTGCCGGGGAGTAAGGAAACTTGCATTAGATATGGAAGGAAGGAGGGGAACAGTCAACCAATTCTATGATTAAGCGATTAATGATGATGATCTACAGAACTTGAACAGAAAATAGACAGTCATTGGATACTTGGATCCCTATAAATGATGGGCGAGTTGCTCGTCGAAACTTCGGAAGTAATGGAGAACCTGACTCGGTGTGAAATCCGAGAGCTTTTCATACAGACTGAACTTAATAAAATACAAAGGAAAGCTGCGCGATTCGTCAAAAACTACTACGGGCGTACAGACAGCGTTACACAGATGTTAAATGAATTAGGCTGGGAGCCGCTAGAGACTCGGAGGCTACGCGCTAGGCTTAGATTGCTTGAACAATTGAGAATAGATATCTTTCAGAGCGACACGGAGAACATCATATTAGAACCCCACTATATTTCCAGGTCCGACAGAAACGATAAATTAAGAGAGATATTTTGCCGAACGGATAGGTATGGGAATTCGTTTTTCTCCCGAACAATAAGGGACTTCAATAAATGCTAGGCGTAATTTCATTGGAGCGTTTCCTTTTTATATGTAAACGGCTGGTGTCCTGCGCGATAGGCTTAGATTGCTTGAGCAATTGAGAATAGATATCTTTAAGAGCAACACAGAGAACATCATATTAGAACCCCACTATATTTCCAGGTCCGACAGAAACGATAAATTAATAGAGATATTTTGCCGAACAGATAGGTAGGGGAATTCGTTTTCCCCCCGAACAATAAGGGACTTTAATAAATGCTAGGCGTAATTTCATTAGAGCGTTTCCTTTTTATAAGTAAACGGCTGGTGTCCTAACACCCCCCGCCACACGCCTATTGGGGCGGCTTGCGGGGTAGTATGTAGATGTAGATATTTTTCCTGATTGTAGAATTTCGATTCTGCCTCATGAGTTTCTTTAAAGTTGTACTTCGAATTTAGAAAAAAACACTTCTCTTGAACGGAAAATAGAGCGACTTATATTTTTTTAAATTCAAGGCTTTCCCAGTGAATACTTGTGATGTAGATTTCTCGGGTTTCCATCCGGGTGATGTTGGTGAGTTTCACTGACGTTTCGACAGCGTAGTCTGCCATCGTTCTCAGGGTAAATGACTTATATTTTGCCTGCATTTCGACTCGGCCATACAACTCACTTGAAAGTAATACCCCGACGTGTAAACAGGGCCACATACGGCAGTAAAGACCCATATATGTATATGATTACGGCTCTGCATGTTAAGTTGCTTGCTGGTAGTACTTCGAAGTTTAAACACAGACTTCTATGGCAGTGAGTTGCAATCCGTATATTATCGACCACGGTCCGTGCATGAAGAGCAAATAGACTGACTTCTGTTTAGCCTGCAGGTAGTTTAGATTCTGCCTAATCATTTTCTTGCAATTAGTACTTCGATTTGTAAACAGAGACATCTACGGCAGTAAGGGTCAATAGTGGTAGTGATCAGCGATTCGACCACGGTTCGCTCTTGATAGGAAAACAGAGTGACCTATATTTCGACAGCAAGTCAGCAAGTAGGAAATTGAGGCAAGGCTGAAGTCCTTCCCAAAACTTTCCTGGATTCCTTAATTCACTAATATTCGATTCGTATGAAGGTAGAACCATTGAGTTAACAGATTCGCATGTTTCTTAAAAATATGTCAAATAATATTCGTACAGCATTTGAAAAAAGCCGTTTCAAAAGTACTATAGATAAACCCATATGCATCATCATTTCCACAGTAGAGATATTCATGAAAAGCTACTGGAAGGAAACTATCTCAACTGAAGTAATCTTCAAAGAGCTTAAAATGAAATGAAGGAGGCATGGCCGTGAACGCTTATGAGCGAAGGTGAAGCAAAAACAGGGATGTATGGGAAGGATTTTGAGCCGAATACGCGTGCTCTACTAGGCACAAAACGTCGCATGCGTGAAACTTTGCACGCGTGTTCTAATTAGTGATATATATCGATAAAAGTGAAAAATTTCATCATATCGTTTGGTTTTTTGGCAATTAAATGCTATTTTGAAACGTTGTCTTAATGCACAGGAGACATATTTCGTAATAATTCGATTACTCATACACAATTTTTTTCCTAAACGCGATAAAATAAATTCATAATTATTATAATTGTTGCTAACAAACATCAAGATATCAGGCCGAGTCCAATGTTCGATTTAAAAAAAACAGATTTCAATACATTTTCGTCTATAATTCGAATACCGCGCCGAAAGCTCTGGTCATAACATGCTTTGATTAAGGAAAAAATGTAAAATATAATTTTTGTATTGTTCCCATTACTTCCTGTACGATGAGTTCCAACGCATAAACAGATGCACTTAAATAAAACCTAGTCCAAAAATTCAATAAAAAAGTCCAAGTCCTCTTAAAAGTCCAAGAATTATTTTCGACTGAGATGAAAAGTTAATGAAAATGTGCACCCAATGACCCACGATTACGACTCAGGCCACCTTAACTATGGTTTATAACTTAGATTTGATGAAAAACAAACGTGACCACTGGAAACGTAAGCCGGAAACGACTGTAATAGCGACATTGGCGTCAAGAATCAAGCGGAATGTTGCCTTAATTTTTATTCGGACCTCCTTGGTTTATCCAATCAACTCGGTCATATTGGAGCGTTCGCCATGACTCTAGCATTTTGCTGACACTGCGAAAAATCACGACTGACTAGTTAGTGACCACTAAAGCCACCCTCCGCACGGTTTGACGTTCGTCTAGGGATTGGAAAATCGATTTCGATTTTAATCGAAAATCGATTATCACACTCCGATTTTCGATTTAATCGAAGTCGACTTTTTGTTTTGAAAAACCGATCAAAATCGATTCTAGCCGATCGATTTTCGATTTTTAGCTTGCTAAGGCGTTTGAATTTTGCCAATCGAGCTGCGCCAGTTCGTTAACCGCCCTCCAGTCAACCGCAATTCCAACTCTAATCCACTACAAGCTTGGAAGGAGATTAAGGGAGAATATCCCCACGTATACAAACTAGCCAGTAGGATTTTATCTATAGTTGCCTCTACCGTCTACACTAGCCGTGTTAGCGACTATTTTCTCTTAGCCGGGTTAATTGCAACTCAGGTGCAAAATCGATTATCCTGAGAACATATAAATATGTTAGTTTTCTTAAGGTCCATCCCTGAGGAACACTGGTTCCACGGCTTTGCAAACAAGAAATAATTAAAATTCTGTTTTTCATTTTGTGGTATGCCCACTTTTCAATATACAATTCTTATTGATACTAAACTATATGTAATTTTCTTTTTATATTACCTATATGTTTATAAGTATCTGTTATGGATTATTACTTTCCTGTATATCTTATTAATATCTTTAGAATAATACTATATTGTATTAATAAATTTAACTGTATTCGGTTCTTATCCCTAATGCTTCCATTAACCCATATTTTGCATTTTGTTACAACAACACATCCGTATTTCAGCAGACAATTACTTTACTATGAATAATTATCGATTTCGATTTCGATTTTTCGATTATTTTGGACAAAAAATCGAATTTTTAGAAAATCGATTTTTAAAACCAAAATCGAAAGTCGATTAATCGGAAATCGATTCTGGATTTAAATTTCCAATCCCTATGTTCGTCATTCATGATCGCCAGTGAGCCCCCATTCGCGATTATACGTGTGTTGATAATCGCCCCACATTCCTTCCAATTTGATTTTTTTTATTGCTGCGTCTCTGGGATCTCTGTATATCTATGACCTTTGGTGACCGCTGTGAAAATTGGTCTACATTAGCATACACCTCTGCTACATGGACAATCATTCTCTAAGCAAAGCAAAGATGAGGATCAAAGGTATTTCTCTCTATCACCTTGGGTGGCCTTATGTTGATCTGTTGGCTTCATTATCTTTCTCGTGAGACTCATTTTCTCCTTATTTTGACAGTTGGCATCTGCTTCGCGTCACTCCTTATTGCATTCCAGCTCTCATGAAAGTGTCTTTATCTCATTACTGTTCTCAGGCTTCCCAATGGTTTGCCTTGGCGGGGTACTGTTTCGTTTCGACTTTTAGCAAGGGGTGGGCAGTGCGTTTTTAGTGTCCCAACCGCCACAGTTCTCCGACGGACGGTTTCCTTCGTGACGAGAGTAAGTCCGAGGAGATTTTCCTCGTGAGACATTTGCAATGGGGTCTAAGAGACGTGATTTATTTCTAAGTGAGGAAGAAATTGAAAAATTCTCGTCTTAAATGAGGTGGAAGAGTTGCGAAGTTTTCATATATTCTGATAGTGAGAGTTCTAATTATGAGGAGGGTGGTTTACTGGCGGGAGATAATTCACATAGCGTGGACGGAAGTGTCGTGGGGGAATCAGGTAGGGGAGAGGTATGTGACACCGAAGACCTTTCTCTTTAGGGTGTCTTGTTAAATGAGAGCGCCATCTACGACCCTTTGTTAATGCATGTTGGTGCCATTTTGATAGCGCCTTCGGCATACTCTGCGACATTTTATGGAAGGGGGGACTAAGTACCCTTGCCCCCTTTGTTACACCTCTACTTCACGAGAATGCTTTAGGTACTTATTCCGTGTTGGTAATCCTATTGTCTTTTAACACAACAGTTTTTTTCATCATGGATGCTTTCTTGCCTCAGCTATTTTTCGCGTGATGGAGCGTGACGCTGTATGGGTCGGAAACTTGGTAATTGCAAAGACTGGATGCACATAAGTACTTCTTCCGTGCTGGTAATCCTATTGTCTTTTAACTCAACAGTTTTTTCATCATGAATGCTTTCTTGCCTCAGCTATTTTTCGCGTGATGGAGCGTGACGCTGTATGGGTCGGAAACTTGGTAATTTGAAAGATAGGATGTACGTAGGTACTTCTTCCGTGCTGGTAATCATATTGTCTTTTAACTCAACAGTTTTTTCATCATGAATGCTTTCTTGCCTCAGCTATTTTTCGCGTGATGGAGCGTGACGCTGTATGGGTCGGAAACTTGGTCATTGCAAAGACAGGATGAACTTAGACACGAGGCATTTGAGATGTGGTTATGGAGAAGAATGAAAAGGATGAGCTGGGTGGCGAGAAAGACGAACGAGGGTGTATTGTATATGGTTGGAAAGGAGAGGAAGTTGGTGGCGCTGGTTCGGACAAGGTGGAAGGGATTGATGGAGAATGTTTTGAAAGGATAGGGCATGTTGAAGATTGTAATAGAGGGGAGAACATTTGATAAGCGTGGAAGAGGATGGAATAAGATAGGAATTCTGGACGAAATAAGATGAGGTAAACGATAAGAGGACTTTCTGGATAGGAGGATCAGATGGCGAGCCATCTATAAGAGGGAAAGTGAGATGACGTCCCTGCGTTTGGGATATTAGCGTAAGGACTGTACAAAACCTTACCAATCAGAAGGTAGAATACCCAAATAAATGCCTGAACTGTCCGTTGGAATTCTTCTTTCCCAGAATGGAGAAATATCCAGGTTGAAGACTGAGAAACCTGCAATAAATGCAAACCTAGGACGTATGCTCGACAAATGTTAGTTGGAATAACATAGTCATTGATCTAATTTCAATATGTACGGAAAATTACGCAATGATACCCCCGATACAACGAATTCTTTCTTCGAAGAACGGACACGAAATACTTCTATGAATACAGTCGAACCTTGATAAGGGAGAACTGGATAAGCGAGAAAACTGTGAGTGAGACTTATCGCTACGTCCCGAAATATTCACCCTCCGCAAGTGAGGAATTTAAAACCTCTATAAGAGAGTGAGTGTCGCTGTTCACGTCCGGATCTCTGCTAGTGAGACCACCTTGCTCTACTACTCTATGAGCGAGAATGTCTTCTGGAAAATGCAACGTATTACGCGTGTTTTGTCAGGTTTTGGTTTTTTGAGAGGGGTTAGGTGTGCACTTGCAAACAAATGCACATTAGTTGGTATGTGTCGAACGCTGAGTGAGGTCTTGGTTGCGTCCTCAGGAAGTCTAAACAAAAAATTTAAGTGTTTTCACAGTGTGAAAAACTTCAAATTGTGAGTGCGTTCGAGGATGTCACGAAGTAAGATGCCGAGTAAATTCGGCTCGCCGTAGTCCTCCTTCTATAAGATCATAAAAAATAATTATGATTACACGACAAAACCACAGTTCTCAAGAGGTACACGGAAATATCAAGAGGAAACGAGCTGTTGAATTTCTCAACATTAAAAAGTGCTTTTTGGAATGGATCAAACTAGGTAGTTAAAATCTCTATGAGTGAAATTCCGGTCCTTTGAACTCTCGCTTATCCAGGTTCGATTGCATGTATTTTCACATATTTGGTCAACCCTTTCCTTCTTGAACCACCCAGTGTTTCATCAAGTGAGCAATTATTTTTTGGGAAGACCACCACTAAATTTTGGCTACATTGCAAAACATTCACCACCATTATCCAAAACAAAATATGTTCGCACCACAATCATAGAATACCCATAGATACATAAATACCCTACTAGCCGTTCCCTTTCGTGGTAGCCTTAGCCATGTAAGTTAATTTCTTTGTGATAGGCCTGTAAAGCCTATTTCTTTAATAATTCCTTCCATACTGCCCCATCCTTGCAGACCTCTTTTGCTTCTGTTACACTCATGCAATGCTTCATACACACCCTCCTTCTCTTAAGAGTATCTTCCCCCACATTTACTCGTGACTTTATCGGTCTACCCCTTCCTCTCACACCATTCAGTCCACTGTCATCAATCTGCTTCGTTTTTTAATCTCAACCATTTTTTCGGCATTGCCAAACCAACGAAGCACATCCAACACAACAATCATTTAGGACATTTGACTATTTTGTTAAATATATGGTTGATTTCATAAGTTAAATATTAAAGCTAGTATGAAAGTTGTTTATTTCTCAATATTTCGTGCTTTGAGACGTCATCACTTGTTTTTTTTTCACTTAATTGTTTTTTGGAAAGGGATTTGTTTCCCACAACAGAGCAGAGCAGACGCACGATGATTGGTTGAACAAAAATTCACATTCATATAAGCCATCATTTGGTTTTCATTGCGCATACAGTAAGTAGTTCGACAGCTTTACTGGCACGGAGGGTGTCTAATAATCAAGAAAGAGCACTCTATTGTGATCCACCTCTTTCTAGAATGTTCAATGGCTGCCTATCCCGCTTGATGAGTAGGAGGGGGAGTGGGGAAGGTCATGGGGGAAGGGTATAGAAATAGAAGAACCCTTCTTTCCTGGAAAAGCAGGGTGGGAATGGAAATACCCATTCAAGAGCATTGCAGGGGGCTCGCGAGTATTCTGGAACAGGGAGCGGCCGAACAGTTAGGGGAACGTCAAAAGGGGGCCTTTCATAAGGTTCCACTTAAAACGAAATTAATGTGATTTTTTCACATCCTGTCATCATCTTTAGCCATTCAATCCTGAGATTGGTCAACTGCAGCTCTCCAGTCTACCCTATACCCTTCTAACTCTTCTATACCCTTGCTGTTCTTGTTTCATAACCCGTTTTAGCTGGCCTATTTATTTATCCCTCTGTATTCGTCTTAGGGCTTTCCATTCTATTATGTTCCTCACGAATTCATTGTATCTCAATACTCTCAAGTGTGCCCTATCCATCTGGACCTCGTCTTCTTGTGATAACGTTCCATATTATTTTCTCCTCTTCGATTCTTCTGTACCCTTCCTCATTTCTGATCATATCCGTCTATTAGATCCCTAATATTTGCCTCCAGCTCCAAGTTTCGAAAGCCTTTTTTTTAGAGGTGGAATAATGTGTTATAGCAGCGAAACGGCTGCAGCCGCAACTGTTTCAAATAACTGTTGCAAACAAAAGGTTTAGTTTCGTGATCGTGCCGCAGTTGCGTCCTGTACTGTGCAGCTGATAGCTGAAGCTGACAGTTTCGTCTTCTATTCCGTTCCAGTTGCACTGCACGTGTGACTGCGTTGCGGTTATAAGCTACGTGCAATATGTTGGATTTGAATCTGTTGCAGGCAGTTGCTGGTTTATTCAGCCAACACATGTCCGCCCATCGTTGCAGATTGAATTAATAACTGTGAAGTACCTATTTTCATGAATCCGAATGAAATTGTTTTTTTAGGTAAAATATTTTTTATTATGCAAATAGAATACAAAGCTACTAGCCATGTTCTAACAGCGCCGACCTATTGCCTGTTGTTTGGTGTGCCTCCAGCTGTTGTCCGCAACAGCGTGTTTCGCGGAACTGTTTCGTTTCGAAAAAGTTTCGGTTGGGAAACAGTTGCAGTGAAACTGTTGTTCTCTTTTAGTTCCACCACTTATTTATTCTATTTTGTTCCAGCTTTCCAGTGGTCCATGTCTCTGAGCCTTATAGAAAAATACTCTACAGGAATGGGTTAGGCTTAGATTACTGTAAAAAAACTCCAATCAGGCGAATTTTAGAACGACACGGAGAATTATATTTTATCCCCACGTAATATCTCTAGAACTGATAGGAGTGACAAAATAAGAGTGATATACTACCAAACCGAAAGATACTAAAATGCATACTTTCCACGCATTATTAATGTTTGTTACAAAAACAGCGTAACTCTATCATAAAACACATGGTTGACATACAAATAACCTCTGTCCTCTCCCCCCTCATATTCCCCATTCCCTCCCCTTTACATGCTTAGTGTCTAAAACAACCCTTACATGTAGGTTTAATGTAAGGTGTGCCTTCAAATTCTCTCTTCGACATACTAGCATAATCGTTTTCAGCCCGGCAGGCTACAGAACGTTTCGCTTGCGAATATCTTTCCATTCAACGCTGTTCGCGTGCACTGATGTGTTCCGATCTGCCCACAACTTCAACAACTTCAAACCCAAAGCCCCGGTTTAGCCGAATGCTACATCAGTTCTCGGCCACAGACAGAAGATTTGGGGTTCACTTCCTATAAAGGTCCCCGGTTAAATCCCAGCTTAAACCACATTGAAAGAACAAACGATGTAGTTTCCGCATCCTGGATACTACAAAGTTAGTTCTTATTGGTTAAAGAATTTTCATCGATTCCACGAAGTCAGACCTGATACTCTCTATTTCATCCAAGCTTAATGCTCATCTCGGCTGCAAATCCCACTGAAAAACCACTGGCGGTACAGGGAAAGGAAGTGACCCCCGATCCCAGCCTGAGGATTTCCAAACAAGCATGCGATGGTGAAGTCCGACATGACTAAACGTATAGGAAATCAATTCAGAACGAAATGATGCCGATGGACGGGTAAAAAGATAACGTCACTCGTCACGTGACCACTAGGGTTGAGGGGAAACATCAATACACAGCAATTCGCCAGTGTCCGAATAAACTACAAGCGAGATAATTTGAACGCTGATTATTGTGATAGTTAAAATAAATATCGAAGCTGGTATAATAGCCGTGCTATGCTTAATACTCCGTGCTCTGTGACGTCAATAATAATGTTTTCTTCACTTCGGTGTAAACACCATTATAAACGGTGTTTATAATGGGAATTGTTTCACACAACAGAACGGAGCACACGCAAGGCGATTGGTCAAGCCACTTACCCTCCGCTGTATAGTCCACCTGTCCATGGTTCTTATTAAGTACGGTACAAGCCCAGCCGTTGTGAGTCATTGTCATACTGTTTTGTGAGAATGTTTACTATTGAAGTCGACTTTTGTCAGAACATCCGTCACGCTTTAGTCATTTATCATTTAGGACAGGGGTCTCAAAACTTTTTAGCCTAAGGACCACAGTGACTCCCACAACTAGGACCCAAGGGCCAAGACCTAGCTAGCAGATCATACTAACATACTGTAGTTTTGAATTATTCGCAAATTTTCATACTGGGACTAGCCGGCGAGTGAGATATTTATGGCGCAGGGTGCAGGGCTCTGCGGGGGGTGGACTCCGCCTCGTTTGAAAACATCTATTTGCATGCTTTACTAACATTTTAAGTTTTACAATGTAATCAAAATAAACTCTGGCGGGCCGGATTGGTGGTGCTCGAGGGCCGTAGTTAGGAGACCCCTGATTTAGGACATCAACTTAAAACTAAATTTCGTAATTTTGTAATAATATTAGCATTCCAGCATGATTGTCGATGTATGATGACTAGACTGAATGTCAATTAGTATACTATACGACATCCACTTTTACTTACTATCCTGCGAGCTACCGCAGAGGGGTGTGGCGGGGGGGTGTTAGGACACAACCCATCTACATTTACATAATACCCTGCAAGCCACCTCAAGGATGTGTGGTAGGGGGTGAGTTATAACCATCATGCACTGCTGCACTATACCACATCTGAGTTAGTGAAACTACGACGATTAATGCAAGAGCGAAACCCTGCAAATATTTGTCAGGAGGTGAAATTTCACCAACATGCTTTGCACTACATGCATGCTATCAATGCTAGAGGAACTATTTATACTAATACATATAGCAACTACACAAATGCACATAAATACAAGAGGTATACAGAAAAAATACAAGCGGTTCTGAAAGTACTTCGTAGCGCATCTATAAACAAGTACGAGGGAGAAAATTAACTAATTAGCTACACTACCTATCGACAAACCTAGTTAACAGTCTCATTGACAAATATCATGGTCTCTTATCTTTCGCGGGTAAGATTATATTTTAAAAGTGAAGGTTTCTGGGGTTTCACACGGGGTAAGATTATTTAAATGGAGCAACATTTCGATGGTTGACTCAGCCATCGTCATCAGGATAATGAGTCGAGCGAGGATGCTGGCGGTTATATATATAGCCACAGATGCCCCATTGTTGTGGGAGCCGTTACGCGTTCTTTGAATTTCGTCAATTACTGCCACCACCAATGCGGAGATGTTGGAAGAGAAAGAAAAACCCATCGCTAAGACTTTCCTTCCTTATATATCATCTATATCTAACAAGATATTGAGGATATTTAAACGACACAGAGTGGAAACGATACATATACCGCTTGCTAAACTCAAACATTTCCTGGTCACCTGTAAGGACAACCTCGGCCTGAAAACAACAGGGGTATACTGCATACTATGCGAGTGTGGTAGGGCGTATATTGGCGAGATAGGAAGGACCATCGAGATAAGAATAAGGGAGCATGAAAGAAGTATTAGGCTTCTCCAACCGGAAAAGTCTGCATTAGCAGAGCCTTGCATAGCAGAGCCTTGACCATGGGCATCGTGTCAATTTCCCAAATTCCACACTACTTTCCCGGGCGTCCAAATATTGGGCAAGAATAATGAAAGAAGCGATATTGATACAGATGAAGCAAAATTACATCAATAGAGACAACGGCTTCAACTTAAGTAGGACTTGGCGCCCAGTAATTGACGAAATTCAAAGAACGCGTAACGGCTCCCACAACAATGGGGCATCTGTGGCTATATATAACCGCCAGCATCCTCGCTCAAACTCATTATCCTGATGACGATGGCTGAGTCAACCATCGAAACGTTGATCCATTTAAATAATCTTATCCGGTGTGAAACCCGAGAAACCTTCACCTATATAATTCGCCGGGAAAACCTTAAATCCTTTATGATATTTTATATCAGACCGTTCCGCAATCTATTTCCTTAATGTTATTCTCATGATCTAATCTATTGTAGTGCGTCGGCTTCCGTAAAATGTTATAGATGTCTTCAACATATAGATCGGCTTGGAAATTGCTTAAAAGATAAAGTCTAGTTTAATAACTGGAAGTACCCATGAATCATTATTATTAAAATTTTATGGAATCTTATATTTTTATAGACATTCTTACGATTTTTCACAACACATACGAATTTTAAAGTGAAAAATAAAACAAACATATAAATAACGCCTTTTATTTAATTGTTCTGAAAATGGGAAAAAATACGAAAAAAAACCTCTCTAAATTTCGTTGCAGAGATATACAATCTGAATTAAAATTTAAAAACCATACAAGGTTTTAGTAAGAAGTAAAAAATCACTCAACTCGTTTTTTAAATTTTGTTGTTGTTTTGTAATGTGGTAATATTTTATGAGGTCCACAGTTAACAAAAGCGTGTAACTCGAAGAGAATGAAAAC
The DNA here is from genome assembly GCA_963573305.1 of Pyrrhosoma nymphula. Taxonomy (NCBI): domain Eukaryota; kingdom Metazoa; phylum Arthropoda; class Insecta; order Odonata; family Coenagrionidae; genus Pyrrhosoma; species Pyrrhosoma nymphula. Next base: position 52,628,530 of record OY754333.1, read on the forward strand.
TCAGGATTTAAAAACGTGCTATTTTGTGTAAATGGAAAATGAATGCCAATTTGTATAAACGAATGTTTAGGTCTTGATAAAACGAAGTCACAATCACCTATTTAATAAATAATCGGTTTATTAATGTTTTAAATTTATAAATTTGTATTTGTGAGATCACCCAACCGTTGTCATCTCTAAAATGGCCAAATTATGTAAAAAATAGAAAATATATCGTTCATAATTGATCTCCTAATTGATTGATTAATCAATTGATACCCCTTCGCAATTTGTCCTCCATTGATAATTAACGCGAGTGGAAAAAAGTATCAGGAATTTTAAGCGTAAATGAGTGGGTATATGCGATGCGTGAAATCACGTCATTCACGAATGAAATCTGAATGAAATTACGTGGCTTATTAACTTCGATCTGGTTTGACCTGGGAGAGTCAGAAATATCATTTCCATGTCGTTTTCCGTGGCTTCCTCAGTAATTGTTTGCGTCCAAACCTGTCATCCGCAACGCTGACGCAACTTCTGCAGGTTCCTACCTGCGGATAGCAGGCGTAGCTATAGTCCATTTTAAATGACTTGGCGGCTGAGAATTCGGCCGTTCTCGTCAGCTCTCGCTTACTCTCGCACGGCAGGGGAAATTTGTGGAATGGGCGAGGTAGGGGAGGGACAAACGCCAGCAAGGCGTTGCCACAGCCACAGCAATCGCACAGCCATACTTTAAATACCGCTGATGTAATCGGAAGACACGTGGCAACACGGCAAGGAGAGAACAGATCCTTGCACGACAGAAGGCAGAACAAGACTGAGGTCCCGGAGAAGGAATTTCCCCACCCACGCTCCTATTGGCTACCCCAAGAGCACATGACTGGGCTCAAGCTCCTCCTCCCGGCTGGCATTGCCTCTACATTTTTACTCGCTATAATTCGTTAAAAATAACTTCAAAATAGTTTTTTTAATCAACATTTTTCACACGATTTACAAATGTATCTTTTGCAAATTGTTTTTCCAGGTGTGTATTCTATTGTTCATGCGAAAATAATTATGGAGTTCAACTAAACCTGAATGATGGGTCCAAAAAAGATATTTGTTTTTTTATTGCGCCGTCATTTTCCTGAAACATTTCTGAAACATACTGCGCCGTCATTTTCCTGAAACATTTCCTGAAACATTTCCTGAAACATTTCCTGAAACATTTCCTGAAACATTTCTCGCATGCGGGTGCAGTTGAAGGTAGGTTTGTTTGTCCGAACGATTGCGGGATCACGTGGCCCTCCTTTTTTTAACGCGTAGGTCACCGCAATCCGGGTTCACAGAAGCGTGCTTTACGTCATTCGGATGTCCATTACTATTTGCTGGAGGATTACGTGTCCGGGTGTTTCCCACGCGCATTCATTGTCTGGGCTGTCCGTCCGTGGTAGGTTGCGGTGGCGCGGCCGTGTCTATAAAGTTCTGTATTAGGAAACATCCTATTCCTAGCGGAGTGCTAGTAAATATGCACGCCGTCTTCCGTTTGTGAAAACTATGAGCTAACGGGGAAATGACCGCATGCATTCGTCACACCTCATTTTATATGAAGGTAGTTTGAGCGAGACATTTCCCTAGTCATAATGAAGACCATATTCGAATTTAATTTTTTTAATTTCAAAGTCTGTGAGAAGTATGAAGGTAATATTGTAACAATAATGGCGCAAAAATATACTTAAATATTACAAAAATTCTCAGCAATTAAATAAATAAAGCTACATAATTCTCTCACTTGACTCATTTTTTCACGTCGTACGGCTAAAAAGCCTACAAAACAGCAGGTTTTTGCGATTCTGTTAAAATTACCGATGTGAGTAATACATTAATTTTATCAATGGTTGAGAAAGCATACAAACTACACACAGCTAGTGATTTGTCAAAATCAAGGTGCTATAAATTCCTAATGTTTTAAATATTCTCCCTCTGGAACGCACAGCCGTAATCTATCCCATGTAAAACAACTTATATTTTCGGGAAAATTGCTCGAAAAGTAGTTCGACATGGGGTTAACATTGTGATAATATTGGAAAGATGTGAGTTTTTTCTTTAAAATGAGGTCAAATTCATCGAATTCTAGGTGAAGTGATTTTTCGCTCCATCTAGGTGGCAGGAGCGGTAATCATGGGATATCGAGTGCGCTTTTCAATAATTTTTATATAAGTCGAAAAACATTCTTGGACATCATTTCACTCATGCGCATCTGTCTATGCGTTAAAAGTCATCATACCGGTAGCATTGGAACTGATACAATAATTATATTTGAAAACGTTCTCCTTAAAAAGCAAGTTATGACTAGAGCTTTCGGCGCGGTATTCGGAATTTGGGCGAAATTATGTTGAAATAAGTTTTTTTTAGAATATTGGACTCGGCATGAAACCTTGATTTTTGCAACAATTATAGATAATTTATTTATTTATTTTTATTTATTTATTTATTTGACAACACCCCCGAAAACAGCCACTCATTGGGCCTTTACATCAGGTGCCATAACGGACAACACAAACAACCATGTCCTGGGAAGTGAAAAACCCTCCCCAGGCGGGATTCGAACCCGCGACCTTTGGGTTAGCAGGCGAGGACGTTACCCCGCCGCGACCGAGGCCGACGACCGATAATAATAATAAATGTATTATTTCGCGTAAAGAAGGAAATTTCCTCTTCCCTTGATCTACAACCTTGTCGTGGTGGAAGGGCTTGCGTGCTCCGATGACCCCTAGAGCTGCACTGGCGGACTCAATGCTCCTGGTAGGGCCACCCTTGCCGGATTGGTCGAAGGTTAGGAGACAGACGTGTATGGCGAGTTCCAACGCACAAACAGATGCACTTAGGTAGTTTGAGCTATAAATCGAATCACCCAGAATTTGATGAATTTGTCGTTGTTTTAAAGAAGCAAATCTCACCTTTTTAATGATATATTAACCCTTTGCGTAACTACTTTTAGAGAAATTTGCCTAAAAATATAGACTATGTATTTTACATGGGATAGATTACGCCTGTGCGGTCCAGAGGGAGATTATTGAATATATTAGGAACTTCTAACACCTAGATTTCGTCAGAAAAACTAACGGTGTGCAGTTAGTATGTTTTCTCAACTATTTATTAACATTAAACAATTACTCACCGCAGTACTTTTTACAGAATCGCAAAAAAAATTTCTATTGTAAAGGCTTTTTAGCCGTACGGCGTGAAAAAATTAGTCAAGTTAGATACTGATGTGGTTATATTTATTAAATTACTGAGAATCTTTGTCATAAGTAACTATATTTTTGCCACATTTATATTACAATAATTATTTCATACTTCTTACAGACGCTAAAATTAAAAAAAAAATCGAATATGGTTTCTACTATGACTAAGGGCTCATTAAGGGCTCATTAAATCCACCCCCACCCCGATTAAAACCCTCCGCCTTTACTCCCAGAGGAGGGTGGCGCGAAAAGGAACGATTTATGACACCGGGCTGCCGTTGACGGTATTACGCGGGTATTTCCAGTGGTGCCCTTCCTTTAAGAAATGCATATTGACAGGCAGTTGTAGTTTGTTTTTAGTGAAGTAATGTTGTGCCTGTACTCTCGTGAGTTTGGAAAACCCATAGTATCTGGTTATTTGGCTCGTGAAATACTGACATATTTCCTGCTCCAGTTCCCCGTGGTGACAGCAGTGCTGCTAATTTTCTTAAAAGTATACCTCTTTCTTAAGGTAAGCAATTTTTTAAATTTCTTCTTTCTAACGAATGACGTTTTCTACCCACATTATGCGTCGTATATTTCCATTCTGTGTTCATATATATTTTGTTATATTCTCTTGGTTTTTATTTTACAACGTGATCGTACTGTTTGCTTTAATTTCTAAGTACCATAATTTTTCTTTTATCCTTCGTATATTATATTTTCTTAAATTTTTGGACTGTTACACATTTTTTTCCTCAAACGTGAGGTGATATGCCTTCTCACCAGATCACGTGTCTTGAGCTCCATAAAAAAAGTAACGGATTTGAAGGGAAAATCATTTAATGACATTATATCGGTCAAACTTCCTTAGGTGAAATTTGGGCGAAGAAGTTTTATTCGAATTGCTTAAAAATATATTAAAATGCGCCCTCTATTGCCCCACGATTACAGCTCCAGCCACATTAAAAGAATGGGAAGGAATTGGAGAGGGATCTGAGAATGCGTCACAGCGATGGTGCGGGGTGAATGGGGTCTATGTGGAGCGGCGGGCGTTTATCGTACGCATGGCTTTTTCAGGTTGACCTGAAAACATTAAATCAATATCACAGCATGGGTTGGCACTACGTGCGTGAAATCACGTCACCACGATGAAAAAAAAAGGAAAAAAAAAAATACGACGAATCATATCGCTCCTTTCCTTATAAATACATCTCCACTAGTCCATTTAGGTGAATGCGTCGCTTATTATGAATTTTAAAAAATAGTCCAACGTCATTGTTAAACTAACTAACTACATAGCATGAGTTTTTCTTTAGTTTGATGTAAGTGAAGACTTCATAGTCCTTATTTCGATGGAAATATAATCCAATTTCCATTATTGTTATTTATACATGTGTGCAAATCTGCGTTAATGTTGTACTCGAGTCTGAATAAGTTTTGGAAAAGGCTATCTTTGAATTCACATTGGATTTCCGATAAATATTAGCATTAAATAAATTTAGAAGCCTCATGAAGGTTTTTGACGTGTGCCATCGAGTAAAGAAATTATGAACCTTATAACACATAAAAATGGCAATTTTCACGTGTAAATGTGTATTTTAAAAAAAATAAATGATTGAATTCAAAATATGGCTATTTTATTTTGTCACCTAAGATATTAGGTACTTTTTGACGAATCGTAGGAGAAAACTATTGCTGCATACTGTGTGAATGTGACTTTTTTGGGCTTAGCAATAATAAATCGATTTTTGTTAATAAAAGTTATTTTTCGCGCCATAATCCATTAAGCCACTCTGTAAAATAATATCTGTCTATCAACAGATTTTCTTCGGATTAGCGGGAAAAAATACTCGGGAATTTGTACGCAGAATACCGTAAAACCTTCGTGGATGCACATATCAATTTTGGATATCCCTGGCACTTTTATTAGGTTTATAACATCGCGAACAAATGTCATTCTTCAATTGCGCTGAGAAAAAGTTTCAATGAAAATATTTTCTATAAACATCGTTTCTAATAAAAGCTTACAAATATATCCATGTTCGTGAATATTTCATAAATCAGTATCACAAAGTTAGGACCTTTTAAAATATTCCGAAAAGCGCGCTCAAACATTTTTTTTTAATTTTGTACATCCCATAATCAAAAGCTACGTTTGATTTGAAGAATTTTCCCATATACCAGCTGTTAAGCTGAGTTTGCACTGTCAAGTTTATGGCGCAAGTTACTTGCAGCAAGCGATCTTTGGTAGCAAACCTAAAGCGTGGAGCATGTTGGTGAAATTTCACCTCCTGGTAAGTATTTCCAAGTTTTTCCTAATGAATGAATAGTCTTAGTTCCATTGACTTTAGTAGAGTATAGAGTAAGTAGTGCATGTTAGCATTAGCTCACCCCCTGCCACATACCATTGATGTGTCTTGCCGGGTATAATTTAGATGTAGTTATTGTTATTCTTTTAAATTGTTTTGCTCATATAATTACTCTTGCCTCCTGTCCAATGGTCTGCTAACAATCTACTAAATAGCACTGAGAGGTTTAACCCCCATAGCATCTCATCCCAGTTGATTATGTATGAATACACGGTACCAAACAGTTTCGCTCATCTACTGTATAGAAGGCTACGCGTGCGTACGTATGATGCAGTTGCTAGGCGTAACGATTCAGATGTGCGCCAATAGATGGCAAGTGATCTCCCACATACGTTCTCCGCTAACTGACACACGGCGCGGGCGAATGCGTCGTTCAAAATACACCTTAGGGAAATTGTTCAGTAACAGCTCCACCTGCGTCACCAAAAATGTTGTGTTCAAAGAAATCTCTGTTATTTAGATATTATATATTGTTTACCATAATTACCTATATTGTTTTCATTAAAAATTAAAAACCACAAAATGATTTGTATTAAACTATTTACTTTATTCATTACATTTTGGCTATTTCGCCAATATTTTAGCCGGTTTCAGCAGGCTTTTCCACTTGTAAATAAATAATTTCAGCCTAACGGGTAGCCAATGAGTCTCCATCGATGGAATCTGCTACCCTACGGGTAATAGCTCCAGTTTTTATGCACGCCTTTGGCATACATTCTGTATTCCGTGGAGGTGAGTTCGTGGTGCCATGCGTCGAGTAAAGAGGGTTTCGTGGTGCAGGTATATATGTGCCATGTTTTTACGCACCGTGCAACCACACCTGGCCTCTTCCCCTCCTCACCTCCCCACCCCCCCTCCCCTCTCTTTGTCGTGACGCTACCCCCCTTCCACCCTATTCCTCCCCCCACGTTCACTCAACACCCCTCCTCAGGTGACACGTGATCAAACGGGTGCAGCTTAGCGTCCGTGCTAAGATGGGCCGGATTGTGGGCACGTAGAACATCACATGTCAGAAACCCGGTGGATGTAACAGAAATACCCACCATGATTTTTGAGAAAATTCGACGACGTTCATAGAGAATTTGGTTGGCAGTACATCTAAATCTACAAAATACCCTGCAAGCCACCTCTGAGGTGTGTGGCAGGGGGTGAGTATTCACCAACATGCATTACACTATACCCTAAAGTTAGTGTAACTACGACCAATTATGCAATAGCATCAATCGCTAATGCTTGTCACAAGGCGAAGCCTCCCAAGCATGCACTACAACACTACAGATATTATCATAATGGAGAGGGGCCATTAATATATATGAATTTTGCAACTACACAAATGGACAGAGACTCAAGACTTATGTAGAAAACATGCACGGCGTGCTTTTAGTACTAGGTAACAGATAAGGGTTCAAGTATTAGGGAGTGCCACTACTACTAAGAGCTACACTCATAGCTAAGAGCTACATATGGGCTCTTGGGAAGACTTGTTTCCTGAGTATATCTCCGTGAGACGTAGTTAGATCAGTTAATGAGAGTAAAATTAGGGAAATAGACTGCAGAACGGACAGGTTCAAAATGTCATTTCTCCCGCGAACGATAACAGAGCATTACAGTTGCCAATGAGACTTTTTTTGTTAGTCAATAGGTAGTGTAGGTAGTTGGTTTACTCCCTAAGGCTTCTATTCTTATCTGCTACCTAGATCTAACAGAACGACGTGCATTTTTCCTGTAAAAATGTTGTATGTATATATATATTCCATTTATATAGTTGAGAAATACATTATTACAAATACTTTCTCGAACATTGGCCTATATTACAATGCATGCTGGTGAAATGTGTCCTCCTGAAAAGTATTTGCATCTTTTTAAATCTCATGAACCAATAGTGGTAGCTTCGTTAATATTAATGTGGTACATGCTGATGATAAATCAACCCCTGCCACACACCCTTGAGGAAACTTTCAGATTATTTTGTAGATGCAAATGAGGCCGGAGGTGCGAGCGTACACTTGTTGTGAGTGAAAACATTCGTTCTAGATTTGAAATAAAATCTGAATCCATGTGCCGGCATGCTTGGATCTGCACATATTCGGAATTATACAATTATTCAACGTCGTTTATTCGCGTTATGAAACAGATACAATAATTATTTGTAGACGTAGAAAATTGTTCTGCGTATTTTTATCTATTTATAATATGTATTTTTTGCCCCATTTATACATTATTTACCCAGTTCTATCAATTCCTACTGAAAACCTCTTCAGTCCATTCAAAAAGTATTTTTGATGCAATAATTCTAATCTCATCCGTTCTCTCATTATTTGTTTTATCAATCAAGTAATTTATTTGTAGTTATTTTGATCTGGCCTTACCTAAAATGTAAAGGTTCTCCATAGTGGAAACAGTCTACTTATCTTCAATATCCACTTGAACTCCTAAAACTTTTCGCCTCAAGGTATGGTGTCCAAAATTCCTAGATGCTCACTACGAAATATATCGATCGCCATCTTTCGAGTGATTTGGGCCCCACTGTTGTCACGTTTAACCCTCTACGATTTCTCCTCGTGTTTTATCAATGTTCACGAAATAAATGTGACAACACAGTACGTCATATCATTCGATTCGTTAGGATGGCCATAATTTCTGGTTTGGTCTCTAATTTCCTGCATATCGATTGCCCAAATATTAATTCTGTAAATATTACTGTGATTGGGAAGTTCCCTTCATTCATACAATTACACCACAAGGGTGTGTGGCAGGGGGTGAGCTATTTCCAACATGCACTACACCATACTAATGAAACTACGACTATTAATGCATTGACTATTACATGCAAATTCTAATCAGGAGTTGATATTTCACGAAAACGGTATGCTACCCAATAGGTATGCTACCAATAGGTACCAATGTTTGAGAAACATTTCATAATAATTTATTCTCTCTCAGTGATTCAACCCGAAGGTTGGTTTGGATAGTTGAGGGTAGACTAAAAACCCGGACTGTGGCTTTCCCTTGGCCACCTCGCACTCCGAGGATTTCGTTTTTGTTTTTTTTTTGTGGGCGTTCAAAGGCTTCACCCGGATTTGAACCCGGGACCCTTCGATCAGTAGCCAAGCGCTCTACCCACTAGACCACCAAGCTCCCGTAATTTCCCCCCTAATAATAATTTATTAAGCAACTACACAAATGTACGGAAATACAAGAGTTACACAGGAAACATGCATGAGTTTCTGTTAATATTTCCTGTACTTACAGCATGCCGTGAATGTTTTCGCTATACTTCTTGAATATCTGTCCGTTTATGTAGTTGCAATATACATAAATACTAACGGTCCCTCTAACAATGGTAGCATATCTATAGTGTAGTGCATGCTTCTGAGGCTTCGCCTCGTGAAAAGCATTAGGTAGTGATTTATGCTAATGCATCATAAGTCGTAGATACACTAACTTTAGGGTATAGTGTAATGCATGTTGGTAATTACTCACTCCCTGCCACACACCCTTGAGATGGCTTTCAGGGTATTCTGTAGATGTAATTATACATAGAGGATTTAGAAACAGGCGTCAAGGGGCAAATCAACTATTTAGATACACTAACTATCAATAAACCCAATTTATAGTCTCATTGGCAGCAATTATGGTCTCTTATCGTTCGCGGGAAAAATGGCATTTTAAACCAGTCCTTTCCGCAGTCTATTTCCCTAATTTTATGCTCATGATCTAATACACCGCAGTGTGTCCGGCTGCGTGAACTCGTCGTCATACTGTTCGCATACCTGAATATCCAACCCACGTTAAAAAATAATCCATAATCCATCTCCTTAGGGATACTTTAAAACTAACCTTAACTATATCCGTTGCAAATTGGGAGTAAATCCAGCGGTTTTTCGTGGTGAAAATTTGAGGAGAAAGATACGGAGCATGATGCATTGAGAGAGGAAATGAAAGAATTTAATGAGTCAATGTCATGTGGCCAAAGTAGAAAAATATCATCTATGTAACGGAGCCAAAGGAGAGGTTTTAAAAGGTTTTGAGAGAGGAAGTTCTGTTCGAGAAGACCGAGGAAAAGGTTGGCGTAAGAAGGCCCGAATCTACTGCCCATGGCACAGCCCTCGGTTTGGAGGTAGTGAAGATCATTGAATGAGAAGGCATTATGGGTGAGAATAAAATTAGAGAGTTCTACCAGGAAATCAGTACTAGGTACGTGAGGAGTGGGACGTTGACTTAGAAAATGGCGGACTGATTGTAGACCTTCTGAGTGGGGAATGGAAGTATAAAGTGAAGTTACGTCTATTGTGGCCATGAGAAGTGGTGTGTTATGGGGAAGTGAAATGGAATTGAGGAGGTTCAAAAAATGGTACGTATCTTTAATGTACGAGGGTAGGGTGTGCACGTGGGGCTGCAGGTAATGGTCCACAAAAGCCGATATGCGTTCTGTTGGAGAAAAGTACGAAGAAACAATGGGACGGCCAGGGATGTTAGATTTGTGGATTTTGGGAAGGATGTAGAAATGAGGGGTTTTGGGGTGAGGAATGGAGAGGATGGAAATGTCTTTTTTTGTTAGGCTTTCTGCCTGACCTTTGCTAAGGAGGAGCGAGGCTAGCTTATCTGAAAAATCAAGGGTGGGATCGGAGGGGACAGGAATGTAGGAGGAAGAATTTGAAAGTTGTCTATTGACTTCATTAATATAGTCACTTGTGTTAAGCACGACCACCGTGGAACCTTTATCTGCCTGGGTAATAACTATTTCGGGAATAACTAGTTATTCACTCCAAAATTCCAGCCACCCCTTGCAACCGGCCTAGATACAAAACATGCTTATTATTTACCACGAACCGACTCCCGATTAAATTCTTAAATTCTCATCTTCCTTCCGTTTCCTCACCCTCCTGTACCACATCTAACATTGTCTATATACTTCTTTGTAAGCTATGCCCCGCCTTTTATATTGGACTTTGTAGTACACCTCTTAATATCAGGATAAATAATCACCGTGACTCATGCAATCCTTCCTCCCAAAACTTCTCTCACTCTGTCCCTACTCATGCCGCCTCCCATACTACTAAATTTGATAATTGCTACAATGTAGCTGTTCTGGCCTCTCTACCCCCCACAGCCACTCCAATTACTTTGAGAACTTTAGAGCAAGCCTGTATATTTTATTTCAATGCTCTTCAGCCACCTGGCCTCAACCGGTCCCATTAATTTGTAGGCATCCTCCCCTCCCCCAACCTTCAACATTGTACCTATAATTTTGTAACATCTTCTCCCCTCCCAACCTTCAACTTTGTATCTTTCTGATTCTCAACTTGGTCATGGCAACTTCCCCATTTCGTCTTTTCCATTTTCCCTTACCTCCATTCCACCCCTCCTTTACTTTTCACCTTCCCTTTCCTCACTACTCTCTTCCCCTCACCATCCCCAACATATCCTCTTCATTCTTCCTTTACCTCTCGCTGAAGAAGGTGGCGGCGATCCACCGAAATATTCAAAACCCGTGTGAGTTTTTCTTTTTTAAGTGTTTTTTCCTTTTAGTCACCCTAGTGACGAAGTTTTTATATATTTTTGTGTTCACGCTCGTGAAAGCTTCCAATTATATGTATATATATATGTGTGTGTGTGTGTGTGTGTGAGTGAGGACTCCCATTGTTGCTGGAATTTTTTTTTGGAAAAATTCGTTTAAGCTTCCTACTCAACGTGTAACCGTTAGTGATGGGTCGGTCGTGAGAGATCGAATTCCGAGAGCAAGTTCTCTTAAAAGAAAGATCGATGAACGACTTCTCTCCAATGACCGAGGCGTTCATCTTCACCGATCGCGACAGGAATGATTGCATGACATCAAATATCGATCACGAGACTTGAGACCGACCAAAAAAATCTTGAGTGAGTTTTATAACGAGAGATTCCAGAGTTACTCGCTCTTTCGTGGGATGTAGGCAGTTATTCGATGCTCCGCTCGGTTGCGCTAACAAAGACGCAGCGTAATAACAGTCAACAATTTACATCACGACATAAATATCTTGCATCGAGAGAGTTTTACCAGTTTTGCTGGCTCGCTTTTTAATAGAATTTAATTTAATTTAATAGAAACAAAGACGCAGCGTAATGACAGTCAACAATTTACATCACGACATAAATATCTTGCATCGAGAGAGTTTTACCAGTTTTGCTGGCTCGCTTTTTAGTAGAATAATAACATCATTAAAAATGAAGACCGAATCCGTTACACTGTCGGCAATGAGACAGCTGGGTTAAGATTCAAAAGGAATGCAATGGAAATTAAACATGATCCAGCAGGGCTATTCCCATTATCGTATGGCCGGGCCATAAGTCGAAATCGACCATAACTACGGCCTCGAACGATTCCCATCTGAGCCAAGGGCCATAAGTCGGGCGTTACGTATGGCCCGAAGGCCGTAATATTATGACCTGCCTCGGAGGCCGACATAAGACGGGCCATACGAAAAAAGTTGCCCACCTCGGAGTTATAAATTGATTTTGCGCATCAATTATTGATCTTGTTCTGTTATAAATATACCAGATCATTGACCTAAGTTAGCACAATGACGAAAAATAAGGTTTCTCTAATTTATAGCCACGCATAGCGAAGTTATCAATTGCAATCTAAGTAGCCTTCTTCTTCACATTTACCACGATGCATCATTTGTGCAACTATTCCTGAATTTTGCCCCTTTCCCTAATAAATCTCTTTCGGAACTTTGTTCCGTATTACAATACTTTCAACAGTTTTTGGGGGAAGTAATATGCTGCCAGGGACAAGATGTTTCTTTCACAACGCCAAATTGATGATAAGGGAGAATACGACCGTCGGGTGGCCAATCGAGCTCATAATATCTGGTTCTGTAGTTAAAGATTATTAATTCGATATGCCGAAGTGAGACGACACCGTAATTGTTTAAGAAAAAAGCATCTAAAAATCTTAGAAATAGCATGTTGGGATATGTAAATCGTGTGAAGCTACGTTCAATGTAGAGATTGTGATAGCCCAGTGGATAAGGTGCTCGCCTACGGTCGGGGTGTTTATGTCGATCGATTCCCGGTTGAAGTCAATATTTTTGTAGGTTTTTATTGCTTTAATTTTTTTATAGTAGTTCTTATCATGGTAACTTCACTGAAAAATATTCTTAGGCAATTTAAAAAATAATTAAGGAGTTGTTAACAGGGTAGGGATTGGAGCAAGGGCGGTTATATATTTATTTTTTATATTAAAAGATATATTGTTAATTATTGCGATTGTAAATTATCATACCTAGGGATGAGGACAAAATAATGGCATTGGTATAAATGATTGGGGGTGAAATCCACCCTAAACACTGCTTATGCTTCCATTGGGAATGTAATGCTAGGGATTGGGAACATATAGGATGAAGGGTGGATAGAAACCCGGCATCAGCATTAGCCTAGTCTTTACGAATGGTGCCTAGGGGACCACGATTTAACTGGTTTAACGTCCCATCTGAAGGACGGTGTACTGCACAATGGCGTAATCCACATTACACGCAAGGATCAGAATGAATTTCGGAATGCTCTGCAATTCGTCCACGAGAATAGGACGTGGAAGGCCAGTACACTACCTAACCACTTATGTTACATCTTTATTTATCATTTGCATGATTCAAGGTGATAGCCATCGTAGAACAAACATCATATACATTGAATCTCGCAAAGCACGTCGTAGAAGCACGCAAAGCACAATGATTGTCGGCACCTCAAGCAAATAGAGAACGCGTTCTTCGAACACCTTATTAATGGATTTAAATAGCACTAAATGTCATTGAGATAAAATTAACAACGGGTAACTTACTCCGCTCCTTCCATTTTCAGATATTTTCCGGTCAACAAAAATTCCACAACGTTTGTCTAGGTTTGTTTACATAGAGCTTTATGTTTGTTTACCACGATTTCCGCCATTGTGCTTTGCGATCGTCCGTTTTTTTCGATATACTTCCAGTAACTGCCGCAAAAATTACATTTTCAGTAGCGCTGGTAGTGATTTCAAAGCATTTCAACGTACTGTACCGCAAAAGATTCTCATACTCACCAGTGAAATCGGCGTTAAGACTTATGGCCGAGCCATACGATATGGCCCCTCGAGATGGGAATCGACGTAGGCCGTAATTTCGGGTCAGGCCATACGAAACTTACGGCCGGCCATACGTATGGCCCCGAAAATGAGAATAGCCCTGCTGGTATACTTATCCGTTTGTTAATTCGCCAAGCAATGCATTATTTGTTACTGCGTTGGCTATGTAGTGTCGTTATTTATTACGTGCAATAGGTTAATCGTCACTTGTAAGTAGTATAGTACAATACTATATCCCTATGAATTGTTTTCCTTTGCCGCGACGAGTCGTAAATTGTGTGATAATTAAATATCTGAGTCTATGACGTGATCGCTTAGAAATCAAACCTGATACCCATGCCGCTGTATTATATATATACCGGCCGTTTATATAAACAACTGTGATTCATATTGCCAATGCATTTTAAAAATTCAACTCCGCTCCTCTCTCTTCAATCACTTTTTCTAGACTTTGATGGTGTTGCTGTCAATCAAGAATGTTTCCAGTGCTTCATTGGATGTCCGTTGGCTTTCCCTTCGTCTGAATTTTCTTCCCATACCTATGTCTTCCGAAGTACCGGCGTGTTAAAATCACCGGTGAATTCATCCAGAATTGTTTGTTTTTGGAATGCAGTTTGCTTTTGGTGTTATTTCAAATATTTTTAACTGCAATCTCATCAGCGAATCCTTTTTTCGGAGAATAAAATTTCGTATGTGCCAATAACTCTCCTTTTCATTTAGAGGAATGGTATTTGAAGAACTTGATTCAGGGAATAATAGCGTGATTCCAGTTAATATAGGTTAGATCCAAACACCGTTCGAGACATGATAACTGCAAATTATGATTACCCACAGGTAATTTGATTCATACTTTCATCATTATACTTTTGTAGTGAATAGTAAGTTTAAAAAATGTACATAGGCTTGATCAGTAAATATCAGTATGAGTTTCCGGAATTTCATTTGCATTTGCACTGACAATGAGTGTAGCTTCAATAAACGGTACAATGTAAATATCGTAATACTGTAATTGGTTGTAAGCAAAAATGAATTACATGAGTGGGCCATTACATCAGCCTTAGGCATCCCATTGAAATGGGCAAGGAGTTATTTCAATCAAAAGGTGCTAACATGTTTAGTAAGGCAATATATGACTTCATACCACCGATACTGTGTCACTTTAAATTGGCAGAAATGCTGTATGTGAGCAATTGAATAAATAAAGACTGTATTTCTGCGTGCAATAGAGCATCATATACTGTAAAATAGTGCTGGAAATTTGTAATCATCGTATCATCCATCAAAGTGTGTATTCGAACATGGCTTGCACACAGGAGCTTAGACCATATTCATTTAAAATTTAATTTCTTGGAAAGGACAAATTAAAATTTCTGATAGTACTAATTACTCATTGTACATCCAAAATCCCTGGTAAATATTTAGCAGGAAAATTTAGAAGGAACCTGAAGGAAGTTAGCAGAACATTCATGAGGATAATCAGAAACCTATAGTGGCAAAGAAAATCTTATTTTAGTTTAAAAACTGATGCCTATCTTAAACATTGGTGGAGTAATGCAATTATAGCATTGGACTGTTATCAACGTCTATTCATTCCACATGCAGTTATCATTCCACATTCACTTTAATTCTTATATTTGCCTGACCATGACATTTTACCACCATTATAATGGTATACAGATAGCTTAACAGACATATATATTTCAGTGGCCAGTTACCACTCCACCCTTCCTGCTTCAAAAATTTCTTTCCTTAAAATGTTTCAATTTAGTTCTGTGCATCACATCCATTCATTTCAATTGCCTATATTTTTCCTACCTCTCCCAACGAAGCAAACCTTTCCCTTCAAAAGTGCCTTTCAGGACCTCATTTCCTCTTAATTACCTACTATCTGACATAAAGTGGACTCCTAAATTTCCTTCACTGTTATATGTAACTTCAATGCCTAGTCAAGTATCTCTTAACTTCTCTTCTATTTACTTTCATTATCCTTCTCGAGAGCCACTCCTCATATAACTTTAGTCTAATCTCACCCTTTCAACATTAGCCAATGGTTAAGATCCACCGAAGGCCACAACCCTTTATAAAACCTTCCAAACCAACCTTTTGTTTGCATCCTATACCAGGACTTGAGGCATTACATATCCCCCATAATTCTTGAATATTGCTGATACAAGACATGTAATATCTTGAGTAGGACACCTCGTTCCACTAAAATTCTGCCCCAGTTACAACTTCATTCCACTATTTGTTTTTTGCTATTTGTCTTAAGCCTCTAGTGGTTTCTACTCAATGACCATTCTCAATCTATACTCTGGAGTGAGCTGGCAAGCCACTTACCATGAGGAAAAATATCCACAGATGCTGAGTGGACTATGTTCCCTTCGTTCCTGCTCTTCGTGCAATCTGGTATGTGTGAGCCTAACAGCTATAATTACCCTTGTTAATTTCTACTACAGGTAAACAATACATCATAGCATGTCCTTTGATAACAGTTGATTAATATTCATAAATTTACCAAAGATCATGACAATAGGAGTCGACTTAAGACTTAATCATATTGGGGTTTCAAGGAACATATTCAAAATAAGCCAAGTAGTAATTGTAAAAAACCTACACCAACATTTATTTCACTTATTGATTATTAAAAATAAATGGATCTATGAATGGTTGCACAACCCTTAGTTTTCATCACCCCTGATGACAATGACTGAGTCAGACATCGAAACGTCAGCCTACATGGAGACCATCACCCTGTTGGAAACCCGAGAAAGCTTCTTAGGTTCCTCAAATCAGTGAAATAAATAATATTAATAATATGTAACAGCATTCATTAAGCATGAAGCATTATAGACCAAATCCATTTTACACTAAAATTTTGTTATAAGTGAAAAATCATTGATTACCTACCATTGCTTTATTATCCATCCATGACCCTCTTCTCCATTAACTTCTTCAATTTATAAAAGGGTGTTACCAAAACTATGAGTGCATACTTGACTTAAATTATGACAGACATTTAATTTAAATGAGAGCATAAAAAATAATTTTATTCTGATCAAGTTGACTTTAAGTCACACAGGAACGACATCTGTACACTTAAGTTGACTGCTAAGTAATTGAGTACCTGGATAACTTGAGGTACACAACTTATCACATGATATTGTTTGCTCTCTGCTGTTAGTGATGTCTGTTTGGATTTGGAAACTGGCTCTCTTATAATAATTTACTCCATAATACCCTATATTGGCATATATCCTTTGCCTCTATTGCATTCATACATTACTTCATTCACACTCTCTCCTATTCTTAAGACTCCTAATCTTCCTCCTTTAATGTCTCTTCCACCACATCATGAACCCACAATTTTTTCCATCTTCCTCTTACGCTATTCACTCCTCAATCACAATCCTGTTCCAATACTCAACTCTAATCTATTATTTAAACATTGCCAAACCCACAGAGAATAATCCTTTCATAAAGTCCATTACGGTAGCATGAAGGAAGAGATATTTTCAAAATGTCAAAAGAAAATTAATAAAAAGATATTAGCTTTAGTTCCCATAAGTATCCAGTAAGTATATCAAGCAAAAATCAACATGAAATACACTCAGAATCTTTACTCTTAATAATCCAAGATGGTGTGTATATTGTTCTAGCAAATTCAATGATTGAATGGGGGAAATAAACATTTGTCACAGTATGCACAGCTGATTTTTCTTCTTTGAATCAAAACTAGGTATGACATACAACTGTTATCACTCATATGATATGTAAACACTACTGTTTTCTGATTACAGTTCTATAATATAGAGAGAACTGGCAGAGTGGATATTGGTTTGAAGTTATATTGATGGCTATAACCATTGATAAGCACTAAACCATTGTGTAAATTAATAATTGATCAGAGGCTATTCCTTGCAAAGATAATAAACATATATATTGAGGTCAGATATTTAGTAAACATTCTTATAACCTGATTGTTCCATGCATTTCATAAAATCTACAGAGTAAACTAGTTATAATTTTGCCTAGATATAGTATTCCCTACCTGTTACATGATATAGTCTAGTAAATGGCAACTAGAGTAGCAATCAGATAGCACAGAAACTCACTGACGTTTACATATTTTATTGCATTGAATTGGTGCTTCTTAATGATAGCAGCAATATCATCTAGAGGAAGAACGAATGTAGTGGGTTTAAAATTAGCACTGTCAGTGCCAAACAATTTAAGAAGATTCATCACATCCTGCAATCAGATTTTAAATCCCTACTCATACACATCATAATAACAAATATTTTGTGTGTATTAGGCATTTCTTATAGGTAGCTTAGAAGCAATATATGTTAACACTTACTGATAAGAATTTGATATGTATAACTGTTGAATACCCTGTAAGACATAACTATAATAATCAAATCGTTTTCGTAACCAATTAACATCTCCAATGTACGGGCAAAAGAATTTTGTGAGGGGGAATTAATATAGCACTAAAGATTCAATACTATAACAAAGTGCATTTTTACTGAATATACATTTTATTGAAAGGTACGCAGGTACATATACAAACCATCATTTAATAATATGCTTTTTAAACATTTAGAATCTATGTGGCATTGCGAAAAACATATTTACTGAACATCAATATAATTGACTAGTTTGATTAGTTATCTAAGTGACGAAGTGCATGGTGAAACCCCAACGATTTTAATCGATGGCAACAAACGAAGCATGTTTTGTAAGGAGCGTTTTACATTAGATATAAATCACTCAAGTGGCTGAAAAAATTCATATATTTCAACAAATATTGAGAATAGTAAACGTGAAGTCCTATTCAGTTCACTTTGGCACAAGAAGTGCTTCACGAGAAGAAAACAACATCACGACAGAAGCAACTTCACAAAAAAGTATTCATCGTAGGACTGATTGTTATTATTAGAATCACAGATATATATATATATATATATACACAGCGAATGTCTTGGACTCCTGTATTTGCACTAATACTCTGAATTTATGCTTTATATTTACGATGTAAACAATAAACGACGAATATTACGTTAACCTATGAACAAATATTCGATTTTGGCATTTATTAATATTGTAAGCACTCGACGATCACGAGACAGTATTTCAGAAGCACAGTAACTAAATTATAGATATATAGTACGATGTAAACAAACCTTTACCAAAGTTGAACTTTCGCTTTTTTACATGCAATTCACTCTTAGACAAACACAGCAGCAAACTATGAGATTATTTCAGGGGGTACTGTAACTTAAAAATCTACGACGTAAACAAACAAAAACCCACCATTAACTTCACTATATAGGCTATTTTTGAAGCACTAACTCTTGGTAAATTTACGACATAAACTATAACTTTAGCGTAAGTTGAACATACACTTTCTTCGTGTAACTCACGTCCAGAAACACAACGCAATATTATGCCATTTCAGAAGCACAGAAACTTTTATAACCTCCATGGTGTATTTCCTGTCATAACACATCCATTAGGAGCGTAAGTCTACCTAACACAAATAACCTTTAAATATAAAAATATCACCACAAGAACACACGCAATACATCACAGCACATATAACATTTGTAATCAGTGAATTTCCATAATTGCACTGTCACTTAAATACACGATAAACCATCGTTTCAATATTCTCGACAAATATTACGTCTCGTGAACAAGTGAAACAGACTGTAATTGAAAATTGAATTTTATTGCTACAGTCGGATAATTTGCTTTAAATTCTTACAGCCAAAAGAAAACGATCGTTTCGAACTACATACCAAAATAAAATTTCGCTACTAAATTAGTATTAATCATTGGTTTCTATAATGAGTTGTTAATAATTTGTGGTCGATAAAATGTCACTCTTCAATAGTTTTGTAATCAAGTGGGATATTCCTAATATTCTTCGTATAACTATACTTAAAATCACAAACCAAGAGAATTGTGTAAAAACAAAACAAACCGCTTCACACGATTGCACAATTGTGCCTTCAATTGTTTTCAAAGAATTACCCACAACTCCACGGAAACCGGCACTGAACGAGGTAGCTGCACTGAAACTCTGTGCCTGCTCTGTGCTATCAAGAGCAAAGCTGTTCACCTCGGTCATGCTTACAGTATGAAAGTCACGAACGACCAGATTTTTTATCTATCACGATTTTCCTGAGAGATCATTGATCGTAGGCAACTTGGACTGCTCACTAGCTGGAAAATCGGTCTCTCTGATCGACGATCGAATCACAAGCGGGAGTGACCGACGCGACCGAAATCTCTCAAAAGACCGACTTTGCCCATCACTAGTAACTAGTGATGGGTCGGTCGTGAGAGATCGAATTCCGAGAGCAAGTTCTCTTAAAAGAAAGATCGATGAACGACTTCTCTCCAATGACCGAGGCGATCTTCACCGATCGCGACAGGAATGATTGCATGACATCAAATATCGATCACGAGACTTGAGACCGACCAAAAAAATCTTGAGTGAGTTTTATAACGAGAGATTCCAGAGTTACTCGCTCTTTCGTGAGATGTAGGCAGTTATTCGATGCTCCGCTCGGCTGCGCTAACAAAGACGCAGCGTAATAACAGTCAACAATTTACATCACGACATAAATATCTTGCATCGAGAGAGTTTTACCAGTTTTGCTGGCTCGCTTTTTAGTAGAATAATAACATCATTAAAAATGAAGACCGAATCCGTTACACTGTCGGCAAAGAGACAGCTGGGTTAAGATTCAAAAGGAATGCAATGGAAATTAAACATGATCCAGGTACTTATCCGTTTGTTAATTCGCCAAGCAATGCATTATTTGTTACTGCGTTGGCTATGTAGTGCCGTTATTTATTACGTGCAATAGGTTAATCGTCACTTGTAAGTAGTATAGTACAATACTATATCCCTATGAATTGTTTTCCTTTGCCGCGACGAGTCGTAAATTGTGTGATAATTAAATATCTGAGTCTATGACGTGATCGCTTAGAAATCAAACCTGATACCCATGCCGCTGTATTATATATATACCGGCCGTTTATATAAACAACTGTGATTCATATTGCCAATGCATTTTAAAAATTCAACTCCGCTCCTCTCTCTTCAATCACTTTTTCTAGACTTTGATGGTGTTGCTGTCAATCAAGAATGTTTCCAGTGCTTCATTGGATGTCCGTTGGCTTTCCCTTCGTCTGAATTTTCTTCCCATATGTCTTCCAAAGTACCGGCGTGTTAAAATCACCGGTGAATTCATCCAGAATTGTTTGTTTTTGGAATGCAGTTTGCTTTTGGTGTTATTTCAAATATTTTTAACTGCAATCTCATCAGCGAATCCTTTTTTCGGAGAATAAAATTTCGTATGTGCCAATAACTCTCCTTTTCATTTAGAGGAATGGTATTTGAAGAACTTGATTCAGGGAATAATAGCGTGATTCCAGTTAATATAGGTTAGATCCAAACACCGTTCGAGACATGATAACTGCAAATTATGATTACCCACAGGTAATTTGATTCATACTTTCATCATTATACTTTTGTAGTGAATAGTAAGTTTAAAAAAATGTACATAGGCTTGATCAGTAAATATCAGTATGAGTTTCCGGAATTTCATTTGCATTTGCGCTGAGTGTAGCTTCAATAAACGGTACAATGTAAATATCGTAATACTGTAATTGGTTGTAAGCAAAAATTAATTACATGAGTGGGCCATTACATCAGCCTTAGGCATCCCATTGAAATGGGCAAGGAGTTATTTCAATCAAAATGTACTAACATGTTTAGTAAGGCAATATATGACTTCATACCACCGATACTGTGTCACTTTAAATTGGCAGAAATGCTGTATGTGAGCAATTAAATAAATAAAGACTGTATTTCTGCGTGCAATAGAGCATCATATACTGTAAAATAGTGCTGGAAATTTGTAATCATCTTATCATCCATCGAAGTGTGTATTCGAACATGGCTTGTACACAGGAGCTTACAATTAGACCATATTCATTTAAAATTTAATTCCTTGGAAAGGACAAATTAAAATTTCTGATAGTACTAATTACTCATTGTACATCCAAAATCCCTGGTAAATATTTAGCAGGAAAATTTAGAAGGGACCTGCAGGAAGTTAGCAGAACATTCATGAGGATAATCAGAAACCTATAGTGGCAAAGAAAATCTTATTTTGGTTTAAAAACTGATGCCTATCTTAAACATTGGTGGAGTAATGCAATTATAGCATTGGACTGTTATCAACGTCTATTCATTCCACATTCACTTTAATTCTTATATTTGCCTGACCATGACATTTTACCACCATTATAATGGTATACAGATAGCTTAACAGACATATATATTTCAGTGGTAATGACCAGCAGGAAGGGTGGAGTGGTAACTGCAGTTACCACTCCACCCTTCCTGCTTCAAAAATTTCTTTCCTTAAAATGTTTCAATTTAGTTCTGCGCATCACATCCATTCATTTCAATTGCCTATATTTTTCCTACCTCTCCCAATGAAGCAAACCTTTCCCTTCAAAAGTGCCTTTCAGGACCTCATTTCCTCTTAATTACCTACTATCTGACATAAAGTGGACTCCTAAATTTCCTTCACTGTTATACAGTAAAACCCCTCTTTTACACTTTTGACGGGGATGAAGGAAAAAAGTGTAAATCGCGGGAAAATGTAAATTGAGGGAAATCGTAATTTGTAGGAAATAGAAGCAAAATCATAGCCTAATGTTAAATAATTTTATTTAAATTAAAAAGTGATGTTTAATATTTGATGGGTCACCAAATAGACATAAATAAATGAATAAACAAAAGTTAACAAAAAATAAAAGTATTCTCATATTTTAACAACTTGATTTGAGGTGGTGTCTACCTACATATATTTATCTTTGCATCAAGGGCATACATTTTTTCTTCAACAATAGTCTATGTCATCCATGCCTTTGTGTTGGCTGCATAGGTTGTAGCCAAGGTCTTTCTTAGTATTTTTAAAGCAACGTGGATTTTTGGACTTTTCAAAAACAAAGGGCTTCAGTTTCACACTGCCAACTGGATTAGCACCTGATAAAACAGTAAGGCGACTTTTGCTGAGCTTGGCCCCATGACAAGGGTCCCCTTTGAAGTCTATAGGGTCTTGTGTGGCATTATTTAAAAAAAAGACCAGTCTCATCCACATAAAAAATGTCTTTAAGCGCATAGGCATAGCCATCAACATAATTATGCAAAGTTGTGCACTTCCAGTGAGAAACTGTTTCAGGATCAATGTAGTGTACACTTTTAGAGTCACCAAAAATGATTTTATAGACAATATTTATATCGACTTTTGAAACTGTGTAAACATCCATTTGATTCTTTGAAGACATCAATGCGCCTCTCGCAGCGGTTATGCAGCCTTATTTCGGGGGAAGATTGAAACAATGTCTTCAATATTTCTTCAAGTTCATCGTACTTGGAGTATTTAATGTAATTACGCCTTTTACCAATAGGGCCGCAGTCCTTAGCACTTTTCTCAATACATTGACGGTTTTTTACAGTTGTGTTCCACGTTGAACCTGTTATATCAAGTTCTTCGGTCACGGACACGCGAGTGCCCGTATTAGAGTCAATTCTCTTTGAAAAATGTTGATTTTTTTCTTCCAATGATAACGATTATCTCGCACACTTGTTTGCCATTTTAAAATACGTTTCCTCACGATTGCCGTAAGTAATTGCACATTAAATAAAACTAAAGGTGAAGTAACTAAAAACCTAAAAACACAAGATGAATGGCATTAGTGCGTGAGTTACGAGAAATAAGAAAAAGATCGCTGCGAAGTATGAGAACGAGAGTTAACATACGTTTTAACTTTTCGCCACAATGACAGCGATAGTTGGCCAAATAATATCTAATTAAATATATTTATGGCATCCGCTAAAATTTAAATGTACTGTTTAAACAGCTAGTACGGCCAGGGAAGAGAATTCTATTCCTTGGTATGGCTCCTTATTACCAATTCGAGAATCCCGATTGCAAGCTTTCCAATATCCGGCATATATACTTTTCAGCAATGCTATCGATGTAATATGCTATCATCAAACGAATAATTGTGTTTTTAAAGGAAACCAAATAAATCAGCATTCATAAATCATGTTTAAGCATGTATTTTATCCATATTTAACATTAATCACGCTCGAAGGGTCACCAGTTGACGTGCGCCAGCCGCCATATTTCTTCCCTTCAAATGTCGTAAATGGCGGGATTTGAAAGTGTAAATAGCGGGATGAAAATACATTATAATGATGCAAACATTTTTGGGACCGGGAGAAAATGTTGTAAATCACGGGAAAACGTAAATTCCGGGGACGTAAAAGCGGGGTTTTACTGTATGTAACTTCAATGCCTAGTCAAGTATCTCTTAACTTCTCTTCTATCTTACTTTCATTATCCTTCTCGAGAGCCACTCCTCATATAACTTTAGTCTAATCTCACCCTCTCAACATTAGCCAATGGTTTAAGGGTTGTGGACTTCGGCTAATGTTGTTGGCTAATGCTTCCAAACCAACCTTTTGTTTACATCCTATATCAGGACTTGAGGCATTACATATCCCCCATAATTCTTGAATATTGCTGATACAAGACATTTAATATCTTGAGTAGGACACCTCGTTCCACTAAAATTCTGCCCCAGTTACAACTTCATTCCACTATTTGTTTTTTGCTATTTGTCTTAAGCCTCTAATGGTTTCTACTCAATGACCATTCTCAATCTATACTCTGGAGTGAGATGGCAAGCCACTTACCATGAGGAAAAATATCCACAGATGCTGAGTGGACTATGTTCCCTTCGTTCCTGCTCTTCGTCCAATCTGGCATGTGTGAGCCTAACAGCTATAATTACCCTTGTTAATTTCTACTACAGGTAAACAATACATCATAGCATGTCCTTTGATAACAGTTGATTAATATTCATAAATTTACCAAAGATCATGACAATAGGAGTCGACTTAAGACTTAATCATATTGGGGTTTCAAGGAACATATTCAAAATAAGCCAAGTAGTAATTGTAAAAAACCTACACCAACATTTATTTCACTTATTGATTATTAAAAATAAATGGACCTATGAATGGTTGCACAACCCTTAGTTTTCATCACCCCTGATGACAATGACTGAGTCAGACATCGAAACGTCAGCCTACATGGAGACCATCACCCTGTTGGAAACCCGAGAAAGCTTCTTAGGTTCCTCATATCAGTGAAATAAATAATATTAATAATATGTAACAGCATTCATTAAGCATGAAGCATTATAGACCAAATCCATTTTACACTAAAATTTTGTTATAAGTGAAAAATCATTGATTACCTACCATTGCTTTATTATCCATTCATGACCCTCTTCTCCATTAACTTCTTCAATTTATAAAAGGGTGTTACCAAAACTATGAGTGCATACTTGACTTAAATTATGACAGACATTTAATTTAAATGAGGGCATAAAAAATAATTTTATTCTGATCAAGTTGACTTTAAGTCACACAGGAACGACATCTGTACACTTAAGTTGACTGCTAAGTAATTGAGTACCTGGATAACTTGAGGCACACAACTTATCACATGATATTGTTTGCTCTCTGCTGTTAGTGATGTCTGTTTGGATTTGGAAACTGGCTCTCTTATAATAATTTACTCCATAATACCCTATATTGGCATATATCCTTTGCCTCTATTGCATTCATACATTACTTCATTCACACTCTCTCCTATTCTTAAGACTCCTAATCTTCCTCCTTTAATGTCTCTTCCACCACATCATGAACCCACAATTTTTTCCATCTTCCTCTTACGCTATTCACTCCTCAATCACAATCCTGTTCCAATACTCAACTCTAATCTATTATTTAAACATTGCCAAACCCACAGAGAATAATCCTTTCATAAAGTCCATTACGGTAGCATGAAGGAAGAGATATTTTCAAAATGTCAAAAGAAAATTAATAAAAAGATATTAGCTTTAGTTCCCATAAGTATTCAGTAAGTATATCAAGCAAAAATCAACATGAAATACACTCAGAATCTTTACTCTTAATAATCCAAGATGGTATGTATATTGTTCTAGCAAATTCAATGATTGCATGGGGGAAATAAACATTTGTCACAGTATGCACAGCTGATTTTTCTTCTTTGAATCAAAACTAGGTATGACATACAACTGTTATCACTCATATGATATGTAAACACTACTGTTTTCTGATTACAGTTCTATAGATTACAGTTCTATAATATAGAGAGAACTGGCAGAGTGGATATTGGTCTGAAGTTATTGATGGCTATAACCATTGATAAGCACTAAACCATTGTGTAAATTAATAATTGATCAGAGGCTATTCCTTGCAAAGATAATAAACATATATATTGAGGTCAGATATTTAGTAAACATTCTTATAACCTGATTGTTCCATGTATTTCATAAAATCTACAGAGTAAACTAGTTATAATTTTGCCTAGATATCGTATTCCCTACCTGTTACATGATATAGTCTAGTAAATGGCAACTAGAGTAGCAATCAATAGCAGAGAAACTCACTGACGCTTACATATTTTATTGCATTGCATTGGTGCTTCTTAATGATAGCAGAAATATCATCTAGAGGAAGAACGAATGTAGTGGGTTTAAAATTAGCACTGTCAGTGCCAAACAATTTAAGAAGATTCATCACATCCTGCAATCAGTTTTTAAATCCCTACTCATACACATCATAATAACAAATATTTTGTGTGTATTAGGCATTTCTTATAGGTAGCTTAGAAGCAATATATGTTAACACTTACTGATAAGAATTGGATATGTATAACTGTTGAATACCCTGTAAGACATAACTAGGTATAATAATCAAATCGTTTTCGTAACCAATTAACATCTCCAATGTACGGGCAAAAGCATTTTGTGAGGGGGAATTAATATAGCACTAAAGATTCAATACTATAACAAAGTGCATTTTTACTGAATATACATTTTATTGAAAGGTACGCAGGTACATATACAAACCATCATTTAATAATATGCTTTTTAAAAATTTAGAATCTATGTGGCATTGCGAAAAACATATTTACTGGACATCAATATAATTGACTAGTTTGATTAGTTAAATAAGTGACGAAGTGCATGGTGAAACCCCAACGATTTTAATCGATGGCAACAAACGAAGCATGTTTTGTATGGAACGTTTTACATTAGATATAAATCACTCAAGTGGCTGAAAAAATTCATATATTTCAACAAATATTGAGAATAGTAAACGTGAAGTCCTATTCAGTTCACTTTGGCACAAGAAGTGCTTCACGAGAAGAAAACAACATCACGACAGAAGCAACTTCACAAAAAAGTATTCATCGTAGGACTGATTGTTATTATTAGAATCACAGATATATATATATATATATGCGCAGCGAATGTCTTGGACTCCTGTATTTGCACTAATACTCTGAATTTATGCTTTATATTTACGATGTAAACAATAAACGACGAATATTACGTTAACCTATGAACAAATATTCGATTTTGGCATTTATTAATATTGTAAGCACTCGACGATCACGAGACAGTATTTCAGAAGCACAGTAACTAAATTATAGATATATAGTATGATGTAAACAAACCTTTACCAAAGTTGAACGTTCGCTATAGCGAAGCGCTTTTTTACATGCAATTCACTCTTAGACAAACACAGCAGCAAACTATGAGATTATTTCAGGGGGGACTGTAACTTAAAAATCTACGACGTAAACAAACAAAAACCCACCATTAAAGGCTATTTTTGAAGCACTAACTCTTGGTAAATTTACGACATAAACTATAACTTTAGCATAAGTTGAACATACACTTTCTTCGTGTAACTCACGTCCAGAAACACAACGCAATATTATGCCATTTCAGAAGCACAGAAACTTTTATAACCTCCATGGTGTATTTCCTGTCATAACACATCCATTAGGAGCGTAAGTCTACCTAACACAAATAACCTTTAAATATAAAAATATCACCACAAGAACACACGCAATACATCACAGCACATATAACATTTGTAATCACTGAATTTCCATAATTGCATTGTCACTTAAATACACGATAAACCATCGTTTCAATATTCTCGACAAATATTACGTCTCGTGAACAAGTGAAACAGACTGTAATTGAAAATTGAATTTTAGTGCTACAGTCGGATAATTTGCTTTAAATTCTTACAGCCAAAAGAAAACGTTGATCGTTTCGAACTACATACCAAAATAAAATTTCGCTACTAAATTAGTATTAATCATTGGTTTCTATAATGAGTTGTTAATAATTTGTGGTCGATAAAATGTCACTCTTCAATAGTTTTGTAATCAAGTGGGATATCCCTAATATTCTTCGTATAACTATACTTAAAATCACAAACCAAGAGCATTGTGTAAAAACAAAACAAACCTTCGCACGATTGCACAATTGTGCCTTCAATTGTTTTCAAAGAATTACCCACAACTCCACGGAAACCGGCACTGAACGAGGTAGCTGCACTGAAACTCTGTGCTATCAAGAGCAAAGCTGTACACCTCGGTCATGCTTACAGTATGAAACTCACGAACGACCAGATTTTTTATCTATCACGATTTTCCTGAGAGATCATTGATCGTAGGCAACTTGGACTGCTCACTAGCTGGAAAATCGGTCTCTCTGATCGACGATCGAAGATCGAATCACAAGCGGGAGTGACCGACGCGACCGAAATCTCTCAAAAGACCGACTTTGCCCATCACTACTAGTAACCGTCTTCTCGGTTGACGTTCTCCGGTCTCTTTGCAATTTCTATAGCCTCCCTGATTAATCTTGGGTAATAGCGTACCTCCTTTTATATTAATTTTGTCTCCTCAAAGTTGAAATTATGGGTTGGGCCGCTGAGATGGTGTTCAGCTATTGCAGAAATGCAGTAATTATTATTTTTAATTGCCCGTTGATGCTCTTGGAGGCGTATTTTTAGCTTTCCCATTGTTGCCGGTATTTTTCAAATTTAAAAAATTCCGGCAATATTGGGAGTCCTCAATCATATGCATAAAGACGAGCGAGACTAAGGAATCAGTTCAGTTAACCTGTTGAAGCTGGCTGGAGGACCAGCGAAATATTGTTTTTTTTTTGCAATTTTAAACATCGCGGAATGAATCCCGAGAAAAGAAACAGTTAAAACTTGTACTATTTTCGCACGAGTTTTATTTACCGGCCAAGTTTCAACACCTTAGTGTCGTTATCAAGGTCTAACGTCGTTTTCGTCCTTGGTCAGCGACAAGTTTGAAAAAAGTACAAGTTTAATTGTTCAACATTAACTTCACAAAGTGACGCCTCAAGTTTCTGCTTATAGAAGATATTAAAAGGCGTGCGAATGTTGAAAGGAAAGTCGTAGGTAGTATGTGCAGCATATAAATGAGTAAATGTTTGTATTATGAAGCAAAAATTGCAGTTTACAAAATTGTACTCCTTCCCATATTATTCAGACAATGAGGGGTGCCGCGAGATTATTGCGGGAAAATGAAAAATGTTTAGTACGACCAACTTATAAATTGACTACTCTCATGCCCGACAAGTGGTGACAGTGTCAAAGAACTTCTTCCAACCTGACTCCAGTGGTATAATAGACCTAAACTATTCCATACTACATGTTGATTGGTGATTTTACTATTACCTTACTTAAATAAATAAAATGATATTGAAGAAGTATTTATTTAAATGTGAAGTTAAAATTATCCAGATGTATATTCCACTTTAATTAATTAATATTTTTTAAATAAATAATAATCTAAGAAGGGTGCTTTATCATTGTAACCTCAGTCTGAAGGGTGCCGCACACGTAAAAGGGTTGGGAATCATTGCCCTAGAGGTCACATTCTATGTTTCGAGACGCGGGAACGGCCACATGGACGTATAACATTCCCCGCTTGGATTCACTACGGAGCATGCCCATGGTGTGGAACTCGCGTACACGAGAGCATGCGACGAACCAACCCCATTCTCTTATCCATGCCTTCGATGAAATGCTGCCCACCCCTCCTTCCCCACTCCTGC
Source organism: Pyrrhosoma nymphula (assembly GCA_963573305.1). NCBI lineage: Eukaryota > Metazoa > Arthropoda > Insecta > Odonata > Coenagrionidae > Pyrrhosoma > Pyrrhosoma nymphula. The sequence goes on from OY754333.1 coordinate 52,658,274, forward strand.
AACAATGCCTTCTCCCTCTTTCCCTCCCCTTTGCCTCCCACCGTTATAATCCACGGAACCCCCCCCTATCCAAAAATCCGCCCCCTCCCCAGCCGTTTTACTTGGCGTCCTCTCTTCCCCTCATCTCCCCATCCCACTTTGAATCTTCCTCTTCCCCTACCGCCCCTCTCGCGTCCCATCCTCCCGCTCTCGGGTGGCGCGAAGTCACGTGCCCCGGTTTGTTATGGTCCCCCAGCCAATGGCGGACGCCGGAGCGGTGACGCTTCCCCCCCCGTCCTTCTAGACTCACACCGAAACTCCCCCCCCCCCTCATGTCCTCCCTACTTTCCCCCCTTCCTACCGTCTCCGACGCTTCCCCGTTGGATCCTACGTGCACCGGCGAGCTTGAGCTTACATCCAAACAGTGGGAGTTGCGTGGAAGCGTCGCTTCGAAAGAGTCGTATACGGAGTTGTGTGTGTGGAGGAATCCGTCGCAAGGCTGTTGTTTACTTCAGCAGATCTCTCCAATTCTTGCGTGTGATCTCAATTGTTAGATGTTGAGTGTTTTCTGTGCTTCAAGTCCGTGTGGAAGAGTCTTGTGTGTGCAGTACTAGTAAGAGCATTCCGCTACGTGTGCCATTCAAAACAGATCTGACTACATTCCCTGGTAGGGGCTCGTGCATCGCTTTGAAATCGCGAACAGTGTGTTGGTATAAGAGTACTGTGCCGGTTTAATTGCGGGAAGCACGGCGAACTCCACGCCGCGAACTGCTAATAAATCCCGACGGGTATTTTGGGTCCCCTTTGACGGAGGGAGAAAATTCAAAAGAAAAGGGTGTGTTGTATATCCTGTGTGGTTGGTGGGCTTAACGTCCCTCATACTTTTCACAACCCCAACCCTATAAATCTTTCCCCTGACCAAAGTCCCATCATCCAACCTGGGCAAGTCCGGTTTTGACAAACGAATTTGTGTATCAATTGAAGAGTGATAAATTTTGTTGTGAACGCCCCAGACTCAGCGCTGAAGCTCATCAGTGATCGAGAAGAGGTAAAAACAATTCCAGGGAGGGAGTGAATAAGACATCCAAATCCTTACGCGAATCTTTCACAGTAAGCACAGTTATTTTTTAGTGTGTAGCTATTTCGTATCGTACTACGCTAGTCCATTGGTGTTCTGTATAATTATTTTTTCCATTACCACTGTAGATCGGCGCGTTTTTCTGACATCCGCTGCTGAGAAGATACAGCCTCCTTTTCCCCATCGTTCACCGTCGAACCAAAAACATATTTCTGTCGTGGAAGACGCCTATTACGTCTTATTACCACTGCACCTTCGCCTACCCCAAGTGTGGAGTTCCTTCCCCCTCAGTCAGGAGCCATTCCAGACCAGCATTAAACGGGGAACCCTTCTCCACAATAAACCAAATCCCGGCACAAGGGGAAGGCCAAGGAAAATCCAGCCCATACCCTACCTCAGGGAGAAACACAACATCGGAACACGTAGCAAGTTTTTCACCAGAGTCGCTCGAATTGTGCCCGCTCTTCGATATTCCACTCCGATTATTGTGCCTAAGTCCAAAGGCGATCGACATTCCCCCGGCACGCTTGCGTCGGACTTCGGGACATATCGGACTGCGGCTTGAGGCCAACCAAAACAAACCAATTTCCTAGGGGCGGCTGAGAGATTTTGTGGAAATCAAGGCAAGTTTTGGTTTTCTATCTTTGGAAAACTCGTGTTCACTGAGTGAAATTGTAAACATTGTGCGGTAAATCCTTTTTTTTATTAATTTGACTCATACCTTACTGTTTAGATTCAGTTTGCTCACTTACATTAGTTTTGGGAACTATTTTATAAGTGTCCGATTGAAAATAAACTCATAGGTGGAATAGGTAGTTGTGATCGGGTGATAATTGTGTGTTACCGGGGATATTTTAAGTGAGCCGCACCCATATTTTTTTAGAACAAAAAATTTATAATATCTGCCTGCCAACTCTCTGCACACAACTGCAGGACGCCCGTGAGATCCTCCAAAAGCTTTTGAGAGCTTGATATTTTTCGTGTGTATATATTTTTTTCCCTCCGAGGGTTGAGAAGGAAGCAAAGAGGGGAAGGAGAAGTTCTGAAGGAGAAAGGAGTGGTGGAGGTGGGGGAAGCAGTTTGCCCTAGAAGGGGGTTTTGAGAGAGGAGGGGTGGTAGGGGAGAGAGAGTGAGGGAGGTAGGGGGGAGAAAGTGAGAGTGGTGGGAGGGTGCGGCGGTAGGGGAGCGGCAGGAGGCGGAGCGGCGGCAGGGGTGTGCGGCAAGCAAGCAGTGAAAGTGGCGGCGAGTCGTCAACGCGCCTACTCCCCGTCGTGGGGAAGACGAGACCATCTTCTCCAGCTGCCGGCGTCGAGAAGGAGACAGCGGAGCAGCGGCACCCGGCGCAGGGGGCACGGGGCGGACTTGGGCAGCACCGCGAAGGCATCCGAAGAAGGCAGAAGGAGCCGGTACCGCACCATCTCGCAGCCGCGGGGCTGGAGTTGCAGCGTCCGATCTCACGCAAGGCTGAGGCTGGTGCACCTCTTCCCCAGAGGACGTGGTTGGGAAGGCTGGGTGGAATAGATAAATATACGGCGAGCTCGTTGTAAAGCGATCAGCCAGACCTTTGTTTCCCTGGAAGATCCCATCTGGACCCCCAAGGACACAAGAGATATCCCATGTGGTAGTGGTAACTTTGTTGTGGTTCGTCCAGTCCCATTTTCTAAAGGATTTTGGAACTTCTTGCCAGGAAGAAAGAGTTGAGACCCACCGTGGGAGACTGTTTACCGTGCATACCCGCCGCTAATGTTGGCTTGAGAGTGCCGGTTGTATAGGTTGTGCGTTCTGAGTGATTTGCGTGTCTGGGAGCGATTTGGAAAACGTTGTTTCCTTACGTCGTTGTTTGTAATATAGACGGCTATAGACTGCCTGAAACCCCATCGGCCAGTAATTTTTTTTGTATTTTTTATACCTATTGTTAGAAGTTGGGATACTGCCTTCAAAGCAATATTTCATACCCTGGGAACTGTTTTGGTTTTTCGAACGTGGGAAGCGAATTTTATTTCCCCGAAATCCTCGCAGAAACAGTTTTAGGGTGTATTATATAGGAGTGTTTTTCCGTCTCCTCAGCTATCTTTCTAGGGTACTACCGCCCTAGTAGATATCGCGTAGCTAATATCGGCTGTTACAACTTTTCTGAAGTGTCCGATTAAGTAGTAAACCGGTGGCTAGTTTTTAAAAAGTGAGTCCTGGTTTTTTTGCTTCACCGCTCTTAACACTCCCTTAGTTCTCGTCCCTGGTCCTGTTTAGGTCTTTGGAGAAACAAGAGAGGTGAATGCTTGTTCGACAGAGGCCAGCAGGCGTCGCGCTTTTCGAGAGTTGGCCCGAGCCTGCTGGAGTTGTGGCGGAGTTTGGTGTCATCGGCGGGAAGGGGGCAGGGTTGCGCACCGTGTTGTGGCGCGGCGACGACAACAATAACACCAGCGTCGTCAACAACAACAACAGAAGCGCCGGCGTCAGGGTCGTCGCCGACAGTATGCCACAGAGGAGGGGTGCCGGTCACGGCCAAGGGGACGTGCTGGCCGCGGCGATCGATGCGGCCGTCGAGGCCGCCGGAGGAGGCGGGGGGGTGGGAGGCTACGACGCCTTCGAGGATGACGGGGGGGTGGGGCCTCGTTGCTGCGCCCCGACCGGCTGCCTCCACGGCACCCAGGACACGGCGGGCCAGCAGAGGCCCCGCAGGGTCGACCCTAACTCGGAGGACGCGGTGCGGGTGACGTGCAACAACGAGCAATGTCCCCTGGGCTCGTTCATGCACCGGGACTGTTTCGAGTCCTGGGAGCGAGGGGTCCTTCAGCACCTGAGGGGTACCGGGCGGGCCAGGGGCTGGTCCGAGAGGCAGAGGCTCCAGAACCTCTGGACCCGCAAGGGTTACGACCTGGCCTTCAAGGCTTGCGGGTGTCGCTGCGGCAGGGGTCACCTGAAGAAGGACCTAGACTGGGTGTCTCCGGCCACCCAGCAGCAGCAGATGATCGGGGCAGCGGGGGGCAATGGGGCGGCTGTCGCAGGCGAGGAGGGGGCCGCCCCGGGGGCGGTTGAGGAGACGAAGAAGCGGAGGCGCCGGAGGAACAGGCAGAACAACCGCCCGGCCCTGGGCGTGGTGGTCCACCACGGTGGCGGAGGGGGCAACCACCAACACGTGGTCACCCTCGAAGGTGGCGCTGCCGCGGAGCTCAGGGGCAGGGCTGGCAGTCTGTCGTCCTCGACTGCCTCCGGGTCTCCGCCTCCGGCGTCCTCTTCGTCGGCCTCTCCCAGCCACGGCGGGGGCAAGAAGAAGTCCAAGTTTGACTTCTTCTCGGATAGATCAAGGTGCGTTAAGTTCCTTCAATTTTCTTTTTTATATTACTTTTTCCATACGCGTTGTTGGGGATAATATTGTTTTACATCGCTTTAACCCTTTTACATGCGGCTATATCGTTTATTTCTCCACCACTGTGCCCTGAGAATATTAATCTCTACTCGCGATAGCAAGGGACTAGATGGTATGAATCCATAAAATCTGGGGTGGCCTTTGCCTGCCGAATGGAGGACGCAGTTGGAAGTCGTACTCTATTGTTCATGCATTAGCTAAGAATTGAATGATTTTAAATGGTCACTTCATGTGTATGCACTGAAATTTTATGTCATTGATATTTCCTGATTGATTCGAAATCAAAACAGTGTGTAAATGCCTTGATCATTTAGCCATATTGTGCTATGTCTTTGTAAGAAGGCAAAGCGGTAATAAATCTCATTTTAAGGCGCACCCACCCATCTCGAAATGTCCCCAGGATGAAGGATCCAACACCGGAATAATAAGAAAGTGTGAGCATTCGATCCTATCAAGGGAAGGATTTAAAAATTAAAGGAAACAAATAAAAACTTGTTGATAGGGCCTATAAGAGGAATGAAGGTGACAGTCGAACATGCATATGCGTTCTTTTCCGCAATCGCGCGAGAGAATATGTGACTACGTTACTCGCTAGAGAAAGAGTTAACTTTTAATTCGAGATTTTGTATTTCATTAAAATTGATATCTACTTTCGGAGTGTTGCCCACTATTTTTAGTGTAAGTGATCAATTTTGATTTGGCAAGGCTGTTATACGTGAAGCGTTTATGGGTAAAAGTACATCCCTACATTTTTGCGTCAATGGAGCATTGGAAAACCAACGTAGAGTAGTCGACAATTCCATATTTTATCAATTTCTTTCGTTATCTAGATTCGATAGCTTTTACAAATATTTTTAATTTGGTGATTTACTCCAGATTCTCCCTTGAGAAGTATTTTGTTGCTCATATAATTTTAACGGATTTAATTTTCGGACGGATAATACTTACGATAAGAGTCATCCCTTCTTGTGTTTTTCCCCTGTGGCCGCGGTGTACCTTCGTGTCCCCGAATATCTTATTGCTGGGTAACATAAAAGGCGTTCCTTCCCATGCGGAAATAGTATAAGTTCGGGCATTTCACGCTACTAATTACGTTCTTAGCTTTTCAGTGACCTACTGAATAAGGAAATTGTAATTTTTTAGACGATGTATTTTCCCCCGGACTCATTTAGATGCTTATATGCCGTGGTAAATCTTTTAGTAATTAAGTTCTGACTCCGTAATAATATATACCTATTGTTAAATGTGGAAAATTTGACATCCTCAATTATCATAATAGTGGAAATTATACCGCGCATGAAACGTTAATGACCATAAATTTTAAAGTTTCTGGTTTAGTTTAAACGAACTGTCATGGTGCACGCAAAGGAAAAACCTTATAGATTACTCAGAATTTGTTGAAATATGGCCGGTTTAAAGCGAATGGTCGACGTCATCAGGTCGACTTACAACAAATACTGCGAAATCTACAAATATTTTTCCTTTGCTATCGTCTGCGGCCGTCGTAATGCTTCTCCCCTTCAACAAAAAATTGGACGGGTGTAACGGCATCGTCGCACGTCATGTGACCTCGCGGGTTGTGGGAAACATCAACAAACAGCAATTCCCTTGCGCCCGAACAAACGAAGAGCGAGCTTATTTGAGCGTTGACTAATTTGAATGTGATAATTAAATATCAAAGGTAATTCAAAATTTGGGCGATGTTTTTAAACATTCCGTGTGATTAGATGTCGCCAATTGGTGTTTTCTTCACTTCATTGGTGTTTGGGAAAGAAATCGTTTCCCGCAACAGAGCAGAGCGAACGTACAGTGTTTGTTTCTTAAGTATTTGCATTGTAATATTCCTCTCAGTGTATCATTGCACTGACCGGTTTCTTTGGGAAGCACATGATCATGAAGAGTTAAAATTCTATTACAGATGCTTATGGCGTCTTTATTTATGCAACAGGAGCTATGTGTGTAGGGTGTTTTAACTCTGAAGATGATGTGTTAAACACATTCTGGAAAATTACATTCGTGATATTTCTAAGTGCCAATTCTTAAAAAAAAGTCGAAATGCCAAGAGGTCACTTGGCCTACCTTCAGCGAGCGGTGATTTAGGCAACCACATTCGCTCCTCCATGTTGTCCACCTGTCCATTACGTGTTATGGAGAAAGTATTTTATGTTCTCCTCACGTTCATTTTTTTTTCATTGGGGCATTTCAATGTTATCTCGACCTCCCCTTTCTTCTTGTTTTATACATATATTCCCTTTCTCCGCCCTTCCCCCCATCCCAACCCCTTCTGAAAACCAGCTCACGGTCAACCCTTGCCCCTGACGCCTGTCTTTCTCCCCTCATCCAACCCTTGAATCTCCCCTCCCCCTACGTAAATCGATTTCGCCAGCGGGTGCTGTAACGCACACCCACACACCTCACCGGTGGAACTCGGCTACCTTACCCAGCGAAGGAATCTGCGTCGCAACTTTTGTCTCTGACAACCCCTGCCATACTCTCCCTCGCGCACCCCCCCTCTCTCTGTCTCTCTCTCAACCTTCGTTGTTTAATCGACACTCGCTTGAATTATGTAGTATCATTGAGAGTTTCGATGCGAGAGCGCGCTTTCTTGTTGTGGCAACGAGTGTAACCATGGTGAGTTGTATCTGCGTATTCCCTCTTTAAAAGCTGTCTCACAGTTATGCTCGTAAGGTAGTTTGGGAGAGATATTTCCCCAGTCATAATGTAAAACATATTAAAATCTTATTTGTTTAATTTAAGCAGCTTTAAGGAGCATTAAGTAACAATTGTGACATTAATGACGCAAAAAATTGTTTTTTTAATTTCTGAAATTCTCAGTAATTAACTAAATACACATGTATAAGGTGTTAACTTGACTCATTTATTTCACGCCGTATGCTGAAAGCGCCTTCACAACCGAAGATTTTTTTATTCCGTAAAAATTACTGCGATAAGTAATCTATTCATAAAAAAAATAGTTGGGAAAACATACTAGCTATCGTAAATGAAAAGGAAAACTTTGTTATATTCCACCAATTTATTTTCAGGTACTACTAGTTTCGGTACCTGAAGATGACGCCGCTGCGTCGAAACTAGTAGTACCTGAAAATAAATTGGTGGAATATAACAAAGTTTTCCTTTTCATTTACGATAAAATGAACTTCCACAAGGTTGAGCCTGAGACGATGGACATACTAGCTATATTAAGTGTTTAAAAACGTAAGCTTTTAACCACGGGATAATTAAAAACTCAACGATATACATGTTTCAAATCCTTTACGGAAAATCGACACGAACAAGATGTTCCATCGACTTTGAAGAATCGTCTTCGCCCGTTGGAATACGGGAAAAATTTGGTCAACAAAAACATCTTTCTCGTTGGACACCCGGAAATGCAGGATTACTCTCAATACAGACGCGACTATCGCGGATGCGATTATCGCGACTTTCTTTTGTTGTTTTTCGCGCGTGGTCAACTCTGCTCCCGATCTGTTTTGAAGTGCGCTACCTAGTGCGCAGGGTCTGTAGCGATTATAAGGCAATTGCACTGTTGTGTCGCGAAGTAGTTAGTGCACCAGAGCGAATGGAAATCTCTCTTAAGTAAGTTAAAACGCGTCGTGTTGATAAAGGTTTATTGGTGGAAGAGAGCCATCTCATTCTATTAGAATTACGTGGACTACCTTTCGTGTGGCTCCAACCCTTCGACTCATCCGGCATTGGTGACCCTACCTGTTTTTGGAACAAGTCTGTAACTCTTAAAAATGGCAGTTTTGGAGATTGTGGGTTTAAAAATCCATCATCGGCGAGGCTTGGAAATTCTGAGGCTTTATCAAGTAAGCCTCCAGAGATAGAGAGAGAGCAGTGGCCATTGGTTCATCGCCGTGATCCAAAATTCATCCCCAGATTGAAAACTCAAGCGTTTTCTCTTCCTTTTTCGAATCTTCCATCGTGTTTACGTCCGTATCCCCTTCAAAAAGCAGCGCCATCGACCCGGTCTCCGCGTTGTGCTCTTAAAAGAGATCGGGTAAACTCGAAAAAGTGGTGCTGTTCAAGTCTAATTCTATATCGTGAGCTCATGAAAACACAACTGTTGTGTTCGAAGGTATTTGAATTACCAATCAGAAAGAAACACCTCAATATGTTCATGTGACGTTTTGCGCTATGTAGCTCAGAAACGTGGACCTTTTGAAATCGGAAATAGAAGAGAATCTATCGGTGTGCTCAAAGAAAGTAGTGTTCCTACTAAGAAAGAAGTTCGTGGACATATTGGTCGGAGTGTTGCGCTACGTGGCTCAGAAACGTGGACCGTTGGAAACCTAGAACAGGAGACGGCAGAGGTTTTCGAGATTCGGTACTGAAGTCGGATGCTGAAAATCAAATGGACGGATAGGATCATAAACGAGGAAGGGTATAGAAGAAGAGGAACCCACATGGAGCGCTGTCAGAAAGACTAGGTCCAGGTGGATAGGCCAGGTTCTGATATTTAACGAATATGTAAGGGGCGTAATATAGGGGAAAATATAAGGGAATACCCCACTAGGAAGAACGAGGGACAGATAAATAAGCCAACGCTCGCGTCTGCGGCGGCTCGAAGGGCAGTATGTTGATATGGCTCAGATGGATATGCTACACATACACACACGACGAATTTGTAAGAAACATAATGCTGCAGGAAAGCCCTCGAAGAAGACCGCGGGACAAGTACACAGGCCAACTAAAACGGAATGAAACAGAAGAGCAGCAAGGGTGTAAATGAGGTAGCAGGGGACAGGGTAGGTTGGAGTACTGCAGTCAAGCAATTGAATTAATGATTTTACATCTATGTAATACCCTGCAAGCCACCTCAAGGGTGTTGTAGTGGGGGGTAAGTTAATACCAACATGCACTACACTGTAACATAAAAAAGTTAATGAAGCTACGACTATTGGTGCATTAGTAAAAAACCCGCTAGTGCTTGTCAAGAGGTGAAATTCACCTACATGCACTACGCTATAGGTATGAATTTTATGAAATCGGAAGTATGGTCTCTCTCTGAAGTAGTGGCTCCTGTGAGAAATGTCTGGGTATGTTGTATGTTCTCATGGCGTCAACAGTAGGATTTGCAGGTGCACACAAAACTCAAGTCTCTTCAAACTCTACTTCCGCCACTATAAGGAGGCTCTACACTATGCGAGTCAAAACGAATACAAAATTGCTCATTTTTATTTATTTTGTTAAAAAAATCCTGCTTTCGCTGATAAAATGGGTTACCTATTGGAAACCTTGATTTAGGTAAAAATATGCAGATTATTCCACGAATAAATTTTTAATGGCCACATTTGTCCAGCCATAGGAGCCGACTGCAGCGCCATTTGTATGGAATTAATGCATTTTCACCTCAATTTCGGCAGTACCTAATTTGCTAATAACTTTAAGAAATAGGTGGTGATATCCCTATTTTTATTCAATTTACCAGGACTTTTCGCTTCTTGTAAAGTTTTAATTAAAAGCTTATACATATATGCTTTCTCGTTTAAATTGACGTATTTCTGCTGTAATCTGAGCTATCTCCGTAAGAGCCCATGTTAAATTCTCCACTTTCCAGGCTGAATTACAGTAAAACTAGCCTGGAAACCCATTTTTTCAACTCAGTTTATGAAACGCAGTTCAAGGATGCTATAAGTATTTAATTTTTCAGAAATAATGGAATAAGTGACCCTGTGGCCAGAGTCACCTTAAACTGTCGATTTTTTTTAACTTACTCGGTGATAAATGTGGATCTAGCTAATCTTTAAGTTTCAAAGCCGTATTCTACTATTACTACAGTAATAATAGCGTGTATATCCCTATTTTTTTACATCTCAGTTTGTAAAATGCACTTCAAAGATGCTTTATTAAAGTTTGCAGAAGTTATGGAATAAGTGACCCTTAGGCCAGAGCCACCTTAAGGACTTTCTTTGATCGAAATTTGTGGTTTTATTTCCGTTGATTTCATCAAAATTCGCTTTCTCTTTTTTCCATGCACTCTGGGATTACCCGCTGTATTTGGACCTTGTCTATTCCATTCTATTCTCTCTTTTATGTTGAATTGGTCGCTAGGTAGCTTATGTAACTTCCGTACCGAACGTAAATAAATCGATATATATGTCACCGTCGTGCGGAATGTATGGACCGTACTGTTTATGACAATTTTGACAGTTAATGTCTTTAAAACGGACTCAGTGAATTAAAATTAGTCATTTTAAAACACCTCACCAAATTTGAAGGTTGGAAATCACGCTTTCGCTTTCATAAGCCCAATTGAATTATAACGATAACGCGAGTACGCGCGTTATGGAGAACCGTGATCGCAGCCCAGGACTGTGGTGTAATAGTTCTTTGGCGTTTCATATTTTCCCGAGTGGTCTACATTTAGTTTCTACTCCTTCAAACCTTCTACGCACGAGGCTTTCAAACGCGGAAGAAGTGGAAGGATGATAAAATTAATTAGTTTTTAGGGTATCACGATGCATGGTGGTTCTCATAATGCTAAATTATTTCGTATCCTTCCCGCATAGCGTGAGCAGTTATCATAGGAAGGGAAAAATTTAGATATAGTTCGAGACATTTTCTTTTCATTTTTATCTAAGAGTCGTTTCCCGTCAGCATACATTATTTCTAGGTTCCCTGGAAAACATTACTTGAAAATATCCGATCAGGCGAGTTTCAGTACGACATGGAGTATATTTTATTATTCCCGTGCTATATCCCTAGAACTGATATAAGTGGCAAAATAAGAGAGATACACTGCCGAACTGACTCGTACAGAAATTCCTTCTTTCAACAAATTATTAGTGATTATAACAAATAAAGCGTGACACTTACATAAGTTACGTCGTTAACATACTTTGCACCTCTGTATTCTCCCTTTTCCCTCTTCTACCCCCCTTTCCATTGGCTGGTGTACTAAAACCCCCTGCCACACGCCTCTGCAGCGGCTTGCTGGATTATATGTAGATGTAGATACAGCGGGAAGAAGGAAGAATTGAAATTGTCACATAGGAATGAAAGGATCCTTTCAGAGTGACATTCAAAATGAATGCCATGTAGGAGTCAAACCACTCTCGGAGAGGTTTGGGTGAGAAATATCGTGACTAAAATAGCTCTGTAATTTTATTTATTTATTAATAAATTTCATTGTTTCAGGATTGACCTCGTGATAGTGAAAGATATTATTATTTTTATATAAATATCTTTGTAATTTTCCACACTTCATTTCAAAACTTCGATCGGTTTCGCCTCAACCGGTAGATCACCGATAAATTAAAAAAAAGTTAGGTCCATAGGTAGGGAAATATCGCTACTAAAATACCACTATAATTCTTTTTATTTGTTAATACATTTGATTGTTTCAGGCTTGACTTTGTGGAAGTGAAAGATATCCATAAAAAAAATAAAAATCTTAGAACTTTTCCACACTTCATTTAAAACTGCGGTCAGTTTCACTTGTGGATTACCTAATAATAAATAAGTTAAGTCTCAAGCGTGAAAATACAATAAATTCCTGTTCATTCAGTTCCATTTAAGAGAAAAGGATACCCCGGAGACTACGTACGACTCCTTGATTGCGGCTGTTGAGTCAACATGTACATGAATACCAGAATTATTCTCGAACGTGTGATAGTCCTGAAACTAATAACGCCAATCCCTTCGTGTCCCGCAAGGCGGCTTTCCAGACCCCATTGCCTCACAATCAACCCAATCGACCGTTTCCTTAGGGGGGTGGGTAGTGTTGTTTTTTGTCGCTTCTGCCTCGTGTTTTCACAAGTCTCTCGAGTTCGGCGGCGGTCCCGCACCCATCGACTGCCGCATCCGCCTCCACGTGGCCTGCACACGCCCCGCTTGTCTTCCTCGCCTCTCCTATTTATAGCCATCGGCGAATCTCTGAAGGGTGCCGCAGGCGATCCACCATATGGCGGGCGAAATTTCAGCGTGCGAGCCCGAAAGCGACATCTAGGAATGTTTTCGTGTTTCCGGGCCAAGGAGGTCGGAATATACTGAAGAGCCCAAGGCGTGGTGGGAATACGTAGTGGTGGCCATTGGATAGGAAAGCCACACCTACTTGGATCAAAGCATTGAAATTTCAAAGGGTTTGTAGGTAACTCCGGATATTTGATTCCGGTTGAAATATTATTATTATTTATCAAGTACTCTATTTGTTAAGGTGGTTTGAGCGAGATAGTTCCCTAATCATAGTGGAGGCCATATTAAAATTTTATTCTTTGATTTCAGCGTCTATAAGAAGTACGACATAAATATTTTAATATTAATGGCGCAAAGATATAGTTATATATGCCCAAAAATCTAAGTAATTAAATAAATAAGCTACATAAGTCTCTAACTTGACTCATTTTTTCCCACCGAACGGCTGAAAACCCTTCAAAACAGCAGGTTTTTTTTTTGCAATTCTGTAAAAGTTACTGTGGTGAGTAATAGATTATTTTTTATTAATAGTTGAGAAAGTATGCAATCTATACACCGTTAGTTTTTTGACGAAATTTAGGTGCTATAAATTCCTATTTCCTTCAATATTCTCCCTCTGGAGCTCTCAGCCATAATCAATCACATGCAAAACAGCTCATACTATTAGGCAAATTGCTCGAAAAGTAGTTCGGCAAGGGGTTGATATTTTTATATCATTGGAAAGATGAGAGTTGTTTCTTTAAAATGAGGCCAAATTCATCAAATTCTATGTGAAGTGATTTTTCGCTCTAACTACCTTAAGGTAGGTTGAAATTGAAGTGAATTAGTTAATTTACGTTAAAGAATTAAATTTAAGTTTATATAAACAAATTCCTCCAGATTTTTGCATGTGTCTACATATACTATTTCTTTCTTCTTCTCGGTATACGTTCTACCCTTCTTCATCCCGTCCATGAATACTATTCTCTACCTTGTACAGGCAGCCTTCAAATTTATTGCGCGACTAGAAAGGCTGAACTGAATTTAAAGGTGGGAGGGGCTTGTAAGAGCAAGTTGAAAAGGTCGATTATCTAAGGAGTATTTCGTATGTGGTTGGGTAAAGTAAGAATTTCAAAATAATCTAACGATTAAGGAACGTTTATATGGAGATAAAAATGACCTATGCAAACATATTATAGCTGCAGGCCATTGTTTGCTGATGAGATTTAATTCTTCAGCTCGCCTATCTCGCTATTCACTTTCTTCGCCGCTTGCCCAACATCCTCCCCTCTGTCACAGCCCTAAGCAACCCTTCGCCCTTCATGACCGCCTCCAACCACCTACTCTGCCTCCGCGTAATCTCATCCTGAAGTTTCATGTTCTCATCGACCATAGCATGCAGTTCCTCGTTTGTCTTCCTTTCCGCCCACCGCACCTTCTACATCCTCCGCCACACCCACATCTCCAACCCCTTCTGCCTATTTTCGACTAACTTACTCAGAATCTACGATTCAGATTTTTTTCTCGTGGCAATTTTTACGTATACCATCGCCGTATTTGCGGCATTCATGAATATCTTTAAAGGTATTTTCGCCTGGAATAAGTGAAAATTTAGGTCCGGAATGCATAGAAAAATCATGGAATTTCATAATATTCCATTTTTAAGCGATCCTGTCATTACATCTAATTCAAGGGTAATTGTCGCAACACTAGCCACGAAACCTTGAAATTGACTTTGGTTTCATAGTATCCCCTACTTAACGTCTTCCCGACCTTCTGACTGTTGGCTAGCCGTGATGCAAAGGTATGCAAATCAAATGAACCAAACTGGGTGTTTTTCACTGATTTATTTGTCGCAAGATGGCCGGTTTCCTCTGATAAGCTATAATCAGATACAACAAATATTGTACCTGATCATGGCCCAATAGCTCTACGTGGTCGTCTTGCGGAATATAAAGCTATGGAGTTCGCGAAGTTGAGTTAGTTAAATCGTGGAAATATTCCTCGAGGGGGTCGTGGTGGCCTAGTGGGTAGAGCGCTGGGCTACCGACCGGAGGGCCCTGGCTTCAAATCCAGACCTCCGACAATCCTTGCGATACGAATATATGATTGTCTGAACTTCGTGGAAAATCGCAGGTGGACCAGGGAAAGGAAATGGCCCCCCTGCCCTGAATGTGTGAATTTTACACGCGAATAGCGCGTACGGGGTGAGCTCTACTCTCACCTATCAAAAGAAAGACAATGATATAATACGAAGATCTTCTTCGTTCAAAAGGTCTGCGGAGCTTTTACTAGACATAAATGGTGAGCTTCCCAGTCATCGTCTCGGAGACTCCCTGCTTTCGCGTTTAATGCCGATAACAAGGTTTGGAAAATCTAATTTTGAGACATAAGTTGCATTTCTTTCATGGCGTCTCTCCTTTCAATATTTTATCACTCGAAGTTTCCCGTTGACGTCGTTGCAATTGCAATGTTGTTGAAATATTCGTAGACTTGATTGAATTCGAGTGAAACACAGTTTATTTCGTAACACCCTTTATGTGTGCAACGTTTTTTTTTCTCCACGGTACCACATCTCATCTCACTTAATCTGCGAAATCGTTTTTACATACATTATATTGGTAAAAATGCATTTTGCGAATGTTTTCTTCGTTTTCTAACTTCCGCGAATTTCGCTTCGACTTCATTTCCTTAGCATTTGGAGTGATAAGTATTTATGCTAGTGGTGGCGAAAGGGCAAACTAAATCTGTTTTATCCTTTAAAGGATTTCCTTTGAGGAGGTTCTATCACGACTGTGTGACTAAATAAAAAAGACCATATGACTACTTTTTGTTTATTGGGTTTAAAAACATCACGATGTCGGTGATTACCAGCGTTACCCATTGAAAACCAAAATTAGCGTAAAATATGCAAATTATTAAACGAATATGTTTTAAATGAGCACTTTTTTCTACCCATCGAAACGGAAGGCACCACTTCTATGGAATTACCGCATTTTGACTTCAGATATCGCAGTGATTGGATAATAACTCACGAAATAAAGTGATAAGATGCCTATATTTTATTTTTATTCAATATCTCAGGATTATTCCTTCCTATTAATAGCTTTCCGCGGAAATGACATTTATATTACATGGAATAATAGGTTCTATTTTCCTCCATTTTTCTCCCATTGCTGCATTTATCACCTTGTAGTTTCAACTTTCACTTGCGAGAAAAATATTGTGGAAAGATAACAATTTGTTGTTCATATCAGATGGAGGACTAGTTTTCCTAGAAGTGGAGAGAATATGAAAAAAAGACATTGAAGTCATTGTACGGTGGAACCATCTTAAGGAGGTGGGTATTACGCCAAAAATAACTCGTTTCCAAACACGATATCAAATAGCTTTGATTTTTTGTTAGTAGATTTAAAAAGAAATCCTTGAAAATCGGTTGGTAGATTTAAAAAATATATCCATCCTTGAGGTAGAAGGTTGAGTGACACAATGCGATAGGGATACAGGTAAGTACTACCTGTTGTTCTAAACAATTATCTTTTAAACAATGCAAGGAAATGTTCACTCTTTGATATGACTCACACAGTCCTAGTGGGACCTACTTGAGTTGGCTGGAGCGGTAATCGTGGGTCATTGAGCACAATTTCAATAATTTTTTAAGCAAATCTAAATAAAATTCCTTGGACCAGATTTCACTCAAGTGCAGCTTTTTATTTTATCCATTGGAATGTACGAAAGAGGCAGTAGTGTAAATGATGCAAGAATTATGTTCTAATTTTTTAATCTTAATTAAACCATGCTATGACTAGATTATGCGGTGCGGTATTCGATATTTTTTAAGAAATTTTATTGAAATAGGTTTTTTTCGAGCATTGGACTCTGCGTCTAACCTTGATATGTGTTAGCAACAATTAAAATAATATGAAATATATTATTTCGCGTTCAGAAGGACATATACGTTCGCGTTTCATCGAATTATTACGAAATATTGTGTGCCATTCTACGAACTTAAAATAGCATTGAATTGCCGAATAACCAAATCAGTATGATGCAGTTGTTTTCACTTTCATCTTTGCATATCACTGATGGGATCACGCGTGCCAGGTTTCACGCTTTTGCGTACGTGGAGAAAAATAAGGCCAAACACCTTAAAATTGCGGTGGGTGTATTTTCCATCGGGCGTTAGGGCGAATGTGTAGGCTTGTTTATGTTCGTCGGGCGCCGCAGCTGGATGGTGGCTCGATTTCGATGAGTTCCTCCGCTTTAAGACCTCCATTGATTTTTCGCCGGGGTAGTCAAACTCTCCAACCTATCGTCGCGCCCGTCGAGGAAAGCGAGCGACGAAAATGCTTGATCGTTCAGTTCCACCGTGAATCTTTTAGGATCCCCCCACATCCCTGTAGCGTGGTGCGTGGCAGTGATTATGAAGACACTCTTACAGGAGACGCCTTGCTGAATATAAGGGCTTTATTCGTTCCGCGCCCTTGCCGGCATGCTATGCCGGTATTGTGCAAGGCGCAATCTCTTGCCGACGGATGTGTTTTTCTTAACGTGTGCGGTTTCGAGGTAGTTTTGCGCTGGATGTATCGCCACTCGCTAAATTTCATTGAATTTGGCTCTGTTAACCTGTAAAAATATCTAATTTTTCTGTTGATGATTACGTACCAATAGATCAACCACTTGTCGCACTACTTCTGGTGATATTTGCCAAAGGAACTGAAGCTGTTTTCCGTGTGAGATATAGTACGCTTTTGCGCACCAGAAGTGCATTATTCAAATCAAGTGAGGAATTTATGACGCATCGACCGCGTCAGGAATGTAAAAAGTGTGTCCTTAGTATTTATTCTCGATTACTTTAAAATTCAATTTCATTACTCGCAGTTATACTTGAAAATGAAATGCAAGAAAAAACCTTTGGTGTTGATGGCGATTTCTGCCTACGGTTTTGAAACAAAATAAGAGAAGTTTAAGCCTCAGATATGCATATTTAGACCCAGTTTATAATCTCCAGTGAACGTAATACGCAAAATGACGTAGGTAGTCTTTTCGTTTACTTCGTCGCAACTTAAAGAGTTCGGATTATGTTAAGTACATTGCATCAGAGCTTCGTTTAATTGATCTGAGCATTCTCGATGTGAGAACTAGGACTTTGTTAATTACAGAAATTTGCAGTCATTAAAAGTGTCTCTGCGTATGTAATATCACTATATTCACTTCATCCTTCGTACAACTGCTTGAATTTTACTACAAAATTGGAATATGGCTCATATTGTGACCCAAAAGTACCTTACTGCCTAAATCTTCAAGGCTCCGGTTCAAAAGTGAACTTTCATTTTTGTTGAAGGACCGTTCTTACGTGTGAGTGTGGCGTCGTGTTGCATATCGTTTTCATAGTTTGTGCTTTCTGACGTATTCTGTTGGGTCTTTCGTTTCGTTTTATGTTTGGGTCTTGGAAGTTAAACGGGCGTGTCTACTTGCGCGTATATTAAGAGTTACTTTTGGAAAGTGCCTTTCCGGACAACTATTTTTACCATTCATTCGTGACATTTCACGTGCTTAAAGGATTTGGGCTGGGAAAAAATATTTTTCGATGCCTATAATAAATTATGCTATTTCCGTAAATATTTGATGGCGCATGAACACTAATGCGATGAAATGCAGTCATTGACCGGTCTGAATTTCGAGTTATCAAATAATAACTGCTAAATTAACGAGAAAAATGTAAATTGTCATACAACATATCAAGTCTTCATCAAACAGCTGGTAGGTATATGACGCGTGCATGACGAGCATGTGCACGGTAATTGGGCGAACCACATTCGCTCTCCATCTATAATTGCACCTATAATTCTATTCGGTTGCTGTTTATTAACTTAAAGACTCTTTATAGTTCGGATGGGGTTTAAACTGCATTTTTAAAGGTAGAATTTTTCAATTGTATTATCGGCTCTCCAGCGAAACCTGGGTATGCCAGGATAAACATTATAGTAGGCTAAATGCAGTGGTGATGGAGTACCTGAGAAATGTTTGCGGCAGATGTAGGATGAACAGGGTTAAGAATTAGTGGGTCATGAAATAATGTGGGCTGGATGCTCTAGCGATGGACATATATATGAAGGGAATGAGCTTCGTTGGCTTGACCATGTCGTAGAAATTGCTACACGCAAAAAATTCTACGTTATTTCTTCGCCGTATTTGTGGCAGGCATGAATATCTTCAGATACATCGTATATGAGAGTTAGAGTAAAATGTGTGAGAGGAAGAGTTAGACCTCTTCAGTCATGGGTGTATATGGTTAGAAAGACTCTCACTCACTCAGTGATTCAACCCAATGGTTGGTTTGAATAGTTGAGGGTAGAGCTCACTCCTGACTAAGCCACAGGCGTGTGAAGTTCACACATTCAGGGTAGGGGGGCCAGTTTCTTTCCCTGGGCCACCTCGCAATCCGAGGATTTTTTTTTGTTCGGGGGCGTCCAAAGTCTTCGCCTTGATTTGAACCCGGGACCCTTCGATCAGTAGCCTAGCGCTCTACCCACTAGGCCACCACGCTGCCCCTTTAAAGAGGGGAATAATTGGAGTTTCGAGAATAGGAGAGCGTGAATGAAGCAATGCATGAGTGTAAAATAGGCGGACGAGTCTTTTGAGGATAGGGTATTATGGCGTAAATAGTTAAAATGGAGCCAGTTGTCTAGGGCTAACTGCAATAATTGAATTCTTTGACCTTGCCTATCCCGAAAGGGAATGGCGTGATGGGTATGTATGCATGTGTTGGTAAGCCGATATATTTCGAGGGAACAAAGTATTTTAATAAGCCTTGGCTAGGGAATGTGATCTTGATTCCTGACACAGGATCCATGTGACGTGGTGGAGAGATACCGTTTGCGTGTTTGCTATGGGTGAAGCTATCCTCCATGTTCACCTCCCTCAAGTCGCGTGTGGTTTGTCTTTGTTAATTTGGCTACCCTGGATCTATGATCTATCCTCCTAGTATTGTCAGCCCTTCCCATTTCATCCCTCCCCACCTCCCCTATCATCCCCCCATCCCCAAACGCCGCGTTTATGCGTGAGAAACGGGGGTTCGTTTTTATGACTTCAATGACCTTGAGAGAGGAAGAGAGGATTTCGCTTTCAAGCGTACGGCGCGAGCATCGGCGGGGACTCCTTGCCTCTCTGCCCTGCTCTTCCTCGGCCTATTGGCGGAGAAGGGGGCGGGGCCCCTTCTGCTGCAGTGATGGATGGCTGCCCTCGCGACCGAAGCGAACGGACTGACAGACAGACTGAATGGGTTGAAGTCTCTCGTTTCTTCCAACCACAGATTGAAGAAGAGGGCAGAGTCGATACGGTTCGATAGCGCAGGGGAATATTGGAGCTATTAAAACGCACCATAGACCATAATGAATGGATCAGCTTTGGCGTTATTACGCCGGAAACTTAGGTATTTGTTGAGGAATTGTCGCGGTTCTGTAACGATTTTATCTTGAAAAAGGTAAAATGGAAATAATATCCAGCAAAGCATTGTTCGTAAAACACGTGGCGAAATTTTGCTCGATAGCCATGTTAGATGGAACATTTGTTGCACAAAGCTTGCAATTTTTGCAAACTACATCTAATCTCTTATTTAATGTATGGTTCTAACACTATTAAGCGACCCACGATGACAGACCGCGTGTCTTAAATGCAGTTTTTATACGGTGCATTGAATTGCGTAATTTGATTCAATATCGATTCGCGCAGTCGAACTTTCATTTATTTGCGATATTTCAAGGGTATCGCGACCCACGATGGCAAATCGCGTATCTTGAAGGCAGCTGCTTCACGATGTATGTCATTGTGCATATGGGTTCAGTTTCGATTCGCGCAGTCGACCTTTCGTTCAGTCGCGATTCTTCAAACGTATCGCACCCCACGATGATAGATTGCTTTTGCAAATTAAAGGTTCTTCCATTGCGCATTTTGATTTGGTATCGATTCCTACTGTCGACTATGCACTAAGTCGCGATTATTTGAACGCAACTGCCAGCATGTCTTCAACGCGGTTTTCTTCCAAGAGTTTCTTATTCTTTACTTACAGCATGGTGGCTGGAATTTATGATTGTATCGCATGAATTAAATAAATTGTTAGGTCGTGCATTCAGCTTTGTGTAGTAGCTAGCATGTTATTACTAGCTACCAAATTTTTGTCAAAATTGAATCTCCCCTTGTACCGTAATCATTTTCTTTTGCGCCATGGGCGAAGCCCCGTTCACATTCGCAGTTCGTTTGTTAACGCCCATGGCCGCTTAACGTTTTGCATTGTTGCCGGCTACTGACTGACAATGAGGTTAACTGTTCTTCAGCTGTGTAACATGCGTTACCGGCACTGATCTTGGCAACGTCCGCGTAGAAATGCCATTGTTGGAGAGGTATTAATTGTATGGAGGAGGTAGCGAGGGTACTGTACATCAGACCTTTTTTATCTTCCACACTTGTAATTGAGTAATTAAATTGAAATGTCTTTATGTGAAAAGAGTCGTATAAATTGATGAATTCGGCCGAAACTGTCACTTGAGTGAAGAAATGCCTTTTTACTTCTCTCAAAATCAAGTTTGATTCCTGTATTGTGGGAAACACATTTCCGCATTTTTTTCATGGACCGTTCTTGTGTTTATTAAGAGTTGGGGGTTAAGTTATCGTGTGTGTGTCAAAAAGTGATGAACCGTCCACAACAACGGAGCTGGTCATAAAGTAATCCAAGCCACCTATATTAAAAATGGGAGCTATTTTTAAGGGAAGCCATCATATTACCTAATATTTATAATGAAAGAGAATTTTAATGTCACGGCATCCCGTACAAGTACTGTGGTGCTTTCTTCGTCGCTTAAATTGGGCTGCGAATTGATCGTACAGTTATTCATTTTCCCTAAAAAGCAAATTCTGGAAACGAACCTCAAGAGAACAGTGGAGTCGGCTTCATCCTGTCAATCCGCCTGATCGCGTAATTGTTGCATCACGCCCGAGTATTATTGCGTACGCGGTTGGATTTACTTATTTTTATTTTACTTTAAGGGGCCAATCAGCGCAACGCAAGGATATATAAATAGTTGCTGTAGTATTTAATTGTCTTCCGGCCACGTGCTTCCTGCTTCATTGACAATTTCCTGTGTGTCACGGAGGGCGTCGTTTTATCGCCGTTGCGTAACAACTCCGGCCGTTCGTTCCTGGCAATCAATCCATAAACAAACGCCCGTAGGGAAAGTGCGTTGCACACGGCAATGACTCAATAAAGAGCTTCGATCGAACTCCTTTTGCGCTGCAGCCAATTCCACATCGCGTTCACTTCTGAGGTTCATTTCCTAGTAAAGTGGTAACCCAACCGGTCTGTAATTTGCTCATCGAATTACGTCCTTGCTAATTGGCACCTTGTCGTATTTCTGCGATTGACTTAGCGTCGAGGTGGTATTGCAACCTCTTTTTTTTAGTTGCTTAATGACTCAAGGATCTACCTGCAAATTAAGTGATAAGGCAACCTTTAGTATACCATGTATCAAGCTTTATTTTTTCGCATTCTATGCCTGCATTTTTCTCTTCATGTTCTCAAATTTGTGCCGTGAAGATGGTCAACTCATGATTGCTGTTAGGAAATGTAGTTTTCACGGGTGTCACTCCGGGTTTGATTAATATTAGGTACCTATTCAATATTTCAATGGCTAACTCGGACTTCGATATCAGGGTTAAGTCACCCTACCGTAGAGTTAACCCTGATGGAAGATGGCTGAGTTAGCTTTGAAAACGTAGGTTCCTAATAATCTAACCGGGTGCGAAACCCTTGAAAATTATGTTCTGCCAATACGCCAGAAAAATCTATTATCCGTCAAAGATGAGTGATTTTAAACACGTTGCGTACCGGGGTATTTAAATGGGTTCCGGCGGATTTTTAAAGTCTAGTTTTTGAACATGCATTGCTTCAGAAAAATTGTCGTAACTTTCTTAAAAATTAAAATTTTTAATGGAACTTTGAACGTAATACTCACAAATAATTTTGGTATTTCTTCTTTGTGTGATACTCCATGGAGCACTTTCCATTGTGGAGTGGAACACCACAAGATGAGCGCACATACCTCGTCTCCTTCCTAATTTTGCTTGAAGCACACACTTTGTATCTTCTTCCGTGGTATTTTTTCTTCCCCTTACCCACGATAGGAACGAGATGATGTTTACTAAGGTCTCTCGAGAGACGATGTGGGTGATCCCTTGACGAAACACGCTGCGTCGGCTTATCACCGCCGTCGGCCTCCGAAGATGACTCATCTGGCTCCTCTCTACTCGCTGCCCACTCTTTGGTGGTCTGGAGCAGAAAGCCTTTGAATCGAATGCTATTTGATGCATTGAGGGTTTTTAAAACTCTAAAAGCATTAATTAGAGCACAATTTATAAGCCAGAGAACCACTTTCTTTGACCATTTCATTGTTTTTCTCATGATCGTATAATACGATAAATACATATCCGCCCTGCCTACTCCTTTCATTAACTTATTGTATTTCAAAATGCAGATGTTTTTTGATTGGCAGTCCTATAATCCTATCTGCCAGTTGTGTATTACCCATCCTTGCTCTGTGAATAGTACTAATCATCCTCACTTCCCTTTTGTCTTTCCAACTCACCAGAAGCACTTCACCTTTACGAGCAAACGTGCACTGTCCCTTTTTAAATTTTTTCGCCTCACTCTTTAATGTGGCAGGGAGCCCTCTATTTGGCCTGATGGTTCCACAGACTCGTACTTTATTTTCAAAGAGCAGTTCTGCTATTTTTATGCTGTTATAATAATTATCTTGTTAGACATGATGCCAAAGATTGAGATGAGGTTGCAGAAGCGAAAGGATGATTTTTTCTAATTTTTTTCCCTCGGCCGAATATATTTATAAATTGCTAATGTAGCTAGAGTCACTTTCACAAACCATACGAACTACTAGTAACCCATACTTTATGATTTTGGCTGGATTATAGGTCTTGATTTGTAATCTTCCTCTCCACGGAATCAGCGCTTCATCAAGTGGCAGCTCCTGCTTTGGTTTGTGTATTTTTTGAAATTTTTCTATGAAGAATTCCAGTGCGGGTCTTATTTCATATAGCCTGTCCGTCGCACCCAAAATTTCCTCGTTATCACTGAAATGCCACGCTTTCCAAATCTGTTCAAATCTATTTCTAGTCAGTAATTCTCCAAATATATTCGTTGCAATAAAAGGATCAGTGCTCCAATTCAGTGAATATTTTCTCACTTGCCCCATGAGAATCAAAATCGCGAAGAATTTTTTCATTTCAGCAATGGTTACGTCTGACCACTTCCCTGTTTTTGGTGATTGTCTGTATTTATGTTGGTATTGATGGTAATACAGATTGGATTGAATGCACATCATTTCGAAAATGTCATAGGCAACAAACAGTGAGACTACATCAAGGATACTGGAAGAATTGTCTGGTACACGTTTTACTCCAGGTTGGCCCAAAAATTGCTCTAAATCCCTCTCAGAATCTATTTTTTCCCATGTAGTAGAGATTCCTGGTGAATTATTGTCTTCGTTGGCACTCATATCGGAGTCACTTTCACCTATGAAGAGAGGAGTGGAGTTTCTATTTCTGACCCTCACTACAATATCGGAATCACTTCCGCTTTCTTCGTCATACTCTAATGGCATCTGACAAATCATCGGCGCACAGATCTTATAAAATGTCTTCCTCGCGTAAAGCACTCTCTTTCCTATGTGATGCCATTTTATGGAATATTCCTTTAAATATTTCGAAAAATACGGATTCAGAAAACTCTCTCGCAAAACAAACACAACACCGAAAATCACAATTCACTGGGACTCAAGGAAACGAACTTTTCAAGACAAATCGAGAGAAGGAACTGACCAGAGCCGTAAAAGAACTACGGACGATACATTGTGTTCCCCGTCTTTCTTTTCATAATGAATGTTTACGTTGGAGCAGAGCAGAGCTGAGAGTGCATTCCATTTGCCGGGAGTGGAACTTGAAGGCGAGGCAGATATGATCCTCGAGGCGATACAGACAAGGTTCCTTGCCGACGCAAAGGCTCGGGTAGGGTCATGTGGATAAACACTAGAGAAATAATGAGGCAAGGAGTTAGGGTACCCGCGAGGAAGAGATGAAAGAAATATTGCCTCCGAAATGAAGAGGGGCGACGAATAAGTTTCAAGCTGCTGAAATTGAGATTGTGCGCCATTGCAGAAGACCGATATGGGATTTAAATACAGTTAAATGGCTAATATCGTGAAAATTACTGAACGAAATCAAAAATTATGTTGCCAATATTCTTATTTATTAACAAAATGCAAGTGAAAAATTGCCATAAAAAAACGTAAATTATGTAAATTAAAAGTTTACAATGATACTCCCAAATGACGAGAATTCTCGTCATCCGTCCGCCACGGTTGGGATTTAAATGACGAGAATTCTCGCCATCCGTACGCAACGTGTGAAAAAAGTGATCCGAAAATTCCCAAATAAAACCTTCGTGGCACTTTTGGAGAGAAATTTCCGCAGAATTTAGTTGTTTGAAAATAGATTTGAATTCAATTTGATCGTTTTGCGTAAGCCCTTTTCGAATAACACTTTTCGCGCAATGTTCCCGCCCTTTAAGCGGCACACTCCGTCGCTGGTGGTGACATCTCGCGGCGGACGGAGCGAACGTCTTCCACACGTGTTGATGGTGACTCCGGGATGGAAGGGGTACAGGGGGAGGGGTCGTTAAGGGTGCCAAAAGTGGTCGGGGAGGGGGGGATGCAACCTAGCAGGGGTAAAAAGGGGAGGGGGGCGGGGGATGTTAGGGAATTGGAAGGGGTGGATGCATCATGGATGGAGAGTAGGATAGGGGAGGGCATTGAAGGGGTGGTGGGATATTAAAGGGGGTTTGCGGTGGAGGGGGGGAATGGAAGACATCGTCGACGGTCAAGGGTTTCACTTTCTCCTCTACGAGTGAAGCGAAGGTCTTTTTGAGGAATAGACTCGTCGGCCAAAAGGGGGAGTCGGTGTGAGCAGTGCGAGTAGAGCGCATTCCACATTTAGTTGACAGTACGGGTCTAATGGAGTACACTGCTGCCAAACTTAATTCTCGGTATGATCATCTCTTAGCCACGTAGGTAACCATTTTCAACACCGAGTTTAATTAAAGCAAGTAACTTTGTAGGATAATATGTAGATATTGGAAGGCTCCTTGATGTGCCGTTAGTATTATCCATGGAACAACGTTAATTATCCTGCTGCTATTGGCAACATAGCATCTCTCACCTCATGGAGATTTTCTCGCGGAATTCCATTAGCGTCCATTACATACTGTCAGCTACATGTGGAACGCCGTTTGAGGATTTTTTAGTAATAGATAGATAAATAAATGTACTCACTTTTTTTGGGAAGAGATTGAGGCGAAATAGAATCACCTTTTCCATTCAACCCCTTGCCAAATGTATGTAACCATTCATATAAAATAGCAAAAAGTGATATATACGATATGCTATTTGATCTGCTGATTAATGGTTGAGTACTGTTTAAAGAAATAAGAAGTAAAAGAATCAATAAAAATGGATATATTAATATACAGAAAAATTACCCTTAATATATAAACTATACGATCAGCTCTTTTAATGATTGGTTACTGCCAAATTATTAGATTAAAGTATATAATATAACGTATTCAAGCAAAGATTTAACGGTAAATCAGAGGAAATACATTTTTAAAGAATTTAACGAAAAAATCAGGGTTTTTGGCATGTATCCTTTTAAAAAAATCCCGCTACATGTATAGGGAAACTCCCGTACAGGGATTCGGGCGTGAAAACCCTACTGACAGAGAAGCTAATATTTACCCTAAATTATTGTTATCAGTATAGTATTGTGAAAGTGAAATGGATGAAGGGTGGATTTCATACATTAATTAAGATTTCATACATTCGGCGTCATCGCTCTTCAAAGTGAAGACTATTTTTTTATTAAATACCAACCCAACATGGTTGTCGTACATTATGTGTCCAGTTGCGTTGTGAAAAATGTTGTTTGTTGTAAGCTATTGTTGTTGTTCTTGTGTGCGAAAAAATTACCTCGATCTTTGCGCGTTAAATCGAAGCCTTCATTTTGTTGTGTTAAAAAAATCAATCCAACATGACTTTCATGTGAAATTTGAGGAAATACATAGTGAAAAATGGTTTTTGTCGTAAAATAATGTTGTTACGCCATTGTTTAGACGAATCATAAAGGTTTTTGTGCATGAAAGCGAATTCATTTGTGTTTTTTTAAGAAAAGATCACTGCCTCGTGGCGATCATGCGAAATACGCCCGTTTACGTCATGAAAAATACCGTGTTTAGGAAACTTATGTTTTTGCGCCTGGGTTATGATAGATCATACCTTTGAAGTGACAGTTCTTCAAGTAACAACATTGTTTTCGTCGTTGGATGCACGATTTTAATGTTCAATAAGGGTAATTGCGCTTTTAAAAGGCTTCAATATTCCCCTGTGCTATCGATCGTGTCGTATGGTTCCATCTTTCCTATTCTTTAAAATATCATGAAAATGGTCCCAGTGTTGGCATCGGCCTTCTCCTTAACTAAGGGTTCTCTCAATATCCACATTCCTATTTTCCAACCAATTATGTTTAGAATACGATAGCGACCCGTCATTATCTAAGGATTTGACAGAGAATAGATAGACCTCATTGACTACCTAGTGCATTCCTGAATATTTTTGTAGGTACCTATGTTCTTGGGAGCATTTGTAGTGTTTTCTGCTTTGTTTTCCCCTCTATAGCGTATGCTAGTTTCAGTTTCCCCTTCGCAAGTCTAGAATCCGTAAATTTCAGAAGATTCAGGCGATAATGTGTGGAAGTTCAATATTACGATTGGATAGCAATGGGCAATTTTTCTAAAAAAATAAATCTTTGATTATCAGCTAAGTTTTCCTGTTGCTATATCATCTTCAGGTATCATCACTTGAAATTGTTATAAGATCGAAACCTAGGTGGGACTTAATTGAAGTTTCATTTATATGTGGAAAATTGGAAATTTTTATTTCAATCATGATTAATGTCTTTTCTCTCCCTGAGTGAATCCTGATCAACATTATCTCTTCTATAGCGGCTTTCAACTTGTCATCACATCTTAAGGCTCGTTCACAACAACTTAACTTGGCGTAACTTGACTTATTCTCTCGTCGAAGGCGAACCAGTGCGCGAAATTTCTAACCAATCACAACCCACCACTGCCAAATTCGAATTTACAATCGATTTATGAAGCCTATCGACAGTGTGAGTTTCGAGAGTTGTAGTAAGCTCCCCCGAAACAGCTCAGTTGATATGTGAAGTATTCATTGTAAATAGTGAGTTGAACTATAGAAGTATTAAAATGGAAAGTTTGTTGAACATGTGAGGTTTATTTCGCACTGACTCGATCAACTTATCCGCATCCATTTTCGCTTAAACGTATCCACATACGACTTCACAACAAAATCACGTTTTCAATATGGCTGCTCGAGGAGATATCGAGGGTAGCAATCGATTGCTGCCCGACTATCGATAGTAGAGCATGCCATGCTATTGGCTGGAATGATGAGAAAGTTGAGCTGAGTTCAACTCCAGGCTACGCCAAGTCGAGTTACGCTGCTTTAAGTCGTTGTGAACTAGTAGACGCTATTCTCAAGGTCTCATCTCTAGCGTTGCGGCGAGTCAAGCCAATTTACGTAATAACGCCAAGTTCATTTGTTGTGAACGAGCCTTTAGACCACCCATTTACACTAATCCTCATTCTCTTTCACATAGTTCAAAAATAGTGTGCGAAATCAAGTGAAATTCCGTATTATTTTTGTGATTCCCTCTGTACACATTCGTGATTTGTAAGCTGGCGAGTCAAGTTAGCCACGGGGATATTTGCGTCGCCGCGCGCCGGTCCAGGCGGTAAATAGTGGAGCCTGGTGGGTCCCGAAAGAGTTATCGGTTTGAAATGCGGAGAGCGTTGACATCCGCGAAACTTGCGAAAGTACGCTTTTTTTTACGGTCGGTTTATTTTGTTTCTACGTCACTTACGAAACAAATGGCAATCGGTAAAATAGATTGAGCGCAAACACACTAATCGTCGCGGGGGATCGTTGAGAAACCGAACACTGAAAGTAAACGCGTTGCTTGCTTGTAAACGCTCGTCTCCTCTCCGCACGCCGTAGACGGATAAATGATCAATGTTTGGGCATGTAGCGGGATAAGGTAACTTGAAAATGGCAGTTTCTTTGACCGAAACAATGCTCGGCAATAAAATATAGTGTGAATAAATACTACACTATTTTTTTCATTAAAAATAATTTGGTAACACAAAGTAAGACATGAATCTGTCTCTCACATTCGACATGCTGGTTACGTGTGTCGTTTCGTTATCTTCCGTAACAACTCCCCGTCGCAGTTCTCTAAGCCTTAATCGATATTAAAATTCGGTGAAATCACTGTCAGAAAGTGGCTTATGCACGCAGGAAAGTCGATAAAATCTAGGAAATTGTAATACCGAGGGAAAATACGATTCATTGGTCTGAGTTGTTAGACGACAGGTATGCCTCAAATAGATGACAGAATAGGGCTTCTGTTGCGCTATTCAGTGTCTCGTTAAGACATAATAGCGACATATGTCGTTGCGCTATCTTTCGTATTAACTTTCTGTCACAATTCAGTTGCCTTAAATTAAAAGCTTTTAATTTTAAGGAAAATTATTGGTGGAATGAGGCTACCTTCGTGAGACAGTAGCTAAAGAGCGAATGGTCGTTTTACTAGCTTCCTACCATGGTAATTTATTACAAGGGAAAGAGTAGTAATATAAAAGCCCGGTTTTCGCCGACCATGATCCCTTGTTCTACTCGGGTACACCTATCAAAAGGTCTGGAAGTTAAGAAGCACTTTATTTAAAAAAATGTTTTGAGTATGCTGTTATATATATGACAGAATTCGCCAGCACTTCTTTACGAGTTGTAGCACCACTGAGGAATATTCAGGGCGAATTCGTTCGTCCAGCGTTGACATTCCACCGTTGAAATTAGCCTCTTGTAATGTTCATGGCTGTAGTGACAGCGTTGTCCCCCAACCTACCCCCCCGGAGGTCTTCTTCGTCTCCTCTACCCACGTGACTCGTCTCCTCCCCCCTATTCACGCATTCGTGACTTCCGCCGTCGCGTTTCGGGGTCTTGAAATAGAATAACTTTGCGACTCTCTTGCAGTGTCCCACTTGAAAGAAAATTACGAAGGAGGCCTGCCCTACAGATGATATACTGGCTTCCACGTTTTTAATAATTTATATATTTTTTTATTTTCCATTCGATATATTAAAGTGAAAAAAAATTCCAAAAAAACGACGACAGACCACCGTTATGTTCCATGTACCTAGATAAAAGAAGAGATTATATGACATCTTTAAGTGTAGGTAAGTGAAGTTTTCTTATGCTAAAATTGTTTACACAGCATGGCTGCCGCGCCATTTCGCCATACATTTAATGTGTAATGCTGTTTTTGTTGAAATTATTTCCATTTTGAATTTTTCTAAGTTAACTATTACGGTAACGCCATAATTCCGCTAATATTACCTACGTAGTTTGCGTGTTAACTTCACGACTAATCCATTCAATATGGCCGGTTGCGCATTTTTAATGGCTTCAATTGTCTCGAATGATTTCGTACCGGATGGTTCCATCTATTCTCTTCTTCAATCTATTAGGTATAAAGCCATGCTCCTCGTTTGTTTCAGGAAATTGCCACCCAATGTGTTATCGCATCGTGTTTGTACATATTAATTTTGGTTCATCTTTGATGCCTTCGTAGCTTATTGGCGGCTTAAGCTTTTGTTTTGTTGACCTTCGAGTAGCCTCTTTCCTACCATGAAATGCTGTTTCAGCGAGCAATATGGGTGAGAACTTCACAAATTCGACTCGCTCGGGAATCTATGGCAACGTTGAACCCATAGATTTAAGCAGAGAATAGATGGAGCCAAACGTTACGATATCTCAGAGAAATATTGAAGTTATTTAAATGCAGAATCTGCCTTATTTAAGGGATCAGCTATGTATTTAATTCGCTGAAAACGTAGGTATTAGTGGTAGAATTGCTGCGGAACCGTAATGATTTTTCTAGGTGCTTACAAAATGGAAGTAATACATATTTTGGGTGTTTACCTATCACCCTGAGCAGTTTAGCGTACATTGTAGCAGATGGGAACACACGAACGCACATTCAAGTCGACGATTGAAACGATCTACGCTTAAGTGTTTACATAATGGCGGGACGGTATTCAACTTCTATATAGAAGTGGTCAACCTCATCTCTTGAGAGATTAAACTCCGAATCAATATTTTTTCCAAGTAATCATCACAATAAGCTTAGATATTGAGATATTCGTTTCTATCACTTCATATTCTCCCTCCATCTCAAGTTTTGTCTGCCAGCGCACACGCTAACGCAGGCAAACTACAGGAAAGATGTTTTAATCTGCTAATCGCAGATGAAGTCACAAATGTCATTGGAACACGCTCGCTGCTAAGCAGATTAAAATAGTTCATTTAAAAAAAATAATAAAAACAGAATTATTCATGAAATGTATCGACAATCTGCGCGCGGTAGCCATGTTTAGGGTATCATTTTTCGCGAAAGGCAGACTTCACTTACTTGCTTCAAAGACGCCATGTACTTTCATCTTTAATCCATGGTTGAACCGCTCGCGTAAGTCGGCTTTGCTGTGTTTTAAATTCGAACATCTCGCCTGGCCTTGCGAGAGTGAGGTCAGTGGCGCCATCTCGCGAGACTAGACGGGCTAATTTGTATTCCGTGCACTGTCTTAAGGTGGTTCAACGAGTATTTGAATACCCGATTTAACGGTCTCTCATCTCAGCACGATCTCACTGCTCTAGTAGTTCTTGGGAGTTGCCATCAGCGTCGCCACCGTAGGAAGTGGAATGGGGAGCAGATGGGAGGGACCCTTTATCTATCAGCTCGGATTTTCCGGGGGGGGGGGAGGGCGACGGCGGCTGAAGAGCTTGCGTAATCATCGGCGATCAGGTTACACAGAACATAAATAAAGTCGAGAAGCTTTCCTTTCGATGCCGAGTGTGAAATGTTTTCCTCGTCCTCATTTGGGTTTTAAGTAAGAAAGGTCAGAAATTACCTAAAACTGAAAACACCTAAAGTGTTTTGGGATTGTCGGCGTTGCCTTGGGAGTATTGTTGAGTTTTTAGTGGTTGTTAAATTTTATGGACTGAAGTTATTGAATTTGTCCTCCAAGATTTCTAATAATATCGTCCATTTGATTACTTATTTTAGCGAAATTCACTTGGGGCTTCGTTAAGTAATTGGTGAGCATTTTTAAAGAGGCTATTTAAAATATTGTCTCTCTCTCTCTCTCTTTCACATGTGTCTACTTTCGACCATTGTATTTCATTGACGTAAAAGTTTAATGTTACATCTCTAAAGTTTCCTACCATTTACAGGGCCAAAGCGCTCTCGGATTTTCCTCTAATTCTTACAAGAGTACTTCTTTCTTGAAGATCCGTGGTCTAGGCAACAAAAAAATTCGTTTATGAACGTTGTGCATTTACGTTTTTCGTTTAGCTATGATTTAACAGTTAAATTGAATGTTTTCTATAACAAGAGAGAAAACGGCATTAATGCTCCAAATATATCAACACGTCATTTTATATTTTCATTATTTGTTCAAAAACTTTTTTCTTCGCAGGTAATTCATCATATTTAAAAACATTCGCGCACTGATGAACCCAGTGACTGGTTGGACAGAGTTGCGCTCTGCCGTACTAAGGCGAAAGGCGAGTGAAATTCACACATTCAGGGTACAGAGGCCTGTTTTCCAACTTTCAACAAAACTCTGACACCGAAAATCGTACCGCGAGATCATGCCAAGATGCTTCGCCCAGGATTCAATCCATTATCCTTTGGTGTGTTACTGAACGCTCTACCTACTGGGCTACCATTCACTTGTTAATTACAATTAGTAATTATAATTATTAGGAGACAAGTCCAGTATGATCCCCCTGAAAATTATCTTATCTATTCGTAAATTATCTATTTCTTCCGTTCTGTGCATTTTTACACAAAATTAAAAGTTGAGCAGTATGTCCTAGAAACTTAAATAAAGAAAATAACAGCCTGCAGTAAAAATTCGGATAGAAATAACTAACTACCATTAGCACAGGAAAGCAAAATGGTTATATAAAGCTGTAATAAAATAAAACATTTATTGAGAACATAAAATCGTATATATTAACATAACTCTAAGAAATAGTGCAACAGCAAATTGTAAAGGCCACTGAATATCTGTACCATTAATACATAGATTTTTAACGGATCTTCATGCCTTTTGGATAACGAGGATCCACGATTTCGGGAAGTAGGTGATCCATATAAAATTCTTTTAAATTTACCTCCATCTTCTCGTTCCAAAATTCGTCATCTCTTTCAATCCTCTGAACTATCATTCCAAACGGGCTTCAAACAAAAAATACGCAGTATTCTTTTTCTTTAATGTGCAGCTGACCCTGCACCTGGTAGTAGTAATCACTATTTTTCTTTAACCTTACTTCTCCTTCTTTAATCTCACAGTAAGAGATCATTTTCCTATTTATACCCTCTATAGGAGAAATATCCCTGCATTTATAGGGGCATTTCACCTGTAGTAACCCCTTTCCATTGGCAAATATTCCATCTGGCGAGGCGGCCAGAAAAGGCAGTTTTTTGTCCACAAAGAGACCAGCTGGAAAAACTTTGTCCCCGCTGTGCCTTTCGTACTCAGAAATTGCCTTGGGTTCGCTTACTTCCCCTTATTGCGTGGATTTACTTCCTGCAAACGAATGGTAAAGCAAACCCTTGACTATATTTGCGCGGGGAGTTGTGCGTCGTAATTTACAAATGCGCCCGAAAGAGGAAGCAGTTAGCCTCTTCAATCTTTCCGATATCCACATCTCGCAGCGGCCCTGATCCCTTGTGTTTTCTTCCAGTCTCTTTCTGCCACGGTCGCTGAGTCTTAGAGACATGAGGAACTCTTCTCTCCGTTCGTTGTCGATCTCTAGAGTCTCTTTAGTGACTGCTTCACTTTGACCCACAAGGCCATAGTGTTGGTCCGGACCAGCGACCCGCAATCTTTTTCGCTTCGATGAAGAAGGCATCTCTAGGCGTCGTTTACACCTTAAGTCTGCCTTCCTTTGCGTGGAGGTAGTATACTTTTTTATGTAGAACCCTGGGCTCTTTTCCGTGATTTGCTTGTGTATCAAGCCATGCAATTGGGGTCCAACGTTGCATGCAGTTGCCGTAATCTCACACCGCATTTGATACGCGCCCCTCGGAGCAAAGTTCACTCTCTTTCCTCCAATATACTTTGCCACGTATGCATTATATAGCTCGGCATGATTGTTTGTGACATTCAATATCGAGCTGGGGGAGTGACGAACGAGGAGAGCATTTGAAGTCAAAATGTCTTCCCAAATGCCGCTTTTCTTCAGCTGTGGAACCAGATTCACTTCCCCTTCCTTTGGCCCCTTACAGAAGTAGTCTGCACAACTGGCATGATCACCAAAAACATGGCTTGGGCCATTCTTCAAGTCCTTCTCAAGGTCTCTAATTGAATCTGGTGATTCTGTATTTTTTCTGTAGCCTATAGCCGAAATTACAGCAGTTCTTTAACGCATTAAATTGTCTCCTATTTTCTTGCGTAATGTAATCGGAATCCGACCGTGGATATTTTTAGTTCTATTTACCTTTCCTTTTCAGTATTTTCCTCCCCGGAGAATATTATAGTTTCAGATGGTTTAGTTTCCATCTCACATTGTTCTGTAAAGAAGGCATGAATACAATATCAGTTATGACTTCGAGAAAATAGTTTAACCTGCGTACGAAGAGGCCATTTAATTATCTCGTAAATATAATATTGCGAAATAAATACCTTTATCTGTTTTTTTTCCAGCGATTCAAACTCTGAACATTGTAAGCTCTTCTCTTCTTTTTGTAGTATGCTTTACGATACCGCGCTTTTCTATAAGGCTTCGTGGACTCTTCCATAACGCCTTCCCTTCTAGACGCTGGAGAACACAGGCACACGCACCCTTCCTCAAGAGCTCGTTTCTCAAGACTAACAAAAATCCACCCATCGCGAAGTAGCGAATTTTCGAGAATTTCTTGCGAAAACCATAAAATGGAAAGTTCGTTTGAAGGGTCCCGGAGGTTTACAACCGTTAGCTGAATGATCTGAGCATCTACAGGGCTTAGATGGTTTGTGGAAAGTCGTTTCCTTCCATACCCTTACCGAACTCATTGGCCTTGCAGCTGCTTGCAGCCTTAACTTTTTATATTGATGTAGGCTATATTTTCATTTTGAGTGAAAATATATTCGCGATAAATATGAAATCAGTCACCAAATAAGCCATGATAATCTTGGAAAAGTTTTTGACACATCTATTTTTCGACGGGGTACCATTGTCAACCATAAACAAAATGTATTGGACCTAATATCCTGACAAAGAGTGAAAAATCATTCGAGAAAGCATGTCAAGGTTCAAGAAACTAATATTATATTTCAGTATCTCTGACAATCAATCGCAACGTAAGTGAGAGAAAGAAAGGAACTTACTATTGCCAAAACGATGAAAATAATTAAACCCTCGAAGTGAATTGGCATGATAATTCAGTGTTGGCCGTTATAACACACTTGGGCACTAAGAATTGAAATCCCGGAGAGATTTTTCAATCCCGAGATTACGGGATTGTGATTTCCTCAATCCAGAGATCCCAGGATTTATCTATAGTATCACGTGCATATATGGAATTAAAATAAAAAAAGAACTAAAATATCACATGCACATATGGAACCCATATTAAAATGACGCAAATTGTAAGCAACATCGATTATTAATTAAGTTAATATTATTATAAAACAACACCACACAAAGTTTAGAAACAGAGGAGTATCTTCAGTGATGATGACGTTGCTGAAGTATTGAAATCCGGGTCTTGCGTTTGTTTTACTTTGTTTTTTAATTGTTTTATCTTTGGTACTAAAATTGGAAAAACCCCACAAAGTTACTAAAGAATCTGTTTTACTAAAACGTAAAATAATACAGTTTTTCTTGCGGGATAAAAAATAATGCACAATAGCAGTATCAATTGCTCATAAATTGAAAGAAATTGTAGTCTTTTAAAAAATTCGAACAAACTCGAGAGTTTGGTTATCCTGACTGAAAAGTTACTCACAATTTTTTCAAATATGCTCTTAAAAAACACAGTGTGTAATGTCTCGTCGCTCATTCTTGACCTATATTTATTGCAAAGCAAACCCGCTGATAAAAAAGCCCTTTCTGATTCAACACTAATGGGAGGAATAGCTAGTAAGTGCTCGTAAATAATTTGCATATTTTATCATGTCCGTCCACTTTCACGGAAATTCTCTAGCTTTTGAACTATTGATCCTCGGTCCTTTGAACTGCAGGTAGGAGGATGTGGTTTGGAAGGAATCAAACATTGGGTAATGACCGAATCAAGTTCCTTCATTAGCTCATCCGAA
This sequence comes from Pyrrhosoma nymphula, assembly GCA_963573305.1. Classification (NCBI taxonomy): domain Eukaryota; kingdom Metazoa; phylum Arthropoda; class Insecta; order Odonata; family Coenagrionidae; genus Pyrrhosoma; species Pyrrhosoma nymphula. The sequence continues at coordinate 52,694,181 of OY754333.1, forward strand.
CATAGTGAACCACTTTCTGAATATTTAGCAGCTGACTCTCTCTTGCTCTATGCAAGCCATCAATATATCGACGTTTTGTTTCTAAAGAAGTTTGTTCTTCTTCCTCGCTTGCTGATTTAAATGTTTTAGTGGCATTTGATTACGAAATCCAAGCAAGTATTCTTTGAAAACTCTTTTTAGGTTTGCTAGTGTTAGCACAGAATATAAATTCCCCTAATCATGACCTCTTGCCCGCGAACCGCAGTGACAATACCGCAAAACCCCTAGTAGATTAGTCTCTTCAGTATTTGATTCTGAAAGGCAGTTTTCATATTATTCCCCAACTATGTATTCACATATGTTAGTTTTCGCATTAAGAATTCTAACGCAGCGTCACACTTCAAAACATTCTGATCTCTTCGGCAAAGCGCCTCCTCTATAATTTTCACTAGCTGAAGTGTTGTAAAAATAGAAGAAACAAGTTCATATTCACATTCATGGAATGATATTTCGGAATTAAAATCAATTAAGGCCCTCGCCACGCAAGGTTTTAGCATTGGAAAACGTGCTATCATGTCAACTAAAGTGTTCGATCGAATAAAAGTTGTTGCTTCAGGCTTGATTTTGTGGAATGACATCATGAATGAAAAGGACTGGCAATTTTCCACAAGAATATATTTTAAAACGACGGTTTCTGTGTTCGGACCTGATGATGGTGTTGTACACCGAAACCGGTCGATTTAAAATATATTCTTGTGGAAAATTGCCAGTCCTTTTCATTCACGTGTTCGATCGAGTTTTTACTTCAATAACAAGAGCTCTTTCCTCACCAAATTTTTCAATCACATATTTTTGAAGGAATCTGTCGTTTTTTGAGAATGATTTTCTAAATAGAGGAACTATTTTCCTTATTTTTTGGACCAAAATCTTAATTTTTTGTTCTTATTCTTACACGCATCTCCATCTTCAAATGGACAATCCCCGTCTGTTTCATCACTCAACGGAAAGTCTTCGCTGAATTCAATTTCTTCAAATTCGACTTCTTCTTCTACTTCAAATTAAATCTTTTTCACATTTACTCTACCCTCAGATTTTTACGTACCATTAATGACTGCAAGGTGGATACCACGAGCAAAACAAAGGTGATAATTCGTTGGTATTAACCTACCAACCTTTGCCATTACACTTGCACCATCCGTGGTGATTGCGAAAATGTCTTTTCCTGAAGAAATTTCAAATTATCTGAATTTCTTTTTTATAAATCCAATACAAACTTCAGAGGGCATATTCCAATTATATAGATAAGCTTCAAATTCCAGATCTTTGATTCTCTTTCAGAGGAGTGAACGTTAATATCAATATAGCTTCTATTGCGTGGCGAAGTCCATTCATCGAAAGTTAGAAATAAATTCTGAAGTTTAGTCCGTAAGCTAATCTCCGTTTTTATTTTGTATAACAAATGATTTATTTAAATTTGTCATTTAAATCAGACGTGTAGCATGTTACATTTCATGCCCAAGAAAACTTACTTACTAGGGTCACTGTACTGTGACGTACACATTTAACAAAAATGTGTACGTCAATGCCGGAATCCCAGGATTCGTATTGGTATGGAAAAATAACAAAAATTAGTTTCTGGTGGTTTTGGCAGAAATAGGTGGATTCTTTACTCGACGCCCATACACAGGATGGAATCTCTCCTAGATCACGCTCGCAGACCCTCCGTCAACCTTCCACACGAGTGAGCGAGCGAGCGAGGATGAAACTTGATCGCTGGAGATAAGGAAGCCTTCCCCCCTCCACCTCGACCCTCTCGGAGGCGAGATCTAGAGGTGGAATGGGAAGAGGACGGGCAGGCTGCGCGGGAAAAAATTCGAAAAGAAAGCCTCAGCTTCCGTTCATTTTGGAGAACTCGATGCATCGTCTCGCATTTTAGATACCGTAGGCTTGGGTCGTAAGATGAACGCATGGGATTAGTCTCTTCTTTTATATGAAGGATTATAGATAGTGTATCTCACAGGAATTTTCCATATACGTTCATGCACCGCTGCAATAGGCGCTCAAAAACGCCTATAACAGTGAAGCTTAACATGCCATTTCTTCGTTTGCAAGCATTACAGAAGAAATTCATGTGCAAGTTACAAGCACTAAACCTTTGTGCACAATCTAGAGAAAACAAAATGGACGTATCTATTATAATACGAGCATGGCATTTAAATTAAAAAGAGTCTACAGCGGCATTTCTGGCAAGGCGTTGAACATCCTTAAGTAGGCGACGCCTGACTTCGTTCGGCGTGGATGCATTTTATGCTTCCGCGTGGGTCACCGTGCCCACGGACGGTGCTAACGAGGAAGCTTGGCGGGCCAGAATCATATTTTTCTACGCTGATCTTACAAAAAGAAGAGGTGCCACGGAGGTCTTCTGCAGGGATATTTATGTCAACGAGGAAATGAACGCAGAAGATCGTACGAATGTGGCGAGTATTCATGAACATGCCTGGAGTGATATCACGTGTCGTACAATGTGCGTAAGTACTAAGGTTTATTCTTGAGATCGCAATGCGGGAGAGCAATCATTTTTTTCCGAACTAAATACTTGTTACTAAGTCACAAAATAAGTTATCATTTCTTTATTTTTCTTGATTTTTTTGTTTTTGTTCACTGTCCTGATGCAGTGTCTCGCTAAACTGTCGAATTTTATGTTGCCCAGAGTAAATTGGTAGAAATTTCTAATGATAGGTGACACGCGAATCGATTTATCAATCGAACGAAAAAGCTCATGGTTACGAAATTATTCAAAATTCGAAGTAGCCCGTAGTTTTCTATCATCATCATTAGTTATTCAATCCATACTGATTGGTTAACTGAAGCATTCCATTCTACTTTGTGCCTTGCTAACTCCTTTTTGTTATCATAGCTCTTCTCTTTCATATCCTGTTTTAGTTCGGCTATGAATTTTTCACCTATTGTTAGTCTCCCTAGTGAGGCTTACCCTTTTTTGTCTTCTATTATGTTCCTTCGCCAGCCTCTTCTTTACATCCTTTCCCTGGGAAAATAGGAAAGGAGAATATGCGGTGGGCAGATAGGAAGACAAATGAGGAAGTGGTTGGTGTGTTGAACGAGGAGGAGGAACTTTTATAGGAGAAAAGGGGGAGGCGGAGTAGGTGGATGGAAGAGGTAATGAAGGGGGAATGGTTACTGAAGGCCGTGATTGAGGGAATGATGTTGGGTAAGCGGGGAAGGAAGAGAATATATTTTATGGACGGGACGAAGAGAGGTAGGATGTATGCTCATATGAAGAGAGAAATTGTGTAGGTAGATGTAGATGAAATTGTGTAGGAGGTCTGCGCCAGTAAAAATCCAGAGGATATTTACTTTCTTCCATTTAAACGTGACTTAATCGTTAGGTTCTTCTACTAGTAATTATTATGTCCCTTATGAATTAGCTTAGTCTCACATTCTGACGTGTCTATCTGGACCTTATCTTCCTGATTGTGCTGCATTTGGTTTTCTCCTCCTCTCCTGTACACTTCATCATTCCTGACGTTATCCTTCCACATTGATCTTCAGAATCCGTCTCCAGTACCGATTTTCGAAAGCCTCCGTTCTCTCCTGCTCCAGCTTTCCAATAGTCCATGTATCTGAGCTGTCTAGTGCAGCACTCCACACTAATGTTTTCGGGTACTCCTTATTAGTAACCCTATTTTCTGTTAGCACCACGGATAAGTAATTGATGCATAGTAAATTATATGGTGCAAAGGAATATTCTCCCATCTCGTATTTCTAATCAGAAAAGTTATAACGATTGAAAAATGTTCAATTTCGGCAATTAACATCTAATGAAAATTATCTTCGAAATTTTAAGGTTTTATTAAATATTTTTTGTAAATAGTGTATGCATATCTTGTATTTTCCTTAGATTTCCCATATACGAGGGGGGACCCAAAAGTAACGGGAATAGCGCAGTGGGGGGGCGGCAGAGTGAGGGATCGAGTTTTCCAGTAGTGGGTTCTAAGCAATGACTTTTCTTGAGTCAGTGTGCGAAGCCTGGTCGCTCTAAGTGCATCCATTCGTCTGTGGGATTTTTTTCAGTAAACCAACTTTTTCCGTTGTGGCGAAAACGTGGAATGGCTGACTGCCGGGAGCAACGCGCCGCTGTGAAGTTTTGTTGGGGAAAACTCCCGCAGAAACTCTTGTGATGCTTAAAACAGCTTATGGGGATAGTGCCCTTAGTAAAACACGTGTCTACGACTGGTTTTCGCGTTTCAAGAATGGAGAGATGTCGATTGAAGACCAACCTCGTTCTGGGTGCCCGTCAACTTCAAGAACGGACGACAATGTTGCAACATCAAGACAATGCTCATTTGTTTCTTCGATTGCAGAGGTGTTTTGCACGCGGAATTTGTTCCTCCGGGCCAGACGGTCAACCAGCAATTCTACCTAGAGGTTTTGAGGAGGTAAAGGGCGGATCTTTGGCGCACAGGTTCAGGCGCGTTTTGGTTCTTCCACCACGACAACGCACCTGCCCACACCGCGCTGTCTCGCGAAGCAGTTTTTGATCAAATACGGCATGACGCCAATTGTTCACCCCCCCTATTCGCCGGACCTTGCCCCCTGCGACTTGTTTCTATTTCCTAGACTCAAAAGGGACATGAAAGGAAAACGTTTTGGGACTGTAGAAGAGGTGAAACAAAAATCGCTGGAAGGCCTAAACAACATTAAAATAAGCGAATTTAAAAACTGTTTTGAAAAATGGAAGAAACGATTAGATTAATGTGTTAAAGTCAATAGGGTTTACTTTGAAGGTGTTCAAAATTTGGTGTAAAAATATTGATTAGTAAAAAAGTTATGACACAATTCCCGTTATTTTTGGGTCCCCCCTCGTATTATTAGTGAAATGCCTATAGAAGTTTGCACCGGGTAGTTAGGTCCATGGCGGCCGACGTTTCGATGCTCGAGTCGAGCATCGTCCTCAGGGCAGAGGTGAGTGCCTTGACTGGAAGTGGTCATCAATATATACCCTATGGGTAGGTAAGGTCCGAAATTTTGGCGGGAAAATTATGTATCATCCGGTGGTCTTGACTCTCCCATAATCTTGATGATAGGTTTCCACGTGTGACTCAGGTTGTAACCGGCGTCACGGTTAAAGTTTCGTCTTTCTCTCCGGATCTCGATGGCCTCCTTGATGAGCCGGTCCCAATAGCCAGATGAGCGGGCAATTATTTTTGTCTTCTCAAAATGGATGGCATGGTCCATCATGATGCTGTGCTCTGCAACAGCCGATTTTTCCGGTTGGCCCAATCTAAGGTGACGCTGGTGTTCCTTGATTCGCGTCTCCACCGTCCGACTTGTCTCACCCACATACACTTCACCGCATTCACACGGAACGCGGTAAACTCCTGATGTCTTCAGGCCAATAGGGTCCTTTGCTCTGACTATGAGCTCCTTCAGTTTGGGTGGCGGTCGGTGAATGGTGTCTATGTTATGTCTGGCTAAAATCCTCGATATTTTGCCAGATATCGAGGAGACGTATGGCAAGTAAGCTCTTGAGGAAGGTTTTTCCTTTGCTGTCTGCGTCTTCAAATCCACTTGCTTAAAGGTCCTTTTCAGGGCCAACGTTATGTCCCGTTCTCCGTATCCATTTCGTCGAAACGTCTTCTTAAGGTGCCTAATCTCTTGCGGTAAGCTTTCTTCGTCCGCAATAGATATGGCTCGATGGAGAAGAGTGGACAGCACTGCTCGTCGTTGCGCCGGATGATGGTGACTTCTTCCGTTCAGGTACAGGTCCGTATGGGTTGGTTTCCTGTAGACGCTGTGACCTAAAGTGCCGTCGGTCTTCCGCCGTACGAGTATATCAAGAAATGGCAGTTGACCATTGACCTCCATTTCCATCGTGAAGCAGATTTTGGGATGTTGGCTATTCATGTGGGACAGGAACTGGGCGAGAGTATCAGTTCCATGAGGCCACACCACGAAAGTGTCATCAACGTATCGGAAGAAATGCTTCGGGCGAAGAGGGGCAGAATTCAATGCTTTTTCTTCAAAGTCTTCCATAAAGAAGTTAGCAATGGTTGGAGACAAGGGCGATCCCATCGGAACTCCATCCTTCTGCTCGAAGAATTGTCCGTCATACTGGAAATATGTGGAAGTCAGTACGTGGCGAAAAAGCACCAACGTCTTGGGGTCGAATCTCTTCTCCAGGAGGCTAAGCGTCTCGGTCAATGGTACTTGTGTAAATAAAGACACGACGTCAAGGCTCACCAAAAGGTCGTTGTCGTCAATATGGATGCTTTTCAAAGTCTGCACGAATTCTGTGGAGTTCTTGACGTGATGTTCACAGGAGCCGACGAAAGGTGACAGGAGTCCTGTAAGATATTTTGCCAGGTTGTATGTGGGTGACGCTATTGCGCTTACGATCGGCCTGAGTGGGACGCCTGTCTTGTGCACTTTGGGCAGACCGTAAAGCCTTGGTGGTGCAGGCGCTTCAGTTCTCAAACCACGGGCTGTCTCGGCCGGGATCCCTGTTTCCTTGATTAGGGCGATAGTCTTCCTGACGATGGCGTCGGTTGGGTCCCGTTTTAGAGGCACGTAGGCTTCGTCTTGAAGTATCTCCGTGATCTTGGTGTGATAGTCCTCCTTCTTCATAATCACGGTGGCCTTCCCTTTGTCGGCCGGAAGAACAATTATGGATGGATTACTCCTCAGGGTGCGTAAAGCATCCCTTTCGCTCTTTGAAATGTTTGGCTTCGGCGGCACGGCCCTTTTCAGGACCATCAAGGCTTCACTCCTCACATCCTCTGCTTCTTCAGCCGGAAGGCTCCGTATGGCTTGTTCTATACCCCCCACAAAGTCAGAGTAAGGAATACGTCTGGGAGCAGGTGCAAAGTTTAATCCTTTTGTCAGAATGGAGTTAGTCCGTTCGTCAATCTCGTAGTCAGAAAGGTTGACTACCAGTCGGCCGTGGTCTCCAGAGTCTCTGGGTGCCTTACTCTTCTGTAGACGTGCAAACTTGTTCTTTTGCTTGTCCCCTTCACTCCTGAAGAGCACTTCTCCAGAGGCGGTGGTGGCGCGGTCAATGTACTCCCAGTGACTTGGTGTTAGTTCAGTGGCAAGGCGAAGATGTAGTGACATCAGCTGCTTGGCGTTGGTGTCTAAGGCTCTCCGTTTGTGTCTTATGCGTTCACGCACAAGGGCGTGCCCAGCGCGTTCCATGATGCGCTCGGCATTCGATGACTTCACCGATGACCGGACAATTGCAAAGGTGGGGATGACTTCTTCGTCACGGCATCTCAAAAGAAAAGCGAGGGAGCTCAGTAATCTCGCTTTCTCTTTCCGTAGCAATTCCAGGTTGCGGATGTTGCGATGCATCTCCTCCCCGTAGAGGTGGGTGATGAATGATTTCAGGCTTTCCCGGCGAAGATTTATATCAGGGATCTTTCGGGGTTTGCACCGGGTAGTTAGGTCCATGGCGGCCGACGTTTCGATGCTCGAGTCGAGCATCGTCCTCAGGGCAGAGGTGAGTGCCTTGACTGGAAGTGGTCATCAATATATACCCTATGGGTAGGTAAGGTCCGAAATTTTGGCGGGAAAATTATGTATCATCCGGTGGTCTAGAGGATATCGAGGATTTTAGCCAGACATAACATAGACACCATTCACCGACCGCCACCCAAACTGAAGGAGCTCATAGTCAGAGCAAAGGACCCTATTGGCCTGAAGACATCAGGAGTTTACCGCGTTCCGTGTGAATGCGGTGAAGTGTATGTGGGTGAGACAAGTCGGACGGTGGAGACGCGAATCAAGGAACACCAGCGTCACCTTAGATTGGGCCAACCGGAAAAATCGGCTGTTGCAGAGCACAGCATCATGATGGACCATGCCATCCATTTTGAGAAGACAAAAATAATTGCCCGCTCATCTGGCTATTGGGACCGGCTCATCAAGGAGGCCATCGAGATCCGGAGAGAAAGACGAAACTTTAACCGTGACGCCGGTTACAACCTGAGTCACACGTGGAAACCTATCATCAAGATTATGGGAGAGTCAAGACCACCGGATGATACATAATTTTCCCGCCAAAATTTCGGACCTTACCTACCCATAGGGTATATATTGATGACCACTTCCAGTCAAGGCACTCACCTCTGCCCTGAGGACGATGCTCGACTCGAGCATCGAAACGTCGGCCGCCATGGACCTAACTACCCGGTGCAAACCCCGAAAGATCCCTGATATAAATCTTCGCCGGGAAAGCCTGAAATCATTCATCCTATAGAAGTATTTAGACTTTGCGATTACGTCTACCTTCCTCTTTGCTTTTTCTCTGGCTTCGTCGCCCGCGATACATCGAAAAGTGACGTTTATGTGCACTAAAAATATCGAATTATGCGTCACTCTTTCCTGTTGAGTGAGATCGCAAAGGAGTTGTGTAATTCGTCGAATTATGCATTTCAAGCCCTCGAGAGTTACCAGGAGTTACCGCAAGACTTTTTCCATTTCTTTTCGTGAGTCATGTGGTCTGCGTCTAGCAGTCTCCTAACCTGGCAGATGAATTTTTTTTTTTAATTTATGAAGCCACATCACTCGGTGGAGAATGATCATGAATAATTCGTGGTGACTTCTCATGCCCGGTGGGCGCTCCCTTTGCACGTAACGCGAGCGAATTATACGTGGGGGTCAACCAGGAAGTACTTTTTATGGGATCGTCAAGGAGAGACCGTCGTATGTATCACGGGATTTAGAATTCTGGGGAGTCTTTAAGTTAGAGACGATAAATTCACGAAGAAACCCACTAAATCGCTTTATACTATTAGATTATTCAAGTCACGGAACGCGAGGTTATCTGTTAAAGGGATAATATATTGTGTTTCTAACACCTTTCTCCGTTATTTTTCTTTCTCAGTTCGTTTTAACCGAAGGTTGAAGATAAGAGTAGATGGCTTCTTGACGCAAGAAAATTTGGCCTGTTTTTAATTGAAAAAGAATCCACGTAACATGGCTATCGCGCGCAATATGTCCATAAATTTTATGTAATTGCAGTGATTGTTTTCGAAATGATTATCATTTCGGATCTCTCTCGATAAATCATTGCGATACCGCGACAATTCCGCTACTAATATCTATGTATTCCGTGTATTAACTGTAAAAGTGGTCCATTCGAAATGGCCGTTTGCGCATTTTAATTACTAAATATTGCCCTGTGATATCGTGCCGTGTGGTTTCATCTGTTCTCTCCTTTAACCATGATTTACCATGTTACTGTACCACTGCATCAAGCCTGAAAATTCTCTTTTTCTCTATAGGAAGGCACTCCCATTAATAACGCGTACGAAAAATGAGAGTGCAATACACAATGTCTGAACTCGCAGTTAACATCAAGTCAAGGAGAAAGGTATGCCATCTTGAGATTAAAGTTTTCCAAATATTTTTAAACCGGGCCCAAGGGTAAATACTCTTTTTCTTTGTATGTGTTTTGTGGAAGCAAATGGCTTTTTAGTGGTAGGGACATACTGATTGCCTCGACTGTTCCGCCATCGATAAAAGCTTTCCATTCTCTCTAGTGCGCTAATCACTTCGCGGCACAACAGCGCACTTGCTTTCCATTCGTTTCAGACCCTGCGCACTTTAGACAGCACTCTTAAAAAAAAGTTCGGGAGCAGAGTTAATGTGCGCTAAAAAACGCAAGAACATTGATAATCGCTTCCCCTATAGTTGCTTTTGTGTTGATTTCCTGTAAAGGCGTCTAGAATGCATAATGTCGATACATTTTTAAGTACTCTTATGTTAAAAAACTTACGTTTTTTATTATGTATTTTGAACCTATTCGACTGTCATGCTCAAAACATTCGGCCGTGATTGTTGTGTACCAAGAAAATGTTAACAAAATGGCAGGTTAACAAACTTTTGCCTACGCACATCGTTCCATTCAACGTCGTTTGCATGCGCAAGGCAGTTTGAGCGGAACGTCACTTCAACTAGAATTTGATGAATTTGACCTCATTTTAAGAAAAAAACATCTTTCCAATTATATCAAAATATCAACCCCTTGTCGAAATACTTTTCGAGCAATTTGCCTGAAAATGCAAGCGGTTTACATGGCATAGATTACGGCTGTGCGCTCCAGAGGGAGAATATTTTAAAAAATTAGGAATTTATAACACCTAGATTTCGTCAAAAAACTAACAGTGTGTAGTTTTTATAGGTTTTCTCAACTATTTGCAAAAATTAATAATGCCGTATATTTTGCAGAATCGCAAACAAAACTTGCTGTTTTGAAGGCTTTTTAGCCATACGGCATGAAAAAAAAGTTATAGACTTACGTAGTGATATGTAATTAATTACTAAGAATTTTTGCCATGTTTACCTATACTTTTACGCCATTAATATTACAATATTTACTTCGTACTTCATGCAAACGCTGAAATAAAAATAATCAATTCGAATATTGTGTCCATTATGACTAGGAAACTATCTCGCGCAAACTATCTCAAGTGCGTGGATACGTGTCGATCTGCTCTGACTTCAACTCCTTAAATGGAAAACTCTCCATACCTACGTATTCGGCCCATAAATAGAAAATAAATGATCCAACCAATGTGGCCGATTGCGCATTTCAATGACTTCAATATGGCCCTGTGATGCCGTGCCGTATTGTTCCGTCTATTCTCTTCTTAAATCTATTTCCAATCGCCTAAAGACGGTTTGTTTAATATGTATGCGGCGTCCATCCAGGGTGTAAACTCCCCGGATGTTTGGAGAAGGTGGACTCGCCCGCCCGAGAGAGCGAAAGTGCTGCTGCCCTTCGGCCGCCTGGCGAAGGACATGCAAGAGTGCACCTGCATCGGAGATGAGCAATGTGTGCCTAGTGTGACGCAAGTGCTGATGGCGATGACCCATTCATTACCTACCACCCCATGGGATGTTGCACCAATTTGACCCCTCTCGCACAATTCTAGCCCATCAATTCCTCCCGAACGACATCCTACCATTGCCCCGTCAATTGGCGATTGCCACTGGAAGCCTTTTTAGGGCACCGCGTTGGCAGAGAGAGACAATGGACGGACCTTGAAAAGTGCGGCACAATGACTTTCTTCGCCGTCAAATAGCCATTGCCTTGAACTTTACAGTATAGACCGTTCCACATTCAGTTGACTGTGTGAGGGCCTCATGGAGAGCGCTGTTGCCAAACGTACGCTCCATATACTCACATGTAGGCCTTATAAGCCTCCATTACTAGCACCGCGTTAAAGTTAAGCAGGTAAGTTGCTCTAAGTTGGTACTTTGTGCAAGATATCACTTCGCATAAAATTAAACCAATTTGGCCAAATATCAAAGAAAAATATATCATCTTTCCAATCATAACAAAATGTCATCAGACCCACTTACCATTGCACTTTACGAAATATTTATCAAAAAATACCAGCCATTTTCCATGGGAAATGGTGCGGGTTAGCACTCCAGATAGACTTTTTTTTAAATGGGGAATTTCTAAGACTTAGTTAGATCTCGTTTAAAAATTTAACAGTGTGTAGTTTGTTTTATTTCTTAACTATTTTAAATAATAAATCAATTACCGCAGTAATTTTTTCAGAATCGCAAAACCGTCTTCGGTTGTGAAGGCGTTTTCAGCGTTTGGCGTGAAAAGAAATGAGTGAAAATTAAACCACATAAATGTGTATTTAGTGAATTCCTGAGAATTCCAGAAATTTTAAGTGAATTTTTTTGCGTCATTGATGTTACAAAATTTACTTCATTCTTAAGTTGGAAAATATAATTTGATTATGATCTACGTTATGGCTAGGGAAAAATCTCGCTCAAACGTAATAAGAAGAGTATTTAAAAATTGGAAGACTCCCAGATGTGCAGTCAATATACCGCATGGGACCATGTTCTTTCTCTTGCTGCTATTGGCAACATCGTACTCCCGGCCTTATAGGGAACTAATCTCCACGTGGGGAACTAAACTTAATGAGAGATCATGCTGTCAAGTTAATGTGGAACGCTCTATATTCGTTCCTCTGATCTTTGGTCGTGTTCAAATTTAGGTATACCATCTCACAATCTACGGTAGATAGTGGTGGCGAAAGTTGGTGGCTGTCGCCTGCGCTAAGCGTGGGGTTTATGAGTGGAGGGGGAGGGTTTATGGCTTATGTGGAAGGGGTCAGCTAATTAGCGGAGGGGTGGGGACAGCACATGGTAGGCAACGCTGCCAACATAACTATATTTAACTTGAGAGGGCGGGAAAGTGTCGGCAGTGTCACGGTAATGTTTACGATCCGAACAAAGTTGGATCAAAGTACGTTGGTATTGTTTACTACCCGTCGGATAAGCCCGTCCCAAAAACTTAAATGAAGAGCCTTGGAGAGCTAGAAAGTTGATGTGGATAACATAATCAGCATTTGGAAGTCGGCAACCTATTTAGGGTAGACAAACCCAGAGACTGCCCAACTCTCCCGTGGGTATCGAGATCGTTGGGAATGAATCCTACCTCTGAATAGGGTCTGCCGAGCAACTGCCACCATGGTTAGACGCTACAAAACATTCGTTATCCTGATTTAAGGCTGTTTTACGCTTCAGGCATTCCTCCCCATTATGTATCTCATAGTATGTTAGTTTGGCGAGAAAGAAGAGATTATGGGTTGGAATCCCAGTACTGATGGAATCTATTTTAAACTATTGATTTGAACGAGAGAAATCATGTCAGTGGCGATTTTGATCATGAAAGCGGGTTTTACGACAAGCTTCCGGTTGATGAATGATTTATAACCCTGGACTATTCTTTTTCAAATATGAATGCAGTTTTTGATATCGCTGAAGTAGAAAAAAATATCCATAAATCTTTCGCTCAACGTAGGGCCAACTCTCAGTATCCTACGAGCTCGAAATGAATCGCCTTTTTATCTTCATGCGTCAATCTTAAAATTGCCAATTCCTGCAGTTGGACCGGTGGGGAAAATAAGACTGCACCCATTTCATATCTTGCTGGTGCAACCCCGATCTCTTTTTTGGTGAAAGTGCATTGAGTCGATTCTTTTGACCGCATCGATAAATGTCAAAAGTCAGGTTAAGTCTGATTGAGTGCACTGGTGATTAATTATAAATAAGTGAAGTAGCACTAGTTCATGCTAGTTTGTTTTTTGCTGCAAGGAGTTGTGTGGAAATTGAGGGAAAAATCGCTGTAGTTAGGGTACGACGGAGAATAAATTGTCCTCTGGTGGATTTGGAAACTGAAATTGATGCAAGAATTTCTCCTGACAACGGATATCGAAGAAGGAAATTCTCGGCGTTGTGGGTGAGATTTGGTGGAGGCAGAGAATTTAAAGAAATACATGTGTACGAGACAAGGAATATTTGTATATTCCTTATCTATTTCATCTTCCTAGTGGCTTTAAACGCAAAAGTTGTGGCTTCTTTTGTGGGTTTATCATCTTTGGCTAGTAATACCTACTATCAAACTCATTAAAAAAATTTGGAAAAGCGAACTTTATTGTGAATTTTTAAAGTATTGAATTTAATAAACGAATATGTCGTCTCTCCAATTACTCAGTTATGTTACCTCAGGAGCGTACATCCAGATGAATCGGAGGAAAATAAAATACAGATCCAGCTGTGATGTGGTGGAACCGTTCCACAATTGCAGAAACATAGTACCTACTTGTATTACTTGGTTTCTGTAATTAATCGGAAGAAAGTCACGGGTGAGGAGAAAAGTTTAAAGTTTTGATTCAATTAATTTTTATGGTCACAAAAATTGATAAATAAACCGTTTCAATATTTTTTCTTGTTATCATCTCCACTAATTTCGATTGGTCATTCAGAGAGAAAGAGTTAATGATCAGCTGTACCTTCCATAAGTTGTAACGAAAGGTGAAATAAGCGGGAAGAAACAGGTAACAAATAGTAATGTGTAATGTTGTTGAGTTTGTTTTTAATCCTCACTATGATACACGTTCCTTGCTCTAGTTGTGCATCATTTTTTCACTTTTCTGGCATATAGTTCTGCAGGGCAAGAGAGATTTAAGACACTTTGGGGATGCGGTGTTATCGAAGAATGATGAAGATCTAATGGATGGTGAGAATCACTAACGACAAATTCTTACGAGTAGTTGGAGAGAATGGATTTATGATGAAAAGTTAGAAAAGAAGAAGAGACAAACTTTTTGTGTACGTATTGCGACATAATAGCCTAATGATAACAATAATGGAAGGTCAAATGAATGGGTAGATTTACAGAGGAAGAGCATGAATGACTTTACATCAGGCTAACTACGAAGGACGTAAGGGTGAAGATATATGTAGGAATGAAGCGGTTAGAGTGTGGGAGAGCGGAGATAAGAGAGCGTCAGGAAACCTATCTTCGGATAGGTGATAGCTCATGATGAGCTTATAGTTCCTCGAACTCCCAGTGTGCCGTGTGTAAGAAAGGTTCTCCTCTACTCAATGGACGCAGGAAAGTTGGGAAGGGAAGAAGGTAGGTTGGAAAATATTCCCGCTGAGGCTAACCGTTCCCCAGTTTTCAGATCTTCAACGCGGGGTAATGCATCGAGCTCCATCCCCTGGAAATCTCCCTCCACCCCCTATTCCGCCTTAGGCGGGCACTCTTATATCAAGCGTCCTCCTCTCCCCTGCCCTCGGCACATTACTTCCGTATTCAGGTCGAGTCGTGTGCTCGCACACTCACATTCAAACACACAACTGGAGGTTTTTGTGTTCTAAAAATATCCTCCGAAAATAAGTGACGGTCATGGGGCGGAGATGAAAGGTGTTCGGAGGAGGTGGAGGCTGCTTTCTTCTTCGGAGGAGGAGGGGAGGGGATATGTGGGGGAGGGAGAGGTGGGAAGGCTTGAAACTTGTTTCTCGTCTGCTTAAAACCCGACTAGTATCCCTTTATAGCCCTCCTCTGATACTCGCCTTATACCTTCTTGAACCTCCTTTTCCTACATCTCTCACTGCCCTCCTCTAGCACCACTATCCACTTGATCACCGACTTATGGAGTCACGTGATACAATAACGAACGGGTCGAGATTTTGGCGATATTGAACAACTCGGATGGGTAACTTAAGCGTCTGACGTTGTTAATTATAATTTTTAAATAATTTAACTTTTACGAAACAACTTCATTAAAAATCAATTCTTGTTAATAATTAATTAATTCCACGGTTTAAAAATTACTATGATATACCACAAAGTTACCCTAGAACAAGTTAATTTTGTTGTTAATTATGTCTCTAATCGGGATATTGAACTCCATCAGTAATATTCCCGCTAGATATACACTATCGGGGAGGCTTCGTGATATTTTTACGAGTGGTTCAAATACACCAACCTCTCTAACCCTTCGTGATTGTATCACGTGACTCCTTAGTTACGTGATCGAAATTATTTCAAACGGTTCAATCGCAACCCCTTGGGCTGGGTTTCCATATCATACTTATCGATTTCGCGTTGATTTTTTGAAGTTTTTGTTTTAATTTCGTTTGAGGTCAAAAGATTAAAAAAAGAGTAGATTGAGTCTTGACACACGAAAATGAAGCCTGTTTTTCTTTTTCGAAAAATTATCAACTATTAGTTTTTACAACAGATATTACCATTTTACATTTTCATGGACAAATAGTTACGGTAATGCGAGCAATTCGTTACTAATTACCTATGCTGTCGGTGTGTTAATGACGCGACTGATCTATTTAATATTGCCGATTGCGCATGTTTATGAATTCAGTATTCCCCTGTGCTATTGCACTGCATATTCCAATAAGCCACACGCCGCGCCGCGAGGTTGTCCCGTAGCATCACCCATGCTGCGATTAGCTACGTATGAAGGTTTATGACTCATGCCGAAAGCGAAGATGACAATATGTAGCAATTACCTTTGGAGAAAAAAATCTACCTGAACCGGAAAGCTAACCATTGGCCTTCATCTATCGTAACCACTGAGCCAAAGGTCCGTGCTTCGATTCCCGGTCTCCTAGCGGATATTTTTTTCGATTAGGCAATTCCTACGTATTTTCATCGCCTTTTTCGGCAAGGTCTTCATACTTCACACATTTCTACAGTTCCGTTGCTTTCATTCTTTTCTCATTCCTCTCGTTAAGCCGGAAAAATCTATGTTTAAGAAATAAATTGAGTGTACCCAAGGGGGGGGGAATGAAGAAGGGAGGAGGGAGACTTGGAAGCGGTCGCCTGTGTTAGAGGGAGGGGGGTGGGTGGGTGGGCAAGAGACGGATGGAGGGGGAGGGCCCAACTTTCCCCCCGTCCTCTTTTATTTTAACGGTACTCGGGCTCTCGTCTGACCCGGCGTCTCGATGTAATATTAGCGAGCCGGCAACTCGGGATGCCCACCGCAGAGCACCAGACTCTTTCTCCTCTGCTGTCTGCCGACCGAAGCGTCGGTCGCGACGTCCCCGCGGGTATATTCGTACACGTGAGAGTGTGTTACGTCGACGTTGTCAAGTCTATCACTCCTTTCGATGAATTTCAAGGCGTAAGCGGGCAATTGCACACAGGAGTTGACTCCTATCTGATAGATTTATGTCGAGTCGACTGATGTTCGACTCCACTTGGAACCACAACTAGGATGGCGGCTACTCCGTCCAAGTATCGAATTCCGCCACTATCGATGGGGAACTCCTATTGGAGTAGGTATAATACACGTCCAAGTTCACCTTCCAAGTGGACTGGTATAGGTGTCAACTCCTGTGTGTAATCGCCGCTTTAGTTATCAAGCTAGCAATGGATCGATCTAGTATTATATCGGTCGATATATGGATCGATCTAATAATATGTATCGATCTATCTATGAATGGATTTAATATTTTTTATCGACTTATATAATGGTCGATCAAATATTATATGTCGATTGATATATTGATCGATCTAATATTATAAATCGATCGTTGTATGGATCGATCAAAAATAGGTTTTAGTATGTGTCTCATCTTAATAAGCAATAATTAGTCAGAAAATGGGTTTGCTGCATCACAACACTTCAATCTCCTCTCAGCTAACAGTTTCTTTCCTTCTTAAGTTCTCACTTTGACGTCCTTCATATAGGCATACCAACCTTGGTTTCTTTCTGCAATTCTTCCCATTATTTTATTGTATATCATATCATTCTTAGACCTTTGTATCGCCGGATAAGCATTAATGTAGGGTGAATGCGGTGGGAATGGGGTACGTGTAGCTATTGCGGTAGAAGTAGTAGGGATAGGTTTAGGAAAGAGTGGGTCATAAAAGAATGGGTGATGGACACGCGTGCATGAAAGGAATGAGCTTCGTAGATTTGGCCTTGTTGACAGAATGTATGATAGTTTAATAACTATACAAAGATTTATAATAGAGGAGTGAATGGCGCGGGAGGAAGAGATAGACCGATTAAGTTAGTCATGAGTGAACGCAGTGCTGGATTAACACACTCGGGGGCCTGTAGGCAGAACAAACTACGGGGCCCACGTTAATAAGCAAGTCGCAGGAGAAGAAAGGGGATAAAATATTTTCGGAGCTCCTCAGGGGGTCCAAAGCCTCGAGGCTCATAGGCAACTGCCTACTTTGCCTTATTGGTAATCCGGCACTGAGTGAACGTGGTGGAAGAGACTTTTAAAAGAAGAAATATTTGGAATCTTTAAGCACAAGAGAACGTGTTTGAAGCAATGCATGTATGTAATTGAAGCGAAAGAGGTTTGCAAGGATAATGCGATAAGGAGGAAGTATTTAAAGCGGAACCAGTTTCCTGGCTCTAACTGCGAGTGATAACCTCTTATGATTGTGTCTACCCCGAAAGGGAACGGCGTGATGTGCATGTATGTTGAAATAGGGAATTATTAATGAATAATCCGGTTATCTGAGCGGAAAGTTGAGTGGAGAGCTTCAGCTATCCAGGGTTAGAATTGATTGCTACCGATGATGGCCGAAATGTCATGTTTTTGAAATATTGACGTTTCTCTCTAGAAAATATCCTAAGTGTGTCAGGTTGTGTTCTGTTGCCGAACGCCGTCCTTCCTCATCATCTCCGCGTTTTGCCCCTTTGGGGTGTGACGTATATGACGGGGCTCGGGTGAGCGCGCATCGCCGCCTTCCTTTGTTTTTCATCTTTTTTTTTAATGATTGATATTCGGCACGTGGGAGGGCGTTGATTTGAAGCGAGGGATTCATCGTGAAGGTCGGAACTCTTCATACGATCGGCCGGGACGCTAATAAGACAACGCCATGTTAGTGTGTGAACAGTCAACCCGAAAAGTAAATGTGGGAAGTTCTGCTGAGCCACGGTTTTGGCCAAAAACTACGGTAAAAAGGACTGAACAAAATTAATCGTATGATACACGGGTGTGTAGTTATAGGGAGCAAATTATGGAAAAAGCAAACCCCTGTCCCCATATGTTGTGTATTATTCTTACGAAATTACAGCGTTTCTAGCCGTAGCGTGACCGAGCTTCCCAAATTTACTCTTGCTGGTTACTGTGCATACAATTGTAGGCATCTACAGTGGGAATCTTGCTAAGCAATCAGTGCCCAAGGATTATCCCTTGCCACACAATGATGGATCGTTAAGAATTTGATAATTTGCGATATCGAACAGATCCCCCATATTTTAGGGTACGTCCACAATTGTGACACCGATTAATGGTTAATTCAATTATCGACCTCAAAGAGAACAAACCGTACAGCCAAATAATTAATTAATGCTATGATTTACTATTAGTATCTATATATTGGGGTTTGCTATGGTTAACAATTGACGGAAATCAGCGGTATTGCTTCAGAAACTAAATTTTTTGTCGACCACGCTGCATAGGATATGTACCCTGGTATTTGTAGTCACTAGCACCGAATTGTTGTTTTATATCTTTCCTACATTAGGTACCAGTCCATGTAACCGTCCTCATGGAATTATTTCCGATCAAATGATCTGAATTGACGTAAATATGGCGATACCCGGCATATTCATCCTTTTATAACATTCTTCCTGCTGTAGATTACTTCCAGTTATAACTTATATAGATGAGGACTTATCCGATTGTGTAAGACGTTGAAGAGGCCATCATCGATCATCGTAATTCATCGACCATCGGCATTCATCGATCATCGACATTCATCGATCATCGATATTCATCGATCATCGTGTGCACTCAAAACGATGATCGATGACAGCCATCGTCATCGAAACATTTCGATGAAATTTTTTCATCGAAAATCGATGACCAAAATCGGTCATCGCACAAGCCTACTTAAAACCGTAAGCTTCGTTCCGTTTACCTCAACAGTCATGGTAAATTATTCTTATTTGGAGACTCGACTGTCAGTGTCTTCCTTAAAAATAAGACCAAACGAGTGAATATGTAGTATGTAAATGTATATCAGCATCCCTGATGGCGAGGGACGTGTCGGACTTTGAAACGTTGTACGAAATGGAACCTGTCTCCCGGATGAAGACCCGAAAAGATTTTATTCAGCCGATTTGCTGGGAAAGTACCAGATCCTTCATCAGTGAATATGAACTTTTATTGTCACTCTAATCTCAGATTGATGTATCCGATGCATACATTTTTATCACCCACCCATTTCATTTTTTCTCTCTCGAACACATACTCTCGCGTACATGTACTGCGCTCGATAGAGTCAGGCTAACCTTAGTGAAATCTCATCGTTCTACAAAAGGTAAAAAATTTTCAATATTTCACGGACTTAAACGATCGGACGCCTGATGATCCCCACTGCCCACACGTTTATTGAGTTATACTTGTGAAATTTTAAAAAGTTTTTGTCTTCTGTGTATATGCATGACGCACCTTTGCTTTGTGTATTCCGCAGTTACTTGTAAATTAAAGAAGCTGACATATTGGGAATATTTTCTCTCCGAATTACTGGGATTGTTGAATGCTTGTATCCTACGCACGGTTCGAAATATTTACGAGAAAAGTGCTATTAATCATGATAAATGAGGTGGGCACGGTGCTTTGAAAATGCCTCTCAATTTTGCTCTTTAGAATTTGTAGTGTGATCGTCAGTTTTTCTAATGGTCCTCTTTGTTACGCCCATATCTGAAGCAGGTGGCAGCTGCTGGCCACCACCACCGTGTCGTGCAGGAGGTTTTCGCCATCTCAAATTTGCACAGCACTTCTTTTTATGTTTTTGGCCGGAGAAACTGAAAGAGTTGAGGAGTCGTATCCCATTGTTTTCACGTGAGGAATACGCTTTCTCTTCGGCTTTTCGTGTACGAATTACTTGATGTCCTCCAGTCTTAGCCGCCCGAGATGTAACGGTCGTGACAATTATATATTATAAAATATATCCGAATTTTCGGCCGTGTATATATGTATATATGTGTATACAGCATCTGTTTGAACTAAATATCCATACAGCATGTGCATAGCATAGGAATCAATTAAAATGTGACAATGCAATGGTGATGATGATGGAATGATGACTGATTCCAAGTGAAAAAATTCGACTAGCCCGGTAATCGAACCACGGACCTTTCGATGCCGCGCCGAACGCTCAGACCACCGAGCTACCTAGTTTCGTATACCATATACATATCCCGTATAAAAGCGTATCAGGCTTAAGGTGATTTAACCTTAATCCACGAAAACTGTTTGCTGATGTAAAGTATTGCCTTGCTCCCACGTGAAATCCGGCCATGGCTATGGCATGGACCATTGGTGAAAGAAGAGAGCGGATTGTGTCTTGACGTAGAAATTGAAGTCTGTTTTTTGTGATAAATGATCCGCCTAACATGGCCACATCTGTCCGTCTCTTTCCATTAATTGCTTGCTATACTTTTTAAAAAATTGTTTGCAGTTTCCATTGCTCATCAGTACGGCACCGGGACAATTCCGCGACTAATACAAATGCTATCTGCGTATTCCCTGCTAAATTTATCCATTTATTATACCTAGCCTGATTACGTATTTTAACGACTTCAATATTCCTCTATCGCTATCGTAACGGTTGGTTCCATGTATTCTCTTCTTAAATCTATGGCACAGGTGCTGGGTGTACCATAATATCTTGTCTGAAAGAAGGCCCTAACAAGAGCATATAGGTATTTACCAGCCTCAGCGCGAATCTCTGATGCATCATAAAAATAGACGTCCTCGCTTTCGTCTAGTGTCATTTAACCTTGCGCCCGCCGTCATTCGTTTATTCTCGCTATCTCGTGCCGCGGCGCGAGACAGCGGCTCGGCGGCGGAAGAGTTTAGCGGGCGGGTCGTCTCGACGGTGCACGTGGCAACGCTGTCTAGCGGGTCAACCGTAGCGTGTTGGCCGGAGGAAGCGAGAGAAAGAGGGTCGGAGAAAAGAGAGAAAGAACACACTCGGCTTCGTGAGTGAGTGCATTGCGTTCTTGCATCCCAGCCATACATGCATTCATCCGGCCAGCCACAGCAAGATGCAGTGACTAACGCCTCGATATCGCATGCTGCTCTTCTGCCTCTGCTTCCATTACGTCTTCTGGTGATCGCTTCCTTGTTCTCTTCCTCCTCTTTTATTACCACGCCTATTTAAATTCACCTGTTTGTTGTTGGTTTGTCTGGATGGAATCTTGTAATCGAAATCCAACCCACTTCCCAATGTTCAATTAGGGTGACCAACTCTCCCGTATTTCCCGGGATCTCCCGTATTTGACCCTATTTTTTCACGATCTCCCGGCTCCCGTATTTTCTGTCTCTTTGGGTGAATCTCTCCCGTATTTTTTAT
Organism: Pyrrhosoma nymphula; assembly: GCA_963573305.1. Classification (NCBI taxonomy): domain Eukaryota; kingdom Metazoa; phylum Arthropoda; class Insecta; order Odonata; family Coenagrionidae; genus Pyrrhosoma; species Pyrrhosoma nymphula. The sequence goes on from OY754333.1 coordinate 52,715,851, forward strand.
TCAAGTAAAATCATTCAGTTTCAATCATTTAAATTTTGCGCACACGGTCGAAATTCGTTTAAACGTTCGAGAGATGACGCATTTGATTCTATATCGAGTTTTTTCTATCGATTTTAATATATTATTTTCTATATTTCACTTCGATAGTGCTACTCACAAAATGTAAGTTACTGTTCTCAGTTCAAATTTGAAATCTACATGTGAAAGCTAATTCCTTGAATTTTATAATTCGTTGTATCCTTACGTGCTTAACAAGCTTGATGATAGTTTAAAGTGTTGGGTCATTCCATGGTAATATCAACCTCACGCTTATTTTTTAAATTTAAAAAAAAACAAAATATGTAATTTTTAAGAGAATTTCCTGCTGATTCTGAATCTGAAGAAAAGTTATCACCTCAGCATACAAGAAATTCAAAATGCAGCACTAGTAATTGACACAAACCTGTTACTTTCTCAATGGAAATCATAAGTTACGTTGATCACGGTTACGTTGGTCACAACCCAAATTTTTTTGTTGAAATTATTTGATTAAGAATGGCAAGAAATGTTTTTGTGTGACTATGCATATTTGCTTAGAAAACCAAACACTCCAAATATATTAAAAAAGTTTGTGTTAAAGAGGTAAACTTTCAGAGTAATATGTAATTAAACTCTAGTAACTAATGTGAAGGTACAATTTTTTTTACATTGGTCACAGTATTTAATAATTTTTTTTTAATTTTGCCCTAAATATTGCTAATCTTCACAGTCCTTATTTACTATAGCAAGTGTCAAATGCATTGTGGTAAGACAAACTGCATAAATGCACAGGATTTTGTATGAATGTAATTAAAATAAGGCATACAATTTGCTAAAATGTTACGTTGGTCACCATGGAATGTCCCTGTTTATTAACACTATATCTTAAAAGGGAACTAATATTCGTGACATATATGGCGTTGTGGAGTTTATCCAACTGGATTGTGTTAATGAAAAGAATTTTGTAGTTGTAAGGATGCAATAACATGTGCTGTGTATATAGAGGGTAACGCTAGCCAGAAATGGGTGGCGGTTTTCAGCAGCTTAAAATCGAGCAATAAAACTTCTGAAAACTTGGGAAAATTGGTAGGCTTTGTTATGAGCATACCAGGTAGTAATGCTCATACAGAGAGAGTATTTTATCTTATGAACAACAAGTGGACAGATGTTAGGAATAGGAGCAGTACAAAGCTGATCAAATCAGAACTGCAAGTTGCCATGAACTACACGTATTCTTGCGCTGAATTTTTAGAATTTGCAAAACGTGATGGAAAATTATTGCCTGAAGCAAAATCTGTTGCAAAATATATTTAGGTCTTGTTAAAGTATAAAATAAAGTACTTTTTCATTTTTTTACAAACACTTAATTGCTTTTTTTGTGTAAAATTTTGCCGTGTTCTAAATCTCCCTTATTTTTGGTCAAGAATATAGAAATCTCCCTTATTTTCTTCAAAAATAGTTGGTAACCCTTTGTTCAATCGAGCTGAAATTTGGCACACATACTTACTCTCGATTACAATACATGAGTTATTCATTAAATTCATTGTAATCACCATGTTAATCCGCTAAAAATTAAATGATTTACATTTTATATGGAAAAAAGTCTTTTGCCAATAAATGGTGCTAGTAGAATTTAGCGTTTGCAGTGAGAATAAATGCTATTAATTTCAATTTCAAAGAACCGTTGAATAATTAATATAAAAAGAAAAAAGGAGAAAATAAAAAAAATGTAAAAAAATACTTTTTTTTAAACCACGCCTTAATTCAAGTATACTAAACAGTAAAAAAAAATAATTTTTTCATCACTCAGAAAATAAAAGCGATGGCGCCCTTTTTCTTAATCAACATCCAACAAATGTCATTTATATCAATATCTAATCCACAAGCGCCCAATTTTTATAAGGAGAGTGATGGAAAAATTATTTTTTACTTTTTAGTACACTTGAATATAAGCGTAGTTTTTTATAAAGTATGTTTGGCATACAGGTTTTCTTTTACCTCTTGATACCTTGATACCTTGATAATGGCATTACGTGCCGAAACCTTGGTCGGTGGTGTATTCTAACTGTGGTTTATAATACACGGTGTGGAAATTTTACCAATTTTGTTTTATTTGAAATGGATGATAACCGAAGCTTATACGTTCTCCCATTGATATCACTGACGTCAACTAACCTGATGTAATACGCAAAACGTGAACTCTCAGTTAACACCAAAGTTAACAAAAAAGGCTACGTCATTTTGCGGTTAACTTCAATCAGATTTTATAAAACTGGTCTTAGGTTTACTTGTTATTGAGTGTCCTCACTCCGCATTGGTGGAATTTATCGGATTAAATTTTCAAAGGGAAGAGAAGATTGTTATTTTTTTGCTAGTAAAGTCGAGAGCTAGCCCGGTTTTCATGCTGGCCTTTATTGTGATGTGCCCGCAGAAGTTCGTGGGGAATACATTTCGCTACCGCAACAATCCCGTGTTATTTCGGGAGGCTCGTAAAAAGGCAACTGCTTCCGGGAATCGGTACAATGAGAATTAACGAGATTGCGTCTTAAAATACATCACACGAGCTCCTTAATTTCCTTTGTAAATGGAGACAAGAGACATCCCTTAATTCGCATCGACCACAATGTCTCTCTGGCCTCATTTTTATGTGCTGTTTTTGGAAAGAAATGGATAATAAACCGGGCCCAAAAGCTTAGAAACAATGAAAAATACTCAGTCGGTGAGGGCTCGTTAGTATACCTGGCACAGGAGAAGAACTGAGATGAAAAAAAGAGCGTAGCGGTTTGGCACGAGTTTTGAACGTAAATTCAGTGCTTACTGTTTTTATTTGAGGGAGAGTTCTGACTTTGTAGGAATGTAAATCATTGCTGCAAACATGTTGACTTAATTCTCATGTATTTCCTTCTTCGTGTACCTTATCAATTCGCCTTTGATTGTTGCTAGAGGAACAGAAAATCGGATTCCGCTCTTTTTCTGATTAAAAACGTTTACTATATTTCTACCAGGAGAAGGTGCCAGTTGAGATTGAACGGAAAGGAGAAAAATTATTTTTTTCACAAGAATTAAAAGAATCCTTTCAACATGACGTGCAAAATGTGTATGTCATGTTTCACTTTTAAAACACACATCAATAGGTTTATGCGAAAAATGCCGAAACTAAATTTTCCCATCACATCGTTATTAGATGATTTAACCTAAGCCGTATAGGCCTTAGGCGTAAGTTCTCATTTAAACTTTAAAACCCACTCTGATGTTGCCATGGAAAGCGATAATGCTGAGCTGATGATAAGAAATCGCGTTGAAATGATGAAAAAATTGACGGCTTAGAAGCCAAGAACTCAATTCTTAGCCAAAAAAGGAGCGTATATGAAAAATGAGTGCAAAAATAAAAAAAAATAAAAAATTATTTCTCTAAGAGAAATTGCAATTTTCCATCTCTCCTTCGCTTTATATTTTCTTTTGTTTTTGTCAGACTCCACGTTTCTGACCCGTACAAAACAACACGTTGAAGATACCGGCCTGTGAGGTAGATTATTGTCTGTGAGGTAGATCAGAAGAACTTACGCAGAACGCAATTTTCCATCTCACCTTTGCACTATATTTTATATCTTTTTTATCGCCGGAATCCACGTTTCTTACCAATGAAAAACAACGCACCGAAAATAGAGGCCCGATTCTCTGTGACTCAGATATGGTGTGATCGCGTAATCTACAATTCCGAGCTCGTTTTCACTCTTTATGGCTTTTTTTATTTTTCGGAGAGAGCATTATATTAATCGCTGTCTTGAAACGATTGTTTTTATCGGTTGAGTCTCCATGAATCATCGGCAATTTCAGCGTTATCTGGACGGCGGTGACCTTGGAAGACGGTCTTGATCCTCAAAAAGCCTCTGAAGCAACCTTGAAGTGTGCCTAATTGCAGTGCAGCTGTCGTTGCAGTCCACGTAACGTCACATCCTCCAACCCTACATTCTCGTTGGTTGATTTGTAATTTGGAGAGGCGACGGAAAACTGTGGTACCGGATTTGACGGCGCATAAGACGTTCGTACGTATGAGACACGGCCCCATTTTACTGCAGCTTTAGCATGTAAAAATCTGTAGGATGCTAAGCTGCAGTGCACATTGCATTTACATTTTTACTTGCTACAGTGCTCCTATCAGTCTCTGGTATTTCTTTCTTCATCTCGGCGTACGTCCTTCCTTTCCTCATCTCGTCTGTGAAACCTACTCTCTTTCTTCCCCTTCCCCGAATTGCCCAACATCATTTAAGGAAAAAATGTTTTTTTCAGCCCACGCGAAATCGCGGAACTGAACAGTCGGCATTAGACGATTCTGATACTATAAGGGTTAATTAAATAAAAAAACGGGTTTCAATAGTGAAATATTTTCGTAGCTTTACCGCAATATGTATTACATTATTTTGGCAATGTTACGACCAATGAGTCATGATTTGTATCGGATGCGTTACATTTGAAGATTATTTTGCTAGTTTTGTCTGGTATAACTCTGTAGGTGCATGGAACTGGCTGCGAAAATATCGAATTCCAAGAAAATATATTACCGCCGTTACTACGTCAAAGAAAATGTGGTGTAGAACATGAATATATTTATCGAATTTGCCGAATCAAGGCTGATAAGAACTGTGTAATTCCTAACCTAGGTTGGCAAATTGAATAAAAAATTTCGTGTACTGTATAAAGTTTTCTTTAACTTACTTATGGAATACCTCAAATAACGCCTGAGTAAATTGTCTATTTCGGCCGTTGTCACTTTTGGAGAGCCTATATGTGTATGTACTCCGTGAGTCGGGGGACGATTTTCGGGCGATTAGTTTGGGAAAATGAGTGCGTATTGTACCCCGTAAAACACGGTAACATTCGCCATTTTAAGGTGGTTTGAGCGAGATAGTTCCCTAGTCATAATGAAGACCATATTCAAATTTAATTTTCTGATTACAGCGTCTGTAAGAACTATAAAATAAATATTGTAATATTAATGGCGCAAAGATATAGTTATATATGACCAAAATTCTCAGTAATTAAATAAATAAAGCTACATAAGTCTCTAAATTGACTCATTTTTTCCCACCGTACGGCTGAAAACCCTTCAAACCGGCAGGTTTTTTGCGATTCTGTAAAAATCCTGTGGTGAGTATAAAAATTATTTTTTAGAAATAGTTAAAAAAACATTCAATCTACCCACCGTTAGTTTTTTGACGAAATCTAGGTGCTAAGAGTTCCTATTTTTTAAATATTCTCCCTCTGGAGCGCACAGCCATAATCTATCCCATGAAAAACAGCTCATATTATTAGGCAAATTGCTCCAAATGTAGTTCGGCAAGGGGTTGATATTTTGATATAATTGGAAAGATGAGTTTTTTTTTCTTTAACATGAGGCCAAATTCATCAAATTCTAGGTGAAGTGATTTTTCGCTCAAACTACCTTTAGGTCTGGTTGGTTGGGTTATAAATGGGTAATTATAAGAGAGGGAGAAGGGAAACCCGACGTCGGCATTAGCTTGCTCTTAAGGAGGTTCTGCCGCGACTGTGAGTCAAAACAAATGTGTACTAAATTCCACATTTTTTATATTTTGTCCAAAAAATCCTGCTTTCGCTGATGGAATGCGTTACCTACAGAAAACCAAAAGCAAAGTAGAAAAATACAGATTATTCCACGAATGTATTTTAAATGAGCACTTTTTTCCAGCCATCGGTGCCGACTGCAGCGCCATTTCCTACGAATTACCGCATGTTTAATTCAATTACGGCAGTAATTCCCTAATAACTAAAAAGATAAGGTGGTAAGATGCCTATATTTTATTTTTATTCAATTTCTCTGGATTATTTCCTTCATATAAATAGTTTTCCGCGAAAATGGAATTAATATTTTATGGAAAAGTACTATTTTTCCCCGTGTTTCTCTCATTCCCCCATTGAACACAATGTAATTTCAAGTTCAATTATAGAATAAAATAGCGTGGAAAGGTTATATTTTTTTGTGCATATCAGCTAGAGGACAAGTTTGTTTTACAAGTAGACAGAGTATGAATAAAATGACGTTTAAGTCATTTTACGGTGCAACCACCATAATTAAGGTGGCTGGGGCGGTAATCGTGGGTCATTGATTGCACATATTTTAATAACAATTTAAGTCGAAAATTTTAGGACCACATTTCATCTGCTTATGCGTTGTCTGTGCTTCTGTGTATGCGTTGGAACTCACCATACAGGCAGCAGTGGAAATGATGCAAGAATTATGTTTTAAAATTTTTCCCTAATTAAAGCAAAGTATGACTCGAGTTATCGGTGCGGAATTCGTAATTTATACGACATTATATGAAAATGTTTTTCTCAAATATTGAGCTCGGCGTGACACCTTGATATTTGCTAGCAACCATTGAAATAATGACTAATGTATTATTTCGCTTTTCGAAGAAAATATGTGCGTATGTATTCGAATTATGTATTACGAAGTAGGTATAAGTCATGTTCCATAAGACTACTTGCTAAAATAGCATTGAATTGCAAAAACATATGTATGATGCAATTTTTTTAACTTTTATCTATAGATATCGCTAATGAGAACACTTATGCAAAGGATTACGCAAATCTGTGCATATACAAAAATCGCTCCAGCCACCTTAATGAAAAACGTCAAAGGAGTCCTTTAACGTCCGATCCGACATCACCTTCACTGTCAGCCCATGGGTAATCCTCCTCTTTTTATCCTCTCGTCGGTCGGAAATCAAAATAAAGAGATAAGATTAAAAAAATATAATTCCGCGCCGTGAATTCGCTCGGTTTCCCGTTAGCGGTCGCCACAATTCGCCTATATTCAGCGCTGTTACCAGGCGGGCGAAAGGCTTGTATTCGTGGCCCTGCTTGGTCGGCGCCACCGGCTTCTGCATTGGTTAATGAGCGATGTGGCCTGCCAAATATGGGTTGTTTGATATCGTGTCGAGAAATTAGTAGGATGTATATGTGCTCACCTAGAATTTCCGCATTTGCTTCACGTAAGTCGTTCGTGAGTTGTTTCGGTGATCAATTCTCTCATTAATTCTTTTTAAAAAGTCAGGTAAGTATAGTCAAATACATGAGAATCACCGTAACTTAGGGCCTAGTGCGGGGAAAACTTAAGCATTTGGGGCGCTGCATTAAAGAAACTGTGATTTCCCTCTCCCTTCTTTCTCCCTCTTCGCTCACCTTTCATGGATGGTGCCGTGGGTAACACCCCCTGCCACACTCCTGCGGTAGCTCGCATGGATGTTTGTAGATATAGATGAAATCACTCATAACATGTTCATAGTTAACCGTTCTAATCGACGGCCGCGACTCGTGTTAACATATTGTTGTAGGTAAGGCTCCAGTGCTGCTGAGCCACTTTTTCATTCATGAAATACCACCATTGTACTGCTTTTCCCAGGTTCTAGAATGGTGCTACCGTTTTATGACCCGGGCCCTTGGTATGGGAATCAATCTAGACCCGATAATCACTATCCTCCATCTCGGTAGCCCCCCTAGGTTCCTATTTTGGGAAGATGGCCTCGGTAGTTCGTAGCTCATCGCGACCCAGGAAGACAGAGGTCAATTGCTGGTGAGTGACAGCTGGGAGTGAGAGTTTTTGTGTCGTATTAGTGGTGCCCTGAGGTACGGGGAAGGGGATATGATCATCTGGGAGGGGCGGAGAGGTTGTCGGTGTGGGGGGAGCGGAAAAGGATTTGAGAGTTTTGATGGGACCAGGCAGGAATGGGCGGAGGATGAAGAGAGATTGGTGGGAGAGGTGGTTGGTGATGCTCCCCGCCCACACTTCCGCTCTCGGCTGCAGCGGTCGCTGTGGGCGACACATATCCGGTATATGTACCCCGTCCCCCAATGTCGCCCGGCCAGACCCAGCGGCGATGGCCCCTATATAGAGCGTTCCGCATATAGTCGACAATATGGGCCTTATGGATTACACTGTTGCCAAACCTCCCTCCTTGTGATCACCTTCGAGCCTGCTTCACACGATAGTTGATCCGGCGCAAGTTCGAGGATACTCGCTTGTATGATGGCTTTCAAATATCGTGTGATTACGAACCAGCATTCTGGTTAAATCAGCATGATCGCTATCATATTCTCTGAGATACTTAATTTCATAATAGTTGAGGTACTAGTTTGCTACTTACTCCCAGTATAACCTAGTAGCCGTCGACCAGTCACGTTAGCTTTCTCAGTCCGCGAGCGAACTTCATTTTCCGAAATCAGCGCCCCTTATATCTGGCAATTAGTAATTATCTGTCCGTCAAATCAACTATAAATGAAATCGTTTCGGTATTTGTTTTGGTCGCCTGCTGCCATATATTAGTTTATTTTAAGTTATAGTATTCATGCGTCACGATATGAATGAAAGTACAGCTTCCTCGCCGGAACAAGTTCAATGTTCGTGTGAAGCAGCAGGTCTCCGATCATACTGGATTTCGTCCTCAATATCTAGTACCGGGCAGTATACTAGGACTTGTGATGGATCATCTATCGTGTGAAACGGGCTTTAGGACACATAGCAAACCATTTTGTACACCGTAATGAGTTCAATTCACTTACTTTAGGGAATAACATTCGCATATGGGAAAATTCCTAGATCTAGTGTTAATGTACTCCAGAGCATAGCGTTTTGATATACCTTAGATTCTCTATGGGCTTAAAATACAGAACCGCTTTCGATGTAAACTCAACATGCATATACAATTATCTATTAGCTTCAATAGGTAACAGTATAAGGTAACTAGTTGTGTGTAAAGTTTATCTCATAAACGACTTGAACGATTTTTATGATAATCTCATCTTTAAGTTTTATGTGCGAGAACTGCATTGGGAAAGGTCCTATTTTCGGGAAAACTTCTTGAAGGAATCGAGTTTGAATCCAGAAACTGATTTCCGGGTCAAATCATGATAACAACGGGAATCAATGTAGGCTTCATGGTGAGTATTCTATTTTGCGAATTTTAAATGTGATAAATACGCGTAAAGCCGTGTTTACACGGTGCATTTACCCGCGCGGGTAGATGCGTGAACACAATCACCATCAAAATTTCACCGTGTAAACACTCAAAATTGCGCAAATGCGTGAATGCGTGGACAGAAAATAGCCCCTGTTCTAATTTGGTGAATGTGTTCACGCATCTGTCCAGCCACGTACTTGCGCGGGTAAATGCATCGTGTAAACACGGCTTAAGACAGTGAGACGACCCGAATTGCTCAATAAAGTTTAAATTTTGTCTGTCGAGTTTCTGATTTTGATTTACTGGTCCATGTGTAATTATCGTGATTTTCATCAACGCTATGTACCGAAAATTGATTTGATTAATTCGTGTGATTTATTTATGAATTGAGTTGCGAAGTAGTCATTAAATTTTAGTTAAGTACGGCGTAAATTAAAAAAATAAGAGTTCATTTACTCAGGTAAGGGTTGATTCAAATGTTTGAAACCACTCCGACGTCAGAAAAAATGTATAACCTTGGTAAAATTCCTGTAATAAATAGTAACAGAGTGAGTAAAACAAGACGAAAGATTGAAGCTTTCCCAGATTAAACTCGTAATTATAAGTACCTAGATACTTGCCTATTGTCCTTACGCATATACTACATGTATGTATAGAAAGTTAATATTTTAGGTGTTACGGTACCTACTGTGTTTACTGTCTAGTGATGTCAAAATCAAAGCCAACATGGCAGCATGCTGTTTTCAGCGTAGCGTCAAAATATATAATTTTAAAGACTTTTATGGCTAACATGATGTTTTTAATACCACCAGTGAATCGTCAGTATTCTTCGTTCGAAATGACCTTTTCATTGAAAAAATAAAAAAATATTATCTTATAACACTTTTCACTCTGACAATGAGATAAAGTACAATCTGATCGAAGCTTGGAGATCTCATGATGTATCTCATAATATTTCCAGTTCTCGGGTGTGAAGATTGCCCTTGTTTGATTCGCAGCGATCCCAGCGAGTGATCTCCTCTATACCTTGTCCGAGGTAATAGCGCAGTTGACAGAAGTACAGCCAATTTGTTAACTCGTCCAATGCTGTTTCGGGAAGGGAATCATTACGTGACCGAAGAATCCATGATTTTGTCCCTTACTTAACACATACGATCGTGAAAAAAGTTGTTTACTTTTCATTTCTTTCTGAGCCAAATCAGTGTATATCAATTTCGCTATTATTGTGACGGACTATTGCTAGCCGCTGTGTCCACTAACTCGTCGCGGCATCCATTTGTTGCGTCCGTCTGGAGGTCAAAAAGCGCTGAAGTGCCCCATTCGATTGTTTCCATTCGCTTCCGCCGGGTTGCCAGGTGTGGACGGGAAAAATATTTCATCCGTGGATTTGTTGTTGCGCCCCGAGTCGGCTTTTCTCATTGTTGTCGGGAAATCTTCTCGTTGCCTCCGCAAGTCTGTGATCCCGGGCAACGCCTCCTCCATTGTTGCGTTCCGTGTTTCGTGTCCCTTAAGACGTTTGCCTCATTTTGAAGGGCTATTTATATTCCTCCTCCCCCCCCCCCCCTTTGCCTTTACGCTCAGCAAGCGACTTAAATCGTTACCTGGATGTCTTCATCACTCCCCGCCTACCGCGAAACTAACCGAAGGGGGTTCCTGACTATATTCTCGTCCAGCGACTTTAAGGAAGGGTGGGATTACGATCGACGTTTCCTGACGTGACGGAAACGCACGGTAGTGTTCGATTTTCCATAGACTTCCGGTCACGGATGAGTATATTGAGATTGACGATTGCGAGTAGCCGCGTCAATTGTTTGATCGTATTTGAAAACGTAGTTTTGCACACTTGCGCAAGTAGCAGCTGTTTATTTTTATATTTTACAATCAAAATAAAAAATACAATCCGTAAAAATATTCTCTCCAATATTTTTACGAAATAAGGTTAATTATGTATGTGTGTGTGTGTAGAGTTGTGCTACTACGGAAAAATACTTTGCAACTATACATTTGTATCGTTAGATAAAACCACCGGGTTTGTACCGGCTTCTGGATTAAAATCCGAGTAGGGAGCTGATTTGTAAATCTTTATCCTAGGAGTACCAGCCTTCCAACTTCCAAAGCGAGAGACAAGTATTTCATAGGTACCCCCCTTGTGAGACGTAATGTGATCTTTCATTGGAATCATAATAAATCGAATGGCCCATGATGCGTGCTTGAATAAAGGGCTAATATCGGTGTAGTTTGAACTTCGTAGAGCTAATAGAACTAAACATTCTGCAGTTTTTAAAATTACATTAGCCACATATCTACTGCATACTACACGACGAGTGGCCGCAGAGGCGTGTGGCAGGGGGTGTTTGGGCACAAGCCGTGAAAGGGGATGGGATAGGGAAAAGGAGGGGGGAGAGGACTGAGGTGAATTGTACATAAACGATGTCTTCAGTTAGAGACACGCTATATTTTATGTTAAATTCACAGTGAAAAAATCATTCGCCTGGACTGGGATTCGAACCCGGACCCTTCGATTTCGCGCCGAGTGCTCAACCAGTTAAGCTACCCAGGCGTCATCTCTCGCTGTGAATTTTCACTGTGAATTTCACACAATTGGGTGACCACTAGCGGGTTAGTTACTGCGCGGCCAGTTCCGCAGTACTTTGAATTTGTCAAAGTATACACCTTTGTGTTTTAAGTTTGGCTTAACCTCGTGGACAGTAGCGCTTAGCGTTCGTACACAGGTGCTTTGGCATTGTATGCACGGTACCTGTGAAGACATTCGCTCCTTAAAGCCTCCATAAAATTCACAGTGAGAGATGACGCCTGGGTAGCTTAACTGGTAGAGCACTCGGCGCGAAATCGGAGGTTCTGGGTTCGAATCCCAGTCCAGGCGAATGGTTTTTTCACTGTGAATTTCACACAATTGTGTGACCACTAGCGGGTGACTCCGTTTAAGTTACTGCGCGGCCAGTTCCGCAGTTCTTTGAACACGCTATATTTGTTATAATCATTAATGGTGCGTAGAAATAAGGAATTATTATACCATTCCGTTTGGCTGTGTATATCTCTTATTTGGTCGATTCTATCAGTTCCAGAGATACAGCGATTGGTCAAAATAATATCTTCCGTGTCGTGCTGTAACTCGCCTGATCTTAATTTTTCAAGTAATCTAAGCTTAGCGTGTAGCATCTGAGCCTCTAACGGCTCCCAACCTATCTGTTTTGTATCATTTCCTATCATGGGAGTGAAGAGGGTGGAGATCGAAAAAAAAACAATGGAATCGACTACTGCGCCCCACCTTTAAAAGCTCCGTCCTCACTTTTTCCTTTAATGGTTCGTCATATCAATTGAAGCGGACGTAGTGAAGTGACAGCATTTTGTTTGAGGAGGCGGAGGTCAAGTCAGAGGACGAATTAATCCTTTGCGACACAATTGATGATCGCCGTGAGGTAACCCAATCAGGATGAGAATAATCTTGATGGTAGAAGTCCTCTCTTTCTATGAGTGATTGTTTTCGAAGCAGGGTAATCTGTACAAATGTTTTTAAAGGAGGGAAATGCAATACCATGCATCTTCCCTTTTTTCCCCAACACATTTCGGTCAACAACATGGTGGAACTTACGATCCAGTGATTCGTGTTCTCTGTAGTCCTTTTTATTCCTTGGTGAAAATTGAATACTCCTTAATCTATATTCATAAAACTGAAATTCTGTTTGGTTGAACGTAATAGATTTCCTTTACCCCTGTATGGATTCGAACAAAATTTGGCACACGTGTTCCTTACAACCTTTTAGGATTAAAATATTAAGATTAAACAGATCCAAGGTCCCCAGCTATGTGGGCTTACTTTTACTTCATTAACCTACTTTTACTTCCTTAAGAAAATCAGTGGATTTGGGGGAGAGGTTCCTTTTTTCTTTTTGAACTTCTTTTACTTACGATGTAGGCTTGGGATATTTAGCATCGAATTACCGAACAAATGAAGTTTTTAATTTTTTCATTCAAGTTTTGTTTAAGCGTTGTTTTTTCTTAAAATGTAAGTTTATGACTTCAAAATCATAAATGTTTGCTTTACTTCAACTACAGAATATTTTATGTACCCGGAAACCGCAACATAGGCTTGGAAAGGCAACTAAAACTCGAGACAATTCATACCTCATGTGGATCAGTATAACAGAAATGCCATGAAATTTTAGCTGGGATAATTTTCACTGCAACTTCTCCCATGCTTGGTCAATGACTGTAGTTTTGGTTAATGTAGAATATACATTTCGCATGTCATTTTTGGGGGATTCATTCAATCCTATGCAACATTTAAAATTTTTGTCTTTTTACCGTCGAAATTCAGCAACACAATTCCCTATTTTCAGATAAATAATGCTCCAACTTTAATTCTTGAGATATTGCCGCATGTTTCGATCAAAGAGTGAAGGAGAAGTGTCGTAAATCTATAGTTACACCCTATATCGAAAACGCTACAAGCATTCGAGATCCTTTTCGAAAAACCTAGTTTTTAGAACTGAACATAGTACGTGGTCAGGTCGTCTTTATCTTAAAACCTCTAAGTGAAGGTACTGTCTCATGACCAAAAAATCTGCGATCTATGCGGCGAATCTACCCTGAAAGTAACTCAATCCTTAAATAAAGCTTATATTGTAAGAAATCGTGCGATTTTGATATTTACGTCAAGTAAGTAATCCTGGGGGCTATTCTGTAACTTATTTTTGCCCGTCGACAAACGTTAATTGTCCCCCATCGAAATTGGCGAGTATATGCACCTCATGCTGCTTGTCGGTCGACAGTTTTGGCAACTGACTATCAAGCGTTTCATCGCCAAAAAAACAAATTCTGTCAAAATAATAAAAGTTCTGCAATGGATACATAGGTAATCATCATCGACCATTGCTTGCTTTACGGTAACGTGAAGAATAAAAAAGAGTACTTACATTAGCCTTAAACAAGCGTTTATTCTTCACACCTAAAATTTTGGACATTTTAAAGGCTGTGGAATACCCTGTGGAGCATTCAGGATCAAAGCAAGATCTTTTACTCATTTTCAGTGGAGCAATCAATCTTCTTCTATACCAACAATCAGAATTCCCAAAAAAAGCCGCTATTTGTAAACAAAGTGCCAATATTCATGCATCTGAGTCCTCACTAAGCCACCTATCGTACGGCTTCAAAAAATGAAACAAAAAAACAATGGAAATTATCTGAACTTGGCGGGGCTGGTTTTAATGTACTTTTTTTTTAATTGCTACTGTTATTGCATGGTTTAACTTACGGTATGTGTATAACAGGTGTTATGGGCCACCAATTTATATTTAACAAAATATGTGTTTAAAACAATTAAATTTATTATTATTGTGTACTATATAGCGTTAGCTATATATTGAATAATGTTATTGTGCTAACTATAGCTTGACGTTCGCTCTAGCTCTTGAAAAACTCCACCTTCTCACCGCTTCACACTTCTGTAAAAATGGGGAGGCGTTGTTTTTAGTGAAAGAGCCTTGTTTTTTAGGGCCTGGTGTAGATAATATCTCATAGAGTCTAAAATATAGCGTCTGGCGTTAATGATAGCTGTAGAAAGGAATCCACCATGTAGTCCCTTTAGACTTCTTATAAAATGAGGAGGCGTTAAATAGTTCCGACTTAAGTGTCTAGCGTAGATATAGCTCTAATAAAAAATAGCGCCCTTAGATAACACCTAAAACCAAATATAGCGCCTTGTTGCTAGCGATAGCGCTAAATAGACCGTCGATTCCGCCACAGGCGCATTCTTTGGTGGTCTCTTTCGCTACTATTTTCTTTCCTCATGTAATTCACGCATGATTGAGCCAGCCTTCACTCTCCTAATTTCTCCTTAACTTCCCCTCCACATATTCTTCATCGCCCCTCGTCTGCTTGTCCTTTCCCTCTAGGATAGCTCTTGAGGCGCCGGCTCCGCGCCGAATGGCGCCCTGACCCTTCTATTTATAAACGCTTCTGTCATAGTCCCCTCCCTTTTCTTGTTTTTCTACCGAGCGAGTTTCCCATAAAACTGTCTCCTTGGTCGTTCTCTCTTAAATTCCTTCTCCTTATTCCCCCCTACCCCATCCACTCATTCACCATGTCCGTTTCACACGCTGGAGAAAGAAACCAGCGGCCTGTCTACTTCAGGCGACTGAAACATGAAAATTCTCAATTTTGGAATCTGATCTAGGAGTGTCGACGAATACCCTGGTACCCGAACGGCATTTTCTATCCGGATACCCGAGTTTTCGAACTCTATCCGGGTACCTGACCTTTCAAGCTGTACCCAAGTTTTCAAGCCTTACCCTGGTTTTCAAGCCTTACCCGGGTATAGCTCTCGCAAAACCTCCTGGCGCAGACCTGCGTGGCAAGTAGGGGAGATAGAAGTGGAGGGGGTGAATGGAAAGGACGGAGGGGAAGAGATGGAGGCGAAGAGACAGAGTGAGGCTGGGGAACCATACTACTTCGTTAAAAAAAAAGCACGATGCACCATCTTGAGGTCTATTTGTGAGACGAGTCGAAACAGGACGGGCTTTATGGGAACTTATGACTGAGGCCTTTAAAACTTAGGTTATGTGATAAATCTGAGAATTACTGTGAGAAGGGACTATTTTCCTTGATAATACGTTCAGGACTTGGGGTTAACTGGGTACGTGAGGTTATCTCTTATCAGTCATTGGTCCAGTAAAATGTTATTTTTATTGCCCCGACAACTTTGTACTGGTTGGTACTAGTAAAAAAACCAGTATTTTTAGACAAATGATCGCGTGTGAAATCATCCTGTTCTTACAGATTATTTTTTACGTGTCAAGGGCGCGGGTCAGTGTCACATCATGCGTGGTTATCTCTGACCCACCGTGGGGTCAGCGACGTTTTATGATTTTATTGCTGTGACAATGTTGCTCATAAAAATGCACTCGAGATAGTAGAACTCGTAATGCTTGGGGCCCGTTATCAGTCTTCCAGGCGATTCTCGAGCACTCATCGTCGGGGAGTTCTCTGTAACTTCCTAATCGTCGTTTATGTTGTCGCGCCACAAATGCTACCAAAACAAAGCCCAATGGGTTTTCTGACGGCCATTTGACGAGAGCGAAGTGTTCATTTAAAGGGAATTTGTTCAGTGGATGCCGACACGAGCGATAGATAACAACAGCCGTAATGTCTTGTCGTTTGCTGATGATAGATTGTAGAAGAGAGGAGATTGCGTCATGACGCACGAAGGTGATGTCTGTTTTTTCGCGAAATATGATCAACCTTACAGGGCGATCGCGCGTAATGTTTCATAATTTTTTTGAATTATTGAGCTTTTTTGTAAATTATTTCTTTGGTGCAATTGACTGGATAAATCATTATGGCACGCGACAATTATGATACAAATACCAATGTTTTTGGTGTATTAATTGGAACAACTGATCCATTCAATATGGCCGATTACGCATTTCAATGACTTCAATGTCCAATTGTGCTATCGCACCACAAGGTTCCTTCAGTTCTCTTCTTTTATCTACGGTTTGGTCCCATTTTGTAAAGCATAGTGTTTTTTGTAGCTTTAGCGTCTTCCGTGTACGTTTTTACGGGTTTCTACTCGTTCCTACTCGCTGAAGACGTTTAAATGGTATTATTTTTTAATTATATTGAAGTAATTGAAATAATATATGCATATTTATCTATATATAATGTATTGTTATATTTTAATTTTTTTTATTTTTCGTATTTTTTTAATTTGATTTCCTAATTCACTACTGCTAACACCACCAAGCTGGAGAGAGTTAACCATCGCGGATATGTTTGAAACTATACTATAGTATAGTATAGTATAGGAAACTATACGGTATGAATCTTTTTCTCTTTAAAAGTTTTATGACCCTAGAGACTCTGCCGTAACAGCGGTCTGGCAAAACGTCCCTCTACTTTTCTGTTAAGTACTAGTTCTAAAGTGTCACTTCACGCTGCCTTTGTGGTTTATTCTTAACCGTAGTGCTTTTTTATGCGTGCCAGCAATTTGTATTATTGAGTGGCCGTGTGTGTGTATTTCTATATTATACTTGTACCATGAAAACTCTCATTCGAGCAATCACCCGCGAATGTGTTTCGATGCCCTAAAATGTGATATAAAGGCCTCTTTCCACTGATGCTCGTGGTTAAGTTCTCCATTAGCGTAAACATGAGAAATTTTCTCGAGAATGGATTGTGTAAAGTCGGCGGAAGCCAAATTCAAGAGTTATGAATGGGGGATTTTGTTCAATTCAATAGCTGTTGAAAGGGGATAAAGCAATATCCCTAAAATATATTCCTCTGTTATTTTTATGCTAGCGATGAAGTTCGAGGTATATCACACTCGACATGCTTCGAAGACCTATCGACAAAAGGTTGAATGGAGAACCTATTCTTCATCAGCGACAGCAGGCGTGCACTGGGTTTTTAATGGGGAAATGATGGGGAAAGAGTTTACATAACTTTTCATTCGTATTCATGCCGTCTGGGTGAACATAGTGTAATTTTTCTTCGACCATATAAAGTCAAGCATCGTGGAGTAATTCAGAGTTTTGTTATTCATTAAATATTTTAAGTTTAAGCGTGAAAAACATTCAAACATTATCAGGGGTTCATTAACCCTTTACGTCCTAACTTTGTTAGCACGCTTCATTCTTTTAAGTACCAGTTAATTCATCAGTCCCTCCGAAATAATCCTGGTGATTTATTTTCGACTATCCGTGTCGTCTGTCTAAATGAGTTTAAGGCATTCATTTCCATTGATGAATTCTATTCACGCATTGTGATGTCGAAACCCGGTCGGGAGAATAAATATTTATCGATAGAAATCGTCGTGTGACTTAAAAATTTCAACACTCATGTCAGTGGGTAAAAGACTTTTTTGCACTATGCACTCGTCGAATGCTATTCGACGCTCGTCGATTACGACTCAAGCTTCCGGCAGTGGTAACACGTGTGGCAGTATCGTTGAAAATAATAATTTGTCCGTAATAAAATCAAACTGCAGGAGTTCTACTGTCCATACCTGATGATGACGCCCTAAGTGTTGAAACACGTGTAGTGTATTATTGTACATTAAATATAAGTGGACAGTACAACTTCTGCAGTTTAATTTTATCACTGAACTGCTTTTCCTTCGGGTAACGCCAGATACGGTCGAATTTATCATTTGTCCGGGCTGAGATTCGTCAAAACATTTTCCCAGTCAGAGATTTATTGGGAAATGGATTCGAATCCCAGCACAGGATAATTTCTAACTTTGTAAATTCCACGCATTCCTGCGAAGGTGGGTGACTATCCCTCATTGTGTGCGACTCCACCAATCACAATCGACCTGACTGTAGGTATAGAAGAGTGTGAAAACATGACCCGACCCGGCATGTTGTTGAGGGAGTGAAACGATACGCTGGAGCAAAGCAATGTACGTTTTCATGTTTGCCAATCGATGCCCTTAAGATCACAGCCACGAGCCCTATCAGGGTATCTACATCTACATATACTACCCTGGGAGCTGCCGCAGAGGCGAGTGGCAGGGGGTGTTAGGACACCGGCCGTGGAAAGGGCGCCGTAGAATAGGGAAAAAAGGAGGGGGGAGAGGTGATTTGTGTGTTGACGATGTGTCTTATGGTAGTTGGAGCGAAAAATCGCTTCACGTAGAATTTAATGTATTTTACCTCATTTTAAAGAAAGAAACTCCCATCTTTCAATTGATTTAAAAACACCGGCAAAGACTTAAGTGCAGAATGTGCGTAGACAAAAATCGCCCCAACCACCTTCATTTATTCAATATTTTCCTGCCCTGAAGTGAGTCGTGTCATTCTGTTTTAACTCAGCTTCCTTAATCTGTGATATAAATAGGCTGCCAGTTATTATGAAGAAAAAAGATACCACATGGCGGGCGTCTCGTGTTCCTTTGACCCCCTTGGGGTATGGCACGAGCCGAATTTCAGGCTAACACGGGAACCTCGCCTTCCGCGACTCCTTCCCTCCCCCTGGACTAACGGTTTCTCGTCCAACTCCCAACACCTGCTTCGATTCCACCGCCTCTTGTAATGCCTCGTTTCCACTACCGACGCGCGGACCGGCGCGGGCGTAAGAAACACATTTCAAATCAACCTTAAAATCATTTTTCCCTTGGGAGAAGATAGGTCTTGGAGAATGATAGACCGTTATTAGCTCATCGCCGACGTTGAGAAAATGTAAATCTGCCTCTTCAAGGCTACAATGAATCCACGGAATTTACTAGAAAAAATATGATTTACATTAGGTACAAATTTTATCAAATAATTATATAAAAAACATTTACCATTTTTTTATATTTGTCTCTTTGGAAAATGCTGTTATTTTTTCAGTTATCTTATAATTTGTATGGAGTATTGCTGTTGTCATTTTGGTTACTATTATAGGTTAATGAATTCATGCGAAGTGCCATTGGTTACAGCAAATTACAGTAGATTTTTCTTGGTTTTGCGATGTCTGCTTCAAATTGCAGGTCGCTTTGTGTTAAATAATAATATGTACATCTTGTATTTAACTACTAAACATTTATTTGGACGTAAATAGGTCGATCAGAGTACGCTGATAACCCATACGCAACCCACCGGAGAAGCCCTTGTAAACGATTGAATTGAGAGCCAAGGAGAGGTAGAAATTCTATGTGAATTACTATTTTGAGTATTTTAAAGCATGCGATTGAGTTTTGCGATCCAGCACACCTCAACGATTTGAAATCACCCCCCTGGTACATTGATATATATTTTTTTTAACCCCACGACAGGTTTAACTGCTTTGTAAAAGAAGAAAAGATTCAACTCAAGACTTCAGTCATTGTCTCGTCATAAAACTCGCGTCTGCCTAATAATCCATAACGTGTGGTAGTAGGGAAGTACTGGATCCCGCTTCGTATAGGCATAGAGTAAATATATTCTTACTCTTTGGTATAGGGGAGGAATAGTTACCGGTTACAGGTGCTCCTAACAGCCGTGGATGGGTCTCGTTATCGAGGTAACTAATCCAGGACAATGTATAACGCTCATGCTCGCCTGAGGCAGTGCTCGAACCAGTGGCTTTAGATCGCGTGTCCGATACGTCACCGGACGGCGCTCGGCTTACAACCCATCAACAGGTTGCTCCCTCTTGCTTTCTCCCCCGTGAGTAGTACCGCGGACTCTCTTGACTAGGAACGAGTTTGCGAGTTGCATTTAGCCCCGGTTTTATAATGCCTGGTTAACGTTAAGTGCATGATCATGACAGCCTTTATGTTAACGGAAATTTTATGTCTTGTTGATTTCATCTGACTGTTGGTTAGTTGACGTGAGCTATATCGAAGGGAGAGAGGAAAATACTTAAGGTGGTTGGAGCGATATTTGCGTGAAACTTTGCATACGAATTCTCATTAGTGATACCTATTGAAAGAAGAGAAAAAATTGCATCACACCGGTTTAGTTTTTTGGCAATTCATTGCTATTTTTATACGTAGCCATATGGCAAATGCCATATATTTTGTAATAATTCGATTACCTACATAAGTATTGATTTTCTTCTAAATGCGAAATAATACATTATTTGTTATTCTAATTGTGGCTACCCAGCATTAAGGTGTCACGCCGAGTCGAATATTCTATAAATACATATTTAGATGTAATTTCTTCCAAATTTCGAATACAGCGCCAAAAGCTCAAATATAAAGCGCTAATCGTAGTTACGTTAATCAGAGTTCATACAACCGGGCCTAATCATTGTTAAAAATTAGTAGGAGTGGATTGATGTTGGATACCTATTCCCGTCCTTTCAATTTGCCTCTATGCTTTGGTCTGTTTCTTCCGGGTTACAATGCAATGGACAATATTACTAACGAGTGAGGTTCTCGATTTTGGAAAAAGTTTAAAAAGGAGACTTTTCTGTCATCACTAGGGTGGTAGATAATCTAGCCCGAGAAGAATTCACCGCTATAATTCACCGTGAAAGCAATACGTCTCTTGCGAAAAGTCTTCATTTGTCGTCGTCGTGACAAGCTTGCGTTAGTTGACTTCGCATGCGTAGACATGTTTGTACAAACGTTGACGATTCATGCATCCCTTGATTTATTCAAGGCGCGTCTCTTTGATAACCTTGGCTGTCGGACTGTGCAAGCCGTGTACTGCAAAGAGCAACAACCGTTTATCATCCCTTCGTGAATGCACTTGAAAATGTGTCTGCCGGATGAGATAACTCGTCTGGAGTTGCATGTCCTAGGTCGCTTATTCTCCACTTGCTGTTTGCACTTTACTCTCCATCGGTGACGGCAAGTTGTGTTGTGCGATTCGACTTTAATGCTCCCGCTGTAGATAAAGTTTGGTCGATCTTTTGAGATACCAATGACTCATAATAATGTTTGCATATGAAATTAAGCTAATATGGATAATAATAACGATTTATTCTTCCAAACACAAAAAAACTTTGCATAAGGTTTTACAATTGGGAAGTTAGGTACCCTATAGAAAACCATTAGCCTATGTTTAGGGTACCGTCAATTGATTAACATGAACTGCAAGGATACAAGTAGGTATATAGGTACCCATGAAAAAGATGATATAGATATTTTCACGAAAAAAAGTGGTGCGTTAGGGAGAAATTCGGTTAACTGTGGGGCGTAGGGGTAATTGTTTTGACGAAATGTGAGTGGGATGGCAGAATTCTTCTATATGCTCCAATGTTTGCTGTCTAATTCAAGACAGTGACTTTATATTCCTGCCTACTTATTATGTCCCTCTTGCCTACTTATTCTGCCTCAGATGCTGTTCATCTGCATACTACCCTACGAGCCGCTGGATGTACGTGTGGCAGAGGATGTTAAGACACCAGCCATGAAGGGGGAGCGAATAGGGAAAAGGGATAGGAAGAGTATAAGGAGGAAACTCAATAGTATGTTAATGTGGTTGGATCGATTTTTATGTACAGATTTGCGTGAAACTTTTACGTACGTGTTGTCATTAGTGATATAATACGCACCTTCTCAATTATCCTCTCCACACCCACATCTCAAATTCCTGCTACCTATTCTCCTCAACGTGCGGGGTCAAAATATATATCCTCCGTGTAATTATAAAACTAGTCTAATTTGAAATCTTTGAGCAGTCTAGGCATAGCGTGTGTCCTCCCGAGTCTCTGGCGGCTCTTCCAACCTAGTCGTTCCTTCACTTGTTGTTGCATCTTCATTCCGAGGAAGCTTGTGATTTGAATTCCCAAGACCCTTTCCCGTTCCTTCCAGTACCCTGAACCCTGCGAGTGCCTCGTCGCCCACGCATATATCAATATATCCCTCGAAATAGACGTCCCTGATCGAGAGACAAGCGAGTATCGTCCCGCGCCCGCTCAACAACGCACATTGACGAATTTTCTGGCGGGTGAAGGGGGGAGGGGGAGGTGAAGGAGAGGTAGCTTAGTGGAAAGGGAGAGAAAATAGAACAGTGTGCAGCCTCTCCTCTTCCTGGATTTATCGATTCGCCACTTCCGGAGAAACAACAATCGCAGCTTCAAAGCCCCCCCCCCCAAGCTCCCGTCCACGCATCCCGTGTTTGACCTGTTCCCGGAAAAGTACAAGTCTGTTTCGATTTCCAATCCCTGCGGGCGAAAAATATCGAGAAAGACGAAATCATCTAGAGGTTCGTAGGTGTACTATCAGATCTATAATAACCAGGTTTGGGGTGGGGTCCCATCCTTCGCTTTGGTTTCAGTTCGATCATTGCTTGATTACGTGCAGGATATTCATAAGCAAATAAGTACCGTATAAGTAAGTGGTAATTAGCCTCAAATTTAGCCAGTAGAGTAAGCCTATTCTTAAGGCGAAACTGTGATACCGACTCTCATCCAAATTCTTCTAATAGGCTCGACAGTTGACTGACTGCCTGAGTTATGAGTTACTAATATTTTAATGCATATATATTGATTTACTATTAATATATGCAGGGTTGTTAGACTGTTCGATATCTCTTTACAAACCTAGCTGAACGTCGCTGCACGCGATATAATTTCGATAGTATCGTAGAACTGGGAAGTAATTAGCCTCAAATTTATTCAGGAGAGTTGGTAGGCCTATTTAAGCGATGTCCCATCCCAGTTGCTCTGATAGCCTCAACAGTCGACTCTTTGCCAGAGTTATTAGTTAATAATGTTATCATATATATTAGCGACTATTGTTATGTACAGAGTTATACTGTTGGACTCCTCTTCACAAGGATAGCTACACGTCGCTGCAAGCGATCGAATTCCGATATCAAGTCTGCTTTATAAGGATCCCAAATTTTGGCTGCGTAATTCTAGGTGGGGCCTAACCAATGAAAATTAACAGCCCCTTGAACCTTCTCTTTGCATTTCCCTTGTATTATTTTCATAAATGCCTATTTTCCTAGATTTCGGTGAGACCGACCGCATATTTCCCGGATATGTGTGCTTCCCAAAATATGTCTTGAGTAATTGTGACGCCTAAATATTCAGCGGACCCGTCGTTGACTATTTCCGTTTTGTTAATTCTGTGAGATATGAGACATGTGATCATGACGGTTGGCAAGAGTTGTGAGATACCCAAAAGAGGATCACGCCTTTTCATCTTACTGACTACGAGGGCCATCTATATCTCAGGCGATATTTTGCCGCATCAACAAATCCCCTCCACCTGGATCGATCTTCTGCTTCTCTTTCTGTTGCTCCGAATTTTCCAAATCCTTCTTCACATGGTCCCACCACCTCAGACGTGGTCTTCCCTGGGATCTTCTTCCTTCAGGAATCCCGTGCAGTACCTCCTTCAGCAGACATCCCTCTTTCTTTAGAATATGTCCAGCCCACCTGATTCTTCTGGACTTCATCTCACTTATTGTGTCTGGATGTTTGTATAGATTCCTGATTTCTCTATTGTGCTTTTCTTCTCCATTGTCCTTCGAATATGGACCCATAGATTTTCCGCAATATCTTATTCTCGAATACTTGTAGTTTTTTTCTCCTTCTTTGATAGCTTGCATGTTTCGGATCCGTAGAGCAGTACTGGGGAAATTATTGTTTTATAAAGTCTATTTTTTTGTGACAGGGATTTAGAAGATAGGATTCGGTTACATTCGGTTGCACGCCTTTTCATTTGCATCTATAAAATACCGTGCAAGCCATCTCCAGGGTGTTTAGCGCGGAATAATTGGACACCAGTCACGCAGCGCTAGTCCCTGTTCAAATTAGAACCTCGCAAACTCCCCCGCCCGCTGGACGAGGACCAGAAAGTAGTTAGGGGAACAATGCAAAGCCAAACCAAATACCAAGGGAGTGTTACGTTGGCAATCATGCTAATTTGCAGCGCACAGGTTAACATACTAATATTGATTAGTATTACAAATACTATTAATTCATGGGCACTACGAGATATTCATCGATGCAGAAAATAAAACCAGGCGGGACATTTAAATAGAGGTGAGGCATTAATGATAGTCTCAGGGTAAACTCCACAAGATAGAAAATAGAGTGCTGTTGTAAGATGAGAGTGCAACGTATAAAATGTACAAGAATGGATAAAAAAAAGATCGGAATGAGCTTATCAATAGATTGAATGTTGAAAAAACCATCAGAATTGCAAGAGACAACATCTCAAGAGGTAAAAAGGCGTTTACATTGAAATACGATTTTTACGCTTACACGTATTGTTAAACTGAAAATTTCCTCCCAATCAACAGCACTGAACCAGCCGAGTTTTAGGTTTTTAGTAATTCCGAGAAAGGATGCTTGTTATCGTGGATTCCCGACGTAGTCCCGTCTTCAGACGGTCGTGGGGAGTTAATTTGTGTGTTGCAGATTCCCTCCTCTCCCACGCGTCACTGCGCTGTCGTGCTCGGCTTGACGGTTTCCATGGTGATCCCACAGGTGGCGAGCAGAGGTTGTCGACAGTGAGTGGGGGATGAAATGTCAGATCCCCTCCCTCCCCCTTCCCTATCGGGTGCCCCGGGGGGGGGGGGGGGGGTTGCGGATTTAATCTTCTCCCACGCTCCCGTTGCCCAGGGGACGCCGCGGATCGGCTGATTGTGGGTAGAAGGGGGTGGGGGAGGGGGAGAGGCTGGGGTTTCTTTTTTAGTGAACCTAGATACGGTGGTTGCGATACATGATGGCGATCGTATGCGCGTAGTGTGACGTCAAGGAGGGGAAAGGTGCTTGGTTTTATTTCATAGTGAAACTAGATACGGTGGTAGCGACACATGGAGGCAGTCGTTTGCTCGTAGCGTGATGTTAAGGAGGGATAACGCTCTTGTGGAAGGTTTTGGCTTAAGATCGAAGGGAGGGAACGGCACACAATAGGAAACGCTGCCAATATAACTGCGTAAAACTTGGGAGGTTGGAAAAGTATTGTCGTTTTTGAACTGGCAGGTTAAGGTGGCTCTGGCATCAGGGTCACTTGTTCCAGAAATTCTGAAAACTTTAATATATCATCTTGGAAGTGCGTTTTATAAACTGAGATGAAAAATGTTGGGTTTATAGGCTAGTTTTACTGTAATTCAGCCTTGAAAGTGGAGATTTAACATTGGCTCTAATGGAAATTGCTCAGATTACAGCATAAATACGTCAATTTGAACGAGAAAGCTTGTATAAGCTTCTACTTAGAACTGTTTATATGAAGCGAAAAGTCTTGGGAAATTGAATAGAAATAAAATATAGGAATCTTACCACCCATTTCTGAAAGTTATTAGCAAATTACTGCCGTAATTGAAGTCAAAATGCGGTAGTTCAATACAAATAGCGCTGCAGTCAGCTCCTATTGCTGGACAAATGTGGTCATTAAAAATATATTCGTGGAATAATATGCATATGTTACACCTTAATTTTTTTTCAATAGGTAACCCATTTCATTAGAAACGATAAATTAAGAGAGATATTTTGCCGAACGGATAGGTATGGGAATTCGTTTTTCCCCCGAACAATAAGGGACTTCAATAAATGCTAGGCGTAATTTCATTAGAGCGTTTCCTTTTCATATGTAAATGGCTGGTGTCCTAACACCCCCCGCCACACGCCTATTGAGGCAGCTTGCGGGGTTGTATGTAGATGTAGATTAGGAAAACAGTATTTTTTTAACCAAATAAAAAATGGGTAATTTAGTATTTGTTTGAGTCATACAGTCAGGGTAGAGCCACCTTAATAATTCAAATCACTGTTTTTTATTTATTTAGTCATACATTTTGTCACATATATTTATTAGCGTATTATGTAATTTTTATTTTCTTATTAGTCAACATATTTTGTTGCGCCATTGTCATAGAGTACTTGGTTTCCTAGTGATGTGTTTATTAAAAAATAAGACGTTACTTGAGGAGACATATTAGAGTAGGATGGTTGTGAGCCGATAGTCCTAGGTTGGAGAGAGGAATAAATACATGAAGACTTATTGTCACAATATAAATATTTGTTGCCAGTGATAGATACTTAGAATTCATTACTGGACGTCGTCAGTGTCAGCAGCATGTTCCACGACCAAGTTTATGATTCGAACTAAGCTGGATCAAAACAAATTCGATATTGTTCGCAATCCACCGGAAAAGACCATGAAAGCAACGGACGGGTAGACGATTTGATGCATGCGAATGCAGTTCGACCAATAGCCGAATTTTGGCTGTCCTATGTTGTGGATTTCATTTCTCTAAACATTTTTGGCGTGCTTGAATCACGATTGAAGGAATTTCAGTGGAAAGTATTACACATGCAGCTTTAATATTTGCATTATTACGTTCAATATATCATCTTAATAATCATAGGTTTAATGAAAATAAGAGTTAGCTCTCCGTCCATTTAAGTTACCATGGGTGGTTTACTTCCCACTACCCAATCACGTGCCAATCGTTCATCGTATATAGAGCCAAAGAGAGAATTTGGTTTACTTGCATAACAGAGCCTCGAGTTCTATAACTTCAGTTAAGTTACCCAGCCAAAAGAGCATTTTGAGGTTGGCAATAATGGTTTTTTACTTTACCCTGGTAACCAAATTTGCATGGACTGCTTGGCTGTAGCTATATATAACGCTTGAGTAACAAGGGCATAAGTTGCAGAATCACATTTGCTCAGAAAGAATTCTAATATAGATGATAAATCATGAGGGGTGTTGTTATTAAAGATGCAAAGAGTAGATGAGATATCACTTCCGTATAATTTAATAACATTTATTTTATCTGCATATTTGCCAGAGACAATTAATTGCATCAATATTGTAGGCTTCGGCTTTGTTGACTTTCTGTGGATGTGCTTTGGCTGGTAGGTTTTTAGCATGTTTTAAGCAGTGACTTAGTGCCATTCGGCCTGCGTAATACCTCAACGTCTTATTCGGCGCCGTGTACATGAAAGATAAAGTCACCCTAGAAATTAAAAAAAAATTCAAGCTTTCAAATACCTCGCTTGTGGCAGCGCTTTGTAGACCCAGTGAGACTGCTTCTGTTTGATACAGAATAAAATACTATATTTTCTGATTATTACACTGTTAAATCTGCGATGGCGCTTCGTAGCCTATGTCACTGAGCCATCCAAAATAAACCTCTAATTTCAAAGTGAAAATGCATTTATAATTTCTTCTCTTTTTATTTGCAGACATGGATCTGGTGGAAATGGCATCTTCTCCCGCCGGCAGGACTTCAGCTCCTTCAATTCACTGCCACGCCATAAGCTCAACTCTTACCACATCAAGGTAAGGCGATACGACATACGCTTAACTTCGAATCGAGTTCTCGTGTTGTTATGTTTTTCAATTTGTCTACATGCATGAGGATCACCTTGCACTCTTCCGCCCATACACCCTTGATTATCGTTCCGTGACTTGCTCAGCAATGTCTCATGGCTGTGGGAAGAATGTCCAATTCTGCTCCGCTAATCTCCCAGCCCAGCCTCATGTAAGTTCTGAAGATACCGCGACAAGTTTTTTATTATTTTTTTTCATATTCCACAACAACCGAAAACAGCACCTAAGGCCTTTCACATCGGGTTATTCAACAAGTAACAAGGGACGAAGCCACACCTATGCCCTGTGTGGTGAAAAATCCCACCCAGGCGAGACTCGAACCCGCGACCCTATGGTTAGCAGGCCTGGACTTTATGGCCAAATGGTAAAAAAAAACACGTCAGCGTTTAAAGTTTTGTTTTTGATCTCGTGGATCGTAAAGCCTAGCGCTCAATACGACTGCTTCGTGACATCATATGTCCGGCAGTCGGAAACATCTTTTTTCGTAACGAATTATCATGTGCAAAATGAGGAGTCTTTTCTCACTTGCCGTCTTTTTATGATGCGCCTAACTAATTCAGTCATGCATAAAGTTAAACATATACTAATTTTGTTTGGCGTTAAAAGAGTAAGCCAAACATTCTAAGCAATTACGTAATACGTTCAATAACTTGATGGTTCTCATAACTATCGATTCTATAGCTGAATGCTTGTGCAACCGGGCATTAGGACGATGAATCTTTTATGATGTTGTTGCTCTTGTCAGCCAATCTGATGTATTGCGCAGGGTGGGGCAGAGGGGGGGGGGAGTTAAAAATAATATCATCCTTTTCGACTTGAAATCAGTGCGACTCGAACTTCTCATCGCAGTGAAGTGCAGTTTATCGCAGCACTCGCTAGCCGTTGTAGACGCTCTATGGAAGATACCGGGAGTTTGAAGAACCAGGTGAGGAGATTTCTGCCAGGAGGAGATCTCAGAACTTTGTTTAGCAATTTTGAATGTCTTTTTTTGAAAATAAAGGATCTGAAGATTGATTGGCATTTAGTGTAATCTATAGCCTTTTGTTTATTTTCCTATTGCAATTGGCAACATCGCATCTGTGATCTTATGGGGGATTTATTCAGGAAACTAATCTTCATAAGAGCCCATACTTTCAACATAATGTGAAACGCAGATATAAGTTCCTCTACACTAACAATCGTTCATGCTTTCCAACTCACTTGTGACCGCCAACCGAGTCTAGCTGCCGTTTTGTTTTTTTTTAGGAATTTTTTACTAGGAAGAAAATTGCATCGTTTTAAGGTAGTTTGAGCGAGATATTTCCCTAGTCATAATGGAGACCATATTCGAATTTCATTTTTTTATATCAGCGTCCGAAAGAAGTGTCTGTAAGAAGTAAATATTGTAATATTTATGGCGCAAAAATATAATTATATATGACAAAAATTCTCGGTAAGTAAATAAATGTATGTTCATAAATCTCTAACTTGACTCATTTTTTCACGTCGTACGATGAGAACGCTTTCAAAACAGAAAGTTTTTTTTGTGATTTTGTAAAAAATAATGCGGTGATTAGTTGATTAATTTTTATAAACAGTCGAGAAAACATACAATCTACACACAGTTTTTGACGAAATCTAGTCGATAGAGATTACTAATTTATTCAATTTTCCCTCTGGAGCGTACAGCCGTAATCTATCCTATTTAAGGAGGTTTTTAGGCAAATAGCTCGAAAAGTACTTCGGTAAGGGGATAATATTTTGATATCTTTGGAAAAATGTGAGATTTTCCTTTAAAATGAGGTGAAATGCATTGAATTCTTAGTGGAGTAATATCTCGTATAAATTACCTTAATTGCGCAAGTTGCGCGGTGCTGAGACATTTTAAAGGCTCTCAGGTGACCGTCGCCGTCGGTCGTGACGTCTGGGTCGTGAGCGACGATTCACGACGGGCGGAAGTGCTTTTGTTTCGCCACTCGCGGCTGGGCGGCTCGTGCATGTATATATAGGAGGAGACGTGGACGGCGTCATATTCCCGTCGTGACCGACGGATCGATTTAAAAACTTCGGCCATTCGTATCGTGGAAAGAGGGAGTTGCAAAAGTTCTTAATATAATTGCTCGAGATGCCAGGAGACGGAAGGGAATGCAGAGACGAAGCATGCTTGGAGGATGAACGTTTCAGAAGGAAAACTCCAATAGTGGTAGCGAAACATGGTGGCGGTTTCGCAGGGGCCGTTTTCATTGGAAGAGTCCACTGCCCTACGAACTGGCTGCTCACGGGGGTGTAAGGTAGTCTCCCCGTTTGACTAGAGAGTGGGTCCAAGATAATAGCGTAGTTGAGCGTTCAAACCTATGACCAATTATGTGCCAGCTTGCAAAGGTCTTTCGGTGAGGTATACGAGACGTAGTTGCCACGCCATTATGGATGAGTAGCAGCCGACGCCATCATGGATGAGTGGCAGCCGACGCGACTTTCAATGAATGATTTTCGATGTCATGTTTCGATATTTAACGCCAATTATTACACTATAAAACATTTATAAGATATCTAAACTAGGTAAGTTATGAAAACTTGTACGGAAATTAGCAGAGACTAGTTAAAATCCCAGTTTCACCACTTAGTTATTTACGTCAAAACTTGGAAACAGCGTCATCGTGGCGCAAAAAATATCCTTAATTACTTACGACAGCACATAACAATATTTTAAATACCATAATTCGATGAAAAGTACTGATTCTGCAAAGAAGGAAATTAAAAGTAAACAATGATTGCATGATCATATGATGTAAACGAAGTCCACCATCTTGGATTCTACGGTCACGTGATTCACTTTCCCAGACGGTATTGGACGTGTTTACTGATTGGCTGAATTTCTAACGGTCAACTTCGCTATTATCTCGGACAGGGTATACCAGGATTCCCAACTTCCCAAGGTAACCCGTACTGTATTTAGCCAACTCTTATGCGTATCCTAGTCAAACTTGTTTCATGAACATGGATTTCATGAATAAGTTAACGAAATCATTTACCGTGGAACAAGGGCTTCTACGCACCTACGCTGAAGAAATAATTCAGAGGACGAAAATTTATCTTTTGATTCCATTGAGTTGACCACTAGGTACTACTTACCTAATAAAAATTCGATTCGTCGCTTTTCATTTTCGTGCCCTATTACCGAATGTCGTGAGAGATTTCGTATGAACTTCAAACGGGTTAAAACTCTGTGTCGTTTGGAAGCCTTAGAGCCAGCTGACTCATCAGTTGTTAATATGCTCGCTTATAACTTTCCCGCGGCATCAGATGTGATTCCTGTTCCTCTTATGACGTCAGCCGGGCCTGGCATACATTGCTTTTACTGCAGCCCATAGTCCCTCTGCTTCTTTTTTTGTGGAAAAATGGACTACATCCTCTATACTTGGGTCTAAGTTGACATGGAAGTGTTTTTGGTGGCTTATAGGACGGGAATTCGAGGCTTTCTGGGAACTCGCTGACAGCTCAGGTCGCCCGCTGGAGGTCATTGAGGCTTATGCTATTTTTTCGCTGTCAGTGAAATACGAGGGCTCTGTTCTATGTCCGCTTGTGCGTATTAAATATGCGGAGTGAGAAATAGATCTATTTTTGTGAGCGTTGGTTAAGGATTGAATTTGATGCTAGAAAGGATTTTTAGATGCTCTCTGAGACCTCGTTCTTGGATCAGATATTGTCTTTTACTTGACACCCAGTGTCAGCGCAAATAGTTGAGATAAGTGCCGTTTGTGGCTGTTCATGAAATTTTTAGCGATCAATATGCAATGAAAGCATGATATTTAAATTATTATTTATATTGATTTAACAATTTACTAAAACAATTGTCTAAAAATATATGCGCTACAAACAAGAGAATATAAGAACATTGCTGAATTAAGTATATTTTCGCGCCATCAGTAAACATTTCCACTTTTTCTATGATTTTAAATAAAATAATTTGCGATTAGCATCGCCCTTCTCTTTTGTAATATTCGTCCAAACCCTTATGGTCAGTGTTTCAGCGCTCTTTTGGGTCCAACTATTTTTTATTATTATCCTGTCCTCAATGGAAAAAATTGTATGCTACGCAGTTTGTATTTTTTCGAGTGAAGCAACATGTCCGAGGTACGTACATTTAATTTGGAAATAATGTCTAATAATGTGCAGTAAACATACATTTATGGCCAAATTGCGCGATATAGCCATGTTTGGTGGACCTTTTTCTTTCTAAAAAACAGGCGTCACTTTCGTTCGTCAAGACGCCATGTACTCCCTTCTTTAATGTATGCTTCCAACAAATATGCGTTCCACGATGACAGATCTCGTGTCTAAAGCCCGTTTTACACGGGGCACGTCATTGCGCAATCTGACGTATGTCCGAAGGCGCAGTCAAAATTGCGTCGTGTAAAGCGGTGAATTGCGAGAACGCATGCGAGAATGCATGGATGCGAGATGGCAAAATAGCCCCTGTTCTAAAGGCCGTTTTACACGGGGCACGTCATTGCGCAGGTTAGAGCTGCATTAATTTCTAATATGGCGGGCAATTGCGCGAATGCATGAACGAAATTAGAACAGGGGCTATTTTGCCATCTCGCATCCATGCATTCTCGCATGCGTTCTCGCAATTCACCGCTTTACACGACGCAATTTTGACTGCGCCTTCGGACATACGTCAGATTGCGCAATGACGTGCCCCGTGTAAAACGGCCTTAATTTCGTTCATGCATTCGCGCAATTGCCCGCCATATTAGAAATTAATGCAGCTCTAACCTGCGCAATGACGTGCCCCGTGTAAAACGGCCTTAACAGGCAGTTTTTATAGTGCATCTAATTGCGCATTTTGCTTCAGTATCGATTCACGAATTCTAGTTTTCATTTAGGCGCGATTCCTCGAACGCAACGTGGCCCGCTATGGCAGATCGCTTAAGTTTCTTTGAGATATTTTATTAAAAAAAAGAAAAGTTATCTTATTGCGCATTTTTACTCCACATCAATCCACGCCGTCCAATGTTCATCAAGTCGCGATTTTGCTGATGCATTTATAGTGCAGAGCTAGATCGGTCTGTTACTTACGTTGGAAACAATATGCTTCCGCCAGCGACTTTCCGAGGCTTTAAAAGTTCTGCAAGCGGAGTTTCTGATCCGTTTACACCTGCAGTTTACGTCGCAATCCGCTTGCAGCAAGTAACTTGCGCAATTAAATTGCAAGTGTAAACCCACCTGAATTCAGAAGATTGCCCACTGTTCACCTCGCTGTTCCGCGCTGCGTCGAATGTCGGTCGTACTTTTAGTACTCACACGTGTGCACCAGGTGGTGTTCTTTTATTTTTGTCCGTCAGTGTACATTCAGGTTGTCGGTTTCTCGGAAAATGAGGTTGTTCGTGTGATTGTGGAGGTTGTCCATTTGCGGTCCATTTGCCTCTGGCACTGGGTACCGCGCCCCCGTCAGCCCCTCCGCTCTGCCCAGTCCTCTCGCCCCCGCTTGCCCTCCCCCTTTCGGCCCCCGCCCGCCACGCATCCGAGGAGACGTCGCCCCATTAACCCACACTTCGGAATGGGGGCTGCATTTTCAATTACGGAGACCACACTGCAAAATGACATTGTTTTCATTTAGTTTTCAGCGGTGGACGGAAAAGAATACAAACAAGGGATGAAGAAAGGAATTTTGGGGGAGATTGGACCCTGGGCATGTAAAAATCTAGAGTATGTTTACTCTCTTCCATTTCAACCTGCCATTGGCACAATGGACCAATAGGTTTGAGTTCCTTTAGGCCCCCAGGGAACTCCATTTAAACCCACCTCAACCGGTGGATAACCTTAATACTAATAATTGAGTTACGTAAAAATATGGCATTTGTTAAATTAAACCATATAGATTGGAAGAGAGAGCAGGTGGCGTGTTGATGCCCAAAAGTAAAGCCTGTTTTTTGGCGAAAAATGTTCCACCTAGCATTGCTAATGCACGCAATTTAACCATAAATTTTATGAATTATGTAGTGGTTTCTTTGGAAATTTTATAAATTTTGCATTATTCTGGGTAAATCAATACGGTACGACAGCTCCGCCAATTGTACCTTTTTTCTGCGTATTAACTTCTCAACTGCTCAATTCAGTACGGTGAATGTGCTCTTAAATAATAATAATAGGCGGCATTATGACGGCAATAAAACCCGATGCTTGCCTGGGACTAGGAGGGTCATGTTACAACTGTAACAATATAATAATAATAATTTCTCTATTGGCAACAGCCAAAGCCAATTACTGCCAATTTGATATATATTGGACGAACACAAACAACCATGCCCTGGGAGGTGTAAATTTTCTACCCAGGCGGGATTCGAACCCGCGACCTTTGGTTCGCCAGGCGAGGACTGTACCCCGCCGCCACCTGGGCCGGCGATACCGATAATAATCCCCAATGCTAACTTACCGTATGGTTTCATCTTATTTAATTTATTAATAGAACCAAGAAAATCTACCTGTCCACCTTGATTCAATTTTGTTTCGTAAATTAAATTACAATGGCTCTGGTAAAGAGGCTGGAAATGGGCGAAGCAGAGTAAATATTATTATTTCGTTCCTACCATGTACAAATTACATCATCATCAGCAGTCTTCAAACCGAAGATTGGCTGTTTGCAGCAGCTGTCCACTCCGCTATCCAATCACCCAGCTGCTTCATTCCTGCATAGATCTTCACTTTGTCGTCCATCATAATTCCCGTGATAATATCTTAAAATAATCTCATTCATTTCTCTTTCCATCAAGAGGCTGTTTTCTCACAAAATGCGTCCAATATGAAAGACCGTAGGCTTTCCCGGTGGATGGTATGGGTTAAATCTTCTCGGGCGAGGCAACGGGTTAGGCTTTTCATATCCGACGTTTCGACGAGCAACTCGCTCATCTTCCTCAGGGCATAACTGAGTGCGGAGTTTGGTTTTGGCCGGGTTTTTTTACTTCATTTTATCGATTCAGGTGGCTATTGATTTTTGGTGATTTTTTTCATTTGGCGAATTATTGACTAACGAATTTTAAAAAAATACCGACCAATCAGGAGCCACCTGAACCTGGCGATCTATCCCTTTTCATCCAAACTATAAAGCCTTTTCTCTTTCTTCTCCTTCCCCGCTTGCCCTACCTTATTCCCTCTACCACGGTCTTGAGCAACCCGTCGCCCCTAATTATCGATTCCAGCCACCTACCCTGCATCCCCCTTATCCAGAAGTTTCTTCACCTCATCAACCATACCAATCACTTCGGCGCTTTTCTTCTTTTCCGTCCACCGCACCTTATCCATCCTCCTCCACGCCCACATATCGAAAGCCTGCAGCCTATTCTCGTCATCTATTGTCGAAGTCCACGTTCCTGCCCCATACAGTGCTACAATCCATATCAAATTATTCACCAGCCTCTTCGCCTTATCCTTACCTAAGGTCCCCGTCATCAGCTCACTTCTTTTACTAAACGCTTCCTTCGGTTACTCTATTTTGCTCATAATGTCTTTGCTACTATGCCCATTTTATTTCTTCGTCTCAGCATACGGCCTAACCCTCTTCTTCTTATCCATTAAGCCTATTCTATTACTTCCCCTTCCTAGCTTGCCCATCATATTCCCCACTATCACGGCCTTCAGCGCATCCCTTCGCCTCTCATTACCTCTTCCAACCACCCATTCTACCTCCTAAGGAAATCCAATTTAATGTATATCAGCATTTTCTGCTTTGGCTGTTTGTCTTGACTGTGGTTGGGTTCGGGCCTTAATGAATGAATCGCGTGGGCATGAAGGACCCCTGGAATTTCTCCTCTCCTCCGGAAATGTTCTCCCCCCCCTCCTCTATATAGCTGCTCTCTCGCCCATTCCCTCTTTCCCTGTGTTCCCCCGTTTCGTCCTAACCCCGACCCTGTTATCCCCCTGCACCCTCCTAACCCTGAAACGCCTCCCTGCCTGCAGGAGTGAGTGGGAGTCAAGGGATCGATATGTAAGCGAAGAGATGAGATGTGAATGCCAAGGGGTGGCCGGCTGACTCCTCGTGCGCGACTGAGGCCACGGTCACACTCAAACGAACGCTCATCCAGTCAAGGGTCACGGAAGTTAAGAGCATGCACTCAAGGTGACATTACTCCGGAGGCGGCCGGCGGACCACTCGCCACTTTGTGGTCATTTTTGCTGCATCTTCATCACGATTAGAACGCCAATTAAAGTGGTTGTTGCGATTTATGTTCACGTACAACTTTGCGTGTAACTTAGCATACGTGTTCTCATTAGTGATACTTATCGATAAAAGGGAAATAAATTGCATCATACCGACTTAATGTTTTTGGGAATTCAATGTTATTTTAACACGTAGCCTCATGGCATGTGGATAATATTTCTTTATGACTCGATTACGTATGTGAAGATTTTCTTCTAAATTTTTCCTAAATGCTCATATGTTACGGAGGTTCCACCGCGACTTCTTCTTTTCGCCTTGTCCCTCTCTTGTGGGGTCGCCGTTCCCTTCTTTGATTCTTTTTCTCCACCGTTCCCTGTCCAACGCCTCCTCCTTTCCCATTCTCTCTCCTTCAGGTCCTCTCCCACCTTGTCCTTCCATCTCATCTTTGGTTTTCCTCTCTTCCATTTCCCCCTCACCTCCAGCTGCATTACTCTCTTCCCCACGTATTCTTCGTTCCTGCGCTGGACGTGCCCAAACCATCTT
Organism: Pyrrhosoma nymphula; assembly: GCA_963573305.1. Lineage (NCBI taxonomy): Eukaryota > Metazoa > Arthropoda > Insecta > Odonata > Coenagrionidae > Pyrrhosoma > Pyrrhosoma nymphula. Next base: position 52,752,260 of record OY754333.1, read on the forward strand.
GATCGGCATTCTTGAATCTTCTTCGCTTACGGTCCCACTTTAACAGATCCTCTAATATAATCATTCATGACTTAATCCTTTCTAGTCACCCCGCACATGCATCCTTATTTCTGCGGCCTCCCAACTTCTTTTCCTGAGCCCTTGTGATTGGCCAGGTCTCCGCACCAAAAAACGACGCAGGTCACACCGCAGACTTATAAATTTTTCCCTTCAACCTGCAATTTACGTCATTATCACAAAGCACTCCACTCATTCTTCTCCAATTTATCCATCCCCCATTCACTCTGTGCTGAATTTCAGCCTCTAATCCTCCATCGCTCAAGAACATTTGATCCTAAATACTTCAAACTTCTTAACCGTTGCTAACTGTTCCTCTTGAAGCTGTAATATGATACCTTCAGCCCTTGATGTAGTCAAGAGGTTCCACCGCGACTGCGCGATTCAAACCAATTATTAAATTATACCTTTTCGTTTGATCGGTTTAAAAATACTGCTTCCTCTGATGACATAGGGTTGCTATTTTTGAAAATTGCACGTAGAAAATATGCAGAGTAGTCATCGGATATGATAATTTTTTAAGGGCTATTTTTCGGACTGCATTTATTTTAGGGTCAAGACTGCAGCTCAATTTCCATCGAATGAACCTATTTTAACTTCAGTTATTGCAGTTATTTACTAATAACTCAAGCATTAAGATAAATCAATTATTCACCGCAGTAATGATTACAAATTTGCTAAAAAATCGGTTATCAAGGTGTACAGCGTGAAAATAATGAGTCAAGTTGAAGCCTTATATATATGTATATCAAGGTAATTACTAGAATTTCAGCAATTTAAAACAATTGTTAAGTGTCATTAATGTCACAATAGTTACTTCATGCTTCTTACAGTTGCTTGAATAAAAAAAGATTAGAATATGGTCTCTATTATGGCTAGGGAAAAATCTTTCTCGAACTACCTTAAGTTATTTTGCGGTAGAACCACTTTATCGGGCTGGCTCCGTTAATGTTATCTTTCAAATCTTTATTACGTGGTGTAACCTTCATCGCGAATCTAGCACAGATGGCACTATACGAAGTCCAAGTGGTAGTACCAAAAAGTATTTTAGTCGACCAAGATTCAAATCCAGATATTCCATTTGCCCGTCAGGTGTGTAGGGATGAAGCACGTGACAACTCTTCTAGCTGTCTTCAACTGAAATAAATCTGTTTATCTCCATCGTCTCAGGCTCAACCTTGTGGAAGTTCATTTTATAAATGAAAAGGAAAACTTTGTTATATTCCACCAATTTTTTTTCCGGTACAACTAGTTGAAGATGACGCCGCTGCGTCGAAACTAGTTGTACCGGAAAATAAATTGGTGGAATATGATGAAGTTTTCCTTTTCATTTATATAAATCTGTTCGTTCCACAAATAACCAGGCACGTGTTATATTGCACTCTCGCTTGCTCAATGAGTGTGAGATTTTAAAAAACTGAGTGTGGTGCTCGCATTTTTATTGGTCGGGGATTTTTAAAAAATCGGCGAAGTCAACGCCCCATAATTACGTTTACAGCCACCTTAAAGGCTTTCCTCCAGCGCGGATTAGCACTCTTTTTTCCCAATGCTCGACGGCTCGTGCTCGTAAAAACTCTCCCGACTCGCTTATTCAACCGAATTCCGCCATCAATCTCCTCTCCCCTCCCCTCCCGTTCCACCTCCCTCCTTCCCCGCAAGTACAACATCTCCTTATGAGGGAGAGAAAGCTTAACTGAATCCTCTCTCTTCGTCGTAGCTATTTTCGTACCTCATTGGTGCTCCCCTCCTCCCGAATCCGTTTAAAATGATGCCTTCGTCGCCCTGGTAACCGGATTGATCCGCGCTCTGTGAGTGGGTGAACTCGGAGCAACATCCCACGTTCAACAAAATTTGAAATTTACTCAAATTTATCCTGACGAGTTTATCTGCGCTTGCTTCTCTTCGGATTCGGATTGCTCTCGGTGGCTTGAGTGACTTCCGCTGAAAAAGGGCGAGCCTGAATTTGGCTCGTCTACGCGATTCCCAGAGGAATTACCTTAAGAGTTTTGGCTATAAAATCATATTTGATGCAAATAAAAATGTTTTCGGCAGTAACTTGGTGGAATTCCTTCATAATGAAGTCATGAATTACTTATTTTCCTCGTATATTATATTTATTTATCACGACCCGGAAACCCGGGTCGTGAGAAATAAAAACAAATATTTGTGGAAAACTAAGTAATCCATCATTTCATCATATTTGATGCGTTAATAAATTAATTCGAATCTGTATTTAGCATATAAGCTTGTAGACTAGGGCAAGAATATGCAAAACAACAGTCGGACCAATACTGACCTATGTGGGAGAGACTAGAGCGGAGAAAAATCTATGATTCCTCTATAGTCCGCAGAAATAAAAACCTTTATGAATAATCTCTGGGAAAACCTTACTGAATAGAATGAAAAGTGAAAACATCACATAGGACTGCTGTGTAGATTATATCAACGAATGGGTTAACGGGTGTAAGAAGGAGTGAAATGGTCATATAGGTTGGAAGGATAGTTAAGATTAGCTATAGATAAGCTTCAAGGTGGAAGAGGAGGTGTGGGAAGACCAAGGAATAGATAGCGGGAGAGTGTAGATGTGGAATAATCTCCGAATTTACTGAAGAAACCTGGCGCAAGTTTCGGAAGAAAGTGGGAAGAATCTTTATTTTGATTGAATATGAGGATGAGCACCATCTATGGCATTCGCTTGAATAGTGGGTCAACCACGTCAAATGGGCAACCATCTTTACAATTTCTCAGATCGTAAGGGTTTTATTTAACTTTTCTTTCGTGTAAATTTCATAACATCAGCACTCGTCAACCTAAAGATTGATTCGCTGCAGTTCTACACTTTGATGGACTTTTAATTTTTTTTTCGAATTTACAAAATTTCGAAGTTGCCTCCTGGGGTGGTAGTTAACCATGCCAAAATTTCAGCAAGATCAAAATATGCCCCACCCTTCCTACATGCGATTGATTGTTTAAAATCTACTGAAAATAAGCCGTATTTCGATTGTGTACCTACTCCTATAAAACTGGTAATTGGTAGAGTTAAAATATCTTACGTAACTCTACACTCCTGTCTCCATTTAGCGAACCGCTTCATCCCTAAAAAAATCTTCATTTATAGATCCCTCATACATTTCTTAATGCGTTCTATCGTTCGTCTTCTTCGATAATTCTTCCCTTTTATTTCTACTTCCATTGTCGTTTCAACAGGCCTCAATAAGGGCAAATTACTTTTCATCAATCATCTTTTCTTCCTATAAATCTTGGTAGGAGTTTTCATCGGCGAGCCTCTACATCATAGAAGTTGTTCACAACATAAATCAGCGCTAATGAAAACGCTTATGCTTGTTCAGTTCAGTAGCCTCCATTTTCCTGGTCCCATGGCGCCATGTAGTGGTGTGATTTTGGATCTATCGTTGAATCTAGCCCCATTAATGCCTTATAGGGATCTCTGATTTAAACGATATCGATCACTCCGTAGCGTTGGAGCAGAGTTTGAAAGGCCAACACGTAATTCGTTCAATTGATTGTTTGATCTCATCATACCTCTCTAATACCTCCCGGAAGATAATCCGTTCCCGGAGTCTTGTATGGTTCCCGTGAAAGATTTATCTTCTTGAATTACCTCCTGTAATTGGATTTTGGCTGGTTGTGTAGCAAAGATACTCGTATTTCCCATTAGTTATCGAAGGCAACGAATGAAAGTACATGTAATAGTGGCGAGGAATCTAAAGCCTCCTATCAATACATTGTTTCCAGAAGATTTTTGTTTACTGAAAGGCAAAAACTTTCTAATAAGAACTAAGACGATGCAATTTTCCACAGATAAAACTATTTTAATCGACTCGGGTTTCGATACACTGCATCATCATCAGGTGCATCGAAACCCGGGTCGATTAAAAAGGTTTTATCTGTGGAAAATTGCATCGTCTTAGTTCTTATTATGTTCGTATTCTACAACATCTCGTCTGATTCCTCCCTTTTTGAGCAAAACCTTCTATGAGTGTTTTTCAACTTAAAGCTTTTTTTTTAAATATCCTGCCGATACCGGTCACGTAACTACTGAACTCTTCACATGGCATTTTTTGGGTGAAAAAAAAGTATTTGTGTACAGTTTCGTTAGAATTAGAGGATCAGCCACCTTTTCTCACCTATTGCCATTTTCAGACTACTGGCGGTGAAACATTTCAGCTGAATTGGAAAAAGGATTTTTTTTGGTATTATATGTATGCTCATGAGAAAATTGGCGGTAATGTGGTTTTGGGAGTTTTACTTGAATGTCATCGCAAGGCGATTGGTACACTGTTAGCTCCCTCTTCACTATTAGAATAGTTTCCAGGTGGTGTGTCATAATTCCTGTAGACAATTTCCCTGAAAGCATTCAACTGTGTTTTCACAGACGGACATTGTAGTTGCAGATTGAAACTATCTTACGTTTTGGAATTGATTTATTATTGGTGCATGGAGGTCGATCGTTCGATAAAGACCAGAAGATGATGAAAACCTTGAGATTCTGATATTAACAGAGAAATGGTGAAGGTTGAAAACACAAGAGCGATGTTATCGAAGCATTCCTGTGATATTCACGAACAGTTTATAAAGGTTAATTGTTATTCAATTAAAAATTATTTTAGTTTAAAAACTTGTAGAATATAAAACGTTTTATTTGGCTATAATATAGGTGAGTTGAAAATATTGTGTTAGTAAAAAGTGTTTATGCTTTAAAAATTTAATTTTTTTTCATCAAATTACTATATACTTATATTGTAGACCGCAAACGATTACGCATAACGCATACGTGTGATGAATAGTGAATACCAAAGAACTTACACCTCGGGAGCTGAAGTTCTCCCGTCCAGTGGCGTGTCTAGAATTGGGCTCTTCCCAGAGGGAGGGGGGGGGGGTCCAGAATATTTTTGATTAAAGTACCGGAGGATCTGGGCCCAGTGTAATGAGGGGCCCTCTCCCGGAATATTTTCGAAAATTAAAACAACGAAACTGGATTTTCAAGCATTTTTAAAGTTTATGAAGACATTTAGTTTCTTAATTCTTTTATATATTTATGTTGATACCCCCAAGAAGTAACAAAGTGGCTTCTTGGGGGGAAGGGATGTCCCGTCCCGTTCATACCAATGCCATGTTTGCAAATGAGACTTTTATCTAGGTTTGTCCATAGGTAGTTTAGCTATTAGGTAGTACTACTACCTAATACTTGAATCCTTATCTGTTACCTAGTGCTAACAGCACGCCGTGCATGTTTTCAGCATAACTCTTGAGTCTCTGTCCATTTGTGTAGTTGTAAAATACATATATATATTAACGGTCCCTCTCCATTGTGACAATATGTATAGTGCATGCTTGTGAGGCTTCGCCTCGTGACAAGCATTAGCGATTTATGCTAATGCATAATTAGTCGTAGTTACACTAGCTTAAGGGTATAGTGTAATGCATGTTGGTGACTACTCACCCCCTGCCACATACCCCTGAGGTGGCCTGCCAGGGTATTATATAGATGTAGATACCCCCCGCTCCCGTCGTATGTACAAGAACCGCGATTCGTCTCCTACTATTCCAGATGGGCAAAAAATAACACGTGTTGAAATTCGAGGGCGACCTAGGGCCGCTTTCGAGTAAGGCTCTCATAGCAGTGTGCCTGGCTTCAGAATCGCATTTCTAGCTCTAGGCTATCACCACCACCTCCCCCACTTCCTCAAGTTCATCGCACTCGCTGATCCGAGAATAGATCGCCCGCAGGGAGATTATATTGGGAGCGGGCTATGGGGAGAGGAGTTAGGAGGGTGTCTTGTAGTGAAGTATGTGCTTACGGCGAGCACGTACAACCGCTCTCTTCTCGGACGCCCTCTTTCGAAATCTTACGTCTCCAAGGTAGCCGGGAGTTGTTGTCGATGTGCGAAGGTGGGAGGAGCCTGGGAGGAAGACAGAGTTGGTTACATATGAGATCTGAGACGCCACATGATCCGTTCATCTGATTCGAGTCTGATTCGTCACGTGAATCGACTCGCAGGCATTGCATTGGATTACGATCACTCGTGTGAATTTTCGGAATGTTAGTTCCACGTTCGTTCCGAAGGCGAACGATCGCGGCGTTGCATAGAATTAACTTGGAGATATCAAGGGAATGGTGGGAAGGTTCTCTGATGAAAAAGTGAAAGAGGGATGCTAATTTGCTCTGGTTACGCCACATCTCGAATTAGCAGCGAGCATTTGGGACACTGAACATAAATATTTAATTCGCGAAGTAAATATGATACCAAGGAATGCCGCACGGTTCCTTACAAACTCTTAAGAGAGAACAGTGAGTGTCATACAGCTGATGGAAAGTCTAGGTTGGAAGACTTTGGAGACTCGGAGGATACTCTGTAGGCTTAAATTACTTGAAAAATTAAGACCAGGTGGGTTTGAGTGCGGACGGAGAATAGGTACTATGTTGACGCAGCGTTTTTCTCTAGAACTGAGGAACGCGACAAAACAAGAGATTCACTGCCGAACTGATAGGTACAAATATACCTTCTTTTCACGCCCCATTAGTGATTATTGCAATAATAGCTTGACAATAACATAGTATACATCGTGAAAATACAATTCACCTCTGCCCCTCCCCTTTCCCTATTCCCTCCCATTTCATGGCTGGTGACCTAACACCCCCTGCCATGCGCCTCTGTGACAGCTCGAAGGGTAGTGTGTAGATATCGATTTGCTTAAAGTTGTGCCTCTGTTTACGGAGGGTCATTTTTATCATCTGTCGCTAAATATTTTCTCGGTTAACAAACTGATGTTATTATATGTACGTATTTGGTGAGTAAAGGAATCTCAGTTTTCCCCTGGTTTTAAAATGCAATTCATTGGGAGCTGAAATCGAATCGAGATATGAAAACCTAGGTCACATTGCATTGTATTTTTTAGACCGATGGAAAATTGTAACTTTTTCATTCGCATTTATCATAGATAACATAAGGGAGTAGGGGGAGTCTATGACGCACCGTGAAAGTGAAGCATGTAAGGCGAAGCGCGATTCACCTAAACTGGCTACCGCGTGGAATTTGGCCGTGAACTATATGAATAATGCAGTGCTTTTTTTTCGAAATGATTTTTTTTCCATTTTCGTAGGAAAATCATTGAAGATTCGGGAAAAATTACACTACAAATACTTCTACATACGCTTCACGTTTTTTGGCTTATCAACCGCAATTTTGATCCATTCAATATGGCAGTTTGCGCATTTTAACTCCATCAATATTTCCTTGTGGTAACGTAACTTATGGTTCCGTCTAGTCTAGTTCTGTAGTCTATGAGCAGGGTTTTTTTCTAGATTAATTGCGAGCAGTCAGTATTATTGTTATCCACCACGGTGAATAATTCAGTGCGATTCGACCGATTTGTAAACCGAGCAAGAAGTATACATTTCCAATGCGGAAGTTTTTTATTTTTTTACGAAAGACGTGTGCATTTGAAGAAAGTACAATTTATCTCTGGTGCAGTTTTTCCAGTGGCTTAAAAATTTGATGCAATCCGGCTCAACTCGGTACCTTTTCGCGAATAACTGCTTTCAAAAAGGTCTCCTTAATTCCACGAATCTTCGGAAATACTCCTTTTAGATGCGATCCCCCTTATTGATTTGAATGGGTGTGTGAAATTATTTCATTATTTTGAGCTGCTTCGTTTGAGACTAGTTTCAGTTTGAGCTGAAGTGCCGAATGGAATGCAAAACAAAATTTGTCGTCTCGTCTGAACTTCGCACGCAAATTTAACTAGCTGATATTATTTTCGTGTTACATCCGCGTTGCTCCTCTAACGAGTTTATTGTAGGAGAGGACTGTCCAGACCTAAATTCGCTCGTAATAAGGACAAATTATTATTATTATTACTTTCTCAAATAAGAGTTATTTCACGTTTTCACAAAATGTCTTCTGGCAAGGTTTTTGTTTGGCTCGATAATTTTCTGCTGGGAATTTACACTCAACCTCTTCACGGAGGAGACATCCAAATAGGATCTTTTACTGAATGAATATTCCGTATATACTTGAGTGTAAGTCGAGAAATTTCTTCCTTCCTTCCAATGAAAACCTACCTTCGACTTATAATCGAGTGAGTAAATAAGATAGCTTTTACGGGGTCAATGCGTCTGCGTATCGGCTGCGTAAAACCATATGTATCTTAATTCCTCATAAGCTACGTAAAATATTATCCGATAAACGCCCTAGAAGTTTTATGTATCGTAGTATTTTTCATATTAAGGTTAAGTTCATAAATATTTAAGCTTACTTCACGGTTAGCCTTCAATGACTGTCTCCTATTAGTTTTGGACGCCGAGTGTGGACTAGTGAAAACAAAAACAATGATGGATATTCGTTGGAATTTAGGCAACACTGGGAAAACTCGTCGAGTGACGTCACTCTCATTTTTTGTTAAGGTGGTTCCACCGTACAATGACTCGAATGTCATTTTATTCATATTCTGTCTACTTGTAGAAAACGTTGTCCTCTTTCTGATATGAACAACAAAATAATACCTTTCCACGATATTTTATTCTATAATTGAACTTGAAATTACATGGTGTTCAATGGGAGAATGAGGGAAACACGGGGAAAAATAGTATTTTTCCATAAAAATGCCATTTTCGTGGAAAACTGTCTCTAAGAAGGAAATAATCCAGAGAAGTTGAATAAAAATAAAATGTAGGCATCTTACCACCTTATTTTTCTAGTGATTGAAGAATTAATGCCGTAATTGAAGTCAAAATGCGGTAATTCGTATCTAATGGCGCTGCAGTCGGCTCCTATGGCTGGAAAAAAGTGCCCATTTGAAATACATTCGTGGAATAATCTGCATTTTTTCTACCTTACTTTTGGGTTTCTATAGGTAACGCATTTCATCAGCGAAAGCAGGGTTTTTTTGTCAAAATATAAAAAATGTGGAATTTAGTATTTGTTTTGACTCACACAGTCACGGCGGAACCTCCTTAAGTTGATGTGACGAAAAGAAAGGAGGAAGCTTGCCCTACGATGGTCCCCTTCCACCCTAGAAACGTCTAGAAACCAAACCAGCTAGCCTGTGGAGATAATAAAAGCGTTCTATCCGCGACCTCGTATAGTGGTAGGAGAGCACGCGGTCGGCCTCTCCCGGTGACCGTCGGGAGTGGGAGGAGGGGAGTTGATGCTGTGACCCGCATCCCTACTTCTCCGCCTTAACCTAAGTATCCCGTTAGTTACGTCTCCACTCTCCTCCTGCGCCGCGCCGTTGGTGGGTGGGTTGAAAGGTCGTCCTCTGGAACAGCGCTATTTTCACGAGACTTAACCTCTCACGTTCACGTAACATTTCGATAATGACGCCCGCGCAGGAGGCGAGGCCGCACTCGGTTGACGTTGCCGAAGGACTCGTTCGCTTCCGTGAGAACGTTACGTTTTCTTGAGTTTCCTTCGTGACATAGGTATGATGGTCAGGTTTCAGTTTATTGTCCGCTGTGTAATTTATAAGAGAAGAGGAGAATAGATGGAACCATGCGGTACGATAGCACTGTGTAATATTTATGTAATGTGTGATGGCACTGTGACTTTGAAATTCTATCATCGGATTTAAACAACGTTCATGTGTGGAGCCAAGAGTGGGGACTCGAACTTAATCTGAGAAAATGCACGGCGGTACATTTCTTGCGGAAGTCGTCCAACTATCCCCATGTATATGCTGTGGATGGTGTTAACATAAAGGCGACAGATGAAGTGAAGTATCTAGGAGTTACGATAACCTCGAACCTATCGTGGGGAACACATATAAGAAATATTTGTGGCAGAGCTCTGAAGAAGCTAGGATTCGTCAAGCGTATTGTGGGAAGATTTTCAGATGAAAAAGTAAAAGAGAGGTGCTATTTCGCACTCGTCCGGCCTCACCTTGAATATGCAGCGAGCATATGGGATCTGGTGCAGAAAGACTTAATCCGAGAACTTATTAAAATACAAAGGAAAGCTGCGCGATTCGTCAAAAACTGCTACGGGCGTACAGACAGCGTTACACAGATGTTAAACGAATTCGGCTGGGAGCCGCTAGAGACTCGGAGGCTGCGCGGTAGGCTTAGATTACTTGAGCAATTAAGAATAGATATCTTTAAGAGCGACACGGAGAACATCATATTAGAACCCCACTATATTTCCAGGTCCGACAGAAACGATAAATTAAGAGAGATATTTTGCCGAACGGATAGGTATGGAAATTCGTTTTTCCCCCGAACAATAAGGGACTTCAATAATTTCTAGGCGTAATTTCATTAGAGCGTTTCCTTTTTATTTGTAAACGGCTGGTGTCCTAACACCCCCCGCCACACGCCTATTGAGGTGGCTTGCGGGGTAGTATGTAGATGTAGATGAATATTGAAGATATTGCAATGCACAATCAGCCATGTTGGATGGATCATTTGTTCGATTAATTCGCCGAAAACATCGGTATTTGTAGTGGAATCGTCGCGGTACCGCATTGATTTATCAACAAAAATTTATAGTAATAATAATAAATTAATGTGCTAGTTACGCATGTGTGGGAAGTTGAGACGAGGTACTCTATTAAGTTTTTCATTCCACTCGGCACTCCAGCTCAAATAAAAACTCATCTCAAACGAAGAATTGAAAGAATAAAACCTAATCATACAGCCACTCAATCGGTAAAGGGATTGTGTCTATAGGGAGTATTTCGTCGATTCATGGGATCATGCAGAATATTTTGGGAGCAGTTATTCGTGAAAGGATATGGAGTTGAGCCGGATTGCATCAAATTATAAGCCACTGGAGCACTGTGCCATAGCTATATTGTATTGTCTTCAACTCCACACGACTTTCGTAAAAAAATGAAGAAAAAACTTCTTTTCGAAAAAACTGAAGCAAATCGGTCGAATCGCCCTGAATATTGCCCTCCCTGGTGGATAACGTTTATATTGAATGTTCGGAATTTATCCATCAAAACTCTGCCAAAAGATCACAAAAGTGACAAGATGGAACCATACGGTACAATTCCACAATGGAATATTGGAGCTATCGCAGAGCAATTGGCTATTTTGAATGCATCAGTTGTTCATTTTATACGCTGAAAACATTGGTATTTGTAGCGAAAAATTCGCGGTACCGTAATGATTTATCAATAAAAGTGTAAACTTGGAATCATTTTGAAATAAAACACTGTATTATTCGTAAAGTATTTGGAAAAATTGCGCGAAGTCATATTGGGTGGATCATTTTTTGCTAAATAAAACACTTCTTTAATCTGCAATTGAAAGAAAAACTTTGTGAAAACTACTTTTTTTAATTAGTTTGATCGTTTCAATTGTTCATACTAAAATTGTCATTCTATCCTAAAACTGTATGCCAAGATATATAAGAAATATTTTAAAAACATGTAATGAAACTACGTCTAAAAAACCTGCAAATTCCTGTCAGGAGGAGAAATTCCACAACATGCTCTGCGATACATGCTACTAGTATTATAAAAAACAGGGTGTTAATGTATTAAGCGACTGTAATAGTCGACCATCTAGATAGCTACCTGTCCAAGTTGATCAAAATGCAGTTGAAGATTAAGGGAAACCTAAATTCCTGGCGTCTGCACTTCGGCGAAAAGCGTCGATAACAAAATGAAATTATTCTGTTTTCCTTTTTGTCAACTTGACCCACTGTGTGTCGCGAGCCGCGAATCTAATTAAAAAGGAAAGAACGAGAAGAAACGCGACTATCCAGCGAGGAAATCCCAACACACACTACTAACCCAAATTCAGCCGGGAGCCCCGAAATACTGCCGAACGGAGGAGATCACGTTTGCCGTTAGAGCGTGGACGCCGGTCGATATTTATCGAATTTGTTGTCCGAATAGTGGGTGCCTCTAAGCTGGGGGAGCAAGGTAGAGGATGTTACCCTACGCCTAGTTGCAAGCCTAGGGCACTAGACCCACTGAAAAGTGGAGGGCAGCATGCTAGCCAACGCGGAGCGTAGTAATCTATCGGAGTGCGATAGTAAAAATGAATGGCGCCCGTGTAACCCTATCCTATCCATCCATTTTATCCACGGCATCCTCCTTGAGCAACACCATTCCAAAGCCTCTAATTCTCTTCTGTTCCAGCTTTCCATTGGTCCTTGTGTCTGAGCCATATAGAGCAACACTCTGAACTAGTGCTGTTATCTGTACTTCTTCCTAATTGGTAATCTTAAGTTCCAGGTTTCTTGAGCAAAAAGAATTAGACCGATCACGTGCATGCCCTTTCACTCCGGAAAGTGGAAATAAAAAGCGTTTCTCATTCCCGACGTAACTCTATTGCGAGTGCTCGCCTAGTTTTTCCGTCAAAATTTAAATAATAATTGAAGTATCGGTCACGCATCTCACATTCTTGTAGAAGATATACCGAGATTATCAACGTGAAAATTGGTGTTGGGAGAGTCAGTCGTTGGCAGCAGAGCTCGCTGGCTTCAAGAACGTTTTGAAATCTCGCCAGTGCGAGGAAGTAAGTAAATCACTTATCATTTTTCTTTCAAGGGTATTCCGATAGAAAATCCTTAAAAACTCAATTACCCCTTTAATACTCGGGGATACCGTTTACTTCCAAGTTTAGATTTGTTGAATCTACTCCAATGTTTTTACTTCAGGCACAACCACGGTATACCTCAAAAGAAATTAAATTTGTCATGAAAAAATGGTTTGACTTGACTTAGCATTCAAATTCAGGTAATTAATACATTAGTAACTGAACAAGTAGACGATTTTGTGTATCTTGGCCGAAGGTTTGCGAAAGATTGAAGGATGATTGAAGAGATTTTGAGACGTGTGGATGCCAGTAGGAAATACGTAGCTAGTCAGTATGTGGAGAGTATCTAGGAATGAGTGTTTATCTCGGGAAGCGAAAATCGTAGTGTACCAAAATGTTCTCCCGACGTTTTTGTTTGGCAGAGAAACTTGGGTATGGCAGGATTTAGCATTATAGTAGGCTAAATGCAAGTGGGAATGGGGTACCAGAGAAGTGTTTGAGGGAAATGTCGGATGTATAGGATCAGAAATGAGTACGTGATGAAGGAATGTCGGTTGGATGCTCTAGGTAATGGACATGGAATGTATGAGAGGAGTGTGCTTCGTTGGTTTGGCCATGTCGAGAGAATGGAAGGGTGTCTAATTCCGAAACATATAATATGATAGTAGAGTGAATGGTGTTAGAGGAAGGGGAAGATCGCAGAAGTCATGGGTGAATGTGGTAGAAGGGGCTTAGAAGAGGAGGAATATTAGGAGTCGTAAGAAAAGGAGAGCGTGTATGAAGCATTGCATGAGAGTAAGAGAAGCGAAAGTGGTTCTCAAAGATATGACATTATGGAGGAAATAATTAAAAGGGAGCCAGTTTTCTAGGGCTGACGGCAATAAAAAAATTATTTGACCTTGCCTACCCCGAAAGGGAATGGCGTGAAGGATCAGTGAAAGGATACGTTTCTCTGTGGGTTGCCAGATTATGTAATTGAATGTAATTTTAGTGATTTAACGGTGGAACCACCTCAAACCAAAATTCGAGATTAGATCGATTTTATATGAGATGAAGAGTAATATGAGTGGTAATGGAGTGCCTAAAACCCTGGGTTACCTAGCACTACGATGGAACGTGTCCTAAAGCTGCCGCTATTGCAAACCCTTGCGGTTTGTGTTGTGTGGATTCTTTGGAGGAGAAGAATGGAAGCTGCGCAGTTAGTGGGAGACCCGCCACTCCTTACAAGTCACCTACCAGTCCCAACTCCTCGTCCTGGAGCCCCCTTCTCATCCACTCCACCGGAAGGAGTCCCTTCCCTCTTTCCTAAGGCTTCCTTACCCCCTCCTTACCCTCTCTCTCTCTGTCGTTCGTCGTAACTCGCAACAATGAATCGCTCTTCTCTGGCCTGAAAGCGACGCGACTTGAGCGCTGCGGAGTTCCCGATTGGCACAGCACCGGTCTCGATGGCGCTGGCTGTCGAGTTTAAGGGCGCCTTTTTAGCGTGGGTGGTGGGACGGGATTAATCTCCCAGTCTCCCGAGGAATCCGATAAGTTCTTGCTTCGCTAAGCGAGAAATCATCGCGTATAGTTCGTTCGACTCGTTCGGCGTTCTCCCGAGTCCGGATTCTTTTTGTTTTCCAGCGAGTGAGTACGTCGTAAGAGAGAGCGCGTTATGTAACAGCGACATTGTCGTAACAGCGAGTTTGTTGAAAGTACGAGTTTGTTGTAGGTGTCGTCGCGAGTGAGTACGTCGAAAGCTATAGGGTTATGGAACTGCGATATTATCGTAACGGCTAGTTTGCCGTCAAAGCGAGTTTGCCGTAAGTGCGAGTTTATCGTGTGTGCGTGTTTGACGTAGGTGTCGTAGCGAGTAAGTGCGTCGTAAGAAAGGCAGTCATGCTACTGTGAGATTGTCGTAACAGCGAAATTGTCGTTACGGATAGTACGTCGTGAGTGTGAGTTTGTCTATCAATTAGATTCATAACGCCGGAAGTACGGATTCAAACGCTGATTTCGTTTATTTCGTACGTGCAGGTGTGCCGCATGGGCGAGGTAGACGTTCGGACCACCGTGAGAAATTGATTGTGCGTTTAGTTTTTATGAGTTGGAAAGATTTATTCTTTTCCGTTCGAATAAAAATGTATAATAGAGATACACTAGCATAGGCCGATTTAAATACTCATTTTACTCTCGCATAGTTTGTGACCACAGAAGAGCAATTGAAAAGCGACTATTAATTTAAATACAGCATAATTGCTTGGCATACTGTTCTGTTCCCGCGAACGCAGAACGACAGATGTCCTAACGCCCCCTGCCGCTCTCCTTTTTGGCATCTTCGCGTAGTACTGCATAGTTGAAGAAGTGCTTGGTGTCACATACGCTCTAAGAATGTTAAATAGTAAATATTTTGTTCTCGCTCTCACCATTTTTCTTTATTTTTCCCTATTTTCTCTGCGGTCTTCGACCGTGGCTTTCCCAGTGGCTGAGTGGGGACGATTTGCTTAGTTTGCGGTCACAAATTAGTATCGCATAACTTGGTTGTGATGGTTATGAAAAGGATGATCGTAAGAACTCGGCAATCACCGATATCAAAAAGTTACTTTTCATTAAAACATGACGTGATCATTGAAATATTACAGAGATTTTGTTGTACGTCAAATTTAACTCGAAATCAGCCCGAACTATTTCGATGAGACGACGTAGTATCTAGAAAGTTTTTTGCACGAGAAATTTTCCGGGTATTGTATGATCTTTGGAAGTAATCGTCTAGGGACCGAGTTTGACCCCAGAATAGATTTCCTGGTCAGATAAAGAAAACTCATGGGAATAATTTAAGACTTCAGGGTAAAGTATATTATTTCACGGCTTTAAGATATGGTACTTATTGCAACGAGACTTGTACTAAAATCAGCGGAAAAGTTTAAATTTTACTTTTCGAGCTATTATTATTATATTTTAATTCCTTACTGGTTTGCGAATAAAGATTATAAAAATGAAACACACTATTTTGGTAATATTATCGCATTTTTCGAGATTGCCTCCGTGGTTATGGATTTGTTGCGTTGGAGTTTTTTCTGATGACACGTTTGTTTTTTTATGGCGTAGTAGTGCGTTATCTTTTTAATTGTGAATTAATTAAATGTAACAAACAATGCGCTATTTGTGGTCTTAAAAAAGAGATCGAAGATCGGTCTCCGGGTATTTTTACCCCTTACTGAGTAGTTGAATTCACATTTAAGAACTTTTCTACCCATGCCTTCCCACTACCGAATGCCTTATCGAGCATATTTCTTTTTAATTTGCGCCTCTTCCATAGGAATAAGTATTGCTTGTGTATTTACTACAAGGTAACAGCCTTAGTAATACCTCTTCATGTTCTCCCTTCTTAGTAAAGTAAGTAAAAAATACAGTACAAATAGTTGCGTTGTGTACCGAAAACATAAAAAAGGGACAAAAGGCATAGTAAAACTTCGAAAATGTTGCCCAAGAGCTTTGAAATTATACGTATAGCAATAATTGTTAGCGTGCCTCTACCAGGCCTCCGTACCATAAATGGCACTTAGATGGGTAGGTACTCACCGATTTTCTCAAGAAGGACCTAAAGTATGTCGAAAATCGAACATAACATCTGTGATGTAAATGTCATCGTCAACAACAAGTGTGGCTTAAAACAAGACAATGAAAAGAAAGCTCTGGGCATGATGATTTAAACATATACGGCCGCATTCATAGATTTCATTTTAAAACCAGATTGAGAAGGCTCTTCTTAATCCTTAAGTGAGGATTATAATAGGGTTAAAACTTTAATCCGGCTTCACATCTAGTTTTAATTTTGAAAATTAATTCAGTGCGCCCCGGGTTTAATTTTCTCCTGTCGAATTCTGCCGGGGATTGGCGCTACTTGGGAATAAAACGGCGACATAAATACTGTTTTTGCTTGGGAGCATAGGACGAATATTCTTAAGACCTAGGACGCAATCTCGCTTCTCCTTAACGCGTGCGCTCGCTTTATCGTTATTTTTTTCAATTGCGCTCATGAGAGCGAAAACGTAATCGTTATCCTTCAAATTTTATACGATGCTTTGACAATTCTTTACTAGTTTTATTTGATGGAGTGCGTCCTTAGGTCACAAACTGTGAGAATTGCCCTTCTATAGAGCATTCCAAATTTAGTTGACACTGATGCCAAATTTACGCTCCATGTGCTCACCTATACGTCAAGCAGGGAACCACTTCCAACACCACGCTAAATTTAAGGAAGTTACTTTTGGGAATAACATTTGCATTTTGGAAGACTCCTTGTGTGCCGCGACGCAAAATGTTTTTTATCCTCCAGCTATTGGTAACATAGCGTCTCCGGCAAAAGGGAAATTTTCACAGGAAACGCAATTCAAGAAAAGATCAATTGAAAAGTTCAGTTAAATTAATGATTAATCCAAATTTTCAATAAAGACAGAGGAAGTTAGACTTCCATGCATGCATTTCGGTCACCCGGGTGACCACCGATAGGGTTAATTTAAATCACGAAACACGTGTGTACGACATTTAAATCCTCCTTGTCGATGGTCACCTGGATGACCGAAATGGATGCATGGAAGTCTAATTTCCTCAGCTTCCATTGATGATTTGGATTCTTCTTGGATCTTTAATTAAACTATACAGGAAACGAATCTCTACATGAGCCCATGGTGTGAAGTTATTGTGGATCGCCCAACAGTGCGTTTTGCGTTTTTGATAAGGAGAACGACAATGAGTAAGGAGGAACCATGATCCCACCCCAGGTCTGAAATAGTTATGAATACAGATAATTTGAGGATTTCACTACTTTGGTCATAGTATGTGTGGCCTACCTATGTTGCAATCACCCTTATTATTCCTTCCAAGCTTCCGCCAAGTGTGGAGACCCTGCAGTCAGAACTCTCCACAGAACCTCCTTGCTTACTCCATCTTGCGCCTCTTCCCCACCCAGGGATAACCTATATACCGCTCCCCTACCTACCTCTCCCCCATCCCTCTTCCGAAAGAGCTTCCCCCCCCCCCCACCCGTCCCCCTCGAATATAACCGACCCTCTCCACTCCTTATGCCGTTGTACCCCCCTCCTCAGTGTCTTCCCTCGCCGCTTCTTGTCCCCTTCCCCTACCTCGCTACGTACTGCGTAGTAGAGCCAAAGGGCTCCCCCCCGATTCCCGAACCTTTTCCCTGTCCTTACCCTTGAGAGTCCTTTACCCCACCCGATGCCCTCGTAGCCTACTCCTGCCGATGTCCCTCCCCTACCTCCCGCTCGTTCGCCCCGCTATCCAACCCTCCCCTCGCCTAACCTTTAAATACGAAACCCCCCACCCGGCGACCTCCCCTATCTTTCTTCTTCTCTCTTTATCCCTTCTCTCTCTTTCTCTCTCTTCGGCCGTATTAAGGCCCTTATTAATAAACTCGCTCCCCTGAGAGATTCCCTTTTGCTGCGTGGCCTGGATGTGCCTTTCTTTTAGTTATAGGTGGCGTTCTTTTCGCCCCCCCCTTTCCGAAAGGTGTGGCACCCCAGAATGCGTCACTGTTCTGTGCCCATCGACTCCCGTTCTCGTTTATATTTTCATCTACATCTATGAAGTACAGTTTCAAGCCAGCGCTAAGCTGTGTGGCACGGGGTGATTAATATTTATTAGTTTCTTTATTTATGTATTTTCACAACCCCAAAAACAGGTTTACTGGCCTTTTACGTCGGGTGTATCAGCAAGTAACAACGGACGAACACAAAGTCTCATGTCCTGAGGGTGAGAGATCCACTCAGGCGGGACACGAACCCGTGACCGTCGGATAAGCGGGGGAGGAATTTACCCCGTCACCACCTGGGGCGTTGAATCCATTAGCTATAGTTTATTAGTCATTAGTGAGCCAAATAGTTTATCCATAAAGGAAACGGTTTTAGGCTTGACTTTGTGGAAGATATCCATTACGGAAGAATTGAAATACCTTAGTTTACACCGCTTGCAATATTTATTACCACGACCCGGGTTTCGACACTTTTTGTCATCTTCAGGTGACCTGCAGATGACGCCAAGTGTCGAAACCCGGGTCGTGGTAATAAATATTGCAAGTGTAGTTAACTAAGGTATTTAAATTCTTCCGTAGTTGATCCATCCTGTAGATATCTCCTGAAAATGTCGCCCACCTTACGAAACTGAGTGTATTGTAGTGAAAAGAAGAGCAGAATCCTCAAAGTTATTTACTCCTACGACTACATGTTATAAGTACAGTGCAGGACACTTTCATGGTGTGTAGCACGGGGTGATTCCAAGTAAAGCATTCGAAACTAGTATTGGTTCGAGGTCGTACCCCGCTCGCTCCCCTGACGGTAGGCGCGGAGTTAAAAGCAGTCTGGAGAGCAATGCAAGGCTAATTAAAAAACTTGGAGATTGCTGCGTCGACAAATGTAATAACATGCACCCCACGAGTTAGGGTGCTACTATTGTTTAGTGTTACTGATACTAATAACAGGGTTCCTATTGACCTGTAAAACCTAGGATGTCTGGAAAAGTAATGGGAATTGAAAGTGAAAAATTCGTCTCGAAATTTGCTTTTCAAATTCAAGATATGATGATTTTTTCAACAAGTGAGTGGTATATATTTAGGCGCTGTCTGTCGGTGTGCGGACTTACGGTTTTAGTACCTTGCCTAAATATAATGCCTTTATTGCCTTGCCTAAATATAATGCCTTTATTGCCTTGCCTAATTATAATGAGCGATTGGATCTCCTATTTGTTGTTTATCAAGTAATGATCCCCTTAAAATAATCTTTCTGGTCATATTCTTTAAACTCTTCCTGAGTAAGAAGGAATATTTGTTTCTCCTCTGATTGTGCACAGGTAATTAATGATCCTAGTCGCGGCCGAGACCTAAGGATAAGGAAGACCTAAAGAAAGGACTTCTCAGAAGAAGATAATAATAAAACTCGAATTCCTGATACACGCACAAAAAACACTTCTCTCCTCCTCCCCATGTATCCAACTCTTCCTTTCTCCCCCTCTAGCATCACCCCTCACCTCCAGCATCCCCCCCTCACTCCACTTGGCCTTCACATTTCGGGAGGCCCTTTGTCCTCCGTGGGGCCCCAACCATTCCTGGAACTGCGGAGGCCCGCCCCCATCCTCCATCGCATTGAGAAAAATCTATACTGACACATAAAAATATATAAATGCTGTCTTGTGTATGTTTGCCGCTCTTTTCCTCGGAAACTACTGAGCCGATTGAGCTTATATTCTGCATGATTCTAGCGCACATACTATTGAGTGTTATAGGACTAAAGGCGTATACACTGGGGTCCAAAGGGCCTCTAAATATATATTTGTAAGATTTTAATTTGACTATTTTTTGCACGCCGTGCGCCGAAAGCGCCTTCACAACCGAAGATTTTGTGCGAGTCTGTAACATTCACTGCGGTGAACAATTGGTTTATTTTTAAAAATAGTTGAGAAAACTCGCAAACTACTCACTGCAAATGTCTGACGAGATCGAAGCGTTAGAAGTCCCTCATTTACTAAATAAAGTCTCTCTGGAGTGCATACGCTTAACTACCGTTTCCCTCGGAGTATTATAGAATGATTAAAACTTTGTATCAATTCGAAATTCCACAAAGTAAACGCTTCATCCATCTTGGTCGGTATTGTTTGGCAAATATGTCTTAAAAGTATTTCGGTAAGTGTTTGGTATTTTGTTAAAATGTGAAAGATGAAATCCTTTTCTTTATAAAGTGACCAATTCATCGAACTTCATGTGAAGTGAAGTATATCTCGCTCGAACTACCTTAACTGTGTGATGTGAGATTTGACAGAAAGTTTCTCTAGATAATATTAATGCTTAATTTTAACTTTAGTATGGGGGAAAACTGAGGGGAGACGGGATATGGTAAACGTTCCTTGACCCTGTGGACGGTCGGTGTGATAAGTCAAAAAAATATTGTTGTTAGAGTGGTATTGCACCGTACTCGTCTTCTTGTACTACTAAATGGATTCATATTTCTAAGGAAGTTCCACCGCAAATGTGTGAGTGAAAATATATGTTGAATTCCGCCATTTCTTTTTTATTGTCTATTAAAACATTCTGCGTTCTTCGGTCACTGGCCTAGTCTTTTAGGATACAAATAAGATACGAAATATTCAGCTTATTCGACGAATGTATTTTCGTTGAACACCTTCTAGCCGTATCGGCCGATCGCAGCGACATTTATTTTCAACGAACGCATTTTGACTTGAATTATAGCAGAAATTCACTAATAATGAATAAATAAAAATTAGCACAGGAGCTTTTAATTTATTTGGCGATTCTATGGGCGAATTCGCTTCTTATCGTCGTATTTTTACGCAAAAAATGGCGTTCACGTTAGATTGAAGAATTTATTTTTCCCTCAGATTTTTCCCCCTTTCTTGCATTGAGTAACAAATAATTTCGAATTCAATTCGTGAAAAACATAACCCTGGAAAGGTTGGATTTTTTTGCTCGTATCAAACAGTAGGTTACATGTTTCCATGCGTAATCGTAATGAGAATCAATTGGCATTTAAGGTGGCTGGAGCAGTCATCGTGGGTCATTGAGTGCACATTTTAATATTTTTTGAAGTAAGTCGAAAACAATTCTGGGACCATATTTCATTTAAGTGCATCTCTCCATACGTTGGAACCCACCATCAGGCTGTAACGGAAATGATACAAGGATTGTATTTGAAGAAAAAAATCCGTAATTAAATCATCGTATGACTTAAGAGCTTTCGGGTTGGTATTCGAATTTTAGGCAAAATTATATTGAAATTACTCCGAATTCCTTGCAAAGAGTGCATGATATATTTTCTGTTATTCGTCGCATCAGTCAACATTTCCCGAGGCAGTTGGATTTATTTCCTGGTGTGTGTCTACAATAAGTTTACCATACTTTTTGATTAGTGAGCCAATTATGTGATCAGTGAGAATTTTGATTAGTCTGCCAAGAAACAGACCAAGTGGGAGGAGCTCCTGTTGGTGGAAGGAGTATGGCGTGACTCCCTGAAATTTATTCGCAGCAATTTTATTGATAAAAAATGTATAAAATATTTCGCATGTTGCAGAAAATCTATAAGTACACAATGTTATCGAATTTTACGAAATATATGTCATGTGCCACAAGGTTACGTGCTCAAATAGCATTTTAATGCCAAAAAACGAAGTCGGTAAAAGGTAATTTTTTCACTTTTATTTTTTTATATCTATAATGAGAACACGTGTATAAAGTTTCGCGCAAATCTGTACATAAACAAAAATCGCTCCAACCACCTTAAATCATGAAGTCTTCTAACCCGGGGAGGTTTCAACTCGGTATTGCATGGTTATCAGCCCTTCTCTCCATCAAGATATTCCGTAACGTATGGCGCGATCGTTTTGTTTTCTTATTCCTTAAAATGTTCCCGCCAAAAAGGGGAGTTTCTCGTATGGTATAGGTTTATTTTTTATTTTTTTTTAAGAGGGGAAAAGGGTTGAAAGTTTTTGTTCCCGCCAAGTTTATCCTTGCGTCCCCCCCACCTCCCACCAGAGCTGTCCTTTTCCCCTCCCTTCAATCTCCCCCACCCACAACACGATAAGTTTTCAGTCGACACACCTGCACCCAGCGTTGCCTTTTTTACCTTTGGACTGCGCTGCAAAATTCGTAAAATTTATGCGTCCCCATAGACGTTTCTAGTGTGAGTGGAGGCCACGTTTGACAGGAAAGTTCGGAGTGCATGTGGGAGGGGAGATAAACAGTAGTGCGTCTGTGAGATTGTGAGTCACTGAACGATCGGGCGTATTATAATTTCAAGGGGGAGGATTACTGCGTAGAATACAGTAGTTTTTAGGCTTTTGTTTGCGGTTATCCGTTACGGTTGTCGATGAAAAGAGGTGATCTACTGTTAAAAGTAGGCTTAAATGGGAGATAGATTAATTATCTATACCTTCTTCTAGAGCCGCAGGTCCTTGTCTCCTTATACGGTTAAATTCTTCATCTCGGCATACGTCCTACCCTACTTCACCCCTATGTCATTCTTCCCCTTCCTCGTTTACCGAGTAACCTCCCCTCTTTCGCGGCATTAAGGAACCCTTCGCTTCTCATTAACTATTCCAACCACCTACTACTTCTTATCTCTTCCAGAAGTATCCTCTCATACCCATCCATACAAAGTACTTATTCGTTTGTTTTCCTTTCCGTCCACCGCACTTTCTTCATCCTCCGCCACACCACAAACTCTTAGAACGCCTGCAGCCTATTTTCATCTTCCTTTCTCAGAGTCCACGTTTCTGCACCATACAACGCTGCAGTACATATCAAGCTCTTCACCAGCCTCTTCTTTATATCCTTACCCTTGGTCTCCTTCATCAGCTCCCTCCTATTGCTGAATGCTTCTATGGCTAACGTAATTATCCTCCTAATGTCTATGCTACTATTCCCATTTTCTTCTAGCGTTCTACCCAATTAATTTAATTGCTCTGCTTTCTACAGTTTGTCCACTGCTGCTTTTATGACCAGCTGCGCTTACTTTGTCCGAAAAAATCTCATTAAGTACTTTGTTTTCTTATGAGTACATAATCTTCATTCCGTGATTACCTACTGATTGCCTAATTCTTCTACTAAAGCTCGCAATTCCTTCGATGATCGAATGACCAACGCCTGTGACTTCAGAAAATCTTGTCAAATTCATCCGCTGTCCTGCTTTTATTCCCACATCAAACTCTTCGTTTATCGGCAATGAATCTAACGTATACTTTTCTTATCTCGTCTACACTGTCTTCCGCAGCAATCCTAAGTTTGGGTTTGCACTGGCGAGTAACTTCCGCAAGTTTCTTCTGCAGCGGCTTGCGGGGACTTTTACTCTGACGAAATATGTTTCACAAGTTAGTGCAGAGCCTGTTTGGGGTCCGTTTACCCCGGCAACAAATCGCTCCTTCAAGCGACTTCCCGCTAATTTTTAAAGTTCTGCAAGCCGACATTTAGTGCCGTGTACAACTTCAAGTTACGTCGAGTGTCGCTTGGTGCAAATAACTTGCGCAGTAAACTTGCCAGTGGAAGTTCATCTTAATACTTATACATCCGGTATGAAACACGGATTCGTGCAGAAAAGCCTCGAATTGCATGACGTTTGTATTTGTTGCACGTTACGGTCGCTGCTAGGCGAGGAATCCCGTGGATTGAAGAACGCCAGCTCTCGCAGCGCTTTTGGGATAAACTCTGGGAGGTTCATCCAAGAGATTATTTTTTGGCGAACGATTCCTCCGCTTTCCGTGTTTATTCCTGTGTCTCGCCCCTCCGAGCGATCATCGTCCTAACCCCTACACCAGAGTAATCCTGTGGATTCGAAAAATTTCACGAACGATGAGAGGGAGTTTCTTTCAAACTGTTCTCAGCTATGTCGTCCTTTTCTGCCGTTCTTTATTAATCCATGTATTTTCATGCGTCTTTGCCTGAGGAATGGATAGTGCATACTGTGTCGATGGGTATATACGCTTTGAATCAGGTCAATGCGCATGGAAGTCTTTGTTTTTAATGCAAACATTTTCGTGATATTCTAAGTTTTTAGAAGTTACATCCGGATTTGGATGCATGTTTTATGCACGTTTTCTTTCACGTTAGACATGACACAGCTAAAGAATTGAATAAGCTCCATGAGCAATGTAGAGTTAGTGGTTGGTCGTATTCGAAATAGAGTAAAAGCTTTTATGTGAACGAAATGCAGTTAACAAACATGTACCTACTTATAACGAGGTTAAAAATAAACTGAAACCAGCCTTACCTTGATGATGATATAAAACCATCCAAAACTAGACAATATTTATTAATAATAAGTGCTAAAAATTACGAAGTATTTCATTTTCCTCATGATAATTAAATGGGTAACGAGTTCACAAAGTTACATCGCCAACAATTACTTCTAACCGAGCATGGAAGTCCCGGAAATGCTTACAACGCCGTTGGGGGATCAGTTCATTTTTACGCGGAAACTGTGTATAAAATTAGAGGTTAATGTCAGTTTTGGTTTTATCAAGAAATGTAATCTGCTGTAATTTCAGTAGATTTTTCAGTAAAAGTTTGCAGGTAAATCAGACCAAATAATTCGATCGAGTTACCTGAGGTTGAAACTAAACAATTTTTATATGAAATTTTTATTTCTGGTTGGTATATATTTTTACTACAATAAGTCGCAGCGTTTACAATCTCTGTTGTCTTCAGCGATTGCCTTCTTACGAAAATTAATAAGCTAAGATGACGTTGCGGGATAATGCAAATGCTAGTGGAAGTAGTTTTAAATAACAATCACTTAATTTGATTGGTTAGTCGAAGCGTTTAAGGTGTAGCTTAGCATAATAAGCTTAAGGTGTCTGGAGCGGTAGTCGTGGGTTATTGAGTGCACATTTTAATAATTTTTAAGTCGAAAAAAATTATACTTAAGTGCATTTGTTTATGCTTAAATTTAAATGCATTGTGTTTAAATTTACCATGCAGGCTGTAATGTTAATTGATCCAAGAATAATATTTTAATGTTTATAATATTAAAGCACGTTACGACTAGAGTTTTCGGCGCGGTATACGAAATTTAGTGGAAGTCATATTGAAATGTGTTGTTTTTTTTCAAGTATCGGACTCGGCTTGTCACCTTCAAGTATGTTAGGAACAATTATCAAAATAAGAAATGTATTGTTTCGCGTTCATAAGAAAATCTGTACATGTGTAATGGAATTATTGCGAAATAGTATCTGTGCCATAAGACTACGTGTTGAAAGAGTATTGAATTGCGAAAAACATTCAAATCGGTATGATGGATTTTTTCACTTTTATCTATAGATATCACAAATGAGAACACTTATGAGAAGTTGTACGAAAATCTGTACTAAAAAATTCACCTTAAAAGTGCAGATTGCAAGTGAACTTTAGCCTTTCGAGTAACGATTTGTCGTAATGGACGGGTGCATGATGTGGCGGGACGAAATTTTCACGATCAATTTCCACTCTTTGCCTCGGCTGCTTATGTTGCTGGATACTGCGGAATTTACAGCCACAGAAGTTATCGTCTAGTTTTTAATGCCTCGTAGCCGATTTTATAATGCTCAACTAAAACTTGCTAGATGACATACCATTCCATTCAACATAGATTCCATGTCAAATCAACCAAAAAAATGGCAAAATTTACCTGACCCTTTGCGATTTTGATGAAAATTGGTAAAGTTGTTGACCCTACAGAGAAACTAAATAATACCAAGTTTTATACCCCTGGGCCAAATACTTTGTTAGAAATTTGGGTCTAAAAATGGTCCAAAAATCAAATTTTAGGTCTGCAGTGCACCTTTTGAATTGCCGTAACTCGAATACCAACACACTTAGAGAGTTGTGTTTGGTGTCAATTTAAAGCTCTTAAAATTGCCTTTCATTTGATATGTCATATGCTGAGGTTATTAGTAATTATAGGTCAAAGGTCAAGGTCAACATATTTTGACCTTGAATTATGAAAAATGGGATATTTTATTTTGATTAATTTTTTTTTAAACAACATACATGTTTCATTAATATATGCACCAACTTTAAAAGTGGGACTCCAAATACGACAGGAGATACGAATTTTTTTGTACACCTAGGACACTGGAAAAAAGTTTTTAAGCTTGTTCACTATAAATTATATACAAAAAGCTATTCATAAAAGTAGGTTTATTATAACTTCATTCTCTCAATTGACATAACTTAGTTCCCAGATCTGGTCTTAGATATTCCTATATCATTAGTATGGACTGTAGTCTGTTGGTTGCTTCTTGAACTTCTGTGTATGTCAAGCTATAGGTTCGTCCTGTTGGGTATTGCGGATCTACTTTTGTTAAAACATCTACTGTTGGAACCCGCAGGATATCAGGTTTTTGTGGATAGGCAAATGATATTGCTGGTCCAGCAGGTTGAAGAAAACTTATCTTCACTTGTTTTTCATTGTCACTTTCTAATACACAACCCAACCACCACTCTTTATCATAAAGGCCTGAAAAAATCTGTGATCTCCTGTAACAGTAATTCTTTCTTCTCTGGTTATAAATGAAAAAGAATACACTTTGGTACTTAATTTTTGTTTTGATAACGGTATCGCTGCATGAATCTTCTAAGTCCCCGGAATTGTTCGTAACTCAGTAAATCGTTTTTGGAAAACATTTTCTTCTTGTTCATAGTCTGAATTTGTTTTTTACATAAATTTAACTGTTGTTATGTTTTCTGCTCCCCACTGGAAAAGTTGACGTGTCACAAATTGATGTTCATATGGTCGCTGTAGGCTTGCTTGAGCAACAAGTCTTTTTTCAGTGCCACCTGCACCATCACAAGGTCCCTTTTCATGTGGTGTGGCAAAGTAATCCCACTCTTCTTGTACACCGAAATCTTCCTCATGGTTACCCAGGTTGATGAAATTTTTTCAGTTTTTGTACTGTGCTGCAGGGCCATCAGAGAAAAAATATATCTTGTGTAGTTTTCCATCAGATACTATACTTAGGAATTTCATTAGCTCCCTTTGAATCAAATGAACAGCAACAGTATCATGCCGAAGGCAGAAGGCATTAGTTTGAAATGCTGTTTACTGTGAATCAATAAAAGAATAGCGAATGAGTACATTCAGCTTTTCTACTAAAGTCTCTATGTACTCGTCTGTGGGTTTTGAAATTGTTTCAAGTGTAGACCTGTCTACAGTTGAAATAAAAAGAAATATCCACTGTTTGAAAATAATTGAATCAACTAAGTTGTCTTCCATTCCACGGCTTATACGTTCCTTTACTGGAGAGGAACCTGGACAAAACTCACAATATCCCAACAAACACTGAGGTTGAAGAGGATTATATATCATTCTTGAAAGACAATCTTTGTATATTTTCAAAGAGGTTTCATCACTTTTAGTCAATTCACTAATATTGTCTCCTATCAACATCAGTTTTATATTTCGATGTATTGTACACAGCTCTGCAAATTTAGAAAAGTACTGTTTTTAAAAAATAAAAAGTGTAGAAAAGTACAAAACTTTATTGTAATGAATCTTTAACTAGTGTTACAACTTCTACAGATAATGGCTTTCCAGGTTTGGGATTTGGTGTTGCCGTCATCCCCTTTTCTTTGATTAACTGTTTAGCTTTACGTGCCATGAAGTGAGATACATTAAACTCTTGCTCTATTTTGCTCAAGGTCCAACTCTTGGGAAGTATGGTTAATACTTGAATATTCTCACTCTTGCTTGTACTTGAATTTTTATTTCAACTGGTTAATGATCTCATCTTCATAATTTTCTCTTTTATGTATTTCAGAATCCTCTATATTTCACAATTTCCTCTTAACTGCAGAACTAATGTTTTTAGTCTTTTTCTTAGGATATCATTTTTGAGACACGTTTTTTTATATAAGAGACCAAACTTTGGTTCAGAGTTTCCAAACCTTCAGTATACATACACATTTTCTTGAAAACTAGAGTTAGGACCAAATGAATGTGGACTAGAATCAGAACTCATCACTTGTTCTTTTGGGTTAGGCAGTTTATTAACTTCTTTCCTGCGCCCTTCATATACTTTTCTTCCTATTTAAAAAGATGACATCTTATCAACCATTCCGTGTGATTAACCCTTTACCAAGTTTTTTAGAATGCATGTCAATCTTAAATTGATTAGAGAAATAATTTGAAAAATCACTCATTGTGCATTGGAATACAAAATACAGGTTGTAATTGATGAGTTCCAGTGTCCTAGGTGTACAAAAAAATTCGTATCTCCTGTCGTATTTGGAGTCCCACTTTGAAAGTTGGTGCATATATTAATGAAACATGTATGTTGTTATAAAAAAATAATTAAGCAAAATAAAACATCCCATTTTTCATAATTCAAGGTCAAAGTATGTTGACCTTGACCTTTGACCTATAATTATTTTTAACCTCAGCATATGAAATATCACATGAAAGGCAATTTTAAGAGCTTTAAATTGACACCACACACAACTCTCTAAGTGTGTTGGTATTTGAGTTACGGCAATTCAAAAGGTGCACTGCAGACCTAAAATTTGATTTTTGGGCCATTTTTAGACCCAAATTTCTAACAAAGTATTTGGCCCAGGGGTATAAAACTTGGTATTATTTAGTTTCTCTGTAGGACCAACAACTTTACCAATTTTCATCAAAATCGCAAAGGGTCAGGTAAATTCACTGGTTGATTTGACATGGAATGACCCATACTCGACATCAATGAAAGAGCTTTTGCTTTGTGTTGAAATGCAATATCAGTATTGTAAGACATCTGTCTTTCGCTCCACTTAAAGAGGAATTTCTTTATGATGTAGCAATGAAAAATATATTATTTTGGAATCTTCAGACGTTGCTTAAAAACGAATCCGGCCGTCGAGTATAATCATTCTTAACGGGAAAAGCAAAATATGATTCAATGTAACCATAATTTATTATATCCACAATGTCAATTAGCATAAATTAGCTCAGTGTCTGTTCACATCAGTAGTTACCGGATGTGTTTCCCACAACCTGCGCGGGTACGTGAGTGGTGACGTCGTCTTTCCCGCCTTTTGTAATGCTTTTACTGTCGTAGCGAAACATGGTGGCAATCACCTGCGCGAAGCGTGAGTTATGGTGTAGTTTTAGCGAGATTTATTTCCCTAGTCATAATAGAGACAATATTCAAATTTAATTTTTAAATTTTAGCAACTTTAAGTAGCATGAATTAAATATGGTAATATTAATGACGCAAAAGCGGTTTTGTTAATTTCTGTAATGCTTAGCAATCAACTAAATATTATTGTTTAAGGTGTTAACTTGACTATTTTTTTCACGCCGTTCGCAAAAATCGCCTTCACTACCGAAGATTTTTTTTGCTATTCTGTATAAATTTTTGCGCTGAATTATTGTTACAAACTACACCCTTTTCATTTTATGACATGTTCATAAGATAGAAATTTCTCATATTTAAAATAAAGTCCCTTTAGAGCCCATACGCGTACCATTTCCCGTGGATGATGGCTGTTATTTCTTGGCACGTATCTAGGAAAGTTTAATGGTTAGTGGCTGAAATGGTGTTATCATTGTAAATATGAGATCTTTTTCTCATGATTGCGTCCAAAATTTGTTGAATTTTAATTGAAGTTATATCTCACTCAAACTACCTTCTCGGAGGAAAAGTCTCGTGTGTAAGTGATCGCCAGATGAGCAGGGTAGGGTCATTGTACCCTAGGATATAGGTATATGGACCTTGTAGCAGAGGACAGAGTATATCACATGGTAGGTATGGCTTCCAACATAACTCAATTTACCTTGAAAGGGCGGGAAAGTGTAAGCAGTGAGTTTCACGATAATTTTCACGATCCAAACAAAGCTGTATCAAAGTACGCATGCATTTTTCGCAACTCATCGTAGGAGCCCATCTAAGAAATTCGATTAAGAGCAACAGAGAGGTAGTAATTCGATATGAATCACTGATTAAGTATTTTGAAGGTGATAATGAAGATTTGCGACCTTGGGAACCCTGGTGGTCGAATGCGGACACTAACATACACAGCCATACTGATCCAGTTCGTAAGGAATTGATTAAGTATGCCATTGGAAAAGGCCTTCCGCTCTATGTCCGTCACCATGTTTCGCAACCACTATTCTCTATTATAGTCCATTACTTTTCCCCTGTTATCATCTCCCGCACGGCTACCTACTCCGGATCCCCTTGACATTCCCCTCCCTCCGATTTTCCCATCAACCCCTTGAATTCCTTGAAGACTACAATTCCCTTGTGTGTGATGACGGGCTTAATCCCCGCTTATACGGTAGTCGAGGAAGCTTCGGAAATTGCCACCACCACCAGTTGTTTTTGCCTCTCCAGTTTCCCTCGCCTCTCCTTCCATTCGCCGAATCTTTGAAACCTTCTGACATTTGGCGCGGTCGAGTTTATTGTGTACGACGTGACTTCCGTCAAAAAAGGACGAAGACACACACGCTATCTCACCCGCCATAATTTCTGAACGGAAGAATGGTGGAGGCCATTTAAGATAAGTGGAGATAAACGAACTTATTACGTCTCTTCTCTTCCAATTTCCTTCTGTTATTCCCTCTCTCTCTGATCACCTCTAATGATTATAAGGATAATAGCTTGTCGTTTCTTTCTTCAAATTAAAGGCGATTTTGCGTAGCGCGTAGAGCAGTACTACTACGTTTTCAGACATTTATTTATAGTGGTTGGAGCGACTTTTGTAAGCGTACAGATTTGCGTGAAATGTTGCATGCGTGTTCTCTTTAGTGATATCCAAATATATCTACAACTGAAAAAATGCATCATATTATTTGCTTAATTTTTAAGAAATATATGTCATGTGCCATAAGGCTGCGTCTTAAAATTGGATTGAATTGGGAAAAAACCCAAATCGGGATGATGACATTTTTTCCACTTTCATCTCTAGGAGAGCCTAATTTCTACGCAGGTATTCTCTCAGTCTTTCCCTCTTTCGCTGAACGATCACGTCCCTGACTACGCACGTATCTAAGATTGCAAAAATGGCCTTTTATCTGTCGCCAACCATGATGACTAAACTCCGTTTTCTTCATATTTCTTCTACCTACCCATTATGTATTGGTCTCGCGACCTCATCCATGGAGACCGAGTTGGTTTACAGAAATACCATCATCATTACGATTTACTCCGCACCCCACGATCCTGCAACAGTGGAAAACGTTTCTTGTAGAACTACGATTCTATACTGAACAGCTATACTTTGTTTTGTTATTTCATTACAGCTGGCGACCTAAAAATAGCACTTTGTATGGTTGTGGAGATAACAATCCCGTCTGCGACTCAAGGTAGGTGTTCTTTTGACGAGCATTGATTGGTAGATTACGCAATAAATGGACGGGCAGATGTTTAAGGCGGGCGAGAAGATATGTATCAGTATTGAAAATCATACAATTGAGTTTTCAACAGATAGCTCCAGACCAGGACCCATATTTACTGATGACGTGAAATCTGAATTGGCTTGCATTTGCTTTATCGTATCATCTGCTATGGGATTTATTAGGACCAAACTTAATTCTCTGTGATATGTACACAGCGGAATTATGTGCTATTAGGAGAGCCCAGAAGGTAATAAATTCTTCGTTGTTAAAGTGCACTGGTTCAATGAATGCTATTCACGCAATTACCCTCATATGTCCTCATCAAACCCAATAGTTCCATTGCAGTAGTAATCTCTGAATCATTAGTAATCTCTTCGTCCGTGGAACGATTCCCGGTACAGGTGACCGTTTTATCATTGCAATTTGCACTATTCATTAGTAAGTGGGAGCTTTTGTTTTGTTTTTAAAATACCTTCGATGACAGCTGGAGGGCTTAAAATAGCACTTTAGATGGCAGTAGAGATATTCCGTCTTCGACTCTTGAAAGGTGAGTGGTTATTTCAGCTGGGCACAAGCGGTCGTTTTCATCGTCCCCGATATGCTTCAGCGGTTTCCCTCGTGAGCGTTTCTTACTAGTCTTGGGACGCAGGATGACATTAAGGTCATTTATTTTTTTGGGTCAAGCAGTCGCGTGGGAATGACCGCGGCAAAAATGATCCGTGAGGTCACCATCGACTGATTTAGCACGCTAGAGTCGATATACAATCATGATCACGCTATACTGCTCAGAAGCAGATCGTGCGGAGGCAAAGCTACTTCCTGATGAAGACTTTTGTTTCTTTCTTTTGAGGAAATTATTGAACGAATCCGCCAGGGGGGCTAGTGGCAGAGTGGCCGAGGGGGACTATTCTCTATGTTCTCGAAATTTCCCCGAGCCTCGAAAGTGACAAAATTTTGACGTCACAGCCTCTTAAATTTCAAATAGGGCCATTCAATAGTTGAGTTTTGTCGGGGGCTGTGACGTCAAATCCACGGAATTCCCGAGGTTCGACCGTGTCCAGTCTTTACTGAATAAGACCCTAGACCCGAGTCAGAGTCCCGGCGATGAAGGAGATTCTTAACGGTATCTCCCCCCCTCCCTTCCGCCCCGCATGGTGTGCTATACGGAGAACGCTTCAAGTGTAGTATAGGTGTAGCAAAACTTGGTGGCTCTCACTTGTGAAAAAAATGACGTCAGGGAAAAGAGAGGATGTAAGAGAGGTAAGACAGAGTGGCCGAGGGTCTCTCAAGAGATCCTCGCAGAAGTTCTCCATTACCTCTGGCTGCTCATGAATACTCAGTGGCCTCAGACACTCCACTGTAGTGTGCCACTAAGTTTCGCTATACCTATACTCTGTTCTTCGGATGGGACGTTTAATTATTCTACGCCTTCGAAGTACCGTGCAATCCACCTCCAGGGTGTGTGGCAGGGAGTGGTTCCATGCGATACTCTTCCCAGTTCAAATATAAAAAAACCCTTACGATCACCTGACCGAAAGGTGCGGACCAAGCAGTTAGCAATGCACAGTTCAACCAGAAATTAGGAAAGTGCTACGTTGGCGATCATGCTAGCATATGGTGCCAGGGTTAAAATTCGAATACTGATTAGTATTACTGATTCCAATGATTTATGGATTCTACGAGGAATAGATATTACCTAATTATCGGTAACTAATGGGGAATTTCGCCTTTTGACGGCATCAATATTCCTTTGCAATAATTTGCAATTCCTTTGAACGATATTGCACGATCTATTACTCTTCTATGTTCTATAGTCTCTACCAATCCCTCTGTAGTGCCGCAAATGATCTCCCTTTTCTTCACCCATCAACCAACCAAAATGTTTACTAAGGGAGTGAAAACAATGGTACATTTCAACTTTTCTCTGAAGACGAAGCCGATACTGAACAAAGTCATCAAGATTTCATATCGTACGAAATGTTATACTGTCGTAAAACTTTGAAGGAGACTTTATAGTGCTATCTCAACATTGTGTAATAGTGTGAACTTCATTCGTTCTTGTACGCGATATGTATCTCGAGAAATTCGCCTCCCGAAAAGTTCGTTTATCGAAACAACAGAGTACCTAATATGGTTACTCAATGATCAGAACTCGGTTTTCCATGAAATCTTTTGGGAGAATCAATTGATTCCGTACCCATATTAAGATTTTGGGAAAAGAATATTTAAAAATTCATTTTTGTCGATTAAATAAATATTTTTTCTTAAAGGAATCTTTCGTTGAAATTCTTTGTATTAAATTCACCTGCCATTGAATACAAATAATACCTTAATGACTAGTTTTGTAGTTCGGTTTTTGATAATTTGTTATCAGTTGCTTCTTTCTGTACCTTAGGTAAGGGTGGTTTCTAAGAAAACCTCTCCTACGAGGTTTAGCGCTGAACGCGCATATATGTATGTTGTAGTTAGTGTGTTGAGTAGCAGCGCTTGGAGTGTCAAGCGTTAAATGCATGTGCACGGTGTGCTCGACGAAGTCGCCTTAAATGCTTGCTTCTGTGCAAATTTTAGGACGTCATTGCTCGAATTCAGTAGCCTCTGATATGCTGTATTAGTAAATCATCACGGTTTGTAACCTAGGAGTAAGTTCGTATCTGGAGGCCATTACGGAATATGAAAAAAAAGTTCACATCTCATGTTGAGGGGTTCGTAATTCGATGTAGGTAGCCATTTAATTTCTTTCAATTTTCTTGGAAATTTGTTCCGTACAAATGAGATAATGTCTTCCCGACGACTGCTTCCCGAGCCGGCGAGGTATTCCCCCGAGTTTGCGGCCTTGAGTTAGGTACTGTTTGTTGACACCTGTTGTCAAGACGACGACAACGCCGCGTGACGGACGGAGGTAATTCCACGGAACGTGCTAATTAAGGCTTCTGTTCCCTTCTTTAGGCAGTCGACCTCCCCTGGAGTCATAACAGGCTACAAAACTCACTAAACACCTTATTATTCATTTTGCCTATTCAGTTTTTCGTGTGGACTTACGACCGTGTTTTATTCTGTTCGAAGTTTGCTTTACCGCGCTCGAAGCTATATTGGAAGAATAGCTTTTCGTCTTTTTTGTGCTTGGACTGTAAACAACATCGACCGGAAAATTACAGTGTAATTTTGCTCATTTCCATCGGAATTAAGTTTTTGCGGGACTATTTTTAAGTAATTTTTCCAGTCCCTCGAGTATAGAGCTACCAATGCGTGATAGACAGCCTTATAAATCACGCTTTGGGGGAAAATTGAAAATATCTTTTCTACTAAAAGCGATCTCACAGGTTGAAATCGTAAAAATATGTATTTTATCAATTGTGCAATGTGTTCAACATTACTTCGTTGTGAATCCTTTTCTTGTTCCATTCCCTGTAATGGAACAATGAGTGGAAAGGATGGAAAACCTGTTTACGCGATGCATGCTATCGCGCGAGTGGGTACACGAGTGAACCCTTAAAAGTATGTACTTTCGAAGAATTAGAATAGGAGCGACTATTTTAGGGACATACGTTTTCGCGTATTGGCATTACTTGAGTGGAAAATTATGATTGTCATTCCCAGCCGAATTACGAAGATGAAATGCGTATAAAATGCCCTAAGAAAAATACACCTGGACCCGAAATCGAGCCGCGGACCTTTGAATTGCCGGGCCAATGGGCAGGCCACTACGTTACCCAGGCTTGCTGATAATTCCGTGGAGAAATTTTCGGAAGATTTGATATAACTTGATGCCTCACCATTGCGGTAGGCATAAGGTTAAAATGCGCAATCGGCCATATTGAGTGGTTCAGTTGCGTAATTTATACGCCGAAAAAAATGTTACTTGAGGATCAATTGCGATACCGTAATTATTTATCCATAAAAATGCAAAATGGAAATAATTTGTTAAAAAACTGCATTTATTCATAAAAATCCATGGACGAATTGCGCGCGATAGCCTTGTAAGGAGGATTATTTTTCTCTGAAAAGAACATGCTTGAATTTCGTCTGTCAAGACGCCATCTACCCTCTTCTTTAACTGATGTGCTATCGTGACACTCAACCAACGATCCCTTATACCCACGCATTCGATTTTGATATAATTCTCAATTATGTTATTCATTATTTGAGGAGTTGTAGCCAATCAAGTTTTTTGGGTATGTAAATTTTAACGAGGTTTTAGATATGAGAAATGCAACGGATGTCTTCCTTGCCCTGGCAACGAGCCAGGAAGTAGTAAACAAGACCCGCGACCTGCTGACGAGATGTTTAATCCTATTGGCACATCTGGGGACGCATGATTTCAACCTTTTATTCCGCTTCCCAGACGTTCAGCTCTCTTACCCGTATTTTTCTTGTTATCTTTCTTTTCTGCATGACTAACACTCGAGCGAGACGTTTGACCAGACGGTCATCGCTCGCCTCTTGACGTCCTCGTTGCGATGGAAACACGAATTCCTCATTTTTATCCCGAGAGCAGTCGTTATCGCCCAAAGATAAGGATTTATTTCCAGAATTTACCCAGAAAGAGATCAAATGGACTAGTTTTCAAGGCGACTCTTATACGACCTCTTTGGCGTTTATTGAGCTATCAGAAATTCTTTCGATTTATATTCCCTACGACAAATTAGAAGGAACCGTTGAACTTTCGTAGCGTGAACATAAGTCGAATTTTCGACTATTCGAAATAAATTCGATTTAGGTAGGTGTTACTTCCATCTTATGCAATATGTGTTGAGCTGGTATAACTCGAATGTAATTCCCGAGTCAAATTCTCGATTAATTGAAATAAATTCGGTTCACATTGATGTTCATCGCATCACAAGTACTAAGTAATAAAATTTTCTCTCTCCTGAAATTTCTGTAAATCCTAACATTTGTCAGTTTCCGAGACACTTCGACGTATCGAAGCTCGACGGAACTTACTTAATGTTGTATCCTTGAAGTTCTGTACACGAGTTTGTGGTTGGATATGAATTTTAAGATGTCCTTTTATTGATTTCAGTGAGCTATCACTTATTCTCTGTGGTGATCTTCCTGAAGGCAACTTAGGGCTGTGCTATGCTTCCCTAACTGGAATTGAATTGAGTCGAATTTTCGATTCATCAAAATAAATTCGATGTACGCAGGTGGTCCCTATATCTTACGTATGCACTTGCGTAATTAATAAATTTTCTCATTCTCGAAATTTCTGTTTGGTATTCCAGGTATTTTTTCAGGTGCTGAGGCACTTTGACTTATCAAAAGTACGAATGCATATAGCTAAGTTCATCCGTGTCATGAAGGATGGGTGGGTAGAGTGGCATTATAAATCACAACAAACTACTTTTTTCGCGAATTGCTTCATTAACCAGTTCTGAATTTTAGTAATACACAAGTGTATTTTTTAATCAATAGCATCAAGATTTATTTTTTCGCGATACTTGTTGCAAATTAACGAGGATTCACTTTTGGGCAATTTAGTTGACTAATTCAATAGTCTCGGGCTTAACACGATAAAAATTTTTGATGACTGAAACAGTGTAACAACTTTGTGATTTACACAATAGTTTTTTAGCTGTCGTCCGGTTTCATCGGTTAGGATGACGCCTTTGTGATGAAAAAAGTCGACAGCCGTTATGTCTAATGTGAAAGTTACAAAGTTAATAAAGCGATTCAGATATTTTAGCTGACCGCGATCTTCCAGGACGAAGAATTGGTAACAGACGACATTATCCGGGAAATCGAGGAAGCCCACTTACTTTCGACGATAATGGTTTATGACAGGGCTACTTACAACAGGAAACGGCATTTCCTCACAAGGGACTAATAGAATCGTTTATTTTTCTTTTGCCATTTGGATCCTGAAATGGAAGAATAGCACGGATGAAGTGAAAGGGCTTCTCCTTCTCGCCGCGTGATTATTCCCATCTGTTAATAGATCTCTCCACGCGGCCATTACAAAAAAGAAACTGGTGACGAATGAATGTGGCGTGCCATTAAACATCGGAGGAGATGGAGTCTAATGGGACGTAAAATGCCTCTCTCATCGTGCCCCAAGTGTGGATAGGTGCACGTTGTTGTCGTTACGAAAAGGAGCGGAGGAGGGGATGTGAATGTATTTTATATAGGACAGAGGATGGGAGGGGTGTGAAAGCGATCGGCGTAATGCATACATCGTTCGTACATACATTCATCACACTTTCGAATTTCGCTGGAATGCGCGCGGATTTGAAGCGTAGGCAAACGAAATAAACATCGAGTTCAGAAACCTCGCGGGCGCCATTTTCCCTTGTTGATTCGTGACGTAGTGCGTTGCTTGGCAACCGCTTTACTTCTCAAACAATTTCCTGGCGTGGCATTGATATGTGTTCTCGATTTCTCTCCCGTCTGGTTTTGTTTACCTTGAGAGTGGTTTGTCGGAGAAGGAAGGAATAATGTGTGTGACTCTACGGCTTTGAAGCTCTACGGCGTCTCCAAATTTTCTCTGGCGGGACCAAATTAGTCGGAATCGTCGTAACTTAATGAAATTCCATGTAGGTATCGAAATGGTTTCTGTGATAGAACGCATTAATTGGATGCTGAGATGTGGGTAGCAAAAAATTCCAACAATTGTTAAAATTCCTCTCCTAAACTAAAGGATAATCAACTAGATTTCTATGTATCATGCCATAATCACCAAAACATACGGCTAACAATTTAATATTGTGTGAAAAGTATACAGTTATGCTATCCTTTTCAAGGTTTACAGTTCACAGTAACGATTATTCTGTTATTATTCCGTTACTATTTACAATATTGGTCACATTTAAAATTCAAGCGTGTCCAATTTACAGCACGCCCAT
This sequence comes from Pyrrhosoma nymphula, assembly GCA_963573305.1. NCBI lineage: Eukaryota > Metazoa > Arthropoda > Insecta > Odonata > Coenagrionidae > Pyrrhosoma > Pyrrhosoma nymphula. The sequence continues at coordinate 52,790,518 of OY754333.1, forward strand.
GAGACGCAATGTTTTTCACAAAAATGCGTTATAAAATCGGAGTGATTCTTATAGGCCGTGGGTAAATCTATTTTTTCATGCATTAACTTTTGCGCTGCCGTCAGAGGTTCAGAGAACTGGAGAACGTGTCTATTCTACGAAGTGACCTTGTTTCGTCTCGCCACTTTCGAGGGAATGAGATAGAGAGGAAGAAGAAGGAATGGAGTCTTTATGCAGAGACGGATATCCCCCTTCTTAGGCACGCTGAATTACCACGCTTTCGCCTTCCTTTCAAACTCCTCCAAACAGCTTCTTCATGCATAGATTTAGTGCGAGTGCTTCTAGCCCCACCCGCACATTTGCACACTAGAACATCTAGACTCATCATCACACTAGACTCAAACGTAAGCTCAAACTTTCGCTGTGGCGTGCTCGCCGACATTGTCATTTCCCATGGTTCTTCACACTCTGGCGAAGCAATTTTAGCGCTCCTGAGATATTTTATCATTCGTCCTTTGCGATCAGGGCTTGCAGAAGACGCATTCTCTTTGGTCTACTCGAGCAAAATGTGAAGTACATACCTATCTCATCGGTGGGTTTGACACTGGCGATATGTTGTGTATATGACGTCAGACTCGCACAGTGGTCGGAAATCGAAAAAGGCCGGACTATAGTCCTAAATTGCTCTTTTTTTAGATAAAGACTTGAAACTTAGCACTCATACTCACAAATGATTACTTGTTACAAAATAAGAAGTAATTCTTCATAGGTCCTATTCGTTACTTGGATACGGAGGCTCAAATATGGCCAACATTCCAAAAAAAACTCCCGTTTTCATTTTTCCTCGAAAATCTTTAAAGTTAAGCAAATAGTGGAGTTGTGGAAGGATTTTAATGAAATAAAAAAAACATTGTCATCTGTCATAATGGCGGTTATCATGTCCTATGCATACGTTTGAGAGATAATTGTCAATATTTGTGTGCTATTACGTCACAAAATGACGGACGCTATTTTCAGGAAAATTTCACACAAAGTAGTAATTTTATGGTATTACGAATATGTGCACGGAGTAATTTATACAAAGTATTAATTGAAGATATCTTAAGGTTATTCTGAAAAATGTTTTCCACGACTTTTCGCTTCTTATAAACAGTTTTAATTAAAAGCTCATATATGCTTTCTCATTCGAATTGACGTGTTTCTGCTGTAATCTGAGCAATCTCCATAAAATCTCATGTAAACATCTCCACTTTCAAGGGTGCTTTACAGTAAAGCTTAAGCCTGAATCACACGATCATTTTTCAGGGATAGCTTAAATGACAGCTCAAGGGATAGCTCAAATGATAGCTATAGCTGTCATTTTTCCGGTCACACGATCATTATTTCTGTAGGTGCTCGCATCATTGCCGGGAAATTTGTCCTACCACTTTTACGTTTACCGAGCTCGTTCGACCAGAAGTCACTTGCGGCGACACAATCGCGATTTCTTTCCCTCGCTCTGATTGGCTGAACTTCAGATTCATGTACGTGTTCAGGGACGGAAAAAGGGACAGGACCAAACGATGGAAAAAGGGATGGCAATCCCTATCATTGCCGCTATCCCTGAAAAATGATGACGTCAGAGCTGTAGGGAAAGCTATCCCTTGAGCTATCACTGGAGCTATCCCTTAAAAATGATGGAAAAAATGATCGTGTGATTCAGGCTTTACCTACGAAACTTTTTTTCATCTTAGTTTGTGATACGCACTTAAAAGATGCTAAACGTCAGTTTCCAGAATATCTGTAATGAGTGACCCTGAGGCCAGAGCCACCTCAAGTAGTCTCACCAATGTTATCGGTCCCGAAGTCGGCGTTCGGCGTTGAGTTCGCCTCATTTGGGCTGCGCGGGGAGTTTTGGTGAGAGTAAGTCAGTCCGGCAGTCATCGACCCCGAACTGCAAAGACGTCCTGGTTGTAGAGGAGAAGGTAAACACTGGTGCCGACTCACGCCTCTCCTAGCTAACTTCCAATCCTCCTCCATTGCCTTATAAACCCACTCCACCCACCAAACTCTCACCCCGTTGGCAAACGGACGAAAAGGCGGACTCCTTTATTCTACTCGGCACGTATTTTCGCCCGGGTCCTTTTCAACATCGTTTTTAGGACGCGGTTCCCTCAAAATTGATCGTCATTCGACTTCTTCTAGGCATTTTCTTTCTTCTCTTAAGTCAGTTCGAGCGAGATTTTTCCATATTCCTAATAGACACTATGTTAAAATTTTATTTTTATATTAAAGGAATTGTAAGAAGCATGAAGTAACTATTGTAACATTAATGACACCAACTTTTTAAAATTACCAAAATTCTCTTTAATCATTAAATACTTCAAAATAAGTTTTTAACTTTACTCATTTTTTTCATGTCTTACGCTGAATACGCCTTCACAACCGAAGGTTTTTTTTGCGATTCTTTGAGAATTATTGCGGTGAGTAATTGATTAATTTTTAAAAATAGTTGAGAAAGCATACAAAGTACGCGTTGTTAAATTTCTGACGAGATCTATTCGTTAAAAATTCCACATTTTTTTAATAGTCTCTCTGGAGTGCATACCCGTGCCATTTCCAATTGAAAATTACTGTTATTTTTTACAAATATCTCAAAAGGTAGTATGGTAAGTGGCTGATATTTTGTTATAATTAGGAATATGATATATTTTTCTTTATAACGAGTCCAAATTCATCGAACTTAAATTGAAGTGATATCTCGCTTAAACTACCTTAATACTATTTTTCCCCTTCGAAAAGAGAACTCGGTAGCATAACTATGGACTTGTTTCAGTCGAATCGGCTTGAATCTTTTAAGTCTGGATCATTACTTTCCATCCCGTACGTCCTCCGGGCACCCCGAAGTGTCGCGTAGTTGCGTCAAGGTGTAACTTGACAATATGATAACGAATGTGTGAACGTAAATTTTTGTGTCTTTGAAAAGGGTCTGTTTAACCCATTACACTTTGTAAAATCATGTATGAAACGTGATATTTCTTTTAAATAAATATCCTATCTCAAATAGACTATGTTTTATAATGAGTATTAGAATATGAGTGTCGTAATAAAATTGTGTATCAATCGGGTTTCGCCATGAGAAAAAGTTAAGAAAGCACTGGTTTAGATTTTTGGAATTATATTTTTAGGTTTTTACCATAGATTAAGGTGGGAATAGATGGAGTCATACTGCTCGATGACACAGACGACTATTGAAGCTATTGAAATGCGCAATCGGCCATGTTGAATTGATCATTTGTTTAGTTAGTACACAGAAAGTGTAGGTATTTGAAACTTAATGATCACGGTATCGTTATGACTTGTCTAGAAAAATGTAAATAACTTCCAAGAAATATCATAGCTTTATTAATAAAATAAATGGACAAATTGCGCGCGATCGCCATGTTAGGTGGCACGTATTACGAAAAAAAAGGATGTTCCAATTTAGTGCGAGTAGTAGCCGCTTTTCTTTTCTTAAATTTATTGTTGGTATATACGCTCAAAGACCCGGTTCCGGGCAAGAAGCGTGAGGTGATTACAAAAGATGTCCCAGAAATGGGGAAATTTGGGAAAGTACTGCCCTAAAACTAACGAGTCAGTTGGTGGAATACCCAAAGATGATGATATACGCTTAAACGTGCTGTTTTTGGCGTTTTATAAAGTCAGTTCGGCTTCAATTGGGTTTGCTCTCGATTGCGTGAGTCGCAACAAGTGATAAGCTTAACCTTCAAGTTCTTACCGCTTGAAAAAAGGGTACGATCACTGATGTGGTGCTGAGGGAGTTGAAAAGTTTAGTTTAGCAATAATTAAGTAGATTATTTGACGAAAATATTGTGAAGCGATTGCTTATTCTAGCTTACTGGTCCCGATGGTGGTCGATATCAATCCCCAGGGATCGATCTGACATGGATAGGAATCGATTCTTGCTCGGGGTCGATTGGAGGTAGATATAAAAAAGTATATCAAATATCACTTACAAAATTAATATCCGAATATTATTGCACCTTTCGAGGGGCCCTCGTGCCTTTTGAAATACCTCTCTTGCACGTTTTCCTCTCTCTGACGTCATGCTATTCGCAAGCGGGTATCAACATGCTTTTCGCGGCTATATGTATGGTCACTGTGCTCTTAATGCCAGCGACTCAAAGAAATATCCCTGCGTTACTCCTATGCGACGAACCGACTGTTTTAGAGTGATCGTTTGTTAACACTAAATTAATAATAACACCAATAAAATTATTCTCCGAAAACTGATTCTCGAAGCTCATTTCTGGGGAAATAGAATGAAACTGGAACTACTGCTGCGATGATGAAGGCAAAATAAACTGCAAATTGATAATGCCAATAAACCCAAAAACCATTCCTGCGTTACTGCTAAGCGACGAAGCTAATGTTTTAGAGCGCTTGTTTACTTACATGATATTCTTAACGGAAAACCGATTTTAGGAGCTCATTTTTTAGGAAAATAAAATGACTATGTAATTACGGCACCGATGATGAAAGCAAATGACTTTCAAGAATTAATAATGTTAGCGACCCAATTAACCATCCCTGCATTACTCCCTAGCGGCGATCCAACAGCCGAAAGTCTTCTGGTTGAATTCCTCTTTCGTCCCCTGCCCCTTCCAGCAAAATGCCTCCCTCACCCCCAACCTCCCACGCAAATCCCTCACCCCCCACCCTCTTACCCTCGCTCCCACTCCACCTCCCCCCCCCACCATTCCTCCTCACAGTCGCAGCAGTCACGGACCGTGTCAGTTGACCCCATTCCCTGATCCCTCCCTCTCACCCACCCTGCAATGTGTCGGCGAGAGCCATTTCCTCATCCTCCCCGTCTCTCTTTATGTATTTTATTTCTTTTTTTATTTTTTTTCATCCCCCCTCCCCCACCCAATCTTCCCTCCAACCCCCTCCATCCTCCCTCCCTTCCTTCCCGCCCAGTTTCGATGCGAAACCTTTTGGGCGAAAGCTTCCCGACGAGCCCATCGGGGGGCGTTGACCCCGTGGTGTGCGGAATTACGTCATATCGCACACGTGGCGGGAGACGGCTGCGGGGAAGGGCAGGCGGGCTGCCGCCGGTCGAGCTTCGTAATTTTGCTCTTTCCCCCCCTCTGTCTCTCTCTGTTTCTCTCTTTTGCCTCCTCCCACTCATCCCAAACTGTGGTTACCATGGAGAGTAATGTGAGAGGAGGGGCTTTTCGCACTGGGCTGTGGTGTGGGTGCACTTGCACTTGCTGCAGTCCCCCACCTATCTCTCTCCGAAGTCCAGAGGCGGCAAAGGAGTGGGGGTTCCGGCAAAATGACCGTTGGGTAAGGACCTTCTAGAGCCTTCTACGCCCCGGAAGCTGTGGGATGAGGATGCTTCTCGAAGCATCTTTTCCCCCCGGAAGGTTGGGAGGAGACTCTCTAGAATGTTCCTTTCCCCCGGAAACTTCCCCCACTCGGGCCCCTAGAAACAGTATATAAGGCGCGCGTTTCTGGACCAAAGGGAGAGATGGAGGGAGCGACGGAGGTGGAGACGGAGGCGAACGAGATACTGACGATGACGAGGAATTCCCACCTACCTTTTGGACAGACGGGCCGTCAATCCGACCTGAATCCGAATCTTACCTATCCCCTGTAGCAGACTACCTCTTGGATAGCCGGGCCGACAATCCGACCTGAAACCGAGATTCCCCTATCCCGCCAATTACCCCATACCCCCTCGCAAACTCTGACCTCAGTTCGGCTCCTCCTTCAATCTCCAAACGGCCTCTCCATGGGACTGGGACCACCATGCCATTGTGTGTAAGGAATTTAGCAATAAAACCACTCGGAAATGAAACCACTGAGCATTTAATTTAACGAACGCTCCCACCCAGTGATGTTGGCGTCAGGACGGCGCGACATCATTCTGGTGTCAGGTGTGGGGTTGGGGTGGGCGAATAGGTTTGACATCATTATGGCGTCAGGTGCGAGTTTAGTTTGGACATCATTCTGGTGTCAGTTATCAGTTTGAACCCGTAGAGCCAGTGGTCATAATGTCAATCGTTTTTCTTTTTATCATTTGACAGCTATTACATTGAAAGATCCGTATAGAACAGTGGTTTGAATTTTTCTTTAAGTCTATTTTTTTAATTGGGAAGTATAAATTTAAAATGGCTTGGTGTAATAGTTCAAATTCCCAGTCCCTTGCCCGGTCAGGAATTAACTTTTTAGATTTCGATTCGGTCGTTAATATGATAGATCCTCCCCCCTCAGAGTCACCGGTTCGAGTGACACCAACCGCGTCTCCAAGCGCGTTGGGAAGTCACGTGTATTTCATCCCCTCCTTCAGTGGCGAAGACGACGTGACCGTGGAGCGCTTTTTAGACTGCCTTAAAATCACGGGAGAGCTGAGTTCGTGGAGTGATTCCCAAGCACTCAGCATAGCTCGATTGCGTTTACACGGCGCCGCCGCGGAATATGTGTTCGCCAATCCACACATTTTTGAAAATTTTGAGGTATTTTCGAATTGTTTGCGACGCAGGTTCACGTCACGGATTTCACCTCTATCGTTGGAGAGGATGTTTATGACTTGCGTACAGCAATCGCTAGAGTCCGTAACATCTTATTCGACGCGGCTTCGTAAAATAGCACGTCAGATGCGAGATAACATGAAAAACCAGGAGTCGGAATCTGTGAAGGCTATGATGGAAAGTAGAGTTCTCAGCCAATTCCTAATTGGTTTGAGGGAAGAAATTGGGAGGTTCGTGCTAGTAAGGAACCCAAAAAGTCTTCTTGAAGCGGAGGAGTATGCCATGAATGAAGAATCCCACGTTAGGACTTATGCCAGCAAGTCATTCGCAGCAACTCCTGTTCAGGGTCTTGTGTCTCCCTATCCGGGTATTAATTCTTTAAATCAGGCCCCTGAAAGCCTTATGCAGTCAGCGTATTCCGGTAACTTCGTGCCAAACCCATCAAGTTTTTCGCGTCCTATTGGAAACGCCGGGAATACGATTGTCAATCCGATCGGAAACAGCCGAGGTCGTTCTACAGATGCAACCAACGTCCGGGGAAATCCTTCTAGGAAATGTTTTTCATGCGGGGGCATTGGTCATCTATCACGGGATTGCCATTCGAAGAATAAGTCGCGGAACTGCTTCAATTGCGGCCAAGCGGGACACTTTTCGCGCGACTGTCGATTGTTGTGCTGTGGGCTGTGTAAGGAAGTTGGGCATAGACCAATTAATTGCCCCACTAAAAGTATTAGACAAAGTTCGGGAAATGGACCGGCCCCGACCAGCGGGTCGGGGATGAGTTAATTTTAGCGGTTTCTCCAGCAAACGGAATGACGATTCTTGTGAAAATTTTAGGAAAAAATTACAGGTTTTTGGTGGACACGGGCGCAGCAGTCACAATTGTACATGAAAAGGTCTTTCCGTTTAATATGTTAAAATGTTCACCATATGATAAATTAGTGAGGAGTGCGTCAGGGCACGCGCTACCGATAATTGGGCAGTGCGAAATTCCATTTTGTATTGATGATCGTCCTTATCCTCATGACTCGTTAGTGATTAATTTAGGTGAGACTACATACGATGGAATTATTGGGTTAGACTTCATGAAGCATTACGGTAGTAGTATTTCTGTTGACGGAAGTACCATGACGGTAGGGTCGGGATGTACGGTGGCATTGGAATCAAAGGTTGCAGTAATTGAAGAAGTAGATTTAATTTCTTTTGACGATTCGAAAATAACGAGCAGTAGAGGCGCCGAGAGGCCAGTGCAAGAGGAGAGGGCACTCCATAACATGAATGGCTCTACTGACGATATTTTTGGAATCAAGAGTGTTATTCCAACGGAGTCCAATGAGGGAATATGTTACGATTTAATCACTTTTGAAAACGGAATAGATTTAACTTCTTTTGACGATCCCAAAATATCGAGCAGTAGAGGCGCCGAGAGGCCAGTGCAAGAGGAGAGGGCACTTCATAACTTGAATGACTCTGCTGACGGTATTTTGGGAATCGAGGGTGTTATTTCTACGGAGTCCAATGTTGAGATGTGTTATGATTTAATCTCTTTCAAAGACGAAGAACTAGAAGATAACCGAGGCGCCGAGAGGCCGGCGCATTTAAACAATGCGCTTCATAACTTGAATGGCTCGGATTTCGATAGTTTGGAGGTCGATCTGTTTCCTTCTTACGTGGGCGATGGGGCAGTCAAGGATTTGGGACTGATCGCCGATTTAGTGTGTACAAAGGGAAAGGAGGAGGGAACAGATCCATGGGGTTGGAAAGAAGAGATTACAACTGTGGAGCATAAATTGGGGACTCGTAGAAAATGTACGGAAGAAATTTCTATTAAGTTAAGTGAGGGAAGGATGGAAGAGGACTGCGTTGAAGAGGGAAATATTCCAATTACTGTAAAGGTAGGGAAAAATGTAAAGGTTCCACCGCTATCGTACATATTAGTCAGTGCACGTACAGATATTCCGCCTGGGGAAGAGATTTTTGTCGAAAATGGTACAGAAGGTATGTTGATTCCGTCTATGCTAGCGAAAGTAAATGATAATGGGACGATTCCAATCTTGTTATGTAATCATACCAGAAATGTAAAAGTGGTGAAAGGGGATCAAGAATTCACAGTCGAAAGAGTAAATAAGGACAGCGTAGGAGTGAGAATAAATGAGATTCATGAGGCCGACACGGTATTGTGGCCGGAAAATTCAGAGAAAACCGACCTTCTTTCACTTTTTAATTTTGATAATGTGCCAACAGAAGCACTATTTCCGTTAAAAACTTTAATCAACGAATTTTCCGATGTTTTTATGCATGGTAATGTCTCCCTGGGCTGCACCAATATGGTGAAACACTCGATAGACGTGGGAAACGCGCAACCTATAAAGAAAAGGCCGTACCGCGTCCCGTTCTCCCAAAGAGCATTTCTTGGACAGGCAATTACGGAAATGTTGGATAAAGGAGTAATATCACCATCCACAAGCCCCTGGTCAGCGCCCTTAATCTTAGTTAGGAAAAAATCAGAAAATGGAGGACCAATTCAGTATCGTCCGTGCATTGATTACCGAGCGTTGAATAGCGTAACGAAAAAGGAGGTTTTCCCCATGCCTAACATTGACGAAATATTCGACCAGTTAGGTGGCGCTCGGTATTTCTCGACCATGGATTTATGTAGTGGGTATTGGCAAGTCGAGATGGAAGACTCTAGCAAGGAATATACGGCCTTCAGCACGCCAGAGGGACATTATGAATGCAATAGAATGAGTTTTGGCTTAGCAAACGCTCCTTCAACCTTCATGAGATTAATGTCTAAAGTTTTAGATGGTTTATTGTATCGCGGTTGCGTTTGTTATTTAGATGATATTCTGCGTTACGATTTATCGTACGAGGGACATATAGCTGGTTTGAGACAAATATTTGACCGACTAAGAACGGCGAGACTGAGATTGAATCCGCGGAAATGTCATTTCTTCCAAAGACAAGTAAAATTCTTAGGACATTGTGTCACGGCAGAGGGAATACAACCTGATGATGAGAAAATATCCGCCATAAAGAATTATCCTACTCCCCAGAATGTGAAGGGATTACAGTCATTTTTAGGATTAGTTGGATATTATCGACGGTTCATCACAGACTTTGCAAAGAGATCCTGTTGCTTAACCAAACTCTTCAAAAAGGGTGCGGAGTACGTGTGGGGAGAGGAGCAACAGAACGCTTTCGAGGATTTGAGACTCTCTCTCATAACGCACCCCGTGCTAAGATTCCCTGATTTCTCAAAGCCCTTTTCTCTCGTTACGGATGCTTCATTGTTAGCCGTAGGCGGGATTCTTTCCCAAGAGTTTGAGGATGGAGAGCATCCCGTGGCGTGCGCGAGTCGACAGCTGAAGAAGGCTGAGAAGTCTTATTCGGCTACCGAACTCGAGTGTTTGGCAGTAGTGGAGATGATAAAGAAATTTCGAGTGTACCTTTTAGGTCGTCATTTTCACCTCTTCAGCGATCATAAACCGCTGAAGTGGCTCCTGACTCTTAAAGAACCGAAGCCTAGACTCGCGAGGTGGATTATGGAGTTAAACGAGTACAATTTCACTATAGGGCATCGGCTTGGGAAGGATGTGGTCCACGTGGACGCGCTCTCCCGAATACCTCATGAAATAAATTCAATAAGGCTAGATCATGTTAGTTATGAGCCGACTTGGGACAAAGCAAGGATAGCTAAGGAGCAATTGAAATGTTTAGAAATACAATCCCTACACGATCTTGCCCGACGACACGATCCACGATACTTCTATGACGAAGAGGGAGTTTTATACAAAGTGCAAGGTTCAGATTCCGATACAAAGTTTAAGATTTGTGCTCCAAAAGGTATGAGAAACTTTATTTTAAGTCGTTGTCACGATAATCCCCTGGCGGGACATCTGGGAATAGAAAAAACATTAGAAATTGTACAGCGTCACTTTGATTGGAACGGTTGTTATAAGGACACCGTCCATTATGTTCAAACGTGCCTCGCCTGCCTGAAACGGAAGACAAGAGCGAATAAAATTCCATTACAGCCCGTGTCCGAAGCTACTTATCCGTTGGAAAAATTAGCGTTAGACATAGTAGGCCCATTACCTTTGTCTTCTCGCGGAAATAAGTATATTTTAACGTGTCAAGATTACTTTACAAGGTACCCAGAAGCATTTGCAATACCAGATCAAACAGCGAAAACAGTTGCAGAGGTTTTCGTTGAACAAATAATTTGTCGCCACGGGGTCCCAAAATATTTACTGACGGATAGAGGCGCCAATTTCACCTCAGAATTAATGCGGAACGTATGCAAAAAATTAAAAATCACGTCAATATTTACTTCCCCTTACAATCCTGCCTCTAACGGTCGATTAGAACGAGCTCATCAGTCTTTTGCTTCGGTGATTTCGCATTACGTGTCCCAAGATCATTCAGACTGGGATGAACAATTAGGGTTTGCTCTTTTTTGTTACCGTAATAGCAAACACCGGATTACCGGATATACTCCAGCATTTTTAATGCACGGGCGGGAGTTGGATATGCCGTGGGATACTATCTTGGGCCCCGTTCCTCCGACCTACGCAGAGAATCCTCCTTATGATAGGGAATTACAGCGCCGATTGCGGCTTGCGCATGACTATGCTCGTGAATGGAGCAGACAAAATAGTGAGTTGGAGCATGGGAAGTACAATAAGGGCTTGGTGCTGCCGAGCCTCTCGGAAGGACAAATGGTTCTTTTACGGAACAATGTCGTCTCCCATGGGCAGGCCCGGAAGTTTGTTTCACGCTGGTTAGGGCCATATAAGATTGTCAGAGTGAGGAGTCCCGTGACCGCCGACATAGAGAACTTGCAGAATGGAAGGCGCATCCTCGCTCATTCACGCAACCTCATACCCCTACCCCCTGACCCGCAAGTGGAGACCCTGCCTCCAGTGATGGACACCCATGGCCCCCCATCGGACACCGCCAGGCACTCGGCGAGCGACGGTGAAAGCACTCCGAGTCCTTCTCCCCTCCCAACGAGCCATCACTCTCCTCTAGCCCCCGCCTTACCCTTGTCCCCTCCCCATCCTCCTCCACCATATAACTTACGGCCCTTGCCCGGGAGATTATTTAACGCCTCCCGAAGAAGCCCTTTTCCTTCATCCGAACCCCAACCCGTAACCCAGTGACTCGCAGTCGATCATCCTCACTGCCGTTGACCCTTTCACACCACGGTCTCAAGACACCCGTGGAGTTCATTGTTTCACCCCCCCAGCGATCTCCACTCCTTGAACGTCCCCAATATCCTGCTCTTTCCCGAAAAGTAAATCCTTACCATGTCTTTTCCTCTCCCACCCCCACCATATGTCCCCAGTGACTCCCATCCTAGCACTAATTGCGGCAGTAAGTGGTTCGGCGTGCTGCAATGGGGAAGTCGCTGCGAGAAAAATTCATAGCCCTCTTCGGGAGTGACCTCCGGGAATTGGGAGCCGAGGATGGAAGCTCAACCTCGGCTGGGGAAGTGGATACGGGTCCTCCACGTACCCCCGAGCGTCCGCCTACACCTGGACGAGCACTGGAGCTTCTCCCGTTCGCGATGCCCGGCGTGATTGCCCTGGGGGCATCGCCGTGGAAGAGGACGAGAGACGATGATAATTGGGCGGCCGCCAGTGAAGAAGTCACCGAGGAGCTGCCTCCGACGCCCGGAAAGGGCCTGGACGTCTTATGGTGGTGCGCACCCGCCCCCACCTCTTCCACAGAACGGACAATCCAGCCGCCTCCGGGGAAACGCAGACGCCCTAAGCGTGTGGGGCATAACCGGAGGAGGAGAGCAATCCGTGCGGTCCGAGCGCGGGCCGGAGAAGTGACTTGTGTTAATAAAACAGCAAAGTGAGTGAAAAAAAAATAAATAAAAATAATTACAGTGAAATGTCAGTGATATGTGCTTCATGATCAGAGACATGTGAAATGCGTGCACAGACTCTAGAGACAATGGACTAAGTTCTGAAAAGACAGATGTGCACGTATGGAAAATCGCGTGTAAATATGTTTAGAGGAAATTTAATAGGACTTGGTGTACTTTGTGTAATTAGTTTTTTGTAGGGATGAGTATTTTTTTAAATTATGTGAATTAATTTCAATAGAGTTGTGTATTTTTTATGTGCAAATTATGTTTTCGTAGGGCTGTGTATTTTTTTCTTTTAATGTCGTGGTTTAATTTCAATAGAGTGATGTGTATTTTTTTATGTAGTAGGTTTTTGTAGGTGTTTATATTTTTTTAAATGTTGAGCATTAATTTCGATAGGGTAATGTGAATTTTTCGTTGTTGCTGAGTTATTTGCCATTTTCTTGTTTGTGTGCAGGGTAATACGGCTTAGACGGCGAATATATTTTTATTATTATTTTTTGGTCTTATTGACCATGTCCATACGGGCACCCTGGTTGGCTCGCGAAACCCCTAATTTCGGCCTCGGAAGAAACATAGCTTTCTTCTGAGCTGAATAGGTTGTTTGAAGGTTCGTCTTCAACCCAAGGCAAGGTGGCGGACGTGGGTGTATGCATCCATTCAAGGATGGCAATGGACGAGGGGTGAATGATTTCTCCCTCAATGCACTACCAAAGGAACATGAGTGTTGCCCTTAGCCACCGCACAAAAAGCCTGCCAGCGTAGATCTGTGGCAGGGAAGTCAATGAGTTCCGTGAAAGGGTAGTGCGCATTCGTCCCACCTGGTGAGAAAATACGCCGAAAGCACCTATTCAGAATGGACATCATAAGTAATTTTCCAACATTGGGGTGGGCTAGTTAATGAGGGTGCTCGGATGGCTGTAATGCATAAAGTTAGACGAGAGGACATTTTGTTCTACGGGAACCATCATAGGCGTCTCATTGGGTCACCGTTTTTACCATTGTTATAGTTGAAAAATACCCAGTTTTGCTCGGCGATCCCATTGAGACGGCTATTTTGGCAAAACAATTAAGTCGACTCCGCCGTATTACCCATGTTGTCAAAGGTTATTTTTGGAATTTCATTAGGATATGTTTGGTAATATCCATTATATGTGTGTCCCTTAAGGCAAAAGTTGAATTGGCTATTATATCTGTGAATGTGCTTTTAAGCAAACCATTTTATTTTTGGATGAAATTTATGTTTTGATAATGTATTTGCTGTAACAGTCCCGTCCCTTGAGGGCATCTTAAGGATACCCCCCCGGGTTTTATTTGCCGCGGGGGTGATGTGGTGTGGGTGCACTTGCACTTGCTGCAGTCCCCCACCTATCTCTCTCCGAAGTCCAGAGGCGGCAAAGGAGTGGGGGTTCCGGCAAAATGACCGTTGGGTAAGGACCTTCTAGAGCCTTCTACGCCCCGGAAGCTGTGGGATGAGGATGCTTCTCGAAGCATCTTTTCCCCCCGGAAGGTTGGGAGGAGACTCTCTAGAATGTTCCTTTCCCCCGGAAACTTCCCCCACTCGGGCCCCTAGAAACAGTATATAAGGCGCGCGTTTCTGGACCAAAGGGAGAGATGGAGGGAGCGACGGAGGTGGAGACGGAGGCGAACGAGATACTGACGATGACGAGGAATTCCCACCTACCTTTTGGACAGACGGGCCGTCAATCCGACCTGAATCCGAATCTTACCTATCCCCTGTAGCAGACTACCTCTTGGATAGCCGGGCCGACAATCCGACCTGAAACCGAGATTCCCCTATCCCGCCAATTACCCCATACCCCCTCGCAAACTCTGACCTCAGTTCGGCTCCTCCTTCAATCTCCAAACGGCCTCTCCATGGGACTGGGACCACCATGCCATTGTGTGTAAGGAATTTAGCAATAAAACCACTCGGAAATGAAACCACTGAGCATTTAATTTAACGAACGCTCCCACCCAGTGATGTTGGCGTCAGGACGGCGCGACAGGGCCAAGGCAGGAAAATGGAGATGATGGCCGATGACCCTCCTTTACTTTCGACTCAAACGTGCCCGTACTTTTCCCCCCTCGGCGTGCGTTTTCGGAGATGGGCGGTATTGTGCAAAACTGAGACGGGCTTTTTGTTCGACACTGTGGAGAACGTAAACGGCGCGTGAAAGTTTTTTGGATAGCGTATATAATTCTTTTGTGTCCTCGTGGAAAATATAATCCGAAGGCCTTCCAGGTTTTTTTTAAGAAGGTTTCCAATCTAATAACGACGAATGATATGGCGTCGTAATTTTTGATCGTGATTCAACGAACGTTATAGTTGCAGGAATTGTTTCGCTCGTTCGTCAATATTTTTATCATGCTCGCCGTTGACAAGTTATGCGTCTCCTACCAACTTCGGCTCTAGGAGATTGTTATCGTTACCGCACTAGTTTGCCAACGTAATAGGCTATCGCGAAGGGCTTCCAGGTTTTTAAAAATTTAGTCCACAATCATTTAACGAATCAATTGTTGTCGTACCTTTGTGGTCGTTAAATAACGATCGTTGTCGTACGAAATATGTTTGATCGTTATTCATCAAGTGTTACAATGCACACTGTTGTCAAATTTCGCGTCTCACGGACTTCGGCTCTAGTAGATTGTTATCTTTACCGTACAAGTTTGTCAACATGTCGGCCACATCACTCGATATGCTATCGGACGCGTAGTGTCGTAACTTTTGCCTCAGTCGATTGCTAAAGCAATCCCGCCTCTTCCGAGCCCATTCTGCCTCACTGTTACGTCATCCCTAAGCTCATGTCATTTTCCAACTATCTATCTCTTTTTTCTCTGAAAATATTACGTGGTCTATGAAGACTTAAATCGGTACCATGTTTAGTATTTAGGTGACCGTTCCATGCATATATTCAATTCCATTTCGTTACAGTTAAAAGTCGTCGATGCACCATCCTGATTGGAATCAAACCTTTATTTTCTGACCTCAGTTCATAAAACGTCGACGGAAAAATGAGATGAATTATTTACTATCTCTCTTCCGGAAAAAAATATGATACTTGAGGCTTTTTCGAAGTTTGTATGTGATACGAGGGGTGCGTTAAATTTTGTATGCCTCCATTTCTACCCTTGCGTGCTACGTTGAAAAACTGTAATATTCGCGCCAGGAAAAATATCCGTGCGTGGAGATTTCCTTGTAGAATATTAATAATAATAAAAAAATATCTCACACTTTTCCGGGATCCGATTGCGCGAAACTTTCGACTCGGAGGATGATTTGTTTGAATTTTGTTTTTCTTAATGCTTCCTTTTTTCCTTCGTGAGAATTTTCTTCCTCCCCTCCCTCTTGCAGCCGCGGGTCGTATAAAGGGGCGACCTGTTGAGTTTTTCGTCCGGGGCAACTCCCACACGGCATTCGCTTCGCTACCTCCCGGCCACACATCCCGCCTAATGGATGAATTGCCCGTGTTGGTAACTTTTCCTCGCCACCGACGAATTTCGCGAGTGGGTCGTGCGAAAATAATACATTACCCATCACCTATATCTAAATACTACCCTAAGAGCCGCAACTTGGGCGTGTGGCAGGGGATGATTGGACACCAGCCATTGAAAGAGGAGCAAATAGAGAAAGGGATATGGAAGAGGGAGTGGTCGAAAGAAAGGTTTTAGAAACTTAAAGTGGTTGGAGGAATATTTGTTTATGTACAGATCTGCGTGGAACTTTGAGTACGTGTTCTCATTTCTATAGACAAAAGTGAAAAAAATTGCACTATACCGTTTTTTTTCCAACTCAATGCTAATTAAACACGTAGCGTTATCACACGACATGCATTTCGTAATTATTCGGTTACGTATGCACATGTTTTCTACTAAAGACGAAATACTACATTAATTGTTATTTCAATTGTTGCTAACGAATATCAAGGTGTCGCGCCGAGTCTAATATTCGGAAAAGCATATTTCAATCTAATATCGTCTAAATTTCGAATAACGCGCCGAAAGCTAGTCATTACGTGCTTCAATTAGGGAAACATTTTAATGAATAATTCTTGTTTCATTTCCATTACTGCATGTATTCGCCATTCAGAAACTGGTGCACTTAAATGAAATGTGGTCAAAGAATTATTTTCAACCCACTTAAAATATTATTAAAATGTTCACTGAATGACTCACCATTACCTTCTAAGCTACCTTAACGGAGTATCTTTAGGTCACTCTCTGTCCTTGTTATAATCAGCATTGGCGCGTGTAAAGAAAGAATATTTGTACTTCTCTATTCGGGAGGGTATCTATCTTATTATGGTGCTTCTATCAGTTCTAGAGGTCAAGTGCGGGGTGAAAATAATATCCTCCGAGTCGCACTGAAACTCAACTGATCTGAAATTTTCATGCAATCTAAGCCTAGCTTGTAGCCTCGTAATTCTCTAACGGCTCCCATCCTAGTCCTTCAATCACCTGTTGTGCTGGTGGCAGTTTTTAACGAAGCGTGCGGCTTTGTGTTTAATTTTTTTATTGCGAATCGCATGTTTCTGCGCTGGAGCTTGGGCTTGCGTATGGAATTTAAATTATTTGTGAAAATCTCCAGGATACACCATATCGTATGACAACGAAACTTGGGTTGCCAGGCTAAAGGAGTATGCTGCAAGTAGTTGGCATGTGTACCTATCTGAGTAGTATTTGCGGTATAAGCAGAAGAGATAGGGTTAGAAATGAGTAGGTTATGAAAGAATTTGGAAAGAATGCTCCGGTATTAAAAATGAAAGAAAATAGCGTGGTTAATTAGTTTATTTCATTTAGAGAGGGTGAATGGGAATGGAAATAACGAACCAGGTAAATGATAGAGGAGTGAATGGTGTCAGAGGAAGGGGTAGACCGAGAAATTCGTGGATGAGTTTGGTGTAAGATCTTTCAGAAGGAAAATTAGGAGTCTAAAGCCCGTGTCACACGATACTTGATCCAGCACAAGGTCGAGGATACTCGCTAGCGTGATAGCTTTCCTGTACCGTGTGATATAGAACCAGCATGCTAGCTTACGACCATGATAGCTGTTGTACTCGCTGAGCTACTTGATTTCGTAATTGATGCGGTAGGTACTAGTTGGCTACTAGCTCCCAGTAGGACCTAGTAGCCTTCGATCAATCACGTTAGCCTTCTCCGCTTTTACAGACGCTATGCGATCTTCACTTTATGAAATCAGTGTCTCAGTGTCATGTATACTTCCTTTTGGCTTTCAGTAATATTCAGGCAATAAAATCAACAATAAATAAAAATGGCCCAACTGCTGTTTTGGTCACCTGCTGTCATTGGATGGTTAATTCAAATATTTTAACGGACATGCGTTAAGATAAAAATGAAAATACTGCTTCCCCGGCAGTACAATTTCAATGATCGTGTGAAACCTTCTAGGGCGGCACCAATCATACTGGATTCAGTCCTCAATATCTAGTTCCGGCTAGCACAGTAGGTCATGTGCTGGACCATGTATCGTGTTAAACGGTTATTAGGAACGGGAGGGGGCGTGTAGCTGAAATAAAAGAGGTATTCAAGCATGGGGCATTGTGGAAGACGTTATTAAAATAGGGCCGGTTTTAAAGGCCTAACGCCGAGGATTAAGCTCGGTTGACTGAGCTTACCCCGCCAGGGGAATATATATTGGATATGTATGTAGAAGGGTAGGACGTAAGATGAAATAAGAAATATTGTTGGCAGATAGAGCCCTGCGCGAGTAAAAATCTAGAGAATTTTTACTCACTTCCATCTAAACCTGCCCTAACTGGTAGATTACATAAAACTCCTAGGAGTATCCAGGAGTCTTAGGAATAGGAAGGTTTGTATGAAGCAGTGTATGAGTGTAACTGATGCAAAAGAGTTGTACAAGGGCTCGGTATATATTTATGCATGTGTGTTCAAAGTTTTTTCTCTCAAATACTGCATCTCGTATACTCGTACATGTAATATATTTTTCCCATGTGACATGACCGTGAATGCAATTTTCATGGCTATTTCAAAAAGGCAAGTATTTGAGTAAAATCTCATTGCATTTGAATTAATGTTTGGCATTCAATAATTTCACGAGAACCATTTAAAGTTTATACATTTTATTATTTCGGGTTGTGAATTAGATTGCTGTGATGTAATTATTTTTCAATGCTGTTTTGTAACAATTGGTTTTCTTTATTTTGCAGGTATGTGAAAATCCTCTTTGCCTGTTCAGGTAATGTACGCTATGGCATTTCCCTTGTGCTGCGTGAACAAGGGAACAGCGTAATTGGTAAGTATGTATTCAATCCGTGAATTGAACAAAATACTGATAAACAAAACTCACTTTGCAAGGAATTCGCACGAACGAATAGGAAAATTCCACCAGGCCTTTCGAGGATCGGTTTTGTTATCGCAGAACTTGGTGGAATTCCCTTGCTTTGAGCTTGTCGCCAGCGAGACAAAATATTTTCAAGGTGGTTCAAAGGTCAATGGAGAGAATTGATGGATCCATACGGTACGATAGTGCTTGGGAATGCTGAAGCCATTCAACTGCGCAATCGGCCTTATTGAACGGATCAGTTTTGCTGTCAAAAAGCCGATGGAAATAGGTAATATAATCAGAATGGACGAGTGGACAATATGGCGGAGCAATGGCGGCTCGGCCATTCACCGTACGGTTGTTCTTCCTTGTTGTAGGAAACAATTACCACAGCAAACACAGTTGAAGTTGGGAAAAGATTACTGATGACATTACTGGGCGCGAAATTTAGAAAAATACTTATCAATTATATAATATGTGATATTTAAATTTAATATAATCATAATTAACGCTCAAATGAACTTCATCTCCATGTATTCCGTCTCAGGCGAATTGCTGTTTGTTGAAGTTTCCCACAACCGGTTGCGGTCACGTGACGATTTTGTTCTACCCGTCCTTCGTCGTGGTACTGGAATAATTTGTCATAAAAATTGCAAAGTTGAAATAATTTCCAAAAAAGATCTGTATTATTTAAAATGTGTATAGATCACTTGCTCGCGACAGCCATGTTTGTTGGGTAATGTTTCGTAAAATACAGACTACACTTCCGTGGATCAAGACGCCTCGCTCGCTACTACACTATTGCTATATCGCTCAAACTACCTTTTGGCTTCTGGAGCGATTTTTTTACATATAGTTTTGCGTGAACCTTTGCATATGTGTTCTCATTAGTGACATATATTGAAAAAAGTAAAATAATTGCATGTTACCGATTTGGTTTTTTGACCATCCAATGCTATTCTTACGCATATCCCTATGGCACATGAGATATATTTCATAATAACTCAACGACATATGTAGATGTGTAGATATTATCGTGTAAAGTGCCGAGAAATGTAGGTATTAGTGGCGAAAATGTCGTGGAACCGTAATGATTTATGTATACAAAGGCAAAGTAGAAATAATTCGCTGTGGATTTCATGTAATTATTAGCAAGTAGTCCGTTTCTATACACTAGTCAGAAAAACCTTATAAATGCAATTTACAAACTATATCTTTCTCTCTTAAACGAATATGACCAAATGAGGGCCAGTAAGATGTGATTAAGGTATATATATATTCTTCATTTGAATTGATTCATATCGATTTTATGATATTTTTATCGATATATTATATTGAACTTTTTTCCTGATATTGGACTTGGTGTGAAACTTGGATATTTGTATGCAACATTTATTATGTTAAGAAATTTATAATTCTACGGTTAGAATAAAATGTGTAAATTTAATCGAATCATTTAGAAACATTGGTATGTCATGTGCCGTAAGGCTACGTGTTAAAATAGCATTGAATTGCATAAGAAAACATATTGTAATTTTTTTCACTCTTTTCTGTAAAAATATCGCTAGTGAGATAACTTACGCAGTTTCAAGTTATGATGCACATGAAAATAAATCGCTCCAACGCTGCGGTCAGTCGTAAGCTTTCGCTCACCTCGGCTGTCGCACGCATATCTCTTCCCATAATGCAACCAAACTTTCGGGGCCTGCGCGCCGTGTGAAATTCGCCCGACTTCGCCATGGTGCGCTTTTTGACTGTCAAATGGGGCAATCGAACTGAGGTCGTCGACCGCCGCCTCTCCCCTTCCAAGCGGGCCCTCGACCCAAATTCGCCTCGAAGAAAGAATAATCCTCCCCGCCCCCTCCACCATTTTCTGGCCGTCCCATTAATATTTGATGCGTGCGACTTGCGTTTGTTTGTTGTTTTGTCTTTCGGAAAGACCCTGCCCAACTGTTATCCTCTTCGGTCAACCCCGATCCAACCCCCCCCCCCCCCCCCCCCCCACCATGCCAAAGCATTGTTCGTTCCCGCCATATTCTCGGCTATTTCGTGCAAGTTCTATTTTTGGCGCTTGCCAAGTCCAGGCTGTCGTTTTCTCTCCCTCCAGGCTCCTCACCCTCCCCTTCCTTGGAAATTTCCGTTTTGCTGCACATTCTGGACGAAAGTTTTTCGTGTCGTTCCCCTTTTTCTGCGCTGGTGAAAAGCTAATTCAAATAACATAATGAATGGCACCATTCCGTAAGATAGTTCAGGAGAATATATTAGCTATTGAAATTAGCAGTCGGCCATATTGAATGCATCAGTTTTGCAGTTATTGTGAGAAAACAGAGGTGTTGTAAACGAAATTATCGCGTTGAAGAATTAAATATAAATGTGTAGGCAAACGGTGCGATAGAAAAGGGGAGTATTGTAGCCGTTAAAATGCGCAATTGACCGTATTGAAGGGATCACTTGTACAATTATTTCGCCGAAAACATAAGTGCATACTATTAGCGGAATTTTTGCTGTACTTCGCTGTACTATCTAGAAAAATTCACAATGGATATTATTTCAAAGAAAGAGCACTGCATAAATCATCAAATTCACGAACAATTTGCGCGTGATAGCTATGTTAGATGGATCATTTTTCGTGAAAAAAGGCTCCTCGATCGTGCATCAGGATGCCGTCTGCACTCATCTTTAATCTATGGATAAAAGAAATGAGATATCCCATATATTCGCGTATGCCGATCAAGTAATTATTTTGTTCACTGTTCACATACCTAATATGTTTGCGAATTGGAAATTTCAGTAAAAATGTTGGTTGTTGAATGTTTGCTTTGTTTAATGAATACTTTTTTCCAGCCCTCGAAGCTGACAGTAGCGTCGTATCTGTGGGCCCTACACATGTTTACAATTGTAGGATTGTTTTTCTAGTAACCAAAATATTTTGATGCATACTTCCATTATGTCATTGCTATTAAATTCCCGTAAATTAATCGTTTCTCACACAAAGGCCTCTCAAAAATGGCGTGGCGGAAGAAAATGCAATATTTCATATGCATGACTTATTTTCGCCTTCAATGTTGGCATTTCAAGATTGGTTCGTAGAAATTTTGGTGTGGAAAATAGAATTTGATTGGTGCTGGATGCTTATTTTGGAGAGGTGACCAACAACTGAGGTCATTTGCGCCATTGAGTTGACTCGGTTTGTGGGGGAAGAATTATTGAGGGGAGAAAAGGTAGAGTTAATCCCGGCTTCGGCTTTGGGATGCGAAAGGAGCCATTGGGACCGCGATTCAACGTCCCGTCCGACGAACGGTGTAATGCACTTGATATGATCTCCGCATAACAACCTAGTAAGAATCGGGATTCCATTGCAAAGTCTATGCTATTGTTGGGTTTCGAACCTGGGTCTGCGGGATGTAAATAGTCAGTACTCAAGCCACTACGCCGACCCGATCCACCTTTGACCCATTCAGATGCGTTTTCCTACTTACTGAGTTAGACTTGAGTGAAAAGAGTATGGATCCTCATTTAAATCATCTAACGCTGGGACCTCATTCAATAGATCCCGTGAGAGTGCGTCCTTGGATCGTAAAAAGTTAAACGATGCAGCTTTTTGGTCGAGTCAATGCTGATCTCTTAAGGAATGTGGGTGTCCAGATAACGCGGGAGCTGTAACACGCACCAGGCGCCGACAATAGGACCTAGTGATAACTGAAAAATTTATGGCCTGCGACCCTAAAACGGAATTAGCTCGTGCCGCGTTATCTCTGGCTTTGGGCTGTGAGTTTTCTCACAGCGTCGAGTCATCGATTATCTTCCGTACATTTTTCAGTGGAGGATGGCCTCCAGCTGAATAAAGTGAATCTAATTTTCCTTTACTTCCTTGTCAAATTTGCTGCGAATTTTTTGCTCGGTGTTTTATTGGTGATGAAATATCTCAATTCATCTTGAATTTTGAGTCATCACCAGTTAACCATATCGATTGAAATCAAAATCAGTTATTTTAGTGGAAACGGCGTTTAAGCTGGATTTTTATGACGAAGAATTTCGTTGATCTTGTGACGTATTTACTAACTAAATTTTGATTTTCAGTAGCTTTGGCATTTTATTTGTGGCGGAAGCAATATTTTAGGGCCATAAATTTAGAGGTGAAGTCATTCTTTTGTTTTTACTCCACGCATCGGCGATGTGACCTTTCTGGGGCCCTGTTATGTGTATAGCAGGATCGCACACGGGGCACATTAAAAAAAATAGACGTGTGTCAACACCAAGCTCATGTTTTATTTTTAGCGTGAATATTTTTACATTTTTTTGCGTACACAAATTAATGTAACCAGGTCCTCCTCTTATTTCGCGAATCGGTTGACTGAGAAGGCGGTGACGTTTCAGGGAAGGCCTGCAGGACTTTTCCGTTCGTGGAAGGCCATTTTCACAGCGTTGAAACTGAATGAAACTGAAACGTCGAACTGAATGTAGCGTGGTTACGTACGAACTTTCGGTATTACGAAGACGCTTACGTCGTAGCATCATGGCCGCCGTGCGAATTACGTTTTCTGACATCGTGAGCAGACATTTTTTTAAAGACGCGTAAAATAGCTAAGTTTCGGAATGAAATGTATTGGGTTTCATCTCGTTTTGCATGTTTTTCGAAATATTACTTAAGATGGCTCGAGCGGTAATCGTGGGTCATTGAGTGCACCGAGTAATAATTTTTTAAGACCAAAAATTAAACTCTTGGACCACGCTTCTCTTAAGTGCATCTGTTTATGCGTTGTAACTTAACACAGGGCGTAATGGGAATTATACAAGGATTAAATTTGGAATAGATAAATTTTAAAATTTTTCCTTAATTAAAGCATTTTATGACCTGTTTTCGGTGCGGTATTCTAAATTTTGACGAAATTATATCGTGGTATTATTAAATATTTAAATCGTGTTTTAGAATATTGGGCCCGGCGTTGTACCTTGATATATGTTATAAACAATTAGTATTTGGTTATTCCGATTTCCGGTATTTCCGTCTTCTGGTTTCATTTTCAGGGGCAATATTTCGCCGGTTATCCTGCAGGCTTACTCTGGTCCCCATTATGGATTAATTAGTTAAATAAGAAATGTATTATTTCGCGTGTAGAAGAAAATCTGTGAATATTTCATCGAATTATTACTAAATATATATTGCATACACCCTAAGGCTACGTGTTAAAATAGCATTGCATTGCCAAAATACCAAGTCGGCCTGATGCATTTTTTTCACTCTTATCTGTATAGATATCACTGATGAGAAGAGGTATTCAAATGTTCATGCAAAGGTGTGCGTAAACTTCGCCTAGAATTTCATTAATTTGATCTCATTTAAAAGAAAAAAACTAATCTTGTCAATTATACCAAAATGTTAACCCCTTTCTGAACTACTTTTCGAGCAATTTGCCAAAAAATACAAGCTATTTTACATGGGATAGATTTCGGCTGTGCGCTCCAGAGGGAGAATATTGGAATAGTTAGGAATTTCTTGCTCCTGTATTTCGTTAAAAAACTACGGTGTGTAGGTTGTATGTTTTCTCGACTATTTATAAAAATTAATCCATTACTCACCGCTGTTATTTTTACAGCATCACAAAGAAAACCTTCTGTTGTGATGGCATTTTCACCATACGGCGTGAATACGTAGATATTTTTATTTAATTGCTGAGAATTTTTGTCATGTATAACTATATATTATTTCGCCATTAATATTATAATATTTAGTACTTTGTAGTTCTTGGAGACGCTGAAATTTAAAAAAATAAATTCGTATATGGCCTCCATTATGACTAGGGAAATATCTCGCTCAAACTACCTTCAGAACACGAATTGCGTCCCAACAAGACCTCTCATTCGTCACCCTCGACGGACTGTGGAGGCCTTCCAGTCATGCGATAGTTTCCCGGGGGTAGAGATAGAGGGCCGAGCGTCGAGGGTTGTCGACCGAGTGCGCCCGCCTCCTCGTATCTCGTATACCACGGGAGAGTTGTGGAGATATAAGGAATCGCAAATCCTAGTGTTTCCTTCCACATCCTTCTAACTAACTAACCCTCTTTTTAAGCACCTTCACGAAATCTCTGAAACACGATGAAATCAGCCGTTGGATTTCCCAATAGGGCTTAGCAAATCGGGTATTCAGAGAATATCGTCTGTTTTTGTGACAGACAATTTCGAGAGCTGTCATGCAATGGATGTATAGCGCATGCTATGATTTGACAGCGAACATTTATGACGTAAGGAGAGGCAGAGGGTATGAGGAGGAACTCAACAGGGTCCTGATAGGGAGTAAGTACCAAACAATATGTTATAAGTTTTATTGCTACAACCCTTTGGAACAGTGTTTATCAGTGCGATATTGAAAAAAGTAAAAAATTTCCATAGCATGCGTACAGCTTGAGCAGAAATTTCTACGTAAACCCAGGATTAAATGGTATATTACTACAAGAACGTTGCAAATGTGTGTATAAAGATACAAAAGTGGTTACATAATTTTCATCTGTGATATATATATATAATGTGGGGCAGGGATAGGATAAATCTCTTTAAGGTAATAAAAACTCTGGCCCCATTGGCCAGAGTTTGTTTTACCGGCATATGATGGGTGTCCGAACATATATATTTTCCGGCTATTTTTTTGTCGGAATTTCACTCATTGGTTCTTCATACAGGAATAATAATATGCAAAACATACTTTTAAAAAACTACACTTATGTTCAATTGTAGTACTAAAAAGTAAAAAATAATTTTTCCATCATTCTCCTAATAAACGTTGGGCGCTTGTGGATTAGATATAAATGACAGATGTTGGATGTTGATTAAGAAAAAGCGCCATCGCTTTTATTTTCCGAGTGATGAAAAAATTATTATTTTTTTACTTTTTAGTATACTTGAATAAAAGAGTGGTTTAAAAAAAAGTATTTTTTGCATGTTATTATTTTCTCTTTTTTACTTAATTATGCAACGGTTCTTTGAATTTTAAATAGTTAGCATTTATTCTCACTACAAACGCTATCTTCTACTAGCGCCATTTATTGGCAAAAGACATTTATCCATATAAAATGTAAACCATTTAATATTTAGCAGATTAACTTGGTAATTAGTGAATTTAATGACTGATTCATGTATTGTCATCGAGATCAAGTAAGTGTGCCAAATTTCAGCTCGATGGAACATTGGGAAGTGCGTTAGATTTCGATTACAAGATTCCATCCTGACGAACCAACAAGCAACAAACAAACAGTGTAAGTTAAAATAGGCGTGGTAAAAACTAAAGTACTTGAATCCCAATAAAATCAATAGCGTTCACCGTATTTTTTGGATGAACGTGGATTCACCCGTGTCTCACAAGAGTTTGATACCAATTTTTAGCCTCCTGTGAAATACGTGTAGTCAACTCATAAAAATATCGATCTCCCACCACCTCCACGAAAAATTAGTATCTACGGCAGTGATGTGTGGGGTAATAGTGTTGGTGAAAGGATTTCCTAGAAATGACAAATTTTGGGGGAAGGGATGTCCAAAAACCTACCAATCAGCTGCTAGAATATCCAATGAAGATGATTGGGATGTATCTTACGATAGTTAGCACTCTAT
Organism: Pyrrhosoma nymphula; assembly: GCA_963573305.1. Lineage (NCBI taxonomy): Eukaryota > Metazoa > Arthropoda > Insecta > Odonata > Coenagrionidae > Pyrrhosoma > Pyrrhosoma nymphula. The sequence goes on from OY754333.1 coordinate 52,816,799, forward strand.
CATTTTTTTTGCAGTGAAGATCGATGTTTGCGACTAGATTACCGCTCGACCATTGGTTTGGTGGTCGTTTCGGAGGCACTGCGTGTGAATTGGAAGGAGGGGGCAGGGGCGGTTCTAGACCAGGAATGTGATCCGAAATAGAACTTTAAAACTAAGCCAGTTTAATGTACATTAAATTACTAAAGCACGTAAAATGGTTAATATTTATCGTATAACTGTGATGAAAAAACCATTTTCATCAGCGTGACTCGTGAAACACAAAGACGAATATAATTTTGTTATTTATGCTTAACTTTTAGAAGCTATAAACTATAGTTGGTGCCATAAGCCACCCGCGGTGAAGGGTTGGGTTGCCTTCGACGCCGAGTTCGGGTGCCTCCCAGGTTCTGTACTTTATCATCTGGCATAGTTTCATACATACCTTCCAGGTCCGGCGCTAAACTAAAGGAACTAAGTTCCTTTTCGGATCACATCCCTGCTCTAGACCAGAGGTTCGGGGGGGGGGGGGGCACCAGCGGCTCTTGGGGTATGGAATATCCCCCAGGAAAAGGGGCGTTCGTGGGTCTCGTCCCGGAAATTCGTAACAAACTATGTGCAAAATGGCGCGTTATAAGTGGTTTGGAAGCAAAAGTTTGCCATCTAAGAAGAGCAGTTTTTTACTAAATGCGTATTTCCCTTTTAGATTACAACCAAGTCTCGACTTATTCCAAAATTATTTTCATTCACATTCGCATATAGCTTGTGGTTTAAAAAATATTTTTAGGTTATATAAAATTTAACTGGATTTAAAAGTAACATAACCAAAACTTCAATAGCAAAAAATCAACAAAATAATTTAGGCTTTTCATTTCTCTATGACAGAGATACGCCGGGTTATTTGGGGGGGGGGGGGGCAATTGGCCCCCTCCTTGGGGCCGCCAATGGGAGGGAGAGGTGATTTTTTTCGTAAATTTCGTCCTGCCTCTCCTTTGGTAGTTGCGCATGGGCCATGTGTTGCTGCGTTGCCGCGAGTTTAAAAGGTGGCGGTGCTTCGTTGGGGGGGTCAAGGGGGAAGGGGAGGGTGTGGACAGGTGGTGTGGTCCTGGTCCTCTCTCTTTAAGGGCCCTGGGGTGAGGGGGGAAGTGCGCCGAAGATGAAAAAGAGCAGAGGAAGTGGAAATTGTGTCTGACCTGGGAGGAGAGTTAAAGTCGGAAGTGTAGGGGAAGAATAGCCTTGTGCAACAACTAGCATTGGAATCGCTATCAGACAGTCTGTTAAGGTTTTTTAAGCGAGATGTTTCCCTAGTCATTGTAGAGACCATATTAAAATTTTATTTTTTAATGTCAGCGTCCGTTAGAAGTATGTAATGAATATTGTAATATTTTTGGCGCAAAAATATATTTATGTCAGGCAATAATTCTCAGCAAATAAATAAATAAGTCTGTAATTTGACGCATTTTTTTACGTCGTACGGTTCGATAACGCCTTCACAACAGGTTTTTTGCGATTCAATAAATATTTCTGCGGTGAGTACTTGATTAATTTTTATAAATAGTTGAGAGAACATACAAACTACACACCGTTAGTTTTTTTTTACGTAATCTATCAGTCAGAAATTGCTAATTTTTTTTCAATATTCTCCCTCTGGAGTGCACAGCCGTTTTTTATTGTGTAAAACAGCTAATATTTTTAGGCAAATTCTCGTAAAGTTGTTCGGCTCGGGGTTAATATTTTGATATTGCTAAAAAGATGGGTGTTTTTTCTTTAAAATGACGTATTGATGATATTTCGCACAAACTACCTTAAATTCCCTCATCAGAGTAAATTTAAAATCATAGTGATTGTATTATTTCTACCATTAGATTAAGGTTTTAATGTAAATTTACATTATTTTATTGATCTTTCACAGCTGAAAGCTTATCGTATCATAGCTCCTTCACAAATAGTACAGGAGATATGGTGGGAGAGAGTAAGTATGTGTGCCAAATTTCTGCTCGATTGAACATTGAGAATTGGGTTATATTTCGATTACAATATTCCATCCAGGCAAAGCAACAAACAAACAGGTGATGTCTAAATAAGCGTGGTTAATAAATAAATTAGCTTCCCATTGGCTTTCATTTGTGAAAATCCATTAGGAGCACGGATGTGCATGCGGCAAAGTACGCAGCCGCTTTCTTTTTTTTTCTCTCTTCAAGCCCCGACAGCAGGATTATATCTCCGAATTTCAAAATACTCACCCGGCGTTGGAGTTGCGTCTCTCCACTCAGCTTTCACTTCTGTTTCGGTGTGCGTTCGTCTTTTGTTTCCCCGGGAGACTCCGGAGCGTGGGGCAGAAATTTGAATGCGATCGAATTCGGTTTTCTCCATACGGGCGTATGACGCTGTTGCAAGGGTGAGACAGTAACGCTCAGAGGTGCGCAAATGAATTCGAGTACGATGAAATTACGCAAGGGAACGACTGTGTACTGAATGAAATCCATTAAGTCCATTTGTAATACAGTTAAGAAGCATAGAGTTATGAAAGTACCAGAGGTGACGCTGAGTATACTCGGCCGTTAGCGAATGTTAAGCCGCCTCCGCTATATTGGGTGTCCGTGATATACCAGTAGCGTAATTAGGCCGGAACATATTTATGTACACGTTTGCTGTACAATAATGTTTTGAAGAAGTACGGAAGTAGGAGCAATGAAAAGCATGTCGTCTGCTCTTGAGTGCCTATGCTATATATACGTAGCGTGTTTCAAATTAACAAGAATGAAATACCGGAAGTGATCAGGAAATACAAAAAAACATCACATTTCAGTACTATTTATGTTTACAGCGCAGTCGACGATCTATGAAATGCGAATTTTTGCCAAATTGTTATTCGCATTGCTCTTTACAATAAATTGTACAATTAATTTAAAATGAAATAAAGGTTTTACGTGCCTCCGGTATTTCGCTTTAAAGAAGGAAACACAAGAACTCGACGTTAGAATATCCGTCCGGTTTCACGATCTGATGATTACGGCAATCACAGTATTTATTCTGGGGACGCTCGTTATGGCGGAAATGGCTTCACCTGAAGTGCACCACGCCACCTCTAATGTTGAAAAGGTTCCGCCATGGCTGTGTGACTCAAAACAAATACTAAACTCTACATTTTGGCTTGTTCTGTTTAAAAAAATATTGCTTCCACTGATGACAATCCTTCGCTAAAAGGAAAGAGGATTAAGATGCAAAGTATGCAAATTATTTGACGATTATATTTTTAATTAACACAATTTTTCTGGTTATATGAGCCGACTGCAGTGCCATTTCTCTGGATCGAACGCATTTTGACGTCAGTTCCTGTAGTCATTTCGCATTAATTCAAAAATAGATTGGTGCCTGTATTTCATTACCCTTCAATTCTCTGGGGGTATATGCTTCTTAATTAAAGTTTTTTTTGATAATATGGCATTTATATTGGACAGCGTTATTAGGAATCTATTATTGTTTCGCCCATTCTCGTATTTAACACCGTATAATTTCAAGTTAAGTTTACGAAAAAAGTAGCGTAAAAAGGTGGAATTTTATTATTCATATCAATCCGAGTATTTATCATTCCATAAGCGGCCAGAATATTAGTTAAAAGGGTGGAGCAACTATCATTCTCATGGTTCATATACATATACATACTACCCGACGAGTTGCCTCAGGGGCGTGGGGCAGGGGGTATTATGACACCAGCCGTGGAAGGGAAGGGAAAGGGAAAAAGGAAGGGGAGAAGACAGACGTGAATTGTATGTAAGCAATGTGAAACATCATTTTTGTCTCATGCTGTTTTTTTTATAATCATTAATGATGCATGGAAAGAGGAAATACTTGTACCTTTCAGTTCGGCATTGTATCTATCTTATTTTGTCACTTCTATCAGTTAGATGTACACAACTATTGTGGCATATAATTTCGTAAGTGCGTGTTTTGGTGAAGCATGAAGATTCACACCCTCTACATCGACATACTACCCCGCAAGCCGCCTCAATAGGCAGGTGGCGGGGGGTGTTGGGACACCAGCCGTTTACATATAAAAAGGAAACGCTCTAATGAAATTACGCCTAGCATTTATTGAAGTCCCTTATTGTTCGGGGGAAAAACGAATTCCCATACCTATCCGTTCGGCAAAATATCTCTCTTAATTTATCGTTTCTGTCGGACCTGGAAATATAGTGGGGTTCTAATATGATGTTCTCCGTGTCGCTCTTAAATATATTTATTCTCAATTGCTCAAGCAATCTAAGCCTAGCGCGCAGCCTCCGTGTCTCTAGCGGCTCCCAGCCTAATTCGTTTAACATCTGTGTAACGCTGTCTGTACGCCCGTAGCAGTTTTTGACGAATCGCGCAGCTTTCCTTTGTATTTTATTAAGTTCCCGAATTAAGTCTTTCTGCACCGTATCCCTTCGCTGCGTATTATAGGTGTGGCCGGAAGAGTGTGAAATAGCACCTCTCTTTTACTTTTTCATCCGAAAATCATCCCACAATACGCTTGACGAATCCTAGCTTCTTCAGAGCTGTACGACACGCCCAAGTGGTTGCCAGCGAAATACTAATAGTATGTATGTGGCAGCGTTACAACTTTCGCCAATACATTTTCTACGCTTTACGGACCAAAATTTATTGGAACCATCAGCGTACTGCATTCATTCATTTAAGTTGTCTAATGGATTATGAAAATGAAATCGTCCGTGGAGATAAAAGAATTTCGTAAGTGAAGTTCGACATTGGGATGAGAGTCTATGCGAACTGAATTCTTCCGCCATGTTTTAGTTATTTCGACATTCATTTGTCTACTGGTAACTGGAGTTGCTATTGTGCTAGAAGCTCCGGAACAAATGCCGAATTGATTCGAACTCGTCTGATATCCACGTTCATTTTCGTTTATTTTCCCTCTGTCATTTCTTGATGACCCATAGCCTTGTTGCTTTTTTTATTTCTTGAGGTGGTTCCACCGTAAAATAACATAATGTCATTTCATTCCTTCTCAGGGTTCTTTTAGAAAAAATAAGCGCTCTATTTGATATGAACAACAAAACGTTACCTTTCCACTTTATTTTTCTCGCGAATTGAACTTGAATTTACATGGTGTTAAATGGGAGAGTGGGAGAAACGCAGGGAAATATAGTATTTTTCTATCTAATATGAATACCAATTTCACGGAAAACTGTTTATAAGAAGCGAAAACGTGCAGGAAATTTACTTAAAAACAAATATTCGCAATTAACCACCTAATTTTTAAGTTATGAGTGAATAACTGCGATAATTGAAGTAAAATGGGGCAATTTCATAGAAATGGCGCAGTATCTGGCTTCTATGGCTTAGAAATAGTGAACTCCTTAAAAACATATTCACAGAATAATTTAATTTTTTTAACCATAGTTTTTATTTTCAATAGCTAACGCATGCCATCAGCGAAAGCAGAATTATTTTCAAATCATTTTTTTCAAATTGGAATTTAGTATTTCTTTTTACTCGCACAGTCTCGGTGGAACCTCTGTAATGCGAAGGGTTCATGGAGACGACATTGGATTACCAAGAGAGATCGAATTAAACAGTGTATTCGCCCTTTCCTCTTTGATAAATGATCATTTTAAATAAACTACTTGTCCATTATTGTGAACCTCTCTCAACGAGAAATGCTCTTTCCGGGAACTTCTTCGGTTATTTCCTGTTTTGGCGAAAATGAAATATTGATCGGTAAAGGGCAGCGATGAGAGATGGACAACCCCTTTTTCATGTCCCTGGGAATCTGTCCTTATTGTGCCTGGAATGGTTATCGGGAGTCGTAAGCTGTTGAATTCACTGATTTTTCATTTACCTAACCAACATTTCTGCCAGTAACACATCGTAATCTCGTTTTCGGCGATCTATCTCTGCCATAGCTCATTCTTTTTCAAAACCTTCCTTTGACTCTGTGGAATCGCGTCCACGTAATTTTAAGGATATATTTTGGCCGGAGGTTGACTTTAATAAATCTCTCCTTGAATGTTATTTGTTATATACCAACTTTCGATGATGAGCGGAATGAAATCGTGAGAAAGGCACGTCTTTTAAAGCTTCATTTGATTCATTTCTAATTTGCGCATTAAATTTCCTTGAAAAATTATTCTGCGTGTTATTTTCAGTGAAATGGTTTTAAGTGATTCTGCTGGATTTCTCAGTGCCAAAGTTCGGCGAGTTTAGATCGCATTTCAATAATTCAGCTCTCCCCGTCCACATGAAGTGAACCGTGTACTAACAGCCTTGAACCATTGATTTTCTCGGCGTGCGAGGCCCAGTCTGTTCCCGCTCGGTCTGATTTACAATACATAATGTAAACTGCGTCCTACCTTCAGTCTTCCATAACACGTTGCTTGCGATACACTGCCATCTGGGAATGTGGTCTCGACCACAGCCGCTCGAGACCAAAGCGATTATTTAAGTGGAGTTCATAATTCCCTTGATTACGTGTTTCGCTCCTCCTCTGCTGCTTTGTTTACTTCCTGATCGTGGGCAGCGGGAAAATCGTAAGGAAGTGAAGGTCATACGGGAAATCGTGGCGCTGGTGTGTACGGAATGGAGAGCCGAGGGGTGGCCATAAAATCCATTCCGTCCTCGTCGCAGCGTTGTGCTGCCATCTCTTATCGGCGGTTCGAATTGCCGGGGAAGCGCGAGTGAGTTGGAAATGGAAAGTGTACCGGTTTCATCTTCTTTCCGATAATATTTTTATTTTATATGTTTTGCTTCCACATGAATTAGGGACTTGCGCTATTGTCACTTGCATACATAACCATTACGCATTATCCTTGCAGGGAAGGGCAATCAATCGAAAGAGCTTGATTCTCGCCGTTAGGCCTGTAAAATTGGCTCTGTTTTGAGGTGGCTGGAGCGGTAATCGTGAGTTATTGAGTGCACATTTCAATATCTCGTTAAGTAGGTCGAAATAAATTATTTGACAGCAAGTGATCTGTTTATACGGTGGGAATCGCCATACAAGCAGTTGAGTAAATGATGCCGGAATTATATTTTAAAATATTTGTCCCAAAAAAAGCATTGGTATGACGTTTCGGCGCGGTATTAGAAATTGAAGCGAAAAAACTATCTAAATTCGTTGTTTTTACTCGGAATGATACCTTTATATTTTTTTTAGCAACCATTATAATTATAAAATGTATTATATCGCATTTAAGAGAAAATCTGTGTAGTGAAATCGAATTATTTCGAAATACATGTCATGTGCCATAAGGGTACGTGTTAAAATATCATTAGAAACCAAATCGGTAACATGCAATTTTTTTCACTTTTATCTCATTAGATATTACTGATAAGGACACGTATTCTAAGTTTCACGCAAGTCTGTACATAAACAAAAGTCGCTCCAATCGCACCTTAACCCTTTCGCTGCGTCAAAAGTTTTTACATAGTATTTTCCGCATATTTTCACATATGCCAGAAAAAAATGAAAAAATTATTCGATGGTCAAAAATATTTTGTTGTTATTATCTTTGGTACACTATTTGGTATCTTAAAAGAAAAGATCGAATTATATTAATTAATTGCTATTAGTACGATTTTCATTAATCGAATACGATCGTTGGAATGGAACGATCGAACGGCCATGTAAATATCCCCGCACGTCGCACTTAATGGCCATTATATTTATTTGTGCTGGTACTCCCGCGTTTTGCAGCGAAAGGGTTAATAAATTCTTCCATACTGTCCCATCCTTGCATGCCTTTTTGCTTCAATTGCATTCATGCATTGCTTCATAACGCGCCCTCCTCTTCTTAAAGAATCCTAATATTCCTTCCTGTTTTTGTATCACATTCACCCGTGACTTTCGCGATCTGCTCCATACTCACACTATTCACGCCTCTACCAGGGGCCCGGTTCTGATCTTCCACTAATGGAAGACTGGTGGAAAGTTCCACCATTCGTTCATTGAACGACTCTTGATCCGTTAAATGAACGGCTCAATGACCCCCTCTGGAGAGCCGAACATCACAAACTTATGCCGATTTCCAACTTACCTCGTAACCGCGAACAAAAAAAATGTCTACCTTCCGCACGCTTACTTCCGTCGGAAAGTTTCTACCACGACACTAGCGCTGTTCCTCCAAGTGGATGACGGGTGGAAGGGAAGCTTGACTTTCCACCAGTCATTGAACGATGAACGATGTAGTGAACGATTCTCTGGTGGAAGGTCATGTGACGTAGTGTCGGAAAGTCATGACGTTTTGGTGGAAACTAATGACGTTTTGGTGGAAAAGTTGAGTATCGGGAAAGCATCAGAATCAGGCCCCAGAAATCTACTTCGTTATTCGTCTCTCTTCCATGCTCTCGACATGACCAAACCAACGAAGCACACTCCTTTCATAGGTATGTGTCCATTACTGGAGCATCCGACCCGCAGTCTTTCATCTCTCAGTCATTCCTCGCACTATAACTCTTCCTCTTGCCGCAAGCACTTCTCAGAGACCCCGTCCCGACTGCAAAGTCTCAAAACGGCGAAAACGTTGACGAATTTTGGGCCGATAATATGATTCGTAGCTCCATACAATGCCTGCTAAAATCTCTGCAAAGCATTTTCTTGTTCTGGTCATACTCCCCGGTGCGATACCCTTTCAAAGACGACTTTATCTCTTCAGTTTTATACGCGTGTGGTCTTTTACATTTTCATTTGGTTCAGCACCACTTAACAGTATTAATTAGACCCCATCCGTTTTACACTTATGTACTCATAAAAGTCCCCCCTGACCCCTTTATCTTCTTCCTGCTGTCGTATCTACCACTGTGACGTTATGTTTGAATGATTCCTTTGTTGTTTACAGTACTATATCGTGTGTTCCGTCCGGACTTTAGCAGTTCGTTGGGCACCACTTATCAGCATTAATTAGGCCCCCATTAGGTCGCTCTGCACCGATCCGTGGCGTCTCGCCGCGACGAAAACTCAGGCCACAAATATTTTGCTCCTTTTTCTGCTCCTGTTAATGTATGTGTGGCTTTTGCTGTATTTGTAGATCTTGGAACTCCAATGATTCCCCTTCAGATTGATAGTCAAACTTGTATTCAACATCAGCCAGTGAACGATGGGCCGTTTTTGGTTCGAATACACACGAGTCCTCTGGGTTGCCAGTTTATTAACTAATATGTGAGGGAGTAGTGTTGAGAATTCTACGCAGATGACTCTGAAATATACTGAAGTGCATTTCACGTTTTCACTTTACTATGGACTCAGATGGCGTCATCTTTCCCATGTTTTAGCAATGGCGTTTCGAACACAACGTTGCTAGATATGTGATATTTTAAAATCTTGAATGCACGATTGAGTAATCGCCATCATTTAGAGAAAAGGTATCTCCATTTGTTAGGTAAAATTTAAAAAATTGTAAACATATTCCACGGTAATATTTTTTTTAATGCTAATGCCCGAACATTTTCGTTCAAACTGCCATAAATGAGCTGATTATTGCTTAGTTGCAATTTTTTAAAAACCTGTTAGTAAGTTCAATCACTACTTTCCGATCATAAAATATATGTCACTATGATGATTAGTAAATGAGAAAATCACTCCGTCTTCCAAAGAGCGCTTCGTATAATATTCGTGCAAGCTATCTTGTATAAGTGTCCGCCTTCCGAAGTTACATATCTATTTGCAGTGATGTCCGTGCCAAATGAGGACGTCCCCCATTCCATTGCGAGAGGCGGCCATGATAAGGATACCAAACAATCTCACTCCCCTCCCCTATCAACACCCCCCCCTCTTGACCGCCCCCTCCATTTCAGTTCCAGCCCCTCCCATTTTCCCCTCCCACGCCTCTCCTCACTTCCCCTCCATCTCATACGAGCGGGGATTTTCACTGTCAAGGTCATGGCGACCCAATCCCCCCCCTTCCCCCTCTCTCTTTCCCCTCTCTCTTCCCCCTCCCCTTGCTTGCTTGTTCCTCTTTCCCACCCCTCTCTTCCTCACCCCTTCTTCCTTCTCCAACCCCTTGCTTTCTTCCCCTCCCTCGCGTTCTTACACCCGCCTCCTTCGTCTTGTGGCTTCTTCCATGCCCGTTCCGTTTATAAATGAATTCGTTTTTTCCCTTCGGACAGTAATTGAGACGAAGAAAATGTCTATGGTTAAGTTTCATCTACATCTACATAATACCCTGCAAGCCACCGCAAGAGCGTTCGTCAGGGGGTGAGTTATCGCCAGCATGGACTGCAATGTGCTTTCATAAAGTTAATGGGGCTACGAATATTGGTGGATTAGCAAAAACCTGCAAATACTTGTCAGGAGGTGAAATTTCAGCAACATAAACCATGCTATAGGTATACTACCAATGTTACAGAAATCATTTGTATTAATGTGTTTTGCTACTACGTAAACGCACAGAGATACAAGAGTCAATACACGTAGCATGGGAAACGTGCTGTTAGTGCTACGTTGCACATTAAGATACAAGCATTAGGGAGCATCTACTAATTAGCTCAACTCCCTATCGACATACCTATTTAACAGGATAGGAGGAAGGGTTTTTTGGAAGGGGCGGGCTAGGGAACAGAGAGGGGAGAGGACATCACATGGTAGGCAGCGCCATGGGCGTAATTTAAGCTTTTTAAATGGGGTGGCAAGGCCTACCGGGGGGTATAAAATACCCCCGAGGTGGAATACCACCGTGGAAGGGGGGTCCAGGGGTCTTCATAAATTAGGCATGATTAATGAAGTATCAAGAAAGTTCAAGAAAGTGCCTTGCATGCATGTAGAATTGTATTTTCCAATTGCTTGTAAATTATTGAGATTTTTGCTTCTTAATAATAGGGTGGCAAAATACTGGGTTGGACAATGCTGGGGTGGCAGCTGCCACCCCCGAATTACGCCGCTGGGCAACGCTGCTAACATGACTGTATTTAACTTGAGATGGGCGGGAAAGTGTCAACAGCAGGTTTTACGACAATGTTTACATCTACATCTTTATAACCTGCTAGCCACTTCAGGGATTTGTGGCATGGGGTGAGTTGTCACCAACTTGCACTACACTATAGCTAATAAAGTTAATTAAACTACAGAATGCGTTAGCAAAAACCTGCAAATGTGTTCTTGCCAGGAGGTTAAATATCACAAAGATCACCACAGGTATGCCACCAATGTTATGGCTTACTCTTCGATAGTTCACTACAAGTCTCCTCGATGGAGTGTTGTAGGGGGTGAATTTTCGCCAACATTCACTGCACTATATCGTGCAAAAGTTGACCTCACTACGGCTGTTTAATACATTAGCAAATACAGCTGCTTAATAAAACCTGCAAATACCAGCCAAGAAGTGAAATTTCACTAACATGGGCTACACTGTATGTAACCAATGCTGCAGTAACTATGAGTATTTATGCATTTTAGGAATAAATAAGGGCAAAGAGATGAAAGAGTTGTGCCGCAAACGTACAAGACAAGTTAGTGCTAATTAGCAAATTTAAGTGGAAAGTGTTGGAGAGTAAATGAGATAATTAGCTAAATTGCCAATGTAAAAACCTGATTATGAAGTCTCGATGGCAGCTATTGTAGTCTGTAATCATTCGCAGGAAAACAGAGGTTTTAAACCAGCCCGTCTTATCTAACAACGATACAATTTGTTTTTTTTTTGATCGAGTGGGTCCAAAATCAATTGCGCCTCTGTCTTTAAGTAATCGGGAAAACAGGCATTTGCTATCTTTTATCGAAGGACGAGGCATATCAAGGGATGCGTGATTACCCTACATAAACAAGCGTTTGCATAATAATGCTAGAATAACAATTTTCTCTATGAGGAGTATATCTATGTACATATATTGGGAATCGCTGGTAAGCAACGAGTGATACCGAAAATTACAGCTATCTACAGTAAGCAATGATCACCGAAAGACTTTCGGCTGGGTTAATATCGAATGGCGAACGGCAACTATCGATTTTTCAAAACCAAGGGTCGGCAAACTTACGACACAAAAGTCTATCCTATCCCTCATGGCAATATTATCATGTATTCACCAGCCATAGTTATATTTTCACTAGTGATGAAATTTCCATCATTATTGTGTATAGTTACATTACTAATTATTTATTTGTAGTAAGAAAAAGAAAAAAATAATGATTTTTTGAGAATTAAAATCTTTTAAAATTTCGATGAGGTTAGTTATTATAGTCACAGTTGTATTTTTTACTTCCGAGCCTCATGTAACGTAACCAAGGAGCAAACGGACGTGTCTCGCGGGCATATTTGCTGACCCCTGTTCTGGACTACCTTTTTGATTTCCTAGTAAGGTACATTTTCTCACGATTTTACTGCGGCTGCCCATCCGCGCAGTGCCTTGCATCTGTTTGCAAGCCACCTCAGCGATGCGTGGCAGGGGGTGTACATTCGCCAAAACATGCACGGCTTTACATATATGAAGTGCCGAGGCATTTCCAGTGTGTGTGACACGGTAAGTCAGGCATGCAACGCTCGTCCCTGGTTCGAGATCAAACCTCACTCGCTCCCCCAGCCCCGAGGCGAGGACCAGGAAGGGGTCAAGGGGAACAATGGCAGGCCAAACCAGAAACCAGGAGAGTGCTATGTTGACAAACATGCTAACATGCAGTACACACTGATTATTATCACTAATAATTTATGGGTACTACGAGATACTAATTCATGCGGAAAATTCCTCTACGTATTACCCTGCAAGCCACCTCAAGGGTGTGTGGCAGGGGCTGAGTTATCACCAACATGAGCTACACTTCACCCTAGTAAAATTAATGAAACTATGAATATGCCTGCTATAGCAAATACCTGTCAGGATGTGAAATTTCATCAACATGCACTACACTCAGTGCCGGATTACTAGTAAGGCAAAGTAGGCAGTTGCTTATGAGCCCCGAGGCTTTGGGGCCCCCGGAGAGGCCCCGAGAGTATATTTCCCCATTCTTCTCTTGCGACTTGTTTATTAACGTGGTCTTCGTTTCTTGTGCTCCCTGCAGGCCCACAAGAGTGTTAATCCGGCCCTGAGTACACTATAGGTATACTTTCCACCGATGTTAGAGAAACTATTTGTATCAATGTGTTTTGCAATTACATTAATTCACAGGGATACAAGAGTTATACCGGAAACGTGCACGGCGTTCTGTTAGTTCTAGGTAGCAAATAAGGATACTAGCATTAGGGAGAAATTCAACTAATTAGCTACACTACCAATTGACAAACCTAGTTACATCTACATGATCGGTACAGGTCAGCATGAGAAAAATCACGGAAACCGTTATCAAACTAATAATGCTACAATACTAATACTGATTAGTGTTTTTAATACTACTCATTCATGGATACTCATAGATACCAATTCACGCCGAAAACAAAATCACTCGGGATAATTTAAGCGGGGCGAGTTGTTAGTAATAAAGATAAATTATCAAAAGCAAGTCCCGAGTCAAGCTTGCCTGGCGAGGGTGGGAATTTCAGGGAAAGATCTATCGCAAACTACTTATTTTTAAGGTAATCTAACAAAGTAGGTTTGAATGGAAGAGAGTGAAAAACGTCCTATGGATTTTTGAGAGGCACAGACCCCTATCCTATCTTTATCTACGCTCACAATTTTTTTATTCGTCTCGGCGTATGTTCTAACTCTCTTCATCCCGTCCAAGTGTCCATCCCCGCTTACCCAACATGATCCCCTCTATCACCGCCTTCGTCCGCGGAAAAAAATATACTTTTAATCCATCCGGTCTGCTATATCTTTCCTTTTGATCGTTTTTACCGTAATTCTTCCGTTTTAGTGAAATGTGTTGAACGTCTTTCGGATACTACTTGGCTCGGTACCTCGGAGATGAAGATGCAAGTCTTTTGTTGGCAAATGTCACTACTTTTGAGTATGTTTGCTGTCATAGAGCAATGCACGACGTGTATTTAGACGGCGTTGTGCTGACTATAAGCCCGGGTCTTCCTTGGGAAGCTGAGAAAAGCGTCCCTCCCATCCGGTTTCCATGGAAATAGCGCACGCACTATTGAATAATGGTGATAGGCGTGTGCTGGAGCCGGGAGAGTCTCTTTTTCGGAGGGTCAGTGGGTACGAATGGAGGGGAGGTAAACCCCCCTCCCGCATGTGCTGAGGGGGAGAGTGTTCGAGGGAGGGGAGGGAAGAGGATGGGGGAGAAGGGGTACCGGGTCTTTCCTTCTCTCTCTTTGGCAATTCGACGGCTGGTACCTCAAAGGCGACGTTGCCAGATCTCTCCCGAGGAGGAGGAAGAGAAGGGGAAGCTGTTTTTTATCTCTCTTTCTGCGGGTCCCTTCTCTTCTCCCGAAACACATTTCGCGTCTTCCCGTCCTTTCCATTATCATCTGCTTCTCTTCCCAAAGCCTCCTTTGCGCCCCTCTCCCACAACCATCGTGCGTACCAACGTGACGAACTTGAAGGCGTTCTCTCTACTTCAGAGTTACTGTTGTCAACTCGGGGCTCACCTCTCCCGGAATCTGAATGTACTTAAGACCTAATGAAAAGTAAAGAAAACTTTGTAATTTCACATAAATATTTAATGTACGACCTAGGTTTCGACGTGACACGTCATCATCTGGGGTAGAGATTTCTCTACCATCATAGAAGGTAGAGATTTCTCTACCTTCTATGCAATTGTACCAGATGATGACGTGCCACGTCGAAACCTAGGTCGTACATTAAATATTTATGTGAAATCACAAAGTTTTCTTTACTTTTCATTAGGTCTTAAGTAGATTCCATGAAGTCACGCCCGAGACAACGAATTACTACTTAAGACCCCCTGCAAGTCACCTCAAGGGTGCATGGGAGTTTTCACCAACATGCACTACACTATATCCTACAAATGTTATCGAAACTGCGCCTCTTGATTCATCGGCATAACCTGCAAATAGCTGTCAGGGGACGAATTTTCTCCTACATGCACTACACTATAAGCTACCAATTGCAGAGAAGCAATGAGTATTGATGTCTTTTTCAACTACATAAATGCGCAAAGAAACGAGAGCTATCGAGGAAGCATGCGAGACCTGCTGCTAGTTCTAGTTAGCAAACGAAGACTAAGAGAGTGAATCACATAATTATGTACTCTACCTATCGCTTTCAGATTCTCGATTAAAATTTATAATTGATCTTTTATGTAAGTTACCAACCAATTTATATTCTGATGACGATAATTAAATTTTACGGAATCCGACGTAATACGGTGGATCAGATCGTGGCAATAAATTTTGGGAATTAGACTGCTGAACGGGCAGGTCATGTCATTTTTCCCTCAAACGATAAGAGGCC
This sequence comes from Pyrrhosoma nymphula, assembly GCA_963573305.1. Lineage (NCBI taxonomy): Eukaryota > Metazoa > Arthropoda > Insecta > Odonata > Coenagrionidae > Pyrrhosoma > Pyrrhosoma nymphula. The sequence goes on from OY754333.1 coordinate 52,832,054, forward strand.
ATAACAGCTGCCAATGAGAGTTTTAACTAAGTTTGTCGATGCCTGTATCCGTATTTGCTACGTAATACTTACAGCATGTCGTACGTGTTTACAGTACATATAACCCTTGTATCTATGTGCATTTATTCAGTCGCAAAATATGTAAATTAAATTTCTCCATCGTCTCAGGCTCAACCTTGTGGAAGTTCATTTACTATGTAAATTAATATTTACAAACACTTTCTCTAACATTGGTGGCATACCTATAGTGTAAATTATCTTGGTGAAATTTCACCTACTGGCAAGTATTTGCAGGTTTTTGCAAATGCACCGGTAGTCGTCGCTTCTTAAACTTTATTAGGGTACAGTCTTGTGTATGTTGATGTTAACTCAGCCCCTGTCACACACCCTTGAGGTGGCTCGCAGGGTATTTTGAAGATGTATCGTAAAACCTTAAAACCGTGCCTGTTGTAAGACCTAATTATGAAGTATCAGTGGAATATATAATGGTCGAAAGTGTATTCGATATCTTCATTGCAGACCGCGATGCTTTACCACTGCGCATTTCTCTCGACTGATCGGTATAAATGGATCGGAAGAAATGAAAATAGATGAGTGGGGTTGGGAACTTTTTTCATCTTTCTCCCGGTCCTTCTTTTCTTCCACAAATATCTCACCTCTCTCTCACTCTCCATTAACATCTGCCACTCCTCACCTCCTTGTCTACCCTTCCTTTCCTTATGCCTTCCGTTTTGAGCTGAGAGATGGATGTACGGCATTTGTCGTGCTATGGCGGTTGGGGAACTTCCTGAATGCGCGAGTTCCAAATGTTTAACGGTTGATTCCACCGTAAAATGGCGTAAATATCTAAAAGGCCTGTGATAATAAGCATTTAGTAAATATTATTTAATTCATCCCATGATTGGTCGTTTTAAAAAGTGTGAATTGCTGGATGTAAATAAGAAAAGCATACCTTTCCACCGTATTTTTATTGGTGATGAATCTTGAAATGACGTGACTTCAAAAGCGAGAATGGATTTTAAGAGTATTTTTCTATATAGCACATAGGCCGTTTTCCCGAAAAACTGTTTATAAGAAGTTCATTGTTTTTGCCAAGCATTGTATGTAAAGTTTTGTTGTTATTATTTTCATGTTAATATTTTTTGCCCTTCTTTTCATTTTTGTTTCATTTCCTTTTTGTAATTTTGAATGTAAAATTTTCTTTATAATCATACTAAATCATACTAAAAAACTAACAACGACAACAATATAATATATGTAAACAAACTACTACACCTGACGATGCCATAAAATTGGTGAAACGCGTAGTGTGTTTGAAAAAATAAAAAGTGTAGAATAGCACCAAACTTTATCATAATAATATTAAAAGTTTCTACAAGGTAGAGTCTGAAGCTGTGAATTGTATTGTTTATAAGAAGCGTAATTGAATGGTGATAAACTGGTGAAAAGCAAATTTAAGAAGCATGAAGTAATTATGCAACATTAACGACGCAAAAAGTCTTTTTAAAATTACTGAAATTCTCATTTACTGACTAAATATAAGTTTAGAAGTTTTCAACTTGACTCATTCTTTCATGCCATACGCTGAAAACGTCTTCACCACCAATGTCACTTGCAATTCTGTAAACATTACTGTGGCGAGTTGTTGATATATTTTTAAAAAAATATTTGGGTAATCAAACGAACTGCACACTTTAATTTCTGACGAGATCTAATCGTTATCAAAATTTCTCATTTTTTAAATAAGGTTTCTGATGTGCATGGCAGGTATTTTGTTTTTGCAAATATCTCGAAGAGTATTGTAGTAAGTGGGTAATGTTTTGTTATAATTGGAAACATGACATTTTTTTTCTTTAATATGAGGCCAAATTCATCGAATTTTAATTGGAGTGATATGTCGCTCTAGCTACCTTTATAGTTTAGCTTTCCATTTCATTATTCATCCAGAAAGTTGGTCGACGTGATAGAATGCACAAAATCGGCTTATAAACCCCCATCACTCGCTTAATTCCGAAAGGCGTTCGTTGCTCGCGATTGTTTGCTCACGTTTTCCCCATTGCTCTCGTGAGTTCTCAGCCGCTCTGCGCCGTGAGTCGTGTTGTTTTGCGAGTAAACACGTGATGGAGTGGGTGAAAAAGAGCTTTCATTTTCTTCCTCGGGGAAAGGTCTGGTGTTATGTACGCTCTTGAACCTCGGGAAGCTTAGAACGGTAATCCCTCCCTTCCTTCGGTGAGACTTTCTGGGAAAATGCCTTTTTCGTCTTTTTCATTCGGTGTTTCCACTGTAAAATCAATTAAATTATTTTTTTATTTTATTCATATTCTGGTTAATTATAGAAAAACATCTTCTCTGTTCGATCATTGTCGTCATTGTTCGTTTAATTGTAAGATTTGTTGACTGCAGTGGTCCATCCTTCAATTGAATCACTTCTGTAATAAAAGATTATCAAGTAATCAAGTATATAAAATATTATAAGTACCTCACCAAATCAATTGATATACCTTCTTATTTTATTAATATTCTGGCTGTTTATAGAAACAAATCTTCTCCCTTCGATCATCGTCATCATTGTTCGTTCAATCCTAAGATTGGTTGACTGCAGTACTCAATCCTTCCCTATCTAATGCTAGTCCCTTTACTCCCTGGTAATTCTAATCTACTTTTCTCTTTATAAGGTCTATGTATTTATTTCTCGATAATGATCTATAAGGACTGCAAAATCTTACATTTCCGCGTTTTCTTCTTTAGAAGTTAAGTTTGAAATTCCATGGTGTTAAATGCGAGTATCGGTGGTACAAAGGGAAAACCTTTTTTTTTCTAATATAAATGTCATTTTCACGAATTGTTCATAAGAAGCGAATTCGTCTAGGGATTTAAGCGGGATCAAAACGTAGCCGTGAATCCATATTTGTTTTTGAGGTATTTGCAAACAACTACGAGAATTGAAGTTAAAATGCTTTAGTTCAGTAGAAATGGCGGTGCACTCGGCCCCTGTGATAGGAAAAAGTGTTGATTAAGAATATATTCGCCGAACAAGTTGAATTTTTGTGTCTTGATTATGTTTTTTTTGTTTTATACTAGTCTTAGTTTTTTAACGGCGCAAACCAAACAGTGAAAATTTAGCACTCGTCCAATCCCATAGATTTAAGATGATATTAGATGGAGTCTTTTCGCATGAAAGTGAAGCCCGTTCTGTTTATTGCAAAACATTTAACCTCTCAGCATGGCTACTCGCAATTTTTCTATTAACTTCATGATTAATTCAGTGCTTGTTTTTTTTAAATATGTAATTCTCACTTTGCATTCTTATATGCAATTCATTGCTTTAAGGGGACGATACCTCTGCTAATATCTATGATTTGGCCGCATTAACTGCCCAACTGATAAATTCAACATGGCCGATTGCGCATTTTAATGACCTCAATATTCCCCTGTGCTATCGCACCGAATTTTTGTATTTTCTTCGTCAATCTATGGTCATGATCCGCACAGTCACGGTAAAAACTCCTTCTAACGTGTCAACTCTTGTCGGGAGACATTGAGGCGATTTTTCTAATGGTGCGGCTCCGGAGAGGCGGCAGAGTGCGCACGCGCCTCGATAAACAAAACCCTTCGTTGCCATGGTGACTCGCGCCCGTCTCGAGTGGTGAAGCGGTCTTTAGAGGAGTCACACAAGGAGCCTCGTTGTCGGCGAAAGATTCTTTTGAAGATGAGAGATAGCGCGCATTCGAGTTGGAGATGAGATGGAATGTGGAGATGATTAGAAGTGCTCCTTTTATTTTTTTCCTCGCTTTTCGAAGAGTCGCTAATGAGGGCGATAATGTAATATTTTTATTCATCTGACGCTCTGATTCACACGCCGAATGGCTTGAAGCACTCTTGTTATGGGGACCGTGTTCTGAGTTCGGTAAAAAGCCAGTTGAAGGTTGAGATGCAAATATTCTATTAAGTATCCATGTAGCCTATTTCACGAAGTAATTATTTATCGGTTTTTCTTCTTACGTATTAACTGTTGCTGTCTCCTCGTAATGAATACCCTGCTGCCTCTATGAGTGCACATTCGTTGAATCCCGGTGGGATATTAATTTGGTTAAAGTGTGCTTAAGGTAAACACTGACTTTTTTGCTATTGTGGCGTTATTTCTCACGTTACAAAAAACGATATAATGTGGACGAGCATGAGAGACGCTGATTTTCTATAACATGGCTGCCGCCACTATGCTCACTTCACAGTCTAAAAATTTTTGTTGAGCAGTGAGTATTGACATCTTTTAAATTATTCTATTCAGCTGAGCGTCTTGTGTGAGAGAGTGCCCTCGAAAGTTTTCGCTAACGTGTCGTGAGAACTAACGCCGCCAGAGATAACAGATTTTGTGCACCTTGCGCGCACTTGTACCATTAATTTGTTTAACGATCCTGCTACTATCCTAATTGGGGTTGTTTCGCCATCATTACGTCATGCCAAACTTGCGACAAAGGCATTAATATTCTAACCTGGGATTTGGATACATGTATTTTTCTCCTGAAAATATTTATAAATTTTATTGTACTAGGAACCTTGGATTCGACGAATTGAATACTTGATCCGAATGGGCCCCGCGAAGCAAGGAATTCTTATTGTTTGCAAAACAATTCTCGTAAGTAACCATGAATTCAGAGGAGGTATGATATAAATTTGGAAACTCTCGCGTTTTATATTAATATATTGTTATTGTGAAATCGTTTGCAATTTTGGAAATAGCCAATTTTAGGGTGTATTGTACGGTTGAAAATCGTTGAAAATTGTTTTGGCCACGTTTTTGGTGTTCCTTGTGGAATATTCTGCAGGATTTTATTGCAGTTCCCATATTGTGTTGCTAAATTTAAATTTAAATTATGAATAAAATATCGAGGGGTTGGGCAGATTATGGCTGGAACGATAGACTAGAAAGGGTTGATAGTTGCGTTATAAAACGAATCGGACAATCAATTCGAATGTGACGTGGTTAACGAATCATGACTAAGAAACGATCGTTAATAGTGCTAAATAATAAACCCCCCCCCTTACCCAGATCCTATACAATAATGCGCAATCTATAAATAGTGGGCGATAGTCACTTTGCGTTGAATGCAGCACCAAGATTCTCCCTTTGACAACTGCGCAATCACGATTCAATTGTTGACTTTCACTTTCTGTGTGTACTCCTCTTTCTTTGCCCTCACGTTGGGCAATGTGTTTTCGGACGCTCGCATTGCTTTGGCTCGTGAAAATCCATTCGAGCCTTTAATTTACGTCTTGGCCCAGCCCCCGTGGCGCCTTGCCTTGCCCGAGCTTAATTACACTCGTAATCAGGGATTCACCAGAATTACTTCAAGTGCCACCAACGAGGAGCACGGTATCTTTCACTTATTCTCATACCTTTAGCCACAGTTCTTTTCCTTAGATAAAATAATTAGAAGAGAGGGAACTGTAATTTTAATGAAGATCGCCGTGCTCTTTTAAATCAGTGGGTGGACTAAGAGGATTCCTGGTTTTAGATTGGTCCAAACTTAGCTTTTCCGTGATTGGTGGAATCATTAATCGCGATCATGGATGAAAGAAGAGAGTAGATTGAAGCCTAACGGTATGAGAGCAGATGGGAATATTGAAGCCTTTAAAATGCGCAATCGGCCGCGTTAAATGACTCAGATACGCAATTAATGAGCCGGAGACATTAGTATTATTAGAGGAATTGTTGCGGTACCGTAATGATTTATATTTAAAAATGCAAAGTGCGAATATTTCCAAAAAGAGAAATCATTTCCCAAAAAATAGGCCTTCATTATTCATAAAATTTAAGGAAATATCGCGCACGGTAGCCATGTTTAGGTAGATCACTTTTTGGCAAAAAAATCAATTTCGTGCGCCAAAAAGCCATATTCTCTCTTCTTTTGTCTATGATCCAGCCTCATTAACGTAATCGTCATCATTTTTTATATATGTCTACAAGTAAATTTCCATTCACGCGCGTTATGAAGTATTTCAATTATCTAACCCGCCATGGCTGCATTCATCAATTAGTCTCCATCAACTATCATTCTCAGAGATTATATAAGTGAAGTAACCGTATGTTAAGATTACTCGTCATGGTCATTGTTCTGTCTTAAAGAATATAATTATGAAGAAGAGATTGGAGGGCTGCTTAAATCAAATCTTGGGACCCCCTGATGGTGGTAAAAACTATGCTAAATTAATATGATTTCTTTTGCCCAGAATCAGTGAGAATATAATTGCGGGTAGGATAAAAATATATACTTTTGTGATGCTACCTTATTTCAATGGTGTGAATCACATTGCTGCATATTGCGAATATTCGAAAGGTTTTCGCTTCAACCTCACAATCATTTAGCGCCCGTTTACGATGAGCATTATCTTAGAGCGTATTTGATGTCACCAATACCTGCTTCTCGGATAATTTACCATTTCAAGAGCTTTCCGAGTAATTTAAATTCGTACGCATTGCATTTATTCGTTAAGTGGAGCAATCACGTGTGCCGAGAAATTTACTGGCTGGTGGTGTAACACGGGTTATTAGTTTCACGAGTACAGTTGACTTTTATTGTCTCTTTATTCGGAAGTCAAACATAATTGTAGAAAACGGGTAACTGAACCGTGTTCGGGTGATAGAGGATTATATCCCATTGATTACACCACTCTGCATGATATCAGATGACTGAAAACTAGTAAGTGATAATAGCTAACTTTGATATGCTGATTTTAGAACTGTTCTTAGTTTTCTTCTATCTCGTACTGTTTTTTTTTTCATAATGGACCCAATTTAACTTCTAAGATTTATTGATAAGTGCTTTAAGTGTGCCAGTGGGTAATTATTGTGCGAGGGATATTTCTCAATACAAGCTAATGAGCCTTTGGTTGGCCCAAGATAATGAGTCTTAGGTTGGTACAACTGCTGCTATTGTTGTGTGACCTTGGAAGTTTAATTCATCCTTCATTGATTTTATTTATAAAAATTGTCACTGTGTGAAGTAATGTTAATATAACTGCGAATGCAGTAGTTAAAATCTTGAAACCGTAATTCTTATTTTGTGTAAAAACCTGACGTGGTAGAAAAAAATGGAAGTCATTTTTAGAATCAGCATAAAAAATTGATTCAACAACACCTATTTTTAATTAATCATCTGACAAAATGTTTCAAAATGCAGACTGGTGTTATTATTTGAGGTGTAATCGAATTTCGCTATATCCACGCATCTCCAGCGCTGAAAAATGCTTCTAGTTGAAGACATTTCGTGCAACAGAAAAGTTAATTACGTACGTACAATGCTAGCAAAAACAGTGAAATTTCTTTCTACTAATCGAGCGTTCGACTAATAGTTCGAGTTACAGGAATTCGACTGTATATTGCACCGATTTATACGTATTAGGTGAAGATTTCGACGGGTGCGTGTTAGCGAGATAGCGTGTTTAATCTCAGCATCCACTACGTGATATTAACCTATTATGGTGACTGTTATCGTGTGTGCAGTGTGCACACTTTAATAATTTTTTAACATGTTCAAAAATATTCTAGGGTCACTGTTTACGCGATGTCACTCACCATACATGCAGTAACGTAAATAGCAGGATTGTTAAGTATATTTTAATTATTTTTCCTATCATAAAATCATGTTATGGCAAGTGTTTTCGGTTTGGTATTCCAAATTTAGGCTAAAAATGTAATATATGGTAATCATGAGTGACCCAATGACCCACCGTATGTGATATATGGTGGGTTATTGAGTCAACATTTTAATAATATATTGAGTCGAAATAAAATTCTTGGACCACATTTCACTTAATTGCATGTGTTTATGCGGTGGAACTCACCAAACATGCAGACATGGAAATGAAACAAGAATTGTACATTTAAATAGTTTACTAAATTAAAGCATGTTATGGCAAGTGTTTTCGTCGTGGTATCATCGAAATTTAGGCAAAAATTATATTGAAATATGTTTTTTCTCGAAATTTTGACTGGGCGTGTCTCCTCGATATTTGTTAGCATCAGTTGTAATAGTGAGAAATGTATTATTACGCGTTTAGAAGAAAATATTTACATATATAATGGAACTATTACGAAATGTGTCCCATGCCATAGGTCTGCGAGTAAAAATAGCATTGGATTTCCAAAAAAAACTTAATGGTAAAAATGCAATTTTATCGCTTTTATTTGTAAAATATAAAATCCGAAGATTGTTGCGAAATTGAGTGGAATTTGTACACAATGAAGAAATTAGGTACTCGTGCAATTTTCCACAAAAACTAAATTTACTTCCGACCTGGGATTCAATGTTGATACATCATCTTCAGGTCACCTGAAGATCTGAAGATCACCTGAAGATGATGTATCATCACTGAAACCCGGGTTGGAAGTAAAGTTTTTTTTTCGGGAAAATTGCACGTGTTATTTCGTCATTCTTTATCTGTAGTTGTCACTCATAAGAGCAAGCATGCAATTTTTCACGCAATTCCGTACAAAAGCAAAAATCGCTCCGACCACTTTAATCGGTGCTCAATTCTTGTTCATTCGAGCATTGCAGTTCTTCTTTATCTTTTGGAGAGGGTTGAAACCTGATGTTCACAAAAGGGCACCGTTTTGGAAAGTTTCACGAGCGTGCCTCTCGCGAAAGCAGCAGATGGCCATACTCTTCAATTCTTTTTTTTTATTATTTATTTTCGTTGCATTATCATCTCGCATTGCTTTATCCAGCATGACCTTTGGCCACAGTGCTTTGGCTGTGTGTGTGCTTTCGGACAAGGCGGTAATGGTGGGACTTTTAAAACCGGTTTGGATTTTTTTCCTTTCTTTTGAGTCCCGGGCCTCTTTGACAAACACCCTCAGGGGGCCGGGAGAAGTAAAAAACACTTTCTCTCTCATCTTCGTGGGTGCGTTTGGTGGAGTCTTCTTGCATTTCGCAATGTTCCTTTGTCGTCATCCCGAAAGAAGAACGCGGATCTCTCGATCCATCTGTATCCACCCTGCCCCCACTTGCTTGAATGACTACGTCTTTTAAGGTGGTTGGAGCGATTTTTGCCCACGTGTAGATTTGCGTCTTTTTGTACATATTTTACTGCAATTTAAATGATTATAGTTAACGACCGGATTATTTTTTTCGTTACATCTTCAGGAACCAGGCTTTTTTTTCATTACTACGTCGTGAGGAAATTCCTCATATTTAATTCATGCTTCTTAAAGTTGCTAAAATGTATAAATTTAATATGAATATGGTCTATATTATGACTAGGGAAAAAATCTCGCTCAAACTACACCTTAATTCTCGCATCGCGCAGGTGTTTGCCACCATGTATCGTTACGACAGTAAAAGTATTAAAAAAGACGGGAAGGAGGACGTCACCAGTCACGTACCCGCGCAGGTTGTGGGAAACAACATCCGGAAGCTGTTAATGTAAACAGACACTGAGTTAATTTATGCTAATTTAAATTGTGCATATGATAATCTATGGTTATCATGAAAAATGATTTGCTTTTCCCTTGAGAATGATTCTACTGAACTACCGGATTCGTATTTTCGTAACATGTTAAGGTTTCAGACTAATTTATTTTTCATTGCTAGGTCATGAGGAAATTCCTCAAAGTGGAGCGAAAGACGGATGTCTTACAATGCTGATATTGCATTGCAACAGAAAGAAAAAGAACTTTCATTGATGTCGGAATTTTCATCTCGGAAGTTTTCGTTTCGTTGGGTTGGAATTCGGTTATAATTGGCTACGGGACAAAAAAACTACGCGATTATTTCTGTGGCAGTGGATGCCGCGGTATCCAAAACATAAGTCGCGGAGGCAAATCCAAAGAGTGGAAATTGATCGAGAAAAATTCGCCCCGCCATGTAATGCATCCGTCCATTACGGCAAGGCGTTGCTCGAAGGCCCTCCTTTACTCGCAATCATCATTTATGAGGTAGTTGTGGTGATTTTTGTCTATGCACAGATTTGCGTGGAACTTAGAATACCTGTTCTTATTAGTGATATCTAGAGATAATAGTGAAAAGAAAATGTATATTACCGATTTGGTTTTTTGGCGATTCAATGGCATTTTAGTTACAATGGCAAACGAGATATATTTCGTAATGATTCTATTATATATGTATCTACAGATTTTCTTCACAACGCCGCGAAATAATACATTTCATGTTATTGTAGTGGTTTCTAACAAATATCAAGGATTCACGAAGAGTCACAGGTTCGAAAAAGCATATTTAAATATCACTTTCGCCTGAATATCAAATTCCGCGCCGAAAACTCTGGTCATAATATGCTTTAATCAAGGCAAAAACTGGAAAATATAATTCTTGCGTCATTTCCATTACTGCATGCATGGTGAGGTCCACCGCATAAACGGATGTACTTAAATGAAATGTGGTCCTAGTATTTTTCTATTTCTTACAATATATGCAGGTAAACTTCTGAGCAATTATCATCGAAATTTCACTCCTTATATATCCTTATTAATTATCCTTAATAATCGCAATTATATTCATGAATCCATGTCCGGTCTCGAACGAAACCGTTGTAGAGTTATGCTTGTGTTTTCTCTCTTTCATACCTCGGGTAAAATATTTCCAAGAGCAAATTTTATAAGGAGGAATTGTCTTCAATGAAGTTTTTAATGTATGTATTTTCATATTTTTTGGGTTGATAGCAATAATTGATCTATACATCATAATACTGAAATGCAGCTGATCTTCGTGTACGACTGATATTTTAAAAAATATTTGCACTCCTATGGTACGTGAATCCTTCATCTCCACAGGTCACAATCAGACAGTGGCATGATATTTAAGCTACTGCGCGAGTCAAAACGGGTACTGAAAGTCGACCCCTCCGTTTTTCATATTAAAAAAAAATATTTCTTTCACTGAAGATAAGCCTTAGCTGTTGGAACGCAAATTAAGGTATTTTATATATATATATATATATATATATATATATATATATATATATATATATATATATTTTTTTTTTTTTTTTTTTTCATGAATAACTTTTTAATGTTCTAGCTATTTTTCCGATCATAGAAGCCGATTGCAGCGCCATTTCTATTGATCTAAAGGATTTTAACTTCAGTTTCTGCTGTTATATGCTTATAAGTTTAAAACGGCATGCTACCTAATGTTTTTTTAGCATGTGGTTTGCGTTGTATACCCATTTCTATGAAATATTTGCTTCCTGGCACACATAATTGCGGCGGATTGAGTTCGTCCAAGATAACGGCGCAGTTGAACTATTTTGATTAGACTTAAAAATAAATGAAAAGTAGACAATCTTTTAACGATCATATAATTGAAACAAAGGCCACCATCATGGGTTCTTAGGTCACGTGATTAACTTCCCCATACGGCATCGGACGTGTTTACTGATTGGCTGCATTTCTAACTGTGAACTGCGGTATTAGCCTGGACGAACTATAGCATGATACAGTCGCGACAAAAATGGCAACAGACTTGCATCTCGGTGCACGGTGGCGCCGTGCGGTGGCGAGCTGGTAAAATCTTACTGGTAAGCCACTGCGAAGACTCCTAATTGTTGTCATTACTCATTGTAATTAATGCATACAACAAAGTCATGCGGTACATTTAATTCTAGGTGAGGTGTCTGCAATTGTGAGATAAGGTAGTGTGAGCGAGATATCACTTCGCCTAGAAGTTGATGAATTTGGACTCATTTTAAAGGAAAAACGCCCATCTTTCCAATGATATAAAATTACTAACCCTTTGCCGAGCTTCTTTTCAAGCAGTTTTCCTAAAAATATAAGCTGTTTTACATGTGGTAGATTACAGCTGTTTACTCTAGAGGAGGGATATTGAAAAAATTAGGAATTTCTAGCAATTAGATTTCGTCAGAAAAAACTAACGGTGTGAGGATTGTATGTTTTTCAACTATTTATAAAATTTAATCAAAATCTCAACGCAGTGATTTTTACAGAATCGCAGGAAACCGTCTGTCGTGAAGGCATTTTCACCTTATAGCGTGAGGAAATGAGTTAAGTCAGATACTTTTGTAGTTAGAGACTTATATAATTACTGAGAAAGTTTATCATGTACAACTATATTTTTGCTCCATTAATATTACAATATTTACTTCATACTTCTTATAAGATATCTCAGAAAAACTATATAGCAACAAATGTGGTCACTTCGTGTCAGGGTAAAACATTTATGGTCGCGAATATGATGCATCGCATAGTTGTGCCATTCGTTGCCGACTCGTGTTAAAAAAAGAACGGGAGATTTTTATCGTGGTGTGTTTATCGGGCGGCATATTCGCGAGCTGGTATTGGAAATGAAATAAAAGAAAATTGGCCAATTTTGATATGCGTCCCCCAAACCCGAAGCTGCACTGTGTCAAAGAGTGGGGAGGGAGAAGGAGAGAAGAGATAACCTTGTAAGCGCGGAGCTATTTATAGCGCCTTCCCATTCCTTTGACCTTGGAATCCGCCCAGAAGGGCAGGATGGGGAAGTGTGCTTGTGTGTGTGTGTTGCGGAACTTTATTATGACGGGCAGCAGTCACGCCAGTTGATTATTTTTTAGTCTTCCACTCCTTTGTTTTTGTTCACAGAATATGGGAATCCTTCCATTCGCTCTATCGCGCTGCCCACTTCGCAACACAACATTGCGTGCTTGCTTTCCATTTCGTTTCGGACCCTGCGCACTGGGCAGCGCACTTCGGAACAGTTCGGGAGCATTGTTGATGGGCGCTTGAGTGTGTTCGAGAACAAAAGGATATCGATTAGCGCATCCGCGAATGTTGCTTTGTGTGTAGATGTTCAATTCAGCCGTCAAACATGGATGATGTAAAGTTTTGAATTACTTTGTGGCATGGTGCTTACCTTTTAAAATACATACCTAACTATGTCTTTTGGGCGTATTCGTTGACTATTTACTGAACGCAAACCAACCTAAAAGTGAGTTAAAACTAGAAAGTTACTTTCGCAAGTTACTTCTGCAAGAGCTTGCGGGAGATTTTCTTCTGACGAAATATTTTTTTACGGGTTAGTGTTGAGCCAGGTTGGTTGCTGTGTACACTGGCAACAGTACGCTTCTGCGACTTGCCGATACTTTCAAAGTTCTGCAAGCGGACTTGCAGAGCTAGTTACTCCGGTAATCAGTGGCGGATTAAGGGGGTGTGTCCCCCGTAATTCCTGGTACAATAGGAAAAATGATGATCATAAATCACCTATTCAAGACCCCCGGAAAGTAGCTATCCGACCCCGCCCCCAAAAAAACAACCACCTTAATCCGCCACTGCCGGCGATTTACGTTGAAAGTCTCTTTCTACAAGTAAATTGCGCAATAAACTTACCAGTTTAAACTCACCGTAACAAAACTCGTCTCTGGTGACAAAACATTTCGCCTGCGCACATTCATTCGCATGCGATTAAGGTGGTTGGAGCGATTTTTGTTTATGAACAGAGTTTCTTGAAACTTTAATAATGGTTGCTAACAAATATCAAGGTATCATGCGGAGTAAAAAACGCGTATTTATATAAGGTTTTCGCTTATTCAATTTCACCAATTCATACCAATACTGTAATAAAGGCGAAATATTTAAATATAATTCTTGCATTACTTAAATTACTGCATGTATGGTGATTTCCACCGTATAAAAAGGTGCACAAAAGTGAAATGTGGTCTCAGCATTTTTTTTTCGACTCACTTGTAAAGTTATTAAAATGTGCACTCAATGAATCACGAAACCCCTCCTGCCCTCTTAAGGTGGTTCCACCGTAAAATGACTTAAATGTCATTTTATTCATACTCTGTATACTTGTAAAAAAACTTGTACTACAAAATAATACCTTTCCATGCTCTGTTATTCTATAATTGAACTTGAAATTACATGGTGTTCAATGGGGGAATGAGAGAAACACGAGGAAAAATAGTATTTTTCCATAAAATATAAATGCCATTTTCGCGGAAAACTATTTATATGAAGGAAATAATCCAGAGAAATTGAATAAAAATAAAATATAGGCATCTCACCACCTTATTTGTTTAGTTATTAGGGAATTACTGCCGTAATTGAAGTCAAAATGGTAGAAAAGAAGTAACTCATAGGAAATGGCGCTGCAGTCGACTCCAATGGCTGGAAAAAAGTGCTCATTTAAAATACATTCGTGGAAAAATCTGCATTTTTTCTACTTTTCTTTTGGTTTTCTGTAGGTAACGCATTTCATCAGCGAAAGCAGGATTTTTTGGACAAAATATAAAAAAATGTGGAATTTAGTATTTGTTTTGACTAACACAGTCGCGGCGGAACCTCCTTAAGTTCGATGATTTGTTCCCATATGAGCTAACTTTACCACCTTGAATGAAAAGCCCTCGATGTCATCAGCGCATCGAGAGCCTCTTGACACTCGTCTACGTCAACGCGGTACCCTACAAGACACCTCAAGGGGGTGTGGCAGGGGATGATTCCACATCAGGCATGCACTAACCGTCAAACACCATGTCATACTTTTACTAGCTCTGTTGCATTCGATATAATTTCATGATACATCATGCGTGAACGGATAGACTCTGCACTCATCATTTCCAAATCACTTCGACATGCGCGTGATGATACGGTGCGCAGTCACGCGATATAGGTACACCGAAGAGATGAAATTAAAAAAAAAAAACATTTGACTTGACCAAAATTGGAACTCTGGTCTCTCAATTGCCGATCTAGTTTTTTTTAGCCAATTACACCCCCAAGCCATTCCATAACTGGCTAACGCACTTTGCCGTCAATTGGGAGATCCTAGTAAAGATCCCACTTAAGTCAAATTATATTTTTCATGGCGAATTTCATCCGTTTGTTGCATAACTGCAAACATACATCGTGGGGATCAATTAAAGTGTTCAGTCATGTTAACAAGCAAATTATTATCCCTTAAATTACTGGCGCATAAAACATCAAATTAACGCACAATCTCTTGCTCTCATACTGTGGATTTCTCTTTTGTCCACAGTTATCGTGTATCGTCGTGCGGTCGCGAAAATGCGACTTGGCTTTTGACTTCGAGGCGTTGTCCAAAAAGGTGACAAATATACGTGTGTAGGCAGTGGCAGAGAAAGAACTTCCCACATTGCATTTCAAAGGGAGCTCCGCGGTGGCCCGGGAGGGAACTACGTCCAACAACAGCCTGTTGATTAAGAGAATGGACTTGACTCACGTGTAGGGATTGGAAATTTAAATCCAGTATCGATTTTCGATTAATCGACTTTCGATTTTTGTTTTTAAAATCGATTTTCTGAAAATTCGATTTTTTGCCCATAATAATCGAAAAATGGGAATTAATAATCGAAAAATGGAAATCGAAATCGATATTTATTCATAGTAAAATAATTGTCTGCTGAAATACGGATGTGCTGTTGTAACAAAATGAAAAATATGGGTTAATGGAAGCACTAGGGATAAGAACCGAATACAGTTACATTTATTAATACAATATATTATTTTTAAGATATGCAGGAAAGTAATAATCCATTGCAGATAATTATAAACATATAGGTAATATAACAAGAAAATTACATATAGTTGAAACGCAATAAGAATTGTGTATTGAAAAGTGGGCATACCACAAAATGAAAAACAGGAATTTATTTATTTCTTGTTTGCAAAGCCATGGAAACAGTGTTCCTCAGGTATGGACCTTAAGAAAACTAACATATTTAAATGTTCTCCGAATAATCGATTTTGCACCTGAGTTGCAATCAACCCGGCGTGAGAAAATAGTCGCTCACACGGCACGGAAGAGGCAACTATAGATAAAATCCTGCTGGCTGGTTTGTATACGTGGGGATATTCTCCCTTAATCTCCTTCCAAGCTTGTAGTGGATTAGAGTTGGACTTGCGGTCGACTGGAGGGCGGTTTAGGAACTGGCGCAGCTCGATTGGCATAAACAAGGGAACGCTGTAGCAAGCTAAAATCGAAAATCGATCGGCTAGAATCGATTTTGATCGGTTTTTCAAAACAAAAAGTCGACTTCGATTAAATCGAAAATCGAAGTGTGATAATCGATTTTCGATTAAAATCGAAATCGATTTTCCAATCCCTACTCACGTGCTCGACCGTCAGATGTCTGGGTTTTCTCGTTTATCCCTTTAAAAACGTGGTGGTTGGTATGCTTGATGCAAGGCTCATTATCATACTGGGTCTTAATTGACTGAAATGGACCATTATTCCACGCGACTTAATTAAGCACAATCTTGGGCATCGTCTGCAATGCCATGCTGTGTTCATCTTTCTTGGCTCGAACAACACGAATTCGAACGAAAAAGTTATTTTTCGCTCGGAAATTCATAACTTACTGACGTGAAACTTCAGAATTAATCTGATGCACCTGATCGATTTCTTCAATTGCTTGTAAAAGGTGATTAGGGGGGAGAAGGTGAGGTCAGGAAATTGTGGGAGAGAATGGGGAAATGTAAGAAGGGGTCAAGTTTGCACGAAATTCGCTATTGAAACTATTTCCCCATTCTTATGTAAACTATTTTTACAATGAAAAAAAAAGGCTTACACTATGAAACTATCAGGTTCAGATAGTTTCATAGTGTTAGCTCAAAATTTGCTGTAGTGTTTGTGGGCTGTTATAGATAGATAAGTGGGCACGTGATTTGATCCAATGTTGACTGATTTTGTGCACGTGAATATATAACAGTTAATATCATTATTTTTATCTTCGTTGTCTTCTTCTCGTGCGATGAAAACGTTTTGATAATGTCGCCAAGGGAAATATTCAAGTTCGTCCACCGGTTAATTTTGCTATCTTTGTGTCTGATTTTACACAAACTCGGTAACCGAAGGCAACGCCTGTGTCCCACGGTTATATTAGTCCTGACCGTTGATTTGGTCAAAACATGTGTTCTTATTCCACGTGGCAAATGATTATACAGCGAAATATGCGTAGCTGAATTCCGAATGTAAACTTCCTTGTAAACAGCTGCTAGAAAACAATGGGAGCCGTCCATTCGCTCTAGTGCGCTAAATACTTCGCTACACAACAGTGCTCTCGTCTTCTATTAGTTACAGACACTGCGCACTAGGCAGCGTGCTTCAAAACAGAGTGGAAGCAAGAGTTTCTGTGTTCTGAACAGTAAAAGAACTATCTGGTCTGTAATGTGTTAAGTGTGTATTTGTACACTTGGGTACTTATGTCTCGCATAGTTGTAAATGGACGACCCATGAACTTATTCGTTCATTCATTTGGGTATTCTGCCTCCTGATTGGTAGATTTAGTGGACAGTCCTATTCTTGACATCCCAATTCCTCGGTCATCTTCACTCTTTCCCTCATATAAATGGCTCACCATCTGGTGTCCTATTCTGCATGGCCGCGGAATATCCGAGCCTCGACAGTGACGAAATTCTGACATCACAGCCTCGAAAATGCCAAATAGGGCCAAGCGAAAGTTAAGATTTGTCGGGGGCTTTGAAGTCACTTCCACGGATTTTCCGAGGTTCTTCTGTGTTCAACCCTTACTGAATAAGGCCCCAGGTCCACTACAAACCTGTAAGCGAGTGAAAATTTAATCGTACCTCTGAAAACATTTTCGTGGTGCAAACGAAATAATTTGTCCGTCTCGTTTCCATGGAGTATTTTATTTTACATCTCGAGTTGATTTATGGTCGAGGCGTTTTCCGTTGGGGGCAGGTGAAGGGGATGGATGATGAAAGTTCCCTTTGTTGTTCTGGTTCCTTCTTCTGCTGGTGAACATTTTTAAGTCTTTAAGTCTTTCTTCTCTCGGAAAAGTGAGAATTATGATGAGAAATTGGTTGGACATCGGACCAATGGAAATATGAAGAAGAAAGTCCCTTTGGTTAATGACCACCCCATCGCTTTAGTCTTTTTAAGAAGAGGAAAAGATGGGTGTTTTGGCTGACTATCAGAAAAGGAGCGAATTTATTTAATAATACTTCTCTCTCTCTCTATCTCGATATTTTACACTAACGCGAGGGAAAGAGAACGTTCTTTTAACTTTGGCCTGAGAAACAGTCTCAAATTATATATAACAGGCTATTTTGGCACGGGAGCCACTAGGATATATGTCCAGGTGGATAAAGATTGAGTGGTTACGCAGAGTGGTTACTGCCTTATATTTTATCGGGTTGTGTCCTTTCGCACTCGTTCCCAACGTACAAGGGAATATAGTGGCAGCGAAACATGGTGGTGGTCTCTGCGTGCAGCGTGACGTTAAGACTGTTGGAGCGATTATTGATTACGTATAGTTTACATGAAATTTGCATGCGTGTTCTCATTAGAGTTTACTACAGTTAAAGCGAAGAATTCCATCTTAACAATTTGATTTTTTGGCAATTCAATGCTATTTTAACACTCAGCCTTATGGCACATGACATAAATTTCGTAATTATTCCATCGCATGCGTACAGATTTTCTTCTTATTGCGAAATGATATGTTTCTTATTATTATAATAGTAGCTAACAAAAACCCAGGTGTCGCGCCGAGTGTAATATTCGATAACTACATATTTCAATATGATTTCGTCTAAATTTCGAATTCTAAACGCCTAAAACTCCAGTCATAACAGGCTTGAAATTCACTTGAATGTTCTACCATCTGATTGGTAGATTTTTGGTAAGTCCTTATCCCTGCATCCGAAATTATGGTACATTGTTTCGCCTTCCATCCGATAGATTAGATCCATTAGCTTCCTCTTCAATTACTCGTGTCGTCTACCTCTTCTTCTTTCGTCCATAATTCGTATATTTTTCCCTCCTCTTCCTCGCTACCCCAGTGTTCTCCCCTCTAT
This sequence comes from Pyrrhosoma nymphula, assembly GCA_963573305.1. Classification (NCBI taxonomy): domain Eukaryota; kingdom Metazoa; phylum Arthropoda; class Insecta; order Odonata; family Coenagrionidae; genus Pyrrhosoma; species Pyrrhosoma nymphula. The sequence goes on from OY754333.1 coordinate 52,850,847, forward strand.
TACCCTCTTCAACATGACCCATCCTTTCAAAACGTCCTCCAACCATCCCTTTTGCCTTCTCCGAACCTCCGCCACTAACTTCCTCTCTTCTCCTACCATATCCAGTACCTCCTCGTTCGTCCTTCTCGGCACCCAGCTCACCCCCTCTATCCTTCTCCAAACCTACATCTTAAACTCCTCAACTGCACGTATCTACATACTACCCCGCAAGCCGCCTCAATAAGCGTGTGGCGGGGGGTGTTAGGACACCAGCCGTTTACATATAAAAAGGAAACACTCTAATGAACTTACGCCTAGCATTTATTAAAGTCCCTTATTGTTCGGGGGAAAAACTAATTCCCATACCTATCCGCTCGGCAAAATATCTCTCTTAATTTATCGTTTCTGTTGGACCTGGAAATATAGTGGGGTTCTAATATGATGTTCTCCGTGTCGCTCTTAAAAAGATATCTATTCTCAGTTGCTCAAGCAATCTAAGCCTACCGCGCAGCCTCCGAGTCTCTAGCGGTTCCCAACGTAATTCGTTTAACATCTGTGTAACGCTGTCTGTAGGCCCGTAGCAGTTTTTGATGAATCGCGCAGCTTTTCTTTGTATATTATTAAGTTCCCGGATTCAGTCTTTCTGCACCGGATCCAATATGCTCGCTGCATATTCAAGGTTTGGCCGGACGAGTGCGAAATAGCACCTCTCTTTTACTTTTTCATCTGAAAATCTTCCCACAATACGCTTGTCGAATCCTAGCTTCTTCAGAGCTCTGCCACAAATATTTCTTATATGTGTTCCCCACGATAGGTTCGAGGTTATCGTAACTCCCAGATACTTCACTTCATCTGTCGCCTTTATGTTAACACCATCCACAGCATATACATGGGGATAGTTGGACGACCTCCGCAAGAAATGTACCGCCGTGCATTTGCTCAGATTAAGTTCGAGTCCCCACTCTTGGCTCCACACATGAACGTTGTTTAAATCCGATGATAGAATTTCAATGTCAGAGTGATCACTAATTTCGCGATAGATGACGGCATCCTCCCTTATGTATATCCTCCCTTCGCAATGACCAAGTTTCCGACCCATACAGCGCCACGCTCCATATTAGAGTTTTCATCAGACTTTCTTGACGTCTCTTCTCAGACCCTCCCTCATCAATTCTCTTCTCTTTGAAACTACTCTATTAGCTAGAACAATTCTACACCTTTCGTCCCTACCACTCCCCATTCCCCTCCAGAATACTACCCATATGTGTAAACCGCTCAACCTGCTATAGTTTGTTCCCTCACACACTTATATTCAGCCCCGCCTTCTTGCTTCTAGAAATTCTCATCACTTTCGTCTTCTTATGGTTTATCTTCTTCCCATGCCTTTCATCCTCTTTCGCGGGATATTAGGTCCGATCGCCGTACATATTCTATTAACTCTGTTTGAAACATTACAAGTTGGAGGTACGTGCATAGATGGAATGTTAGCTTAGTTAGGTCATTATGAGTAATGTCTTAATTTCGCTGTCCTACGTGTCTAAAGTGACGCAAGGAAGAATAAGAAGAAGTAAAGGGTAATGGTGGCCCATAACTGTGAAATTAATCCGACTAAATTTATTCGAAGTACCTTTCGAGATCGGGGGCTTGCTGCAAAATTTCCCCGAATAAATCAGAATAACTTAGAGGTAGAAAACGCAATATCATTTCAAGAGAAGTCAAGTGAGAGTAGAGTTATGTCTCGTTGAGTGCAATTACGCCAAATCTATAATCAGACTGCCGGCTTTAAGTGTCCCCACCCTCTTACCTACCATGGAAAACTTTTAGTCATAATCATCCAATATGTGAAATCGCTATAAATGTTGAAAGTGTATTCTGAATAAAATTGCATGGTGCAGTGAGAAATTCGTTTGTCTTTATTCCACCATGATAGCTTTTAACCTTTTTTATCAATTTCATTGAATACGTACTGTACATTACCAGCCAGTGGAATGACAATGAAATATGACAAACTGGTTATTATCAGTTAACGAATGCGATGAAGACATGAGTTATCGATGCTTTACTCGTCAGGATAACCATTTCTTTTTTAATCCAACATGTTTTTAGTCTTTTCTTCATTGTTGCGTCTGCACAGTTCATCATTGAAAATTTTACCAGTGTACTAAACTATGAATAAATGATTTTGAAAGCTGCCACAAAATCACTGAAGGCGAGTAGCCCCTGATCAAATAGATTATGTCGGTACGGGAGGAAATTTTTACCCCATGGTAGAAGAATTTTAACTTATATTGTAGTAATTTGAGTGCATACTGCATTTGAAGTAATGTCGACATTATCATTATGTTTTTGATGTGTAAGACAATTGAAGGTTCTCGTGGTAAGTTCGGCGTAGCCACACCCGCTGTAGCCATTATTTATGCTGCTCTTGCTTTCTCTATCTGAAAATATTACCCTCTTGTTTATCAAGAATGACGCCCACGTTGAGTGTAGGCGTTGCCTGACTCAAGTTTTAATCGGTGGGCGAAAAGCTTTTGAGTGGTGTCCAAATCTCTCATCTCACGGGCGTACTCCTTAAGTTCATTGGAACTAGAAGGGTGAAGTTTTTCTTTTCGTTCTCAGAAGCAAGAAGCACGTTTTAATGTCGCTTATGCTTAAAAACAATACATCATTCACGATATATTCAAGATTTAAACTATTCAAGCTCGTCCAGTATTTCACGGATTCCTTTAATGTATGGGATTATAAAGATGGTTTCCATGAGATATCAAGTCAATTATTTATGAAGTTAGTGGAAATTACTTGTTCTTAAGTATCGCCTCAAATCTCTTGGTCCAGGAATGATATTATAGCCGAGCACAATGACGGATTTCGCTGAGCCCAGAACATTTGAGGCTTTTCGATTTTGGTTACGTCCGTAGGTAAATCATGTGAAGACCTAAGTAATGAGATTTTATATGATAAAGAGAATGAGGATTATCATGAACGAATGAAGGCACAAGCTGAAACAGGTAGAACAGTTTAATCTTTGGAGGTTCGTCAGAGGAAAATGGATACAGCAGCTGGGACAATTAAAGGAGAATTGTGTGAGACTTTCATCTACTGGAGAGAACTGATGACTTCTTGTGTGAATGTAAAGATAGTGTAGGTGAAGAGCTAATTTGGTTTACGGATGAGTAATAGTAATGTTTTACAACATATAAACATGAACCCTGAGGATAGGGGTTGATAATAGATGCAGACGTTTGAGATATTGGTGTGGAGGAGAATGGAGAAAGTCGGGTGATCGGAAAGGTAGTAGAACAAGGAAAGTGCTTGTTCTTGTATGTGAAAAGAGGTAACTGCTGAATGAGATTAGAATGTGGCAGAGTTGGTGGTTGGGTCGGGTAATGAGGATTAATGGGATGTTGAAGGCCACGATAGAGGGGAGGATGTGTGGTAAGCGGGGTAGAAAAAGAAAGAGAATAGGCTCCATGGACAGGCTGAAGAGATACGACGTATGCGGAGATGAAGAACGAAATCATGTTTGCAGATAAGGGTCTGCTCCTCTATAAGTCTTGAAGGAGTTTTACTCTTCCATTTAAACCTACCACAGTCGGTAGACCATCTCTAATAATAGCTGGGCAACGGATCGATTCAGTGTAGCTGATAGGGCACTTTAATGGCTTCACCATTCTCCTGGGATAACGAGCCGTGTGCTTCCGCATATTCTGTTGTTTAATAGATGCACTACGGCTTCGGGGTCGAAGTAACATCTCACTGTGCTCTAATCAATCGCTGAACTATTTTACAAGTCGCCTCTTGGTAGTCTCGCCAAGTCTCCACCCTCATTTTCGGGCGCCACCGTTGATTCCCGCCACGCCCGCCATCACATGGAAGCAAATGTCTGCCCGACAATCGAACGAAATTCATTGCGTAGGTAATTGTTTGGAGACGCACTACTCTCATGTGGGTGGGTGGGGTCGAGCCAATTACCCCAATTACCATCGACTCACAATCAGCCACAATTCGTGTGGAACCTCCTTGAATATGTTTGACGAAGTTTCCTGCTGCCTCTGCTCCAATCAGCGAACGCCTGGTCCCAGTCAGGTCTTCGGCGGCCCCATTGATTAAAGAAGAGAATGGATGAAACCATAGGGTGCGATATCAGAGGGGGAATATTTTATCCATGAAAATGCACAATCTGCCATATTGTGAAATTAATTCGCTAGAAACTGATATTAATGGCGCGGTATCGTGATGATTTATCTATAAACATACAAAACGAAAATTATTTCATAGACATCTCTGCATTATTCATAAAAGTTTCTGACAAATTGCGTGCGGTAGCCATGTTAGGAGGATCATTTTTCACAAAAAAACAGGCTTTACTTATGTGTGCCAAGTCACCATCTACTCTTCTTAAATCTGTGGTCAGGCCTCAGTAACCTGACCCTCATCACTTTTTACACTCGCCTGAAATCACTTTTCCTTTCATGCGCGATACGAGGTATTTCGGTTAACGTTAGCAACAGTCCAATGGTCTCACCAGCATTTGCGCAATATTTCTATTTATCACTTACAAATGTCATTCCCAGAACTTTTTAAATGAAATATCTACGTAATAATATTATTCTTAATAGTCGTGGTTACGTTGGGAATAACGTACTTATGGTTTGCTGGGCGGAGTGCAACCATCCATGCTCCTACCCTCACCAGAAAAATTTACTTATCACTATACCATTGATGTTCACGCAGTGAAACCGCTTGGTCATAGAAAATAAGGTTTGATGTAGTTTTTAGCGAGATCATTTTGTAGTCATAATGAAGTCCATAACTATTCGAATTTTACTGTTAAATCAGTTTACAAGCAGTTGTAAGAAGCATGTGTGTTGTAAATACAGTGGTATTAATAACGCAAAAATTTCGTTTTATATGTCTGATCTTCTCAGTGATCAATTAAATGTACATATCTGTTTAAGATTTTTCATCTTGGCTTATTTTTTTCATGCCTAGCAATGAAAACGCCTTCACTGCCTGAGCCTTTTGCGATTTTATAAAACTTATTTCGGTAGGTATAAAATTTTTGAGTAAACAACGGATTAAACGTACCAAATACTCTTCGTTACATTTCTATCATTCTCAAGCTATCTAAAAATTGTAAAAATTCCGGGCTATGCCATTTACCATTCACTATTGGACAGAAGATTCCACGGCGACTCCTGAAACTGTAACTTATACTGATTAGGTCACGACAGCTTTTAATTTGAATTCGAACAGATTTTTTTGTACATTTTCCTTCCAGATTACTGTTGACTTACTTTTGCGTTACACAAACAACGGTCAAATTAAGGATCGGCGATCAATTAGTCAATGTTTACGTTGGAACTTGGCCCTAAGGTCCCTCCAGGAAAGAGGTCTGTTGGTTTTTATTTTTTTTTGCAAATCCCCACCCTCCGTCCGATTTCGAAGATTGAAAATACATCAAAAGCTTCGGTAGTTGTACAAATCCATTCAAAACGTTGAAATTCAATTAAATCGATGAAAAATATCATTCGGAGTTTCTTGGTTTATTTCATTTGCAGCTTTTTCCTCGAACGAATTATCAGTTTTCCTCAAAGATAGGGTAAGTCCGGGAGAGATGGCCCCACTTTTTTTAAGTGTTCATATTTTTGTTAATTATGATATAATCGGTTCAATGGTTTGTTGTCCTCTAATATCATAGATAACGTTATTAGTATTTCATAAGAAATGAGTGAAAATTAAATGGAAAATACCTTTAAAAAATCAATATATTTTTTTCTCATTGGTCCATCTCACCCATATGCTATGGGTGAGATGGACCAGGGATATAGGGAGAGATGGACCATAACTAAAAGGCATTAAATAACCTTGAAAAAAAAATTTCTCTGTACAAAAGAATATTTTAATAACACTATATGGTTACTAACAATGTTACCAAACTATAAATTTGCAAAATTAGATCATATAAGACACAAGAATCTAATCAAAAGGATTAAACGGCCCACAAAAAATTGAAATGTAATGAAAAGGCCAAGTTTTAATATTGGAATTACTACTAAATACAATTTCCTTAATTATTGGTTCGACTGTATTTGTTTTCCCATTTCAGCCCTTTGATATAGCAAATATAAATTGTCAGCTTTTACTTACAGTGTAAAAAGTGTGGTCCATCTATCCCAACTTGAACTGGTCCGTATCTCCCGATTGTATGGGAGAGATGGACCAGGCCATTTTTCTGCTTTCCCCAATGCCAGGGGCGCCGCAGTGGTGTATAGTGAACCGTTACATACTGTTTTCATCAAGTATAGACATGAAACTCAATGATGTGGACAATTAAACACACTACAACTAAAAAAACGTTAACTATGAAAAAATATTTTATTCACCTGATATATTTTTCTTTAAATAACTATCAAATAAGCTGATCAAAGCGGCTATAAACAACAATACGTGTATACGTAGTCGGCCATGACACCAGCATGAGAACAGTGGCGCACTAGAGCGGCTACATTCCGAACTATGCAATCAGTCCATCTCTCCCGAGGGGCCATCTCTCCCGGACTTACCCTAATTGAATTGCATTGCTATTTTGTATGGTTTGATATAATTTGTAATAGGACTTCTGGACTTGAAAATTATGTCCCTAAAACCGTCGAAATCAGGGGAATGTTTAACTCTTTATTATTAATTATTTAACACCTAGTGGTACTATGGAGTAATTCGCTCAAATAATCGGAATACTCGAAGTATTTCAGGCACAGGTTTTGCTTTAATGTTTGTGTTTCCAACTGCATATTTTTTTGCCTTCTATCATTGCATGACAATTTTAGTGCATTGTTCACTTGTAAAATATTATCATCATCTCGAAAACTAAATAATTTTACTTAATCTGGTAATAACGACGATATGTGTGATGAAATGCAATATATATCAATTCTAGTGAAATAATAAGACGTTCTCTCGACGTATTACTTATGAACGTTTTTGACAGATATCTAACTGTGAAAAACATGCAGTACTGAAATATTTTATATGAAAATGTCGGGTTGTAATTTGTATCTTCCTTGACCCTTTACCTTCACTTGATTTATTTTAGAATATTACATAATTGAGATCAAATTATTCCCGAACTTTCTTCCTTTACGAATATAATAATTAAACTCTTCCAAAGCTTCGAAGCGGTTTTAACATACGGCGTCCCATTTTTCTTAGTTATCGACTAAACTACCTAGCTCGGTGTGCCTCGCTCAACAATGGGCAATGTGACGCCGATGTCTAATGCCCCGTTTACATTACTAGGGGTGAATGATGGTTAATATGGCGGTTCCTACTTACTTGAGCTCGCACGATTTTTTAGGTTACCATGGTAGAAATGCAGGTGACCTCTAGGTAAAGAGTAAGGAATCGCTTTAAAAAAAACGAGTGAAGAACGACTACCTGCCGGCAGCAGTACTGAGCAGTAATAACATTTCATATCTGTCTAGAGTGTTAATTTAATCAATGCATCCTCTACTTTCAATGGACTTGCTGGGTGCATTTGTCCAGGAGAACTTCAATTTCCTATTCATTGTAGTGCTGCCGTCTTTCTGCTCAACCCTTCGTTTTCTTAACTCTTATTTCAACCACGGTTTAAACTTGAGTTCGTTCACGCACATCTCAGATGCCGGTAACCAGCTCCAATTCTTGTAACTCTTGCGTGGTAAACATGCTAACCAGGGTTGGCGCTAACTTGCGTTCACACGGCGAAGTTCTTACTAGCATTCGAGTTACTAGCGTAGAAAGCTAGCTATGAAAACTGGGCATAAGCATTGTTTTTCCCAAACAGCAAGGCGTTCTTTGTGTTTAGCCGCCATTCGTGCACGGGAACGAATGTACAGCGTTCTGGTACTCCGCCGTTTATGTACTTCTGAACTCGAAAATAATGTAAACCCGTCGAAGTAAGTGGTGAAATCGAATTATCTACTTGAGAAAAGTTCTACAGGGTGTTATAAACGACACCTAAGCCAGTATTGTAATCAGTACTGAAGTCAGTGCCAAAAAACTCGGTACCAAATTCAAATTCAATGCCTTGGAGCCAATGTTTAATCGATGGTGATTTCAGTGCGCAGTGGCACTGTCCGGGCATTTGGTGAACTACGCAACCTAAATTAACTGGTACATTTTGTTTTGGCGTATATGCTGTATTGTTTCCAAAGCATTTTAAACAAAACTCCAGTATATGCGGCTTCTATATCCCACGTGCACATTTCTCGATTTCAGTTTGCACAATTCCTCCGATGATAACTTCGATAGCTTCCAGCTCCACCACCGGCATTCTCTCTAAGCACTAGACCCGTCTGCTTGCCCGTGATTGGTCGTTGGATCCAAGAATTGGATGGGAAATTAAGTATCGTGCTTATTTCTGTTTTCGGCGCTGATAATCGGATTCCATTCTTTCTTCGTATGCGATAACGCCCGCATTGTGTGAAAGGGAGGGCTCTTTATTCGTCGTTAGGTATGTTTACGCAGAGGATTGGGGAAGCACTGAAAGGGGGCGTGGCGTTTAATAAGTGGCCGTCCATCCCATTCCTCCCATCGATTCATCTAAGTCTGGAAACGGGGGTTTTCGGGTGAAATGAAGGTCGTGTAGCGTTCTCTCTCGGCGTTCGGAGAGCCATCTCTCGATTGTCCGCGAAATTGGGGTTCGCCAAATTGGAACCGTGCTAGGGCCCTGCCCACCTTTTTTTGCGTCTCCGTTTTCCTATTGGAGTTCGTGTTTGGGAGGCTTGAAAAAAAAAGGGCGGCGCACAGTGGTCCCAAATCGAAAAAAGCTGGCCAAAAGTCATTTTTTCAACTTTCTATGAGGAAGTTCGGAAAGTTTAATTCGTGTTCTACAGTATATGGTCCACAATATAGGCTACTACAATGGTCATTGTACTGCTCATAGTAATATGTGGAACACGTCAGACATAGGCCATTCGGGGTAAATACGCCTGTCGCGCGAACTTCGTCGATTTTAGAGATATTAATCATCTTAGAACAAGCGCTCGGACAATATATCAAGTTTAAAAAATTAATACCCGTAAATTGGTACCTTTAAGCATCATTTCCTAATAATTTGGATTCCTTCAAATTTTTTTCAACCTATATAAAAATGTTTAAACATTTAGCTATTTTTAATTGTATTTTGAAAAAAAGGAGCAATATCGTTTTTAGCGCCGCTTTGTACCCCGGATATTTCGACATAAATTAAAATAGTCAAGTATATAGAATAGATAACAAAAGAAAAATCTTGCATTCGTTGGCGAATGTGACCTCAAGATCGTTTTGAGTCGAGCGGTGCAGTGCGCTGCCGCGGGCGGGCCGGCCGGCGCGTGGTGTAACCCAAGGAAATACCATTTTTGTGGCTAGATTCCTATGATGTTGTAAGCGTTGCATATTTATATCGGAAACTTGTATAGTATAAATTCTTCTCTCACCTCGTGAACTAGAGATACTCCATTTAGTACAGGGTATATAAATCAGGCTCCACTAAAATACTCTGAGTGAGACTCGATATTCATCAGTTACATTCTGGGAGCTGCAACAGTAGCGAATGGACGTAATGGTGGAACATTTATGCTGTGCAAATAGTTTTTAAGCATTCCTGAATCGTTAAGTTCTTTTAATATCTGGACCAACCTTTCGAACGCATTCATCAGGAAAGCGGACTCCTCAAAGCGCACTTGTTTACAGCGCAAGCTCATTACGCACTTGACAGATACCGTTGTAGCCGCCGCGCAAGGGTAGCTGAAAAGGGTAGCGCCATTCCGCACTTTTATTGCCCTCCCACGAGAAAAACCCAACCAGGAATGAATTGCACTCTGGCCACTGGGGGTGAATCTTGTCACTGCACGTTTGCAACTTTTCTTGGAAAAATACGGAGGGAGGATTAAGGCCCTCTACGACACAAACTACTGTTACTGTCGCTGCTACTTTTAAGCATCGCTAGTGTGAAATCTGCTCGCCAGAATTCAGTTTTTCATAGTTCTTTGCATGGTAAACTCGTGTATTGCGAGTTGATTTGTGTGCTGTGAGTTGCTTTAAGCCCAGAGGAAAGTGTTTCATCTACGTTGCGAGCAGCAAACAAGATACGCCAGGATTCTAGAGCCAAGCCCACGGTTATTAGTTCTGTACAGTACCTATTTCAAGTTCTCTTTCGTGAGTTTGGGGACTTTTGGTGATAATCTATATCTTACTATATTTGATTTTCGCATCAATATTCAGCCCGCTAGAGATCGTATTAAGTGTTTGATGGTAGTGAGAATGGTTGGGCACCTTGCGATGCATGAAAAATGTATCTATAACCTTTGAGAATAAATTTGTGCTGGACTACTTGATTGAAATTTTTAATTTAGCCAAAGATTTGATAGCCAAAAATGCTTAGGAACGTTTCATGCAGACATTTTTTTCTCCAAGTATCTCAGTAAGTGGGAGCAAAGTTCAGGACGTGATAGTGTTTTCAGGAGCAAGTTCCGAAGTTGGCTGCATCTAAAGTTTAAATTCCCTTCCGTTCCATGTAAATATCTTCCTCCGGTGAGTAATTGTTACGTAAACTCTGATCCCTTGGAATATTTCGCGTAATCTTAATAACACCATAAATCTTAGTAGGTTCGGCGGAGTTAGCTGAAATTGGACGATTGAGAAAAACTATTTGAATAGTCCAGTGAAAGGTCAAAGAGAAGAAATACAGGGAAACTTTGAGCTAGTTTATGACCAGCTGAGTTAGCCTTAGCTACATCCGTGAGCTACCGAAGTAGAGGTGATGAGTCGGCTGCAAAGCTAATCAGAGGTGACGACAACTACTTCTACAAGAACGTGACGCGTTTTATCGAAATGGAGTCTAAAGGAGGGCAAACAAAGTGAAGTATCACCGGAAGGAGTAGTTTACTTGGAAAGTGGTTTCGAGATCAAAGCGGCTCTTTACGGAGAATATGGTTTCTCTACGGCAGATTTGTTGCCCATCTTTACGCATAGTATTACATGCCACCCATCCTGCACAAGCTGCTAATTCAAGGTGCAGCCATTGTCAAGGAAGCCATCCTTCCTATTTTTCCATAATCAGAATTAGCTATGGAGGCCATGAACAAAGATATCCGAAGATTTCGGGAGCACCACAAAAGGAAATCTTCAAGAATGGCAGCAAACGAGGGTCTATTCCGAAGACTGCTGTTAACATCCGATCCCTTAATTTCCACCATTTCAGGTGTCCAGAGATAAAAATTATGCCCTTATCTGCAGAGGTACGAAGTTTTCTTTTCTGGATGAATCGCAGACCGATAATGAGACTGATGAACTATCAGGCGATAATTTTGAATACCTGTTATTGTTTTCGTCAATAATTAATAATACAACTATGGAAGTCACTTCTTAATTTTTTGCTGTTAATAATAATGACACCCAGTTAATTAATTAAACTGAATAAATAAATGATGCTAAAGTTATTGTACATAATATATTTTAGTTTCCAATCCAGGTAGTTTTCGCACGAAATGGCTCTACTGAAGGTCGTGGGTCCAAATCTCACCTATAATTTGAATGTAGTGATTATATGAAGTGATTTATTTTTCAAATCTTACAGCGCAGAACAAAATATTAGGTATCGTATTTCCGTATACATACGATTACAATGGCTAAAAGTGAGTTTTTTTTAATTGTTTAAAATTTTCTCGTAAAAACAATAACATTCAGTGATAAAATAAAAATAACTTCATATTCGGATTCTGCGGATAGAACAAATATAGTAACCACGATTACTGTTCAATTGAAATTAGTTACAATAAATTGTTTAAAAAATTATCTAGTAACAACAATAAAAATCACAGATACAGCAGAAATAACATCGCATTCGGATTATGCGGATATAACAACATGCAGAACAATCAATAAAGTTCATATTAAATTTGTTACACTTAATTGTTTAAATAATTTGTCTTGTAAAAACAAAAATATCAAAGACATAGCAAAATAAACGTCAAATTCGAATTCAGGGGATCAAAAACCTTTCAAAAATAATGTATGCAGAACAGGTGAGTGATAGGATAATAATCGTGGAACTAAAGGCAGATATAACGAATTTAGTTATATGTAATCCAGGTTTATATGCCTACCTTTAATCATCAAGAGGAGTAGGTAGATGGGGTATACGATAAGCTAGAGGAAATAATTGGTAGGATACCGGGGAGTAAGCACTTGGTAGTAATGGGGGATTGGAACGCGGTGGTGGGTGAAGGAAGAGATGGGCGGGAGGTGAGCGATTACGGGCTAGGAAGGAGAAACGACCGGGGCGAGAAAGCTGTGGAGTTTTGCCGTAGAAATAACCTAGTAATTACAAATACATGGTTCTGACATCATCCTCGACATAGGTACACTTGGAAAATGCCGGGAGACACCGTTTCCAGATAGATTTTATAATGGTTCGTCACAGATACAGGAATAGTGTTAATAACTCGCATACTTACCCAGGAGCTAATGCAGACACATACCACAACTTATTAGTCATGAAATGTCAGGTAAAACTGAAAAAGATAAGAATGGGAAGGAGGGTACGAAAGTGGAATACGGAGGCATTAACTGGGGCAATGAAGAAGAAGTATCGAGAGAAGGTGGATGAGATAATGGATGAGGATCATGGAGTTAGATCAGTGGAAGATGAATGGATAAGTCTGAAAAATGGAATTGTAGAAGCGGCGAAAGCAACGGTGGGCGTAGTGAGTGCAACTAAAATTAGAAAACCGTGGATCACGAAGGAGATGATAAGGGAGATGCAGGAGAAAAGGAAATGGAAGAGCGTAAACTCAGAGCTAGGTAAGAGAAAATACCGAGAATTAAATAACAGGCTTAGAAAAGAGAATCAAAGAAAGCAAGAGAGGCCTGGTGGAGAGAAAAGATCGACTCATTAGAGAAATACCAAAAAGAGGGAAGAGCAGATGCATTTTATAGGAAAGTAAAGGAACTGACGGGTGGTAATAAGGGAAGGGGAATTACAACGATAACAGAAAAGACGGGAAAGGTGATCGTAAATAAATATGGCCCAATAGGTTAGATATAGAAAGGGAAGACGATATCGACAGATATGGCATCGGACCAGTTATCCTAGATAGCGAAATCGAAATAGCTCTACGAGCCTTAATATATACGAGAATAAGGCGGTGGGAATAGATGGCATACCTGCAGAGTTTTTAAAAAGCATGGGGAAGAACGGAAGGGGAAAACATTTTGCGCTTATTTGTATGATTTATGAGGATGGAGTGTGGCCGAAAGACTTCGCGAAGACTGTACTAAATCCTATACCAAAGAAGTGCAAGGCAAAAACGTGCGAAGACTATGGGACAGAATGTATAACTGATGCATTCAATGCGGTTAATAGCGCATTTATTATGCCTTCGGTACCTATTCTCCTGAGTTATCGTGCTGCATGGTGCCTTCTATTTTCTTATTTTAATGTATGGTTTGTCGTGAAAAAAAAGTGTCGCGATGTTACTTTTAACTTCGTAATCCGCCCACGGCCGGGCGACCGCATGTTTCGGCGCCATCTTCGTTCTGTGGAGTGGGTAGAAGAAGCGGGGAAAAGTATTTCTTATTATTTTCGTTTTTCAATCCTTTTAACCCATACCTCTCTCTCACTCACACTCACTCTCCGATCTCCCGTTGCGGACGGAGAAGCGAAAGTGGGGTTGTTCCCGCTCCCGAGAAAAAACATTTCAGGGTTTCCTCCTCCTCGCCCAAGTACGTAATGTCCTTGAGCGAGATGGAAGGATGTGTGCGTAGAGAGAAAAAGGAACTCACTCAGAATTAGGTGCCCACCACAACAGCTCTCCTACTTCCTCCCCCTCTCCGACATTCGCCAAAAAAAAGCCCCTTTTATAATCATCATTATTATATTTTTTTCGCATTCGCTTCGGGCCACCGTCGAATGGGCCCCCCCTCCCCCATTCTCTCCCCTTTCACTTCCTGCAACGCCCGGGAGAGCGCTCTCTCCTGATTGGTCGGTTGCCATCGGCCAAGGTCGCTCCACGCATGCGCTCGTGGTCGCCCACTCGTGACGTTTTAACAATTTTTCCCGCCGAATCTGAGAGATTGCCCCTTTTATGATACCGTCTGCTGTATTCTCTCCACTGCGTTAAAGGGCTCGAGGTGTGCCTGTTTGTTTACAACTTGTGGCGCACAACTGGCCTCCCTGGTGTGGGTGGACGGGGTGGGAGAGCCTGCAATTCGTGAAGAGGCCCTGGGGCTTCTTTCGTCTTCCGAGGTCGTCCGTGACGCGGCTTGAAAACGGGCTGAAGAAAAACGAGATTTGCCGAATTTAAAGTTGTTCCGCCGTTAAAGGACATTAATGTCTATTAATTTATATTCTGGGTACTTATAGGAAAACATTTACTCTATCTAATATGTACAACAAAATTTTACCTTTCCACGCTATTTTTTTCGCAAAATGAACTTGAAAGTATATGTGGCAAGTCCATGGCAAATGGCGCTGAAGTCGGCTTCTATGAAGTTCAACGAGAGATTTGGGAGAAACACGGGGACAAATAATATTTATCTAAGTAATATAATTGCCGTTTATGCCGTAAGTTTATGATCGAAAACTCCATCGATCGATCGATCGATAAACAAAATAGGTTCATCTAACCACATTATTTATTGAGTAATTTGCTAATTACTGCGTTAATTGAAGTCAAAATGTGGTAAGTCCATGGAAATGGCGCTGAAGTCGGCTTCTATGGCTATAATAAAGTTTTTATTAAAAATATATTTGTGCAAAAATCTGCATATTTTGTCTTAATTTTGGTTTTCAATAGCTAACGCATGTCATCAATGAAAGCAGGATTTATTTAACCAATCAAACAAAGAGTTGGGAATTAGTATTTGTCTTGACTCACATAGTCGCGGCGGAACCTCCTTAGGGAGGGTTGTGTGGGCCTCTTTTTACGTGGAGCCTGGCCACACCAGACTTTTGAGCCCGGCACGGCTCCCGTGTGCCCGATGCGTATCGGCCCATTTGTAGGAATGTTTACGCATCCAATAGAAAATGGGGCATGTTGCTCCGTTTGCCCCCACTCGATACATGCGCATAAATAAACTGATAATACCCATCGTATTCGTGTTAGCCGTAGAGTTATTGGTATAAATCATGAAGTTTTTTGTTACATATTAATAAATGGATTCATAATGTTCGTATTCCAAGAAACAGAAAGTTCGGGAGATTGTTCTTTCTCCACTATATTTTGGTTCTTAAGGGTTTGTTGATGCGTGAACCATCTTTTCATGTTTGTAGTGGTACGGTTTGTATTGAGAATGATAAACAGTCGTGGTTCAGCGGATTATTATAGGTTTCAAAAACGAGGCACCAAACAACACTTGTTTCGCAAAAACTGTGACGGATAATTCATGTTTTTATTGTGCCAACATAGGTTTGTGTGTGCCAACATATGTGTTGATAGATACGTAGAATCCTGATTTTACATACCTATATGTTTTCATTTCTCCCATCGAGTATTTTATTTCTCTTTGAGTAAGGATTTTCATCATCAAAATGAATAAACAAACTTCCGTATGTACTTAAAATTGGGTTTACTTCCATTTTGCAATGTGAAAATATGCTTAGCATATTCCTGGAATATTCTCATGAGAATATTGGAATATTCCTGGCATATTCTCAATGTTCTCAGAATATACCGGAAATATTCGTAGCATATCCCATATGTCCGGGCTGTAGGATATGCGGAGAATATTCCCGAGGAATATTCCTGCGGAATATACTCAGAATATTCCTGGAATATTCTCACTGGAATATTCCTGGCATATTCTCAGAATATTCCTGGATTATTCTAATGGTAATATTGGAATATTCTCAGCATGCTCTCAATATCCTCAGAATATATTGGGAATATTCCTAGCATATGCGAAACATCCAGGCAAGTGACAGGCACTGCGCGAGGGAGTCGCTTTTCTCCAATCCAGCATAGCACAGTGCGGCGCACACTGTGCTGGAGTTAGGCCTGTGCGATTATCGACAAAAATCGATATCGGTCAATTACAAGAATAATTGGAAAAGTGGTCGATTCAATGGTCGGGAATTGAAAAAATGACAATTAATAGAAGTCATTCAATTAATTGACAAAGGCCAATTAATTGACAAAGGCCAATTAATTGGCATCGAAATGGGTGTCAATGAATTGTATTGCTCAATGAATTGACATCAACCAATTAATTGACAGGACTCTATTGGATCGTGCTTTTCAAAGGCTTTCCTTTGGCAATGAGAAGAATGAAAGAACAAATCTGAAAAACAAAATAATTCAATTAGCTTTTATTAATTGATTAAAGGAATAGATTGTTGTTTGAAGACAGGGAGATGAGATCCTCAGCGTGTTCATCCGACAGTCACTGGCGTGTGTCAATGACAATGTTCCCACCAAGACTGAACCCCTTGGACGCAGTGCTAGTTGCCGAGTTAGCTAGATATCTTCTTGCTTGGAGAGAGGCCAGGTGGTGGCCCTCTCCCGCCACGGCAGTACGGCAAACTCCATCCTCACGTTTGGAATGCCCCTGAACCTCCTGAGCCATTTGCTCCCATATTAATTAATCCATTACCGGACAATAATTGTGAGAAGAATAACAATTGACAATTTAAAAGCAATTGACACTTGAAAAAAATTGACAATCGAGTCGATTACCGCAATCAACATCGATGTACTGAAGTAATCGATCAATTGTAAAAATTATTGAATCAACGATTCAATTAATCGAATAATCGCACAGGCCTAGCTGGAGTCGTGTGCGGATGAGGGGAGGGAGTCACTTTACTTCAATCCAGAACAGCACAGTGGGGTGCATACAATGTGCTGGAGTTGTGCGCGGAGGGAGCCGTGAGAAGTCGCTTAACTCACATCTAGCACAGTGTGTGCACTGTAATAGATTGTTAATAAAATATGAATGTATTTCTCAATATAAAGATGATATCAACTGATAAATAGTAGAGATTCAATTACTTTTGATGTTCAAAAATGATGTTGAACCCCTTATAAATATCCAATACAGATGTGGTACAACAAGAAGGAGCAAGTACATCTGCAACTTAGTAGAGGGCAAACCCAGAGCTCTATGATATGACCAAGAGAGTGCTTTGTGTGGTTGGGAGCTCGGTTCCCAGTGAAAGATTTTTTTTCCAATGCTTGCCAAATGATCTCTGAGAGAGGTAATAAGCTTTAAGGGAAGAAAGTATCCCAAATTTTGTTCCCAAATGCCAATATGTAATTCAGGCGTAAAATATTATAAATGATAATCTAGGAAATTGTTTTACTTCAAATGTTGGCTCTATTCAACCCCCCCCAATTTTTCCAATTTCCACACGTTTCTTCATATTTCAATGAAGATGTAACTTACTTGCGGAGGCTTAATGTGCCTTATTTAAACGGATGAAGCTATTTTTGTAAATGGTATATCGGCGTGCCGATTATTAAGTTCCACGACGAAATGTATGTCAAAATAAAATGCTCTCAATCGGGAACTCTTTTATGTTATAGTATCGCGTACATATTCTACAAATAATTCCGGGTTATGTATGCATATATGGGCATGCAATTCACGTTCGGATATGCAATGGGAACATGTAAATGCGAACCATTATATGGAATATACCTACCTAGTGTATTCCCGTTGGTGATATTCTAACATGAACGTTGACTGAATATTCCCAGTATATTCTCAACGACACGCGAAGGGGATATTCTGATGCAAACCATAATAGAATATTCCAAGTATATTCTCAAATATTCCAAATGGGGATATTTCTGTGCGACCCATAATGTAATATTCGTAGTATATTCTCAATTATTCGCTACGGAGATATTCCCATGCAAACTTTTTTAGAATATTCTCAATTATCCGCAATGGGGATATTCCTGTGCGAACCATTAAAGGATATTCATAGAATATTCTCAAATATTCGCTACGGGGATATTTCCATGCGAACTTTTTTAGAATATTCATAGAATATTCTCAATTATTCACAATGGGGATATTCCCGTGCGAACTATAATAGAATATTCATAGAATATTCGAGAATATTCGCAACGGGGATATTCCCATGCGAGTCTTTTTAGAATAATCCTAGAATATTCTCAATTATTCACAATGGGGATATTCCCGTGGGAACCATTTTAGAATATTCCTAGAATATTCTCAATGGGATATTCCTATGCGAACCATTTTAGAATATTCTTGGAATATGCTATTATGGTTCGCAATGTCCCTGGGACCAAATAGGAATATTGGGGATGAAAATATAATATTCCTGGAATATCCCATGTTGTGTGGGGCGTTGCTCGACTTGAGTCAGGTCCTTTTGCCTACAGTAATGAAATCATAGCGCAATTACGAATGGTATTCCGGAACCACTGAACAAGTTGTAATAATTAAGGTATGTGTGGCGATTCTACACATTTGACATCCTCATCACTTGCTGCTACCATCTTTTTTTTTGGTACTTATTGTTAATAGTGAGGAGTACAGTATGGACAGATCCTACTTTAATATTTGTGCAACTGTTTACACATGCATTTTCTTACTTTCTATTATTGTATCACGATTGTAGTCCATTTTCCTCTTATGAAAAAGTATTATGATTATGAAAAGTAAATAATATTGCTTACTCTGATTCGTAATCATATATGTACATATTTTATGATACATATATATTTCAATTATAGTCAACTAATATGATGCTTTCTAGTCATAGGTACTGTAAAATTTTAAGGCATCTAAATTTTGCAATTGATATTTGGTAATTATTTTGTTGTCTGTGGGTCTTGAGCAATAGAGATCTACTACTTACTTACCTGTATAAATTATAGTATGATAGTTTTTCATACAGGTTGGTATACAATCTTCATCACTCATGTACCATGTTTCTTAGTAGTTCTTATGATGGAGTCCTGTATCACTTTGTCACCAAATTTATCTAATTATCAATTTTTGTGCTTTTCTAATCTTTCAGATGGAAGATGAAGGTAACCATGGAAATGATGACACTCGCTGCTTCATACTGTCCACTTTGGCTGCCCAGCACTTGTCAAAGGTCAACTGCTTGATCTGCCACACTCCCATGCCTGTGTTTGACCGCTATCCCCTGCTGGATGGGACATTCTTCCTGAGCCCACGATGCCACGGGCCATCCTGCTTGCAGGTAATGGTAGCAACTATTCCTCTTATTTCTTCTTTGTCATCATCATCAGCTGGTGTCCTAACACCCCCCGCCACATGCCTATTGAGGCGGCTTGCGGGGTAGTGTGTAGATGTAGATGTAGATCATCAATTTAAAGATTGTTGTGCTGCAGTGCTACACTCCACTTTCATCACAGCTAACCATTTTATTCCTAGGTAAATATTCATCTTATATCCTGCATAATTTCCCTGATGTATTCCCTCCTTGGTCTTCCTCAATAATTCTTCCCATTAATTCCTCTTTTGATTTTCAAGAGGCTGTGATGATACAGAATGTCACGACTGAATTTGTGTGTTCTACTCTGGAGATAAAGAAGAGCTAAGATGGTCATAAAAGTAGGAGGGCACTAACTGGAGCTAGTTGGGCAATTTAATTATTTGCATAGTACAGAAGAAAATGGGTAGCAAATACACTAGGAGGAGGATTGCTCTAGCAAAACAAGCATTCTGTAAAAGGAAGGAGCTTATGACAGGGACCTTTTGTAAAGATGTTGAGGAATGGCTAGCTAAGAGTTTTGTATGGAGTGTAGTGTAGTATGGTGCCGAAACGTGGACTCAGAAGAAAGAGGAAGAGAATAAATTGAAGGCATTTGAGATGTGGGTGTGGAAGAGAATGGAGGAAGTTCGGTGGATAGGAAGGAAGGCGAGAGGAAGAATGTACTTGATTTGGTGGGTGAGGATGGAAACTTCTGGACAAGATTAGGATGTTTTAGGTTTTAAGGTGGAGTTTAGTGGAGTGGATTGGATGAAATTAAAGGAAGTACTGAAGTAATTAGGGGTATCATGGACAGACAGACCTGTTATTAGGAATTTCTTCCTAAACCAAACTCTGAGGTTAAGGTTGCCGATGGAGAATTGGAATGGGCCTCGATAGGATGTGGAGTGAGGCAGGAGTGCCTACTATCACCATTGGGTTTTTAATGTTTGAATGTTTTTTAAAATTTAAATGAGATGGAGGTCAGAGTGGAGCAAGGAGGGAAGCTAGTGAAGTTATTGAGAATTACACCAAAGACTGTGAAATTCACCGTGAAAAAATCATTTGACTTGAGTGGGATTTGAACCTGGATCTCCCAATTTTTTGTCAGGTGTATTAGTCAGTTACACTAGCCAGTGTAACTGGCTAACGCACCCATTTCATCGTGACTGCGTACAATATCATATGTGCAATCACAATGATTGGAAAGTTATTCAGATTTACTGATGGTCAAGAGTTATCCAGTTAACTAGACTGTCAGCCAAGAGGTTGTGGTCAATGATGAGTTCATTAGAGGTACAGTTTGAAAGGTATAGGATAAAAATATTTCAAAGGAAATGAAGGTAATGATTTTTAGCAGAATAAGGTCTAGGGAGGTGGGTGGGCATAAAATAGAGCAAGCAGATGTAACGGTTTACATATCTAGGTAGTATTTTAGTTGAAAATGGCATTAATGTGAATTTTAAACTGACGTGCCTTATTAGTATTGCCTTATTAGCCTTTAAACTGACGTATTCCTTGTAAATCATAGTCCTTGGGCAAATATTATTATTATTAATGGTAAGTGAAACAGATGCAAAATTGGTCAAGAAAGCATTTTCTAGCAATCTATCAATGTACTGTTTTCTGAAAAGAGAGTAAAGTAGACAGCGGGCAGCAAATTTATCTTCGGATTGATTGTTGCTGGTGATGATGATCCCTTTAATCAGTAGAATATCCTGAAAGGAACAAATCAAGTGATCATGTTTTGACCCTGTGTGAATTTTCCTTTGATTTAATGGCATTTGTACAAATTCAGTGGGACCCTCAAAAGTTGAATGCAATGCAATAAGGTAGTTCAACTTTTGATGTGTTCGACTTTTTCCCTTATGAAGCAATGTTCATTGAATAAATTCATTTCTCATCCCCCAAATATTACTCAGGGTATTAGAAGAATTATTTACTTACATTCCAAGTATAACTTTAAGATTTGGCATAATAGAATCCCTGGTTCAGCTTTTTAAGTCAGTGTTGAAATGACAACAGTTTCTCCTCCATAACAGGAGGCTTCAGGTCGTATACAACTTTACCTAACGAAGCCTCCTGTAGCAGGGAAGAAAATGTTGTTGTATCAATGGTGACATATGAAGCCGAACCAGAAGATAGAACCTAATACATCATGCCTGAAGCACTGCTGAAGCATTTTCTACAGGTATTGATTATATATTCAAGTACGCATAATAAAGCTAAATTGTTCAGCTGTATACCTATTGTTAAATCATGGGTGCTTCAAGCAATAGAAACTGATGTACACTTTACCTTTGATGAGTGATTCATATTGACAATTTATAGAAGTGGAGACGAAGAGAGGAATTCTGACAGCTGGATTTCTGTGGATCAAATTCCAAACTTTTCACGGATTTTTTCATGCCATCGAATTCAGAACATGGATTTTCATGTTGGGCATAACATGCCAAAACCTAGGCTCCAATGAATAATATTCTCTCTAATGGAATTTTACATTGGTCTTTTTTCGTTAGTACCTCCGTGATGAAGAAATTCTTCATTGTCAAGTCTGAGACAGTTCATTTTGTTCCAAACTTTAGTTTGAGATTGATTTGTTCAGTTGAGATTCAAGTTGTACAATTATCCAAGTGTTAGACCTTCAAGAGACCATTTTACGTCAAAGGCTGATATTACATCCATGCGAATGGATAAAAAGATGAGCTATTTTCCTCCAAATAGAGTGGTACTAATGTAGTACATTGAAGCGTGTATCGTAATTAGAATTGCTCTTTTTTGTTGTAAATTGTGTGCGTATTTATCCATCCATAATTATGTTTTTTTCTCCCCTCCAAGGTGCGCGTGGAGGGCTCGACACAGTACCTGAGCGCGGTGTGCATGGGATGCCTGGAGGGCAGCTGGCCCCCGTTGCGTTGCAGACACTGCAACATGGCGTGGGATGGGTCTTCCCTCATCCTCGGGACCATGTACTCGTACGACATCTTTGCAGCCACTCCTTGCTGCGCCAACAGGCTCAAGGTATGTACATCAAGGATCACTCGCAAACTGAGTGGGCTAATGCTGATGGCTGGCTTCAATCTAGCCTTCCACTGTTCCCATCATAAATCTCCCATTACGTACCCACCTATCCATTTTCCTTTCACTGCCTGCAAGTTCCTGGTGGGATATGCTATGACCCTGAATGCCATTATTAAGTATGCACTTGCAAATATTAATATATTTATTTATTCTTATATAGTGAACTTTTTAAACATCCAACAATGGGGAACATGCATTTTTTTAAGCCTAATTGTTTGTGAAGTTCATTTTCGTAAATGTTCAGGACCAAAATTGACAAAACATGCTGTTTTTTGCAAATATTTTTTGTTAAAAATGAATGTGCTCTACAATAAGATAAACCCTAGCAATGTGATTGAAAGGAATTAAGATTAATGGAGGAGAAATAAACATGCTTCGCTTTGCTGATGACTATGCTGTCATAGCAGGAAAACAAGATCATCTTGAAAGGGCAATGAACACTACAATGTGAAAATAAATTAGGAAAGTAAAATCCTAGTGTGCAAAGAGAGAAGCTGAGTGCAGAAGTCACACTAAGTGGAGAGAGATTACAGCGAGTGGATTTCTTCACCTAACTTGGAAGTACCACCATGTGGGACAAAGGAAGTACAACGGTCGTAAAGCGAAGAATGGCCTTGGCTAAGAAAGTGTTCATGATGAATAGGCAACTACTGTATTCAAAGAAGATAGGTCCACGAAGAAGGAAACGGTATGTGAAACAATTTGTGTGGAGCATGGTGCTCTATGGATTGGAAACAAGGGCCATTTAAAAAGCTGACCAGAAAAGGTTAGGAGCTTTCAAAACCTGGTGCTGGAGGTGAATGCTGAAGATAAAATAGACGGATGAAATAAGAAATAAAGAAGTATACATAATAGTGGAAGAGGGAATGACTATATGGAACATTACTAGGATGAATTGGACACACCCTAAGGCAAAATGGGTTTGTGATGAATATAATTGAAGGAAAAATATTCCCAGGGAATAAGGGAACTAACACTAAATAGGGAGGGATGTAGGGCTGCAGTAAACCAATATTAGGATCGAACGACCAACGATGCACTCAGCGGCATCTAAACACTACATCACCGAGAATATGGTAAATGGCATCAGGGAGCGGTAATGCTGTTTGTAATTCAGCGCGTTTTCATATGAAGTTGAGTGGTTTTAATCATATAAGTGAGAATAATAATTTTTATTTTCTTTGTAGAAGACAAACGAGCTGGTATGGTTTTATCCTTACTTATGAAATATACGTATATCAGAGATGAGATACTATGCCATGACGTCAGACCTTTGAGATGCAGTTTTGAATTTTTTAAATGTTTATGAACTTTTCAAAGGCAGTTGTTAATTCCTGCGGTTGATGCATACACATGTGGATTACATATTTGAGTTTGTAGTAAGCTTTTCTATCATGAACAGTAATTAAATATGAGGAATAAATGTTTTGCATGTCCCCCATTTAATGGTTAGAAATAGTATGTTTATATTGCATTATGAAGTTATTGTAAACTAAAAAAATTTATATTTTCTGTAATTTCCAGCCTTACTTTTTTTTCCCTCTCAGAAATCCTTGGAAAATCACCCCGCAACTGGTATGGTACTTGTCCTTGTCAGATTTGTGCTACAGACTATGGTCAGTGAGTTCTCAGTGATGCACTAATTTTGCTTTTGACTTATCTGTTGAAATATCATTTTGGCACTTGTCAGTGGCTACTATTATCTAGGACTTGAAGTCTTCCTCAGTCTCTTGGACTTGCCCTCATTTTTCAACGGCCATTTCCAATTGTCCAGGAGAAACATGTAAATGTCCATAATCTTTGTCCAAAACTTTTTGAAACCTTTCTATTCTTATTACTTGATTGAATTGGTTAGATATGCTGTACTAGGTAGATAGATGGTAATGCATCTTCCTAGCAATCCAAATTGTTATGGGTTTGAAATCAGCCTCAGACATGGGTGATGCTGTGTCTTAGCATTGAAGGCTTGGGATCGATGGTATAATATTACCATATGAGTTGGAGATACTAAATAACAAAAATATTCTTTTACTTGGCAATCTGTACACAATAAAAGAAAAAAAATATATAAGTAGTTTAAATAAATTTGGTATGGACATGGTAGATTAGGGAATTCAAAATTCCTAATTCATTGACACTATGAACAGGTAGAAAGACGTCGTCACATGTCACGTGACCACATGGGTAGTGGGAGCCATTAGCAAACGGCAATTTGCTTATACGTACCTGAATAAACGAAGAGCGAGCTCATTTGAGCATTGAAATTTTGATAGTTAAGTTAAATGTCAAAGTTAGTCAAAAAAGTTGTGCATTATTCAAATATTCCATGCCCTCTGATGTCATCAACAGTGTTTTCTTCATTTCAATGGTGTTTGTGAAGAGAATTATTTCCTACAACAGAGCAGACCAAATGCAAGGTGATAGGTGGAACAACATTCACTACGCCATATTGTCCACCTGAGTCCCTTGTCCTCATTTCCAGAGAAATTGAGTTGGCAACCCTTTATCGACGGCAACAATAAATGCTACCAGCATTTTTTTTCCTGAGAAATTTGATGAAATCTACAAATGAATCTCAAAATTAGACGTAAGTAAAAAAAAAGAAAAAAGGCATGATGATGCCACGAAACTTGCCATGTCACCTCATTTCTTTTCACCATCCAGTAAAAGATTGTTTCGTAGTTTCACCGTTTACCATGTCATTAGGTGATGGAAGGGTTATTACTTTTTGTTTCAAAATGTGTGGTCAAGACTTGGGTGTGCTGATACCTGCGAGAAATCTGGAAAGTACTGCGTGTATAATAATGTTAGGCAACATTCAGGGATTTGTTTTTAATAAAAAAACTTTGTACTTTTCCACTCTTTATTTAAAAACTGCGACTGGTTTCACCATAATATGGCATCTTCTGAAGCTTAGGTCAATACAGTATATACCCAGAGAAAGTTAGAAATGGTGGGGGTTTGGAATGGGGGAGAGAGGAGCAGGGCGGTTGGAGCATGGCAGAGTGAGAAGGGGTGGTGGAAAAAACGAGAGGAAAGGAAGGAAAGTGAATCGGGGGAAGAGAGTGGGAGGAGTACAAGGTCACCAAGTTACACTGTTTTCTATTTTTTAAAAAAGGAAGATTGGTTAAAGCCCCAGCCCAAACATCTGTGACTGAAGGGCAAGGAAAGTAGGCTAAGATCTGCCGAAACAATGATTCAAAAAAGGCTGCGAAGTGAGGAGCTGCAAAGAAAGGACCCCAGAGGAACCTCGGGTGGGTTTATGAATGGGCAACAGAAGGAGGGTTGTGAGGGGAGGGGTTTGGAAGAGCTAAGTGGGGAGAGGGGGAAGGGGAGTGGTAGGGGCGGAGAGGGGATAGGATGTGGGGGAGTGACAGTTACTTTTGCGAACATGGAAATATCGAAAACAACGGAGAGGAATGCATAAATACTCAAAAGTACTAATGCATAAATACTAATTTAGTATTTATGAATTCCTCTCCGTTGTTTTCGATATTTCCATGTTTGCAAAAGTAACTGTCACTCCCCCACATCCTATCCCCTCTCCGGCCCTTCCACTCCCCTTCTCCCTCACAACCCTCCTTCTGTTGCCCATTCATAAACCCACCCGAGGTTCCTCTGGGGTCCTTTCTTTGCAGCTCCTCATTTCGCGGCCTTTTTGGAATCATTGTTTCGGCAGATCTTAGCCTACTTTCCTTGCCCTTCAGTCACAGATGTTTGGGCTGGGGCTTTAACCAATCTTCCTTTTTAAAAAAATAGAAAACAGTATAACTTGGTGACCTTCTACTCCTCCCACTCTCTTTCCCCCGATTCACTTTCCTTCCTTTCCTCTTGTTTTTTCCACTACCCCTTCTCACTCTGCCATGCACCAACCGCCCTGCTCCTCTCTCCCCCATTTCAAACCCCCACCATTTTTAACTTGCTCTGGGTATATATTGTATGACCTAAGCTTCAGAATGTGCCAGAAGATGCCATATTATGGTGAAACCAGTCGCAGTTTTTAAATAAAGTGTGGAAAAGTACAAAGTATTTTATTAAAAATAGATATCTATCACTTCCACGAAGTCAAGCCTGAAACAATCAAATTTAAACATTCAGGGAGTTTCTGGAGGAATATGTGAAGGGGATTCTCTTCATTGGGTTTCTCTTCAAAAGAGGATTCATTACTTCATCTAGTAAATTTGGAAAATCTTTTTTTTTGTAAAAAACAGATAAAAATTTTCTTCCCCAAGACTCAAACCGATGATCTGTGGATAGGAAGTTGGACTCGTTACCCTTTGGCCTCCGCTGCCTGCTGGATTTCACAGGAGAGGGATTTCATGTATCATTTGTGTGATCGACTTGAGGAGGCAACTACTTACTTATAGGCCTATAGCAATGTAAACACTATATCCAGCACATCATTGGCCATAAAATCGCCGAATCAAACTTAATACTCTAATGAACAGTGATAAATACCAATTAAAGCGATATGAAATGTCTCAGTAGTGCATAAGATATGTATTTTTTATCGTTGTCACTCATGCTTCTGGTTGCTTATTTTGAGATGGAAACCTGAATATATTTGTAGCAATTGCATCCTTAAAAGACATTATGGATAAAATGTTTTTGCATTGCCGTAGCAATGCAGGCATTGGTAGATGCCCTAGAAAATTGGACTGGGAAATATTGAAAATTAATCATAATAAATCAAAATTAATGAGATGAGTATCAAAATCAATCAAAAGTAATGGGGACCATGTGGAAGGATGTGAAGAAAAGTTTATTGGAGCGTTAAATATGGAGTGTAGCATTGTGTGGTGCTCAAACATGGAGTCTGAGAAGGAAAGATGAGAATAGGTTACAGGCAGTTGGGATGTTGGTGTGGAGGAGAATGGGGAAGGTGCTCTAGACAGGAAGGAAGAGGTAAGTTAGGTGGAAAGGAAGAAGAAGGAGGTTGTGTTTGGTGTGGTGGGTGAGGAGAGGAAACTTCTGGAGGACATTTGCAGGAGGCAGAGTGGGTGGTTGGAAGAGGTAATGAGGGTGGAAGGGTAGCTGAAGGCTGTGATAGAGAAGAGAGTGTTGGGTAAGCAGGGAAGGAGAAGAAAGAGAAAAGATTTTAAGGACAGGATGAAGGGTGGTAGGACATATGCTGAGATGAAGAAAGAAGTTCTGTTGGGAGAAAGAAGCATGTGCCTGTAAAAGTCTTAGAGGATTTTTACTCTCTTCCATTTAAACCCACCTGGACCGGTAGATCACCATAATAATATTAATTATTTCATCATAAAAACCTGAGTATCCTGCTTTCGCATGCAAGGTAATGAAGTCAGCTATGTAACTGCTTCAGTTTGCACTAGATACAACTTGCATTACACGCATGTGATACTGCTCCATCATGTGTCTACGCCTGTAAACAAAAAGAAACTAAGAATTTTTACTCTCTTCCTTTCAAACCTACCTTAACCAGTAGATTTTCTGCTAATAAGGTAATATACCAGTTAAGGCAGGTTTAAAAGGAAGAGAGTAAAAATCCTCTGTAGTAAACCTGGAAGATCCAATTCTTCATGATCAATTTTGTATAGACTGTTTTATTCATCCCTTTCTTCCTCCTCTCTTTCCCTAGTGCAATGGCTGTGAAAAGGCAGTCCTTCATCCACACCAGCGCCTCCCATTCTTCTCCGACTACAGCCACGAAGTGATCTGCCCACACTGTGGCATGCCAGACACTCACTTCGTCAAGCCCCTGTCCTCTTGCTTCATACGCCGTGGTGGGGAGGAGACCTTGGGCTGGCCGTAGTACTCCATCTCGTTCTCATTCTCTCATCCCGTTTGGAAGTGGTGGTGAGTTTTCCATGGTGCTTTTTGATGAGTGCATTATCATTGTGGTGATTCTTATGGGACACCTAGGGTTTAGAGCAGCACAGTCGAGATTTGATGAAAGGGCAAATGTGGGAATATAAGCCCCATGCAGTGAATGTGGTTTATGTGGCTCTGTGGGGGTTTATTTTGCTCCCGTTGTCAATGCATTAAGTTGAGATGCCCAAGTTTGAGGCTTTGTATCTTGGTAACCAATGAACCGATTGCTTTGAAATTGACTTAATATGAAAAGAAATCGATGATTACATTCTCCTGTTGATTTGGAAATTATTAAGTCATTGTTGAATTTTTACTTATGGGCTTTGTTTGAAAAAAAAGAAGTTTTTGCTGCCAAAATGTGGTAACACCACTTTGAATGCTTATAACTTGAAACCTACCAGTCAAAAATACAGAGAGTTCCTGACTTACGTAAGAGAAGCATTCCATGGCGTACTACATTACTCAAATTTAACTTAAATCAGACAAGGTTGCATAGTAGCCTATTTAGATGGGTGAGCACACTTTTGCAGTTGGGTACTATGTCACCAGCAAGTACGCTATCATTTTCAGTGTTGGATAGACTTGGATAATGACTTTCAAAATGATATAATGGAGGCTTTTTAAACTGACTTTCATAAATTGTGAATTACTTATTCAACTCAATCATCAGAAGTCAGTAGTCAATATCACGTTGAATACTTAAAATACACCAAACATCATTGTATGCATTTTCTAGAGGGTCAGTATTTTTCCAAAACATTAATAGCATGCCTAGCCATCTGAAAGTGGCTTTCCTCAGTTTTGTTTGAAGCTGTATCTTCACTGTATTTATGAGTTTTTGTTTTCTCATTGACCCCAATTATTTCATCTTTACAGCCAGTGGGGCCATCATTGTGGCATCCATGTAGTTTAAATGAAAAGAATCACAGTAGAAAAGTTATTATTTTAAGGGAGGGTACATGATATTTACCTTAAATCTCAATCGTGATGGACCAATGAAATGATAAGGTTTCCTTTTGGTACGGTGGACCAAGGCATGAAACATTGGAAAAACAACAAAAACAAAACAAATGTGGGAGGTGGAACAAATAAGTCTCTTTTAGCGACGTTCTCCAGCTGGGAATGTCGGTAAATCAATCTTTTTGAGTTTAAATCTAATGATGGAGGCTGACTATGCGTACCATTCATTATTTATTTAATAAAAGTATGGAATCATTTGTAATGTTTCGTAATTGCTACTTTGTGTGTGCATGCAGGTGGAAATAAAGTGTGAGAAAAGCATTCCGGGGAAATGCAGTCGAAAGCGGTTGAAAAATGAGAGAATTCATTTGCCTAACTTGCAGAATGTTACATGTTAACTCTGTGCGCCAGTGTATGTGAGCACTAACAGTGCACGGTGTATATGAGCAAGATACAATGTGAATTTATTTGATAGATTCGAGTGAGAAAATGAAACAAAGTGTGTTTAAAAATTGTATGTAGGTATTTATTTTTCCTATTGTTGCATTACTCAACCCATGATACATGCCATGACTTTTGATTCATGAACGAATGTATCTATTAAATGATACATATGTGACGCTTTCTCTGCATGCATGTTTGTATCTAATGCCATCCCATTACTGCGAAGACCACATGGATTGAATGAAAAAATTGTTTGATACTTTCCACACTTAAGTCATCCTTAAATGGAGCTTACCAATGGTTTAACAGATAACTGTCATTTTTGAGTCTATCAGATAACAGTTTTATTTATTTTTTTCAAAATTACCTGGCTGAACCCATATTGGAATAATTCACTGAGGAAATTATTAAATTATACCTTTATTATGGTGAATCCACACAATTTGGAGCCTTCATCAGTACAATGAATTCTTGAGTATTAATATTTTGTTTTAGAATGAAATCATGTGGCAAGTTTTGACCATTTTGAATTTCATGTCACTCATTTTTTCACTCTATAAATAATGAAATTACCATCAAAATTGTGAGCATGACAGAAAGAGTGTGTGCTAAAGGGCTAGGATTGGATTTTAAAAAGTTTTAGAGATGCAAGTTTTCTAGCAGTATTTAAAAGTGCATAATCCGATGGTCTTTGTTCCTCTTTTCAGGCCATTTGGATGATTCAAGTCTCCTTTGCATAGGTGTGACGTCTGTACACTGTACAAATCTTGTGGACCATTTTCCAACGGAAGTGATGGAAAAAAATAAAACATCTAGTGGCTGGATCTGCTAAGCTGCCATTGGCTGAGCTATATGTGCTGTAGTCTACATTGTCCCTCCTGAATTTCAACTCCTTAGGCCTAAATATTCCATCCATCAGCCATCCGTTGGCTGGAGGAAGTCTTTTTTCCTTAAATGTTTCTTTCATCATTACTCCAAGATCACTTACAGTGGCGTTATGCGTCTGAGGAATGTATGTTCGTATTACCGTTATCCTTTTCCTGAAGTCTAGCACTAATGGGTGTGCTTGATATTTTTTACTTGTTTTTGTTCCTGCAATTTAAAGTTTTCTTTCAAGTTGTAAAGTAGTAAATGTTACCCATGCTAGTACCTGGTAATTGAAGCCTTAAGAAAAAAATTTGACTGTTAAGATGCGAAAAAAAATAATGTTTAAGATGAAACAATATATTTCCTTGTTGTGTTGGGTCATAATTGCCAGCTTTACTATTCGACTGGGTTCTTTGTGGTAAACAAAAAAAATAGTTGGTGCTCCTATAATTAAGCTAGTAGAAGAGGAAATAAATTCTATAGTCTGAAACAAGTCACATATATTATATATATTAATATATAAGTAGCCTAAATTTTTTTCACTGAACAGTTTTTGGGTACCAGTGTGTCTGTTTTGATATTGAACAACCTTTTTAAATGGTCATTTTTTTATTCGTGAAATGTCCACAAGCGTTTGATATGATTTTTTTCCAAACTGCATATGTGTATACTGAGAATGAATTAAGATGATTGGAAAAAATGTCGATTGAATGATTTTGAATACCTAACCATTATTTGCACAAAAATTTACTACACGTAAAACATCACTTTTGAAACTGCTGTAGCAAATAAAAATAGTGCAAAGGAATTAAGACTAGCATTTATAACTGTAGATGATAAACAATTCCTTTTAAGTATATCAGACTTGAAAAACTATCAAATGTTCTTACAAAATAGAAACTTTCTTACCATTATGCTAGGATATCACCTCACTCAAAATGTGTTATTGCTCCATTACCCAAGTAATTATTAGGTAATAATAATAATTAAAATAATAATGAAAAATAAATGCATTTGTGATGTGTTTATTTCTGGAGGGGGATTAGAAGACAGAACATAATCAACTTGGTCCTTCAACCGTGAGTAGTTTCAAATAACTTCAGGTGATGAATTTCATATCTGCGATAAGCCTTTATCATTGCCATTAATATAATGCAGAGTTAGGAAAAATGAACAAAAAAGTAATTATTTTGTGTGCCAAATGAAGGTAATTATGGATGTTTCTTATTCCCATGTTACCTAGCGTAAGAAAATTATTGTCTTGAGATTCTCCGTCAATGTTGATTTTTACTTTTGTTCCTTTGAACATGAGCGATGCTTATTTTGGGGAAATTTGCAGAGGTGCATTTTCACGTTTCTTATTTTATAATTTCTACGAATTTTTTCTTTTCAATGAATGAAAGTCTAATGTGAAGTTTTTTCATTGTTACTCTTTGATGAGGAATTGCAAGGTCAGGTTGGGATTTGAAAAGGTTACTAGATATAAGTATTCTGTCATTAATAATAAATATTTTTGTAGATGAAAATAATGCTGATTTTTTGCTTTGATGACTTATAGTTGATAATTGGTCAGAATTTTCGTCTTTGAACTGATCCATTCCCTAATGGTATATAAGTTTATTTTTAATAGGCAAATGTTTTTTGAATGGATATGAATCAATGGAAATTGCTTGCAAAAAAGACTGGGTGTGATATTGTGTTGATAGTTAACAATTTTATTCAATTTCTCCCTGTGATAAGATTTAGAATGGAAGAAGTTTATTTACATATGTTGACAGCTGTAAACTAATTTTTAGGCATTTAGACTTTACTGACAACTCTGCCATAATTGCTTCCTACCCTGAGTAGTACTTAATTGGCAGTCTTCTGTGACTTTTGTGTCTCAGAAGTTGATCTCTTATGTTCATTTAATCTCTACAAGATGATGTTTCAAAATGTAGCTACATTTTTTGCAAATATCTTTTATTTCTGTCATTCAGAGTTTTTGACTTTGTAGTAAGGATATTTTAATTTCATAAGCATCATCAGGTTTAGTTTTCAAATGCTAGTTTGTCTAGTGTTTTGTAATAAGTTAGCATTATCTTGTTGGATCCAAGTTTGTCGACATCTTTCACCAGGTATATCATCATTAAAACACCGGTGTATGTTTGAGTATTGTGTTTGTATGAAACTGGTAGAATAAAATCATTAAAATAATGAATGCATATTTTGTCATTTGATTTGCCCTCAAATTTCCATTCCTTGGCTTTGGAGTTCACTTTCCCTAGCCAAGGAAGCATTTTCGAAGAGAAGGGAATTGCTGAGGAGTGCTCTAAGGAGAGATTTCATGAAAAAAATGGTGAAAGCTATAATATGGAATGCTGTATGAGTCGGAAACGTGGTATGTAGACTGTTGGGATTTGAGATGTGCATTTGGAGAAGAATTTAGGGTGAGCTGGGAGATGAGGAAGATGAACAAGGAGATATTGGATGTGGTGGAAGAGGAAAGGAATTTGGTGGCAGAGATTCCAAGAAGGCAGATAAGATGTGTGGAGTATGTTTTTAGAGGTGAGGATAAACCATGGATGTCAGGGTACATCCATTGTCCTTCTCGAAAAAAATGAAGAGAACGTACCATTACGTTCATAGCACTCAAAGTGTTAAAGAATATTTAAGAATTTCTAGGGCCTGGAAAGTTAACAATAAATGATGAATGAAAAAATTAAGCTGATCACCTTGGTAACGAATAACATGTTACAGTTTGCCATAAACCAAATATTTTAAAAAGTGCAGATTAAGTTATTCACACTTCACAGAATTTATGGGCATATTTTTGGTGTGAAACTAAAATGCATTACTTAAGAAAGACAATATATGGAGCTTATGAAGTGATTAATTGTCACTACGTTTATGTATATCCCAAAGAAAAAGACAAGTTTGCTGAGAACTCTGCTGTGGCCAATTTAAATTTGATGGACATTTTGAAAGAGAACTTAGACTTAGTGATTGAAATTCAAATTTAAAGATAGTGTAAAATATTACCATTACTGTTCCGGACAAAAAGGGAGGAATCAGGCGAGATGTTGTGGAATATGAACATAATAAGAACGAAGATATTACAATTTTCCACAGATAATTGGAAATTATCTATATCTGTGGAAAATTTTAATTTCTTAGTTCTTATTACTGTTCCATTCTTGTTACAACATTCTACTACATTTATGATTTAAATGTCGGTAGATCTTTAATTTGGCCAATGACAAAGCTAAACTCTAAGTTATGGCTTCCTAAAGCACCAGTGATTTCAATGGCCATGCCATTGTAAATTTAAGTGCAAGTAATATTTCCTGCAAATGACAGTACTGGCACAGCCATACTGATTCTCAATATGCTCATCCAGGGTAGCTGTGATTATCTCGGATGGGAAAAAATGGCATCTTATCTTAACGCGTTTACTCATTGGTGAGCAGCCATGGAACACTCATCAACTTATCAACTGTAAAGTCAGCTGAATGCAAAAATTAAGATTTTTCTCGTGAGCAAACAACCTCATTGAGAGGAAATTTCTTTTGTAGCGAGATAGGGTTGTTGTGGTGGCCAGAGATCTAGCTTCCATACCTAGGGCCTGGATTTGAATCTCGACAGTGACAGAGATTCCTCAGGTTAATCCTGATTCCTACTTGGGTGCTAAATGGAGAGAACTTCAATTGTATCATAGTACTTACTCAGTCCATCTGCTGGGGAATTTAAATATGAATTGTTTTTTCCTTTCTGGAGATATAGGTCCCTTAATAAAAACAGCAATTATATAAAAATAAGAGTCCACGGCGAGGATTCATCTATATATATAAAAATATGATCCTTTCGATACTTTTTCTTTAAGAGCAGGCTTTAATTACTTGAGTCGTATGCTAGAAGAAAATGGGCATAGTAGCAAAGACATCAGGAGGAGAACAACGCTAGTGAAAGAAGCATTCAGCAATAGAAGGGAGCTGAAGATGGTGACCTTGTGTAAGGATATAAAGAAGAGTTTAGTGATGAGCTTCGTATGGACTTGTTGAATGGGGCAGAATCGTGAACTCAGAGAAAATAAGACAAGAATAGGCTGCAGGCATTTGAGAGGTGGATGTGGAGGAGGATGGAGAAGGTGTGGAGGACGTAAAAGAAGACAGGCGAGGAAGTGCATGGTATGGGGGTTGAGGAAGAGAAACTTCTGGAGGAGATAAGAAAGAGGCAGAGTAGGGTGTCGCACACGCTCTCCCCCCGGTCATTTCCATCTTCGCTAATTGAGGAGAGGAGCTGTGCTATACTCGCTGTCCCTCTGAGGAGAATGGGCGGGAGAGGCTGCATTTGGAGCGCAGGTCCGATTTAAGGGAATGGCTGGAAAACAAGGATTAAAAAAGATTTATCTGTTTTTAAAAGTTGGTTGATTCAACAACCATGAGGAGCAGGGTAAAAAGGGGATTGGAACCCAGGGATGAAGAGGAAAAGAATGGTAGGTCCCCTTAGGCATCGCCATGTCCCCTGTCTCGAGGAGTGGCAGCTGGGCGCGCGGAGAGCCTCTGGTGGGGTGAGTTGGGCAGCGGCGTGGGCGGTGCTTGGCGATGTGGGATTAAGAGTCCTTGAGATCTGCTTTCCTCCGGACGCGTGTGTGGCAGCGTAACGGTACCTTGCGATTCGGGCGATGAGACCTGTGCCGCAAGTCGGTGATCGGTCTTCCTGACGACGGCATCCGTCAAACTCTGCTCGACCAGAAGGGGCACAGGTAGGAAAGGAGGGTGGGACAGGAGTAGGGAGACTCCAGTGACCGTTGCGTCGAGGTGGGATGGATGTGCCGGTGACCGTTGCACAGGAATAGGAAGGACGGTGGCCGTTGCTTCGAATGGGATGGATTTGCCGGTGAACGTTGCAGAGGGATAGGAAGGAAGCAGGGTAGGGCCGGAGGCTGGTGATGCCCCCGCAACTGGTGCTCTTTGCCCCGAAGGGCTCCCCTTATATACTGCCCCCTACTACCTTACCCAGGAAGCGTGGGCAGGGTCAGTTTAAAATTAGCCAATCAGAAGTGGGCGTCATTTGGAATTTTGAAAAAAGTTCGTTGGGTCCCTCCCGAACGATGGAAACTTCTCGAACATCCAGCGAGAGGGAGGAGAAGGAGGAGTGGGAGGTGCACAAATATTGAAGTCGTCAGGGTATGCTCTCCATCGAGTGGGCGATAAGGGAAGGGGGAATAAGGGGGTACTAGGAGCCACGGGGGATGGTCAAGGGTCCATCAGAGCGGGTGAGAGGGGTTGAAGATGGGAGGAAAGAGGGAGGGTCCAGAGTCCGTCCAGCTCTAAGGATTCAAGGACGGATAGGGGGTGTAAAAGGACGAGAAGCACCGAGTATGTATAATTTTTACACTCGAACTTTCTGGCTTAACAAAGTAGCATGTATCCAAGGGGGTTGGAAGAGGTAGTGAGGGGCAAAAGGTCGCTTAAGCTTCGTTTCTTCGTTCTTAAACGTTTTTAAAATTCATTTCTCAAGCTTGATTCACATGCTTTGATGAATAACAGCATTTTGTCTTCCGTTATAGATTGGCTGTCACCCTGAGATTTCTCGCTACAGGGGAGACAATTAAAAGCTTACGATTTTCAACTAGGATCGCGAAGAATACAGTAAAATCGTTCCGGAGGTGCTGCAAGGTATCATATGGACAGCATGAGGGAATACATTAAGGTAAGGCGAAAGTCATTCTACTGTGATTATACATTGTTTTTTTTACAAAACAGATAATGCAAATGATTTTAGCAGTGATTATAAATAACTTGGGGGGTATTCAAGTATTACGTAAGGCGATTGTTACCACTTTTTAACCCTCCTCCCGTGTAAAACAACGTAAGATTTCATGACCCCTCCCCTCCCAATCTTACGTAAGTTATCAGAAATTTCAGAAACCATTAACATAGATAGTAAACTGGGGGATTTTATGTCAAAATGCGCATAAACTGACCTCAACACGGATAGCGAAAACTGTTTTCGATATTTCGAGATTCGCTGTACGCACAACTCGCAAAACATGTGATCTTTGAAAATGCGACATCTCCAAACTAATGAACGCATCGATTTGATTGTACGTACGTAGTTTAGGCATATCTACCGCCATATAGGTGATCCTAAAAAAGGAAGATTTTGTCGCCGAAAATAATTTTGAAAAGTGATAAAAATACGAATGCAGAAGTGACGTATCTTACGTAAGACTCAATTCATTCACATCGTCAGTGTAGAGCCGCCTTAAAGTCCTCACTTGTGACACCAAAAATTGGCCAAAATCAACTAAATTCATACCTCTTCCTATTTTGATGATTTCCAGCACTTGAGTGGCATTTTTGTTTTCTAAAATTCTGTTGAGGCATCACCATTTTCTTATATCTTCCTCTTCTGCCCTTTTGAGGCAGTATTTGTGATGACGTGGCCAAAACGTATTTTATATACCCAGCTCGATAATTTTATTTAATTATATGGATATAATGGGATATCTTCAGAACAAAAGGTAGAAATCTCATACCTGGAACTTGTCGCCGACCGAAGCTCAATCAGCGAATTTGATCAATTGATGGAACTCGTATAGCAAGAACAAATCTACCACAAATGCATAACTTCATTACATTTTAGTGCTTCCTTATTCTTAGGTCATCCTCATTCGATCTGAAGTACCTACTTCTTAACCGGGGTCGTCTGGCAATGAAGGCAGCGTATATGTTACTTATGGGTAGGAATGGGTGAAATCATCATTATTTGATGGTTCACCAAAATTGGTAGTCCCTGCGACAAAAATGTGCCTCCTATTTTTCTGCTTTTAAAAATAATCGGTTCATACGAAAAGCCAATCCAGCCACAAATCCTTGCACGTTCCCAATATTTCCACCCACATTAATCTCTTTTCATTTTCAACAGGAGATCAATCAACCGCTGATGATGGCGAGATAAAATAATGATTTATTTTGTGACATTCATAAAACATTCGTGAATCATTATATTCGATAAGCATTTTCTGCAATCATAAAACATTTTTTCGCTGGTTCCACGAGACTGCTGAGGTTTTCTCAGGGAGTAATATGATTTCAAGGAAATAAAACGTCTTTTCCGGGACGTGTATTACTGTTTCTATAGAATATATTTGTGAGGTAGATTGGAGTTCCTCAACCAGTAGCTCAATGCACCGCATAAAGGACTACTTCGCCATAAAAAGAAGTACATTTCAGAGAGAAATAAACTTAAAAAATCGTGACGTCAATGTCAACACAAATGTTTTAGAATGTTATTATTTATTACCACAGTTCCCAACGTACACTCATCTGACCACCAAAATCTCTTAATTAATTAAACATCTTACATTTCACCCAAATGTGGGCTAATTGCAATTGCAATTCTCAGCCGTGTTGTAACATGCGTAGTGCACTCTGACGTTTACGCTTAACTTGTTTCACTTGTCTCTAATGCTTGTTTTGATATTGCACGGTGATAACTGTTCGAGGGGAGACGCGTCTACGACCACGGTCTACGGGCTTAGTTACGGTGGAATTTGCCGATCATGGGTTCAGGAATAAAATGTAAGTGTTTCCTACTTGTGGTCTTTTTACTCTAAATGTATTTATGCTCTTGTCTAAACCTACTGGGAGATACGAGTTGAATGTGAGTGTTGCCGTTGTTATCATGGTGAGGTCTTGCATTATTTTTGCGAAGTATATGGTAAAATTTAGTACCCACCTTGTTTGATAGCCAAGAAAACTGCTACGCATGTTGAAATTGGCGTAAATGGGTCGAATCAAGGGCGTTAAACTGAGTGCAGGCATCAGAATGAGGATCTAGCGGGGACAAGTGATGTCGTGATTTTCCACCTCTGCAGGGCTATTCCTAAAATCGTATGGCCGGGCCATAACTGAAAATCGACCATATGTTTGGTCTCGGGTCGTATGTACAGCCTCGAGCGATTCCCGTTTTAGCTGTGGGCCATAAGTTTGGCGGTACGTATGGTCTGGAGACCGTCATACGAGATGTGAGTTGCCCACCTCGGAGTTTTAAATTGATTTTGCGCATCAATTATTGGTCTTCTTGTATTTGAAGTATACAAGATCATTGACCTAAATTAGCAAAATGATGAAAAATGCGGTTTCTCTAATTTATATATGGCGAAGTTATCAATTGAAATCGAAGTAACCCTCTTCTTCACATTTACCACGATACATCATTTGTGTACCTAACTATTCCCGAATTTTATCCCTTTCCCTAAAAATCTCTTTCCCCGACTTTGTTCCGTCTTCCAATAACTTCCACTAAGGGCAGTTTTTCGTGGAGGAAGTGCGCTGCAAGGGACACGACATTTTCTTACACAACGCTAAATTGACATTCACATACACCCTTGTTACTGACAAGGGGAGTACACGACCGTCGGGTGGCCAATCGAGCTAAAGTTTTCTGGGACGGTAGTTTAAGATTAATTATTCGATATGCCAAAGCGAAACGACACACCTCCCGTAATGTTCTGAGAAATGTAAATTTCATACAAAGATTGTCGCGATATGTAAGCCGTGTGAAATTACATCGGATAATATGGTTACGGTGGCCCAGTGGTTAAGGTGATCGGCTGTTAGTAGTAATGTTTTGAGTTCGAATCCTACCCATGGATACTATTTTTCAAGGTTTTTATTGCTTTAATTTTTATATATTGTGTTTTTATCATCGTTCCTTCAATGAAAAATATATTTAGGCAATTTTTTAAAATTATTAATGAGTCGTTAGCACGGTAGAGATTGTAGCCAGGGTTGAAGTTACCTTTTCCATAGCGGTTATATATTTATTTTTTATTTTAAAAGATATATTAGGATATTGCGATTGTAAATTATCATACATAGGGGTGTGGACAGAATAATGGCATTGGAATAAGTGATTGAGGGTAAAATCCACCCAGAAGACTGCTCATGCTTCCATTGGGAATGGATCTGCTACGGATTTGGAACAGAGGATAAAGTGTGGAGAAAAACCCAGCGTCGGCATTAGCCTACTCTATTCGAATGGCGCCAAGGGGACCACGGTTTAACGTCCCATCTGAAAGACGGTGCACTGCACCATTGTTGTAATCCACATTACGAATGAGATGAGTTTATCGAGTTTAGGTCAGAAACAATCAACAACAGCTATTCTTTACCAACTTTTCGGAACATACTTTATTCCATCTTCAGGGCTTAAAATACAAATATTAAAATCATCAAACACATTTATCACAAAGTGCAACTTGTAACATTGCTTTGGATCACCACGGAACCCATGATTATTAGCTCCATTTTGTGCATTGCAATCAAATCCGTGTTTGAGAGACCTCTGTGTGTATCTTCCGAAACGTTGGTAAAGAATATCAGTGGTTGATTGTTTCTGACCTAAACTCAATAAACTCATCCATTTCACAATGGAGGTCGATATTGTGAATACAAATACATATTACACCTAAGGATCAGATTAAATTTCGGAATGCTCTGAAATTCTTACACGAGAATTGGATGTGGAAGGCCAGTACACCACCTAACCACTCCAGTTACGTCTATATTAATCATTTGCATGTTTCAGGATGATAGTCGTCGTAGAAGCAGGCAAAGCAGAATGATTGGCGGCACCACGGATATTAGAAAAGAAATTTAATATTATTTTCTATACTCCCTGGGCGGTACCTCGAGCAAATGGGAGGACGCGTTCTTCCGACCCTTAATTCATGGATTTAAATAGCACTAAATGTCATTAAGAAAAATTAACAACAGGTAACTTACTCCGCTTTTTCCGTTTTCAGATATTTTACGCTCAAAAATAATTCCACGACGAATCACATCTCCATTTTTCTCCACACCCACATCTCAAACGCTTTCAGTCTACTCTCATCCTCTTTCCTCAGTTTCCAGGTCTACTACCTTTGTACTATTACACTCCATATTAGACTCCTCACAATCCTTTTATTAGCATTATTGTACAATGTCCTTGTCATCTATCACCCTCAGATTGATGAGTGAAAATCATTTGAACGTGAAACTTAGAGTGGACATTTTGTAAGAATCTTAAGAAAAGAATGGAGAAGAGTCTAACATGGAGTTTAGCGTTGTAAGTATCAGAGATTTGAGCCCTGAGGAAAAAGGACGATAAGGTATTTGAATGAGAAAGTGCTTGGCTTCGTGGATGAGGAGAGGAAACTGCTGAATGATATTTATAGGAGGTAAAGTAGGCGGTTGAAGCGTGTAATGAGGAGCGAAGGGTTGCTGAAGGCCGTTATGGAGGGCAGGAATTTGGGTAAGCGAGGAAGGGAAAGACAGGGAATGAGCTTCTTGGAAGTGATAAATAGAGTTATGACGGGTTCTGCACTGAAAAACAGAATCATGTAAGCAGACAGGAATCTAATTATGTCTATGGTGGATTAGTATAGGTATTGTACTCATGATTAACACTGCTTAGTACTTCTCTACAACATTTTATTATTGCACGACGCGTTTCTCCGCTTTACGGCATCATTAGGTTTACAAAATATAATATGCATAAGTTTGTTATTTTAGTTTATTATTGTTGTTGTAGTTGCGGGGGAGGAGGGAGGGAAACCAGATATTGGGGCAGGGTTCTTCTTCGGTGGTTATCAGCCCTCAGGCTGGTTGGCAGCTATCGCTTTCCTCTATAGGTCTCTATTCTCTGCTAATCTTTTCATTTCGGCATAGGATGTGCAGCCGACGTCTTGTTTTATTTGCCTGATGTATGTCAGTCTTGGTCGGCCTATACAATTTTTTTCCGGGAATAGTACTCTCTATTATGGTCGCAAGCCAGTCCTTGTGCCGTAGGATGTGTCCAATCCATTCATCTCTTCTCCGTTTCAGGCACTCCCAAAGTGTAGGATGCTCTTGAATTTTTTGAAAGACATCATTTTTGGAGATCTTATCTGTCCAACGAATTTTCAATAGCCTCCTATAACACCATAACTCAAAAGGCACAAATTAAAGGTTTTGTAGGGCAGGGTTGAGGGGAGGAAAAATGAAAGACACGATGATTAAGGGCTGGTGAGGCGGGAAAGATTAATTTCATCTGAAAGAAGGGGGGAGGGATGCGGAAATAATGATTTGTTGCAAAGGTGTTTTGACTGTCTGATAATTTATAATTGTTCCAGTGCGTCCATTTTCAGGCCTCTGGGAATAACGTGTAAAATTTCGGGGATAAAATCGCTCGTATGATTGTTTTCCAGAAGATGTTTGGCAAAAGTTGAGGTGGAATCCATATTTCTGTAACATCTGGCGTGTTCTTGGATACGTGTACTAAAACTCCTACCAGTCTGGCCGATGTATGCCATATTGCAAATATTGCATTTAATTTTATAAATACCAGAATTTAGGAGTCTATCTTGTCTGTCTTTGCCGTTCACTAAAAGTTTTGGAAGGGTTAGGGGAGTGTAAAAAGCTGCTTTTTAAGGGAGCTTGGTAGGCGGTTTGAAATTTTATAAGAAATATTACCAATAAATGGGAAAGAGCACCACTTGAATTTAATAGGTCTGTCTGTTAATGCGGGACAAATTGGTTTTAAAGCTAGGGCTTTTTGTTTTTTTCCGAAGGATTTGGTGCACTAAATTTGGGTTGTAACCATTATTTGCGGCTATTGACATGATAGTCAATAGTTCAGATTTGAAATTCGTGAGTGTTAGGGGGATGTGCAGGAGGCGATGAACCATAGAATTAAAAGCTACATTTTTGTGGGGAAAATGGTGAACTGAATCGGTGTAAGAAGGTTTCCTGTTTATTGAAAATTCATGTTTTTGCCCTGTAATGAAGATTGACAAATCGAGGAAATTCAGAGTGCCGTTGATATCGTGTTCCATCGTGAAGGAAATGTTTGAATGGAGGGAGTTCAGATGGTTGAGAAAAAAGACTGCAATTAGCGGTTAGTTCCTGTCCAAAGGCAGAGGATATCGTCCACGTACCGATACCAGTATTTAACAAGACTACCACGTGGGGAGAGACCATGCAGAAGACATTCATGAACTAATTCAAAAGTAGTCCACCACTGATTTATCCTGAGCATACAACCATAGAACGTTCCTTGATGTTCAAGTGTGAACTATTCATTTGAGACGGTTCATAGATCGTCCATTGAATGTTCAAGTAAGAACTATTCATTTGAGACTGTTCATAGATCGTTCATTTCCAGTCCAAGAAGTATTATTCAAAAATGCTTCTTAGTTGAACATTTAAAGAACATCTTTAAACCTTTCAAACAAACCTTGTCAAGTTCAAAATATTATTTATTTACAGTAATATTGCATTTATATTCGTACTAGTGGCATTCAAGGTTTCCATTAATTAATGCCAAATAACTGTTATCGAGATGTTATGTTATTTCCTCAAACTAGAGGAATTGCCATTTAATGATTATAGTTCTCGAAGTTACATTTATCTACGGAAATGAATAGGTATATACGACTTTCTGTGCGTCGATACTTCAATATCGGGTGCATGACTATACATATGGATTTAAATCTTCGGCACCACTGTACGGGCAGAAGTGTTGCCTAGCTTTCCGCAAAAGATAGATCGCGCTGCAGTCGGCATGGTTCCGATTCTGTGTATCAAAAATGGCCGATTTAATTGGGAGGCCAATTCCGGTACCAATATTTATACTGGAAATAGTGGTACCGGAATTGGCCTCCCAATTAAATCCGAAGAAAAGGCCGTGATTCAAATGGAGTATCGGTACCAGTATCTCCATTTGAATCACGGCCTTTTCTTCGGCATGATTCGCTTGTGTGTGTCGAAAATGGCCGGTTTAATTGGAAGGCCTATTCCGGTACCTTAACTTCCTTAATTTCCATTTGAATCGTGGCCTTTCCTTATTAGTACTACCTTCTCTATAGTGACGGCGCTACAATCTGGTTGGTCCTGATTTTTCGGTGCATGCGGAATGTTTGACAACACCCACTGGGGGCAAGTTTAGGATCCATATGTATATTCATGATCGGGTGCTAGAAAATGTGCGTAGAGTCGTAGGGTGCCTAATAATGCGACATGGGTACAATGACGTTAGGAAGATACAAGATAGGGTGTTATAACGTACTAAAATTACTTACCGTAATTGCAAATTCGTAGTGATTAATTGCAAATTATTATTTTTGTATTTGAGAGAGCAGGGAAATCAGTGGAGAGGCAATACGATATGAATCGAGAATCATTTCAAGAGAACTATTGTTTTAAACATTCCTTCATGGTTCATATGTTATTAATTCAAAAACAGTTCAGCCGAAATTCATCTACGTTGAACATTCTTTGAACATTCTATGAAGTATTCCAATTAATATTCTTTGCACTATCTGTGAGTGCCATTTGAACATTCATTGAATGTCCTTCTTGAATGATCTTTGAACGTTTAAAGAGTCTTTACTGAACTTTCTTTGAACATCTTTTGGGCAATTAATTCCCCACTGGGTAATGTGTTGGTTGCCGGAATTGAATAACTTTTCTTCCAAAGAGTTGAGGAAAACTTCTGCTAAAAGGGGGGTAGTGGGGGTACTCATAGATAGGCTATCTGTTTGTTTATATAACTGTTTTTTGAAAGTAAAGTAATTTTGATAAACTGCCAATTTAATCAGAGAACTTAATTCTGTGGAAACTTTGTTGGGTATTGCAGAGTAACCGAGTAATTCATGGGCCTTTTGTAAGGCTTCTAAAACACGAACTTCTACGAAGTGAAGCCTTCAGCAGTCAAGCATAGGTATTGTTTATATCTAATTATAATTTAATCAGTAGATTTCCTCTAGTAATACATTAAACTTTACTGTGTGATATGGTTGATAAAATTCAAAGTCTTCAACCTATGAGTCTGCTTGATTGGGGAGGTTATAGCTTAATAGATGCTTGGCCCAATGGAGTGTGAAATTCATTCAAGAACAGTTGCTGCGACCATCTCATGTCCTTGTGTCGCCTGTGGTTAACCAGAAAGATCACGTACCTTAGAAAACTATAGAGCCTGGTTTTAACAGAACTTGCCCCCAACGGCTTCACTTACATTGGAATCTGGGATCCTTAGTTAGTGGTTTAGTACTCTATGCATTGTACTAACCATCATCATTAGCAGTCATTAGTCAGAATATTGGTTTTCTGCAGCTCTCCACTCCATTTACCTCTCAGCGAAGTACTCAATTCCTTCATAAATCTTCAATCCAACATCTATTATTCCACCTATGCGATGGTCTTCCATGGTAATTTTCCTGAGTATTTCTCCTTCCAATATTTTTT
The DNA here is from genome assembly GCA_963573305.1 of Pyrrhosoma nymphula. Classification (NCBI taxonomy): domain Eukaryota; kingdom Metazoa; phylum Arthropoda; class Insecta; order Odonata; family Coenagrionidae; genus Pyrrhosoma; species Pyrrhosoma nymphula. The sequence goes on from OY754333.1 coordinate 52,895,490, forward strand.
CATGTGGCTGTTACATTGCAAAACGTGTCCAATCCTCCTCTTTTCAGAGTTATTATTTTGCATCTTTTCTACCCAGATCGTCATTTGAGTTCTTCATTAGCGATTCTCTCTGTCCATTTCATCTTCGTTATTCTTTGATAACACCACCAGGATTCCATTGCTTCTAAACTCCTTTATTTTGTGGCAGTTATCATCCGAAATTAACTTCCAAATAAGAGTATGCTCCATACATGTGTTTTAATTAAGTGCTTACTTACTTCTGAGCTTATACATATTGCTAGCTGTTTAATGACCCTTCTCATAGAATGTCTTCTGTACTTGAGCTACTCTGAGCAGCATATCTTTCTTACGTTCTCCATCCCTGGTATTTCCCAGATAGGAAAATTCTTTAACTTGTCCTTAGTTTTTGCTGAACAAGTCAGTAGTATGATAATTCAAAATTCACCATAAAAAATCATTTGAATAAAAGAAGATCTGGACCCATGACCTCCCAATTACCATCTAAGTGTGTAAGACAGTTGCTCCACCCAGCTGTGTTAATGCAAGGCCAGTTTCTTAGAATATTTATGCAAACTAGATGTTCTTGCCTCCAACTCAGTAGTGCATGAGGTGTAGAGTCACATAATCCAATGAAGTGAGGATAAACCCAATTCGTTGTCTTACCAATCATGCAGATTGGTGTTATTTATCGTCTAAAATTAGAAATCCACCTTGATGTAATATTGCTTTTTGGTATGACTGGCTATTGGATTGGACTGGAAATAGATTCAGGATCAATTTCCATTCTAGTTTAATGATGTTCCAATGCTGCTCTTGTTCCCATGTCTTTCTGCTCTTGAGTTTTATAGCACAGCATAACGCATAACACATTAGGTACGGCACAGGTTTATTTTGAATGAATGATCCTCATTTAATGCAAATACAAATGGTGAAGAATCACTCTCTGTCTTGAAATTGCTTTGTGAATGAAAGAAGTGCCTTTTCACTAATTTCATTCGGAACTAAAATAAATTTAACGCATTCATTAGTGTTGCATATGTTAATTTCTTAAATCGAAGCAATCCTTCTTGGAGACATTGAATAAAACAAGAAATTTATTTCTTCATTTCATTTTTTTCTTCATATTTTACTAACATTTTGCTGTGAAATTAGTTTTCATTTTACACTCTATATACATTCAGTAATGCTGGATTAAGAGTGTGTTAATCAAAACCTTACAAATCGATAATGAAGAAAAAGGTAGGGACTGCCATTATATTAGTGAGTGGCTGAGTGGAGACTGAAATTTTGTAACTCATTTGCTTTTGGGAGGTTTGCTTTCATCAAAACCGATATATACTTAACTCTTCGACATAACTGCATTTTATCATTTAATTGACCTAACTTTTATTTTTTTGAGTTTACATAAGGGATAGCCACCATAATTATGAAGGGCAGCAAAACTTAAGGAGTCAGAAAAAATCCGGATTTTGCACCCCGACTTATAGTAGAATATTTATGTCTCAACAGCATGTAAAAATTATAGAAATCAATAGTACATATAAATTCTCTCTCAAAATTATTAGCATATTCAAGAAATTCTAATCCTATCAATACTGGTTAAGTTATTGAAACGAGTCACCCGTTAATGATGAACAAACCATCAGGCATAATAAAACCCAAATAGTAATACATGTAATTATTATTAGAGGTGATATCGGAGACTAGTTAAGGTAGGTTTGGATGGACAAAATATTACTTTCACTAACCTTTTCTAACTGCAGGCCCCAGCTTACTGGCACGGTATCCATTTTTAGCTCGGCATGTATCCTACTTCTCTTCATCCCATCCATAAAAATCATCATTTTTCTACCCCTTTCCCCCTTCCCCAACATCCACCCCTCTGCCGCAGCCTACAGCATCTACTCGCTCCTCATTATATATTCTATTAGTTTACTCTCAATTTCCTTCATTAGTTGTCTATCCTCACCGACCGTGCCAAGCACATAATGTACTTTCTCATTCGCATTCCTTTCCATCTATTGAATTTTATCCATTTGCCTCCAATCCATCTCAAATGCCTTTGCGGCCAATTCTCATCCCCCTTCCTCAGTGTCCTTTGACATTATTTTCTTTACATTCTCACGCAAGGTCCCTAGGATCAGTTCTCACGTACTAGTTAATGCCTCTTATGCAAAACCACTTCTTTCATTTTCCTCCAATTTCTTTTCAGGTAATTACATTTTTATTCCTGTTTCAGAGTATGCACTCCCACTTTCATGATCATTATATCATTATATCATTATACTTTCTTTAACCTTTAGTTTTTAAATTGCAAATTTCCATTACGTACATCTCACTTTTTGAACAATGTGTATACCAATAACTGCAATCTTTTGGATTACTAACCTCATAATGCCTGATCTTCAGCAAATCTAGGTAACTGACTCAGCTGACCTGGTACTTTTATTCATTCATCTAGTTCCTCTAATGTCTCTCTCACCATTGACTGTGCATAAATGATTAAAAGCAAAGGCGACAGCGGGCAACCTTGTCTTACCGTTTCATCTATAGCTGCCCACCCTAATTTCATTATCAGTTACCCTCCCCTATGTGCATATGCATTCATAAAAAAATATAAAATCTAGAAATTTGAAATTCAAAATATTATATATGTTAGCATCAAAACCCAGAAGGATCAATGAACCATTAATAAAATGTTCCTGACCTTTAAATGCATAAAAATAATCCAGAAAAATAAATTAACACAACTACAGGAGCTAAAAGTAATTCCTAAGGCATTTGCCACCTTAAAAAAAATTCCAAAACCATAACATTAATAAAATATTAAACATGCTTTTCACAATCCAAATTCCATTCTACATTGTCAAATGCTTTCTCCAGGTTAATGTAACCAAATAATGTGTGCCGATCGTAATTAATGTATTTTTAGACTTACGAAGAATCATTTAAGAAGTCGTAAAATCCATATAATTTTTTTTTAATTTTAACCATTAGTAAATAACTACTCTCGTTGGCGCACAAGTTTGCCGGCTACAGATACCACTCAAGGTTGAAGCGTCAATGTCCACTATGCCCCTGGTGTGTTAGCAAACGTTTTATCCATTAGGCAAGGTGGGTTGCAGACATTCCAGGATAGAAAATACGTCAGTAAAAAAAGTCGAGATACCGGAGTTAAAGATGTTCTTTCTTCTAACCGAGGAAACGGGAATTTAGTGCAACAAAATGTACCTGATTGGTTGTTTATTTCTTCGTTCATTGAAGTAAATTGAATTTTTTTCGCCTATGCTTTACTTCTACTAAATTTAATTTTCAAAAAGTCACGGTTTTAGGCACGTAACGTCCATGTTTGAACGCTTGGTATTCTGTTGCTTTTTGTTTTAATAACTAGCAATTTTAAAGTAAGAAAGCCAGGTTTATTCTTAGATAAGAGTGAGACGATAACATTTATCTTTCTAAGAGCAGATGTCTTGTTCAGGCAATCCGATAAATATTGCATACCTAAATGTGGGTTTACACTGGTATGCTACTTTTGCAAGTTACTTATGCAAGTTCTTGTGGAGGATTTTCCTTATATCGAAATATTTCTAACGAATTAGTGATGAGCCAGATAGGTTGCCGTTTACCCTGACAAAAATATGCTCCTTCAAGTTGTGATGTATGTTATAACAGATATTATTGCTGAGGTTGGTACGACTACTAAATGTTACGATTGTTGGCAATACTGTTAGAAAACAGTTGAAAGTCATTGCTCGGTGCAGTGTGGGAAGATGTGAACACACGACTAGAATTATGAATCCGTGTGTGTGTGTAAATAAATAAGGTGAAATCCTTGTCAAATAATACACTTTGACGCGCAGATATGATGGCTTTATTTAAAAAAGTTGGAACTTGCAGTTTGAAATGACGCGCGTACAGATCGGAACAAAGCGAGAGAGAGAATCCATTTCCACCAAAAGTAAAAATGGCATAAACACGTGACCAAAAACAAATGAGTCAACAAAATCCAGAAATTCAGGTTTTAGACCATAAATGCATAGAAAGGTAAAACTCCTTGCTAATAAAGTAGTGAGTGTGCCATCGGTTGCTTTAAAAATGTAAGAAAACATCACAAATGATAGAGATATGACTGATTTCCTGGTGGGATTCTTCTTCTACCTCGGCATTCTCGGAACTGAAGCGGTGGACTCGGGGACAGCAATTGGGCGTATGGCCTCGCTGATTACAGGAGTAGCACGTCCAGTATGGAGCCGGGGACGACAATGGGGAAAGACGACGTTCACATCTCCAGCATGGTGGTTTGGGACTTTGAGGCGTACCAGTGGGGTTATTTTGTAATCTCATCTTTTTAATGACTCTTTGCGGGAAGGCGGAAGACCCGTTCCGCTCTCTTAGTCCAAGGTCCGATGGTGGCTCCATTTCATGTTCCTTAGGGCAGGTGAGATGGAGCTAATCATGAAAGGCGGAGGCAAATGAAACGGATCAAGAGTCGAAATCGCGGGTGAGTCATAGAAAAGACCTGCTGGTCACCACTTAAGAGCCAAAGATGGTCAAGCCGCCGCATGCCACCTGGGTGGCGGAGTGGAAGTGGAACTACGAAAAAGGACGTAATATTCCGTATTTGATGACGTATTCTCACTTAAGTGAGATTACAAAATAACCCCCCAGAACGGGAGCTCCGAGCCTGGGTCGTGCGGAATCTAGCACTGCTAGCACCAAGTGGTAGATATGACTGCTGCGGCCGCGAAATCTCTGACTGCGAGCATTTGTAACATTTTAGCATTCAACACGTAGAGAGTGAGGTAGTGCGAGTTGAGGATACAATATCTCATGTAAAAATATTTATATCCAGAATCAGGGAATATCATTAGCGAACTATAAAGGATTTTACACAGGGCTTCAGTTAGGTCTCAGTCCATCAAACAGTTTGAGGCAAACTTAGTCGTCAGAAAAGATGCCACCCCTATTTTCCATAAAGCCTATGATGTGCCTTTTACGATCAGGGGGAAGTGGATAAACAAATTAGGGAAATGGTCAGTTCTGGTCTGTTAATTCCAGTATCCCATTCGGAATGGGATTCGGAATGGAATGTACTTATTTCAAGTTGTCCGTCGACAGAGTATTAAAGTCAGACTACTACCCTTTACCAAATTGGATGATATACAAGTATTTGCATCTTTGCCTGTAGAAAAGAGTTTTTTGTGTGCTTCACCTGTCTGAGGCTTTTATGGCACTTCAATTCGGCACATTCTCACATAGTCACAATCAATACCATGTGGCAGTGGCGTCCATTGGGGGTAAGCTAGGTAAGCTGCGCTCGCTAAAGCTTCGTTGTAAAAATACACGTTTCCTCTTCACCTAGGTTATTTTGCTAAGAGAGAATTTTCTGACATATGTATTGCATGCGGCAGTAAATTATGGCAGTGCATTCACTCTGCCGGAACCCCAGCTGAAGCCGGCCGTAGGTAATCTCTACCATCTGGGATCTCTTTCGCTCTCATCCTACAACCAGGTTTTCCGAGGATTGCTACGCGAGCGCCTCCAGCTACCATTAGCCATACAATGGGAAACATGAAACAGTAGGCTTCGACACTAAGCGCTTACGAATCCTAACTCACGATATTGCATCCAAGTAACCTCCGGTAAATATTTCTTTGAGGAAAAAACAGGTCTCTACAGAGTTAGACCTTGGTAAATTTGGTCTCCACATGGGATCTCAGTCATCAATGAACTCCGTTAGAGAATATTTCACTGCCGATGTTTGCATTAGATTTTCACATCGTTAAATGTCATTCGATGGCGTTTATTGTGAAAAAATACCAATTGAATTGGGTCAAGAAATTTATAATGGCATATCAGTGAGTTTGATAGTATAGGAATTTGTATAGTACAGCTCAACGATTTTAAATATTTTTTTTTGCGATTGTTTCATAGATAAAATGCAAACTCTTGAATCATTTACTTTTCTCTATTACGATCAACTATGATTAAAATAACACCGCCAATTGTTAAAGTTACACAAATAACAATATAACAATCCTAAACTAACATGTACGTTTTCTGAAAACAGAAGAAATACGATATACATACTTCGATGTGCCTCGATGCTATCTTTACATTGTTAGAAGTCGTCATTAAGTATCCTGCTCATAATGAATATAAACTGCTTAAAAAATGGAACTTAGTACATTTCGTCAAAGTGCAATTCATTTGGGAAAGAAAATAATGCACAATTTTGGCACCATGTAAGAATTGCAAAGCTACAAAAAATAAACAGCAAATATATTGTATGTCATACATCCACAGATGGTGCATGAAATGCGATTTTATCCTTAAGGAATCATCAAATAGTACAAAGAGTCAAATAACTTTATTACCATTGATATCCCTTGGTACAAAGTGTCAAATAAATTTATTACCATTGATGTCTTGGTGGAGCGCTTTGTATGGTAGGTATAGTTTTCTTATTGTTTAGTATTATACGAGCGGAAGATACCCGTTGAAATTCAACGGGTGTGAAAAACGTTAAACTTATTGTATAAGAAAACCGCAAAGCCTGAAGAAAAACTGTATGCGTGGTCATTAGAGGAGTTTAAAACCTATCTTGTATGTTGTGTTCCTTGTAGTAGACACGATGACCGTTTTCCAGGTGCACGGAGAGATGAGTGACTATTGGTCCACTTTCATGGACGGGAAACCCAAAAATCGGTAATACAGACTCATTACTACTTAAATAGCACCCAGGTTGATAGATGGTCACCTCGTCCCTTCGTTTCTCTTGAGCCGTTTTCTGAGTGATTAACAGCTTGATCGCTTCCCTAGTGTACATAAATATATTTGCATTCCATGACTTAATTCAGTTTCACTATTCAACGCTGATATGTGCGTTTAGTATCTTAATCAGGATTGGATAGTAGGGTACAATCCAGCGGTTGACAACGTCAAGAGGAGTAATGGCAGCAGAAGCCATGTTTACTTGACCTATGAATCCTCCATCAATGGGACTGTGCCTTCGGCATAGCCATAATCATTGGTTTCGGTTGCTAAATAAAAAATCTATACTGATTCTTAGTGCACTTGTTGATTTTCATGCACGGATGTCGTTAATTGCGCAGAATTTCCGTTCTTCTTTCGGTTAAGAAGCATGTAGTGACGTCATTATAATTTCCACCATCTTAATACAGATTGAAGGTTCGAAACAGATGGGTCTGTATTTGAACCAGATTTGGAGCTGGTTACCCGTCTGTATGTTGCGTAAGGATGAAATTTGTGCGGATCTTAGCGTAACCCGAGAAACACCACGGGGAGAATCTCATGAGATCGCTGGTGGGCACGTCTTTGACCATCCAAGTCTAACCTTTGTCGTTTTTCTTTCAAGGGCTCATTTTCTCGCAATTAAGACATTCATTTTGCTTTAGAAGATTTTTTCGAAAGGTTACTCTTTTTTATATTAGGCATGTTGATGGATATATTTTTAAGTCCAAGGAACGGAAACAGCGGCAAGTGAGAGTCTAAAAAAGGCAACTCGATGATTGAGTGAATGTACCTAAGTTAACTGCATTTTAACACTTTTAAACATATAAATGACTCGTGACGTTAATGATGTAGGAATTGGTCTAAAAACAGTTCGCAATTGCAATGAGAAGCAGACGGTTTCACTACGTGTAATACATCTGAGAATTAAACGATAATAAATAACGCCGTGTTTGTTGTAGCAACAGAAGCATTATTACCATTGATTTTCGCTCCACGTAAATATTCTTGCACATTTAATTAAGTGTGTATTCTATTAATTCCTTTATGTGTATCGTTAACTACGTAATTGTTCTCTCATATACATGCGGTGCCCCTTTGAGAGCTACTTTCAGAATAGAAGTTGATGAGTATACTTGTAAATATGCATTTAATTTATCGATTAACCCCTGAAGCAATCTATCATGGGGCCCTTGGGACTCTGGGCTCTTCTTATACGGATTTGCTTTCTACGTACTATCATGGGCCTGCAGGAAAACGTGATATTTCAATGCTAGAGGCGGGTATATCCTTTGAAAATCAAATATATGGTTGTCAAGGAAATATGTTATTGTTGATTTCAGATAAAAATGTAAGATTTTTCAGCTGAAAACATGAATTTCAGACAACTTCGGAGGGTAGAAGAAAATCGATTGAAAGAATTAGAAGTTTCATTTATTCAGCCATCCGATAAAAATAATCCCAGCCCTTTATCTTGAGTGAAAGTAATTTTAAAAAGCAAAAAATGAAACCACTGCACCGAACCCATTGCTTAGCATGGACCACCAGGGGTGACCCTTAGGGGGCCTTTGGGGGGCCTGAGGGCTTTTTAATATAGCATATATTACAACCAGACATGTTTTCAATCTGCATGCCAAATTTTAGCTCAATCGGTCAAGTAGTTTTTGCGTGATGGAGCAACAGACAGACAGGGACCATTACATTTATATACATATTAGTAAGGATCACACCCTTAACCCTGAAAAAATAGGGATTCGGTTAATTGAACCCTACAGTGTTTGTTGTCTATCAGTGACAAACTCGTGTTCCAAATTTCATCAAAATCGGTCCTGTGGTTTAGGAGGAGATGTGGAACATACATACATACATACATACATACATACATACATTGCCTTTTATATATATAAAGATTGCCGGGTTCCGGGCCTTGATGGAGGTCAGGAGGAGGAGAGAGGAGGCAGTGTTGAGTTGGTTTCAGTGTTTATTCGGGGCAGCGACTGTGACCAACCGTGAATCTTGGCCTGGGCCTGTTCAAAGATAGCTCTTTTAGATTTATGCGTGGCGTTTATTTTATTTGAGTTGAAGAAGTGATTTAAAGACATTGACACCATTTCGTGAAAACATTTACTGATTCTCGCTTGGTTAAAGCGTAACTTGTCAGTCAGGCGAGCGTTTATATTCTGAGACTCATATGAATGGGCGTGAGGAGTGGGCGCCCTCGTGGACATCGGGATCGGTTCATTTTTTGCGAAATGAGTGCGTATTGCTCGATGGTTGCGGGAGAGAATAGAAGTGCATCTAGAAACACCCTTTTCACGATAACAATCGACTACTGATATATAATATATGTGAGTACCAAATTTTATATTCATTTACGGACGGCACTGTTGCCGGAATTACAAGAAAAATAAATCATTTCCCTGGGCGGGGATTCGAACCGAGATCCCATTCTAGACTATTGTTTTTTTCCCAGTAAAATTCTCGCATTTGTGTACACATCATTGGGTGATCTCGCCAAAGTTACTGTGTAGGAGCAGTTCCTACAGTTGGATTTATGGAAGTGTTCATATTTATCTCATGTTTTTAAATCCATATAAATTTTTATACTTGGTAGCCCGTGCGAAAATTTTGCACTTTCACGCTATCAGAGAATAAGTATGTTAAGGAAACGGTGTAATTGGGTTTTAAATACAGAAGAAGGTGTATCATAAAGTACTTTCTTTATACTTGTTTTCTTGCAAAAATATACAAAAAAATATATGAATACAATACAGGCAAGAGAGTTTGGTACTAGTAGGAACAATCATGACGACTGTTACTGAATAATGGCACGCAATTCACAAAACTTCTTTAAAGACAATATTATAAGTAACAATGTTGTCGTCTGTAACTTTTTTGTTGTGAGTTTCTTTAACACAAACATAAATATCACGGAAAATACGAACTCTAGAAAATGATACATACAACTGTCTTATCGAAAATTTGGTCACGATGGAATCGAAAACTCGATGGAAAAATCGAAACTTTTAAGTCAAATTAATGGGTAAATAGTGAAATTTGAGGTTGAGATAGTATTTTTCGTCAGAAGCCGGTGATTTAACGTTTAAAATGATACCTCATTTATCACTGTAGGTTAGGGTGTCCCTTATATGGGCTGAAAATGTAAAACATGGAATTCTTAAGTGCAACCTTTTTTAATTTTTTCCTTTTCATCTATCAAGCGTGTACACAAAATTTTAACGAGTTTAAGTGATTTTTACCCGTGCCACAAGGTCGTTGAAGTGGATAAAAAGGATTATTTTAAGAAATAAGGTGATCCATTTGATTAAATATCTTAAAATTTAAAAAATAAATAAAAAACCAAGTTATTCATTACGATATATCTGGTATAGGTTCACAGATAGGGTTTCTTTGGTACATTTTCTTGTCTTCTTTCTGGTATTATGTGCAACAATGAACAAATTTTGTAAATTTTCTTCCGATTTCACGCTTTTTCTTTCCGGCGGCATCTTCTATCTTCTTGCAACCACAGACGAAACTCACTCGTAAAATGCGATATAGTATTTGTCACACACCGTATATACAAGCGAAAAGAAAACAGCAATTTTACCCTTCACCACCACCTTTGAAAATAGCTATATTGTCGTCAATTTCCGAGGATCGTCAGTTCTGATTATAGCCAATTGCAAATGAGTATTGATTGTCGAGAATCGTTGATTGTTATAAATCGTCTAATGTCTTCGTTTGTTGTCGATTTATGTTTATAGGTGTGTAGTTAAAATTATCAATGATAACAAGAGCACAGGAAAATATGTTACGATTCAGCAGGCAAACCAAAATATTCCCTAATTGTCGTCCATATGCCAGGCACTCATTCTATAGAGAACGGTGAGTACGAGCAAATACTTAGATATGCCGGTCTATTGACGGATCCTAGATAGCACGGCCATCGAAACGGCTTTTGGCTGGAACTTTGAATTGATCGATCACCGGTTAACAATTGATGATCGATCACTAATTGGATATTGGATATCAGTTTGCCAACCATAATCGATAGAACATCGACCATCGAAATAAATCTGTCGATGACTGGAATCAGCATCTACATCTACATAATACCCTGCAAGCCACCTCAGGGGTGTGTGGCAGGGGGTGAGTATTCACCAACATGAATTACAATATACCCTAAAGTTAGTGTAACTACGACTAATTATCTATTAGCATAAATCGCTAATGCTTGTCACGAGGCAAATCCTCAGAAGCATGCTCTACTACACTACAGATATTATCACAATGGAGAGGGACTATTAATATATATATGTATTTTACAACTACACAAATGGACAGAGATTCAAGACTTATGTAGAAAACATGCCGGGCGTGCTGCTAGTACTAGCACAGACCTGGTACTACCTTACTCTATGGTACTAGGTAATAGATACGGATTCAAGTATTAGGGAGTACTACTACTACTAAGAGCTACACTACCTATCGACAAACCTAGATAAAAGCCTCATTGGCCGCTGTTATGGTTCTTACCGTAGTATGTCGGATTTCGTAAAATATTATCAACCTCGTCAGAGAATAGACCGGTTTGGTACTTACATAATAGATTGAGTCTAAATTTTAATCGACGGTCTGAAAGCGTTTCCCATCCCAGTTGCTGCAAAAGGTCAGTAACACTAACGAGATTATCATAACGGCCTTAAAGTATCTTGCCGATCTTCGCTGCACGCGTCCTAACTCAGTTTCCAAGCCTACCTCATAAGGATCCCAAATATTGGCAGCATATTCCATGTGGGGTCTAACGAGGGGTAAGTAGCTGATTTCCCTAACTTTATCGTCGCACTTGCCAAGTACTCTTTTAACAAATCCCAATTAACGAATAGCTTGACCGGTAATTTCTCGAATACGTTTACTCCACGAGAGACCCGTTACGAGGGTAAATATCAACCAATCACGCTCAAATTTTGTATACACACTTAATAGAGGAAAAGTAAAAAATTAAAAAAGGTTGCGGTCAAATATTCCGAAGTTGAATTTTAAGGGACACCCTACTGTAGGTGCAGTATTAACGGAGCATATACGGAAGGACAGAAAAAGACCTTTCTGTGATAATATATATGATGATTCTGCATCTTGCTTGAACAATTTGAATTTCACAAACATTCACTCTGAATATTTATGATGACAGATACGATTCAATAAAAAAACTAACTGACATTACAAGACAACGATTTCGGTGAATTTGACCATTAATTTAATATTGCTTAGTTCCTTTTCATTTGTTATTTTCAAGGCAAACTGAGGGTATGACTCACCGAACTACGTATCACAAGGGCTCGAACTCAAGGCGATGCCCTCGCGTAGCTCGTCTTTGTTCACATACGTATAAGCGCGTATATCACGCGAATCAGCGAGTTCGTGGATTTTTTCTTTTGCTCAGCTGCCCCACCGTCCACTCAAGCTGTCCGCTCAGAATATCTTCGAAGTTGGTTACAATATGACATTTCACGTAGGTAAGTTTTTTCAGCGTGCTTCAAGTGGAAAATTCGATTGTTTTTACGCACGCACTTTCTGATGGGGAAATACTTGGGCAGTGAATTTCTTATTGTTAGTTACGTGGAATGAATCTTTAAAAATGAATATTTAAGCGTCGCAGGCAATTCATCCATTTTAGGAAACGAATTTAATTTATTACATGCATTTCTATAGCTCGCTTTTCCATGAATCCATGGTTACTTAATTTATAACTAAATAATAATAAAATACCCTTCGTATGCTGTGATTCGAGGTGGAATAGTCGTAAAGCATCCGTCTGTCGTCCCGAGGAAGCAAATAGAAAGTCTTCGCTTCAAGTCCAAAACCTGACGATTTTTTTCCAGTAAACAGTCCTAGTTTTTTTAGTCCTAGACTAAAATGTAAAAAAATGAAAAATAATTTTAAGAATGCTTTTCTAAAAAAAATAATATTTTATTAAAAAATCTAAAAAAAGAAATATCTTTACATCGTACTAAAATAGAAAAAAATAATATTTTCTCTAGTGAATGAAAGTTTAGCCTAGTACTGGAAATAATTATATTCATAGGTAAACCGAATTCAAATACTCTTTGATAAACCACTAAAAAAAATAGAGTGGAGAATCACCTGGCCTCCATTCCAGTAGATATAAGTGACTTAACTCATTCACACATGCTCGTTGATATCACTGATGTGTATTTATAGTAATAATTAGTCTTTAATAAGAGCAAATTCAGGGCTAATCATTACTCTCTTACAATTAACTCTTTCGATGAACACAAACACCCCTGCCCTGGATGGTGAAAAATCCACTCAAGCGGGACTCGAACCCGTGACCTTCGGTTTAGCAGGCGATGACCCCGCCACCACCAGGTGGGGGTAGTCAGTAATTGAACGGGCACCCTCATCTTTCCGTTATTAACATTTTTTCTGGACTGTATGTAATCACGTTGCCCAAATTTTTTATGCAATACCATTGGGCATTTCTCTGCTTTTGGAATGTCCACAGAATGTGCCATTCTGGACATAAGACCTCAAATTTCATGCTCTGTAAAATCTTTTATTTAGCCAAGAAAATTTTAAATGCTCAACTTTAACCTGGTTTGGTTCAATCTATTTGCTGCAGTATAATATATTTTGCTAAAATGCAAGACAAATTGATGATGAATTTCTAGGTATGGGAGGTTTTGCAGTTTTTAGGACCCATGGATATTGTATGGTTATCCTTACAACTGTGGCTCAATGCTGTATGGATGTTGGTCCTGGATATCTTAAGGATCTCAAAAAGCAGGAATCAGGGAGAAGAATGTGTGGAAGAAATTAATGCATGGTAAAATAGAGGCTTCCCAACGGCAATATCTGCGGTTATCACTTGCTGTTGGATATGAAATGACAGCGTGATTTAGATTATATCAAGGACCTTTAGAAAACACAGTCATGACTGAGAAGAAGTAAAATCCACACTATGAAACTGGGGAAATGAAAACGGTCAAGGGAGTGATGTTGTTTCAGGGCAGATGTGGTGGAACTTATTCATTGTGTGTAAGAATTCTTCCAGTTTTCCACATTTTAAAAAAATCAGCATCATCTCGTACATTTAATTTAACTGTTGCTCGACAATGGTGTAAATGCATTGTAACCAGTCGCATTAAAAACTGATTTTTAAAAAGTGGAAAACTGCAAGAATTTTTCATTCACAAGAATCAGAAGAAACTAGATGTACATCAATCACAAATATAACATGTAACCTAGATCATGATTGATATCTCAAATGGAAAGTTGATTTAATCAGTGGTTCTCAACCTTTTTCTGACTAGCATACTACTTTGCAGCCCCTTTTCCTTAATGGTTCTCCAATTACCTGGGATATGAAAATATGCTTGATGCAACTCCATGGTTGTTCAGTTTTCTTATGTACCCCTGAAGTACCTTAATTAAGGGTATGCCTTATTCTTGGTTGGGATTAGCAAGACTGAACTAGGCTTGTCTCATTGAGGAAGTTGTTTCAGAATGAGTAAAATTTCTAATTTCATTTTTCATCTTTTTGTTTGAAGGATTTTTATTATTATTATGGGTAGGTACGGTTGTTTTTATTGAAGGTTATACTCTCATCATCACCTCATTTTATTCATAATTTTTTGTTATTGATGGTTTTGGGTTATTCAGCTGCAGGGTGATGTGAGTTGGGAGGGGAACGCCATAGGGACTGGTTACCACAACCCAGTGGCGGATACATATGGGGGGCGCGCGCTCCCCCCCTTGCGGAGCCGCTCGCGCCAGTCAGCCCGCACGCTATTCGTTCGTGCCTTTCGTCAGTCGACTCTGAGTCGAGTTATCGAGTAGTTGTACTTTCTTATGTAGCACGCGTGCACGTCCGCGTCATCGTATTTTATACGTTTCTGTCTGGTACATAGATAGCTAACCTACAAGAAAAGTCGCGGCCACTCTAGTAATCTCGATACGTTATTCTGTCTGGCATTTGTTCGAGAAAAGTCGCGAATATTCTACTGTTTGTATTTGTTAACACTCCTTAAAAGTCTGGAAGCGAACATTCTGGCACCGAATGGCACAGAATCTCAGTATTGTCGAAAAGTGGTCTGAAAACCACGGTTTCCTCTTCTATGTGGCATAATTCTCCGCCTATTGTCCAAAAATCTTCAAATTTTTTCATTGTTCCTGATACTTTTTTATATGTATACTCTTTTACCAGTCTTTATCGTAAAGCTGTTTTGAAGGTTTTGAAGTAAGTCACCTGATTTTGAAAAAAGAATATACTCTGCACAAATACTGATCTTGGCCAGGTTGATTAGATAGTTTGCGATGATGGTTTCTTTTTGTTTATCTAACTTACCTTCGAGTCCTGTATACATATACCTCAATTCTTGTGAGGGTAACCTTGCCTGTCAATCGTTTCATGGATTTAGCTGTGTGTTTCCATATATCTGCTGCCTCTCTACAGGCCATTTCTGTCTACCATCTCCTTCTTCATCACAGACAGGGCGAGCATTGTTTTGGCAGATGCCCGTTTTATGCAAGAAGATGCTATCTGCTAGCCTCGACACCACCTCGCTCTCTCTGCTGAAATATGATGCCTTCAGAAGGTATGCCACTGCACCTTCCCTCCCATTTTTTGTCTCTATAGCGGTCATTTTTCTTTTTAATATGATCTCATTGTATACTTCTCTTTATGATATAGGTAGAATTCACTTCTGTCTCTTAATTTTACTGAGAATATGTCCCACTTTTCGTACACAGCTATTCTCTTCATTCAACGTCGTCTGTGGTCAACCTATTGGTAAGGGTCTTCTTCCCATTCCTACTCTTAGGTCTAGGGATTCGGCGGCTCTGATTACAGATGTGTAGAAGCTATCTCTTGTAATCCATCTGGACAACTGGTAGCACACTATTTTTACCCATGTTAAACCTAGTTCAACTGGAAATAACCTTTGAATAAATAGATCGAAGGTATTACACAGAGAAAGCTCAAAATGATGAATCCTTGATAATGAAGTAGGTATAAACTAAGAAATCATGGTTGGGTTACAACAAACAGAGCGGAAAATAAAAGTTTCTTTTAAAATTTCACTGATTGAACAATGATTGAAATTAAAATCAGTAGGCTAAAAATATTCATGGAACAAATATTTATTTGGTGATTATAAACACTGTTATTTTTACACATCCTCAAATTCAGTGGCTATTGGAACACCATCTTTATGGTCATCATCACTGTTAGTGTCATCATCTTCCTATTCTTCACTATTGATGCCTAGCTGCACCACAATTAGCTCATAGTATCATCCAACTCTATCTCGGTCAGTTTTTGTATTTGCAAGATATTAGGAGCTTATCCCTCAACACTTATTTTACTGTGCCTAGAATGGGAAGCACAAGGAAATCAGTATTTTTCTTGGACAGGACCATTGGAAAAAAATTGGAAATTAACTCAACAGTGCCAACCTTATCTGATGAGTTCATGTTTCAGATCATTCACTCTCAAGGCTGTATTTTGATATTTATTCAGTGTCTTTCCTCTTCCCCTGCAACCATACGAGCTTGAATAGATTTTCTGGCCTTGGTGAGAAAGTACCCATATCAGCACATATACAGCTGTCTTCAGATCTAGGTCATACTCCCAGGCACCATTGGCTAATTATGCTATTCCAGCTTATCATTCTTCACCAAATCACCATTGAAAGCAATATCAAATGGGATAGAAATTTATACAGAAAAATGAATAGCAATAGAATAGTAGCCAGAGCCTTAAAGCATCGTTATCAGAGAGAAAGTTCAAAAAATAAGCCTCACTGCACATGCATCAAAAATACTGATGAGTATGATCAACAGGATAATAAAACAAAAGATTTTTGCCTGCTAATTCTTGCAAGAAGACCATTTATTATTCAGAAAAAGTAGAGGAATGAGAAAAACTGACTTACCATTAATGCTTTTCAAGAAGAAAAGGATGCAAAAAGAACAGCCCACCAACAATAGCTTCATCGACCTGGAAGAACGGAACATGGATTGGAACAGAATGCAGACTTCTCTGAAGGGCATAGTAGAGTGATTAGATTACAGAAAATGATATACATGGTATGAAGAACAATCAACCATGACTGAATGGGACAGCAATACAGAGGAAACAAAATTGAATAAAAAAGTGCAATAAATGAAAAAAGAAAAGAAAACTTAAAAGCAGGATTACAGGTCGATGGAGAAAAGTTTAATCTTGCTTCACTTTGCTGATGGCTGAGCAATTATGGCCAGGAAGAAGAGCTAATGAGAATGCTGAAATAAATGGAAAAACTGTAAAGGAGTACTATATGAAGATAAATGTCAAGAAAACCAGCATGATGGGGTATGTGGAAGAAACCAAGAAGAATGGGTCACCCCAAGGTCTGGGCAGCCAAAACTGGGAGAAGTTGAAAACAGTTTTGAAAGGAAAAATTAATGGGAAGATTTGCAGAGGACCAAGGGTGGAATACACCAATCAAATTATCAGAAATGCTGAAATAAGATATAAATTCAGAATAATAGCTAGCTTATCGGAGAATGGGGTAGGGAGCTGCGACAACCCAATCATTGGATAGATGACTTCTTATGATCATTATATAGACTTAATGTTAGCAGTATTCAGTACATTTTGTCAAATATATACGTATGTATGTATATGGATATGGGGAATACTCAAGAACTTGCATCCTGTACCCATCTCTCACTGAAAACCACCACTGAAGGGTACAATGCATCACATAACACAGTATTTGCATGAGTTAGCATCAATTTCAAGGTTTTAACCATACTCTCCAATGTGTGTGGTCACACTGGTTAAGAGTTAAGGGAAAGGAAAGTTATTCACATAGAAAAATATATATTTTGATATTCCTTTAATGAGGATTTATGAGCTTGATATATCAATTAGGAAAAAGGAAGCAGTTTTTCCTGAAAAATTGGCTATTCTGCACATTCAACTTCTAATAAATCTTTTTCTTTCATAAACCTGAAACTTGAGGCAAGTAAAACCCTGTAATCTCTCATTTGACTCCCCAGCTGTGTGGCCTAAGTAAACTGGTTGGAAGAAGAACTGCCAAGCATTCAGCAGTCAAAACATAGTGGGTGATTAACTAAGCTCACAATCCCTGCTCAGAAGAGACTCCTTTGCCCCCAATGAGAGCAAGACAACCTGGTCACTCTTGAGCCAAGTGAATAATCATGTGTTGTTTGGATTTTGGATGCAAAATGAGAAGTAGGTAGTAGAAAAGCAACTCACTCCTCACAAGTATAATTCCCAAAACCAGATTGACTACTTGACGTGCATCTTTCATCCACAAATTGGAGCAGTCTGATGCACCAGTGCCATGCAACGATATACCAGGAATGATGCCTCACTCGCTCTTAAGACTAGACTCCCAGGAATTAGAATCTGCAGCCAGCCTCCTGCAATCAGAGATTATTGGGACCAAGAGGGCTTTTGTTTGCCTCTAAATGAGGCTGAGGCAAGGTTGTACCATTAAAAAATCACAGCTTAAATGAAAAAGTTTTTCAAGAGTCTTCAAGCACCTCATCGTGAAATCCCTCGGCGCACTGTCCTCTTCATATTTTTGCCTGTATTTCCTGAAGTACTCGCTTTGTCATTCTCAACAGCTCCTCCTCTCAAGGCCTTTGTATGTGATTTCTTGTGCTGGGTAAGTTGACAGTTCAGAGGAAACGTTCTGTCACAAAACTCGCACACAAACTTACTGCTGTCCTGGTGCCTTTTCCTGTGCTGCCACAAAGCAGAGTACTGCGAAAACTTGGCACCGCATGTCTCACAGACATAGCGTTTCTCATTTTCATGAAGTTGGTTGTGGATCCTCAAGCTCTGGGATTTCTTAAATCTCTTCCCACATACTTTGCACTCTAGTAGCGTTTCTCGGTGAACTTGTTTGTGGACTAACAATTGGCTCTGCATGCTGAAGACTTTTTCGCAGTGGGGGCATGGGAAAGTTTTGTTCGTGTGAGAGACCATGTGCTTCTCCCGGCGGTGGCGGTTCTTGAAAACCTGATGACAAACCTTGCAGGTGTACTCGTTGCGGTGACTCTTCATGTGGGCCTCAAGGACACGGCGATCTTTACACACCTTCTCGCACACTTCACACTTGAATCTAAACGGAACAATGTAGTGGCGACGACAATGTCTCGTCTGGTTTGTCTGATTTTTAAAGGCCTTGGAACATATTTTACATTTGTAAGGCTTTGGATCATCCTTATGCAAAAGCTCATGCAATTCCAAATCACCCAGTGCGAAAAATTTTTCAGAGCACATGGCACACTCAAATGTTTTCACTCCTGAGATATCTTCCACAGGCTTCTTGCGGCGCTTCTTTTTCTCTTTGGCCAATAGTTTATTAGAATTGAATTCACTGCTTGGGCCTGATGAGATAAAGATTGTGCCATCTGGAATAACTATGGTATCTGGCCCCCCAGAGCAGTTGACAATGACTATATGATCTTTAAGTTTTGAGATAGTTTCAGAATTGACAGAGACTTTTGTAGTAACTACTTCCTGGACCATTGATGTGGGTTCATCACAACTTGTTAAATCGATTGGAGGGGAAGAGATGGCATTACTCTCTGGAACATAGTTTTCCAAAGGTGTAAGGGTTGCCAAAGGTAACTTCTCCGGATGTAACTTGGTAGCGTCTACCTCATCTCCAGGCTTAGTGTTTGTTTGTTTTTCCATTTCACCATAATAATCCTGGTTTTTTGCAGTGCTGAGAATTAGAATTTTGTCCTCTCTGTTTCTGACACTAGGATTCCCTGTTTCCAGGGATGCAGCCTGTAATAGAAGACAAATTGCAAGTATCAACACATGAACATAAAGAAATGAATTTTGAAATTTAAAAAAAATTGTATCATAGTGAGGCACATACTGCCACTGCCATAAAATGTAAAAAAAATCAAATTTTAACTTTTATAGAGATCAAGAGTATGAAATAAAGGAAAGAATGTACTGCATTCCAGGAAAAAATCTGTTAGCATGTTCACCTGCCCAAAATGTGCCTGGTTATAAGGTGTCTACAGGTGGACGGCCAAGGAGAGGGGAGTTGGAAGTGTGTAAAAATTTGTCTTACCTTCCCTTGAACCACTTCACATTTGTAAATGTTATACAATTTCCAGCTGTTTCAATGATCGTAAACAGTAGATTCAGTCACACCCCAAACAATGGATTTCAGTAGAGTGAAAGAGAGTACTGAAGAGTAAGGAAAGCACTAAAGACGAAATTCATACATTAAAAGTTTCCTAGGAATGTCAGTAATTTTTAGGCTATATCATTCTCCACCAACCTAGATTAGAGCAGACTGATGGGTATGAATGTACATATAAACAACTGTGCAATAGTATTTAGAAACAGTACGTAAAAACATTCATGTGGAGTGTGGCTTTCTATGGATTGGAATCATGGACCATTGGAAAAGTAGACAAGAAAAGATAGGAAGCATTTTAAAACTGGTGTTGGAGGAGGACGTTAAAGAACAAATGGAGGGATAAAATAAGAAATGAAGAAGTTTACAGAAAAGGAAAATACCATATGGAACCCTAAACAGAAAAGAAGAACCAGATGCATAAGCACACCCTGAGACACAACGAGTTTGTGAAGAATATAATTGAAAGAAAAACAGAGGGAAGAGTTCCAAGAGGAAAGCCAAGGGAGAAGCACAAAGACCAAATAAAGAGGAAAGTACATAAGAAGAACTACAAGGGAGTACATAATGTGAACTAGCATTAGATAGGGAAGGGTGGAGGGCTGCAGTCAACCTATCTTAGGTTGACTCTTAGGTTTCCGTGGCATTGATCGGTTGATCTCACCATTGTTTCTGAGTTTTTTTAATGAAGTCTCAACGCAGCTTCACATCACCATCCAGCACAGAAGGCCTCCCTGGTTTCAACACTCCTGCGATGTACATATGACATCTCTGATACCTCAGAGAAGAAACTCCTGGTGAACACCCTAAGATGCTAAATCTGAGGTTTCAGGCGTGATGGACTGGTTTTAACTGCAGTGACCCTAAGATGCAATGGCTATAGTGACAGATTGGTCCTTAGAAGAAGCAGAAGAAGAGAATCGACGACTAGAAGTGAGGATGGGAGAAGAGAACCAGACAACAGCTCAGAAAAGGACCTGCAAGGATGATCCAACAGAAGCCAAGGCACATGCTACCATCCCGTTTGTCTCCTGCATTTCAGAAAATATCGCCAGACTCCTTCGAAAGCACAATGTGATCACTAGATTTAGGTGTGTGACCAAGATGGGGAACATCTTACCGGGACCCAAAGACAAACCACCACACAATCTTCATGAAGGAGTCTACAGGGTGCCATGTTTGTGTGGTAAAGATAGGAGAGACATGCAGAGCAATGAGAGTCCGCCTCCAAGAACATATAAGGTCCATGAAGAAAAAGCAGTTTCAACTTTCCACCATTTCAGAGCATGCCTGGAGTGAACCCGGCCATGAAATATTTTTGACGAAGCAACGGTCATTGCTAGAGAAAAACAATACTACCCAAGGCTGATAAAGTAAGCGATTGAAATCAATAAGATGCCCAACAACCCTCTCCATAGCTTGTGGAAGAAGGCTCTCCGAGAAAGAACCAAGGCACCAAAACACCCTACACAAAAAGGCACCAAAAATGTCTAATATAAGGCAGCCAAAATTCTCAACCCGGCAACTCAACCTGAGGACACTGGTTGAAATACCAGTGAAACTGTTGTCATCAACAAAGTTCGAACGTGGTGAAAACCCTATAAACAATGGAGTGATCAACTTATCTTAGGATTGAATAACCAATGAATATGACCCATCAATGCCTGTAAAACTATGGACATTATGAGCAAATTAGGTATTTCAGCCAAAGCCATTTCAAATGTTAAAAAGGTAGGGTTCTTTTGAGGTGAATATAGATGGGACTTTTTCAGTATAAAAACCAGAAATATGTAAAAATAAAATGACTTTTGCTTCATCATCAAACTTCCTAAACCAGAGTTCACCTTCATTTCCTTGTTCCCAATATGAATGTCTTCCATGCTTGATGGGCCCCCACCAAACACTCCTTTCCTGTTTCTACTGACACCAGGGGAGATGAATTCAGGTTGAAGATTGATAATTGATTCCTCAGTCGCACTCTGTGCATCTTCCTCATCAGACAGGCTTATGTCCAACACAACTTCATTACCATTATCTCCAACAATCGAGAAACTAACATTTGGTTTATCTTCCACTGACTCCAAATTCCATCCCTTCCATTTTTTAGCCATCTGAACGGGTCTCTTACAGTAGAATTCTTGTGATCCATGGTTTTGCTCACTCTTCCCATGCTCAAGAACCTTGCTACTTGTTCGATTCAAAGCTTGGCAAGACATTGTTGGTTTCAGGAGGACAGTTTTAGCATTCTTTTCCACCATTGATGGGAGATACACCATGTCACCACTGGTCCCACCATGCTGAAAAGCAAGAAGTTCACGTCATTAATTGGATTAGAAAATACAGAGAGAGAGATATATATCATGCAAAGTTATCTCTAACATCTCATGTATGTAAACTGAAGGTGGGTGGGATCATGTTAACACATTGCCGACAGGTCACCAGTTTACTCATGTTTTGCACGCCATCTGTTACGGACGGATCACGGGGTAACTCCTGTTTTCCACATGAAAGCCTCACCTTTTTGTTAATCCCAACCCGGACATCTTTGTTCATTGACTCCTTATTGTTCAATGTAGCCTTTCTATTTTCAGCCATAACCTCCAAATTACTGATTGGTAGAGAATACAATGGGTCCAAATATTCAAGCACAACTTTCATGTTTTTCTTGCAAGATTCGGTCCTATGGGACTCCTTTCCAACATCAAGTTTTTCATCATGCTTTTTTCCCACACCAACCTCTTTTTGTGTAGAAGTGAGTGCTGTGTGAGGTAACGGTTTTTTCAGCTTGATAATTTTGATAGTTCCTAATCCATTGGACTGACCAGCTCCCACCAGAGCAAGGGAATGAGGTTTTTGAGAGGATCTTTCAGACGAACTGGCATCTTCACTTGTCACCATCAGCTGTAATGATAGGAATCTAGATTGCATGACTTGAAAATTATGAGTGAAATTGAAGCAGCAGTTACTATCACATTTTTAGTTAAATCATAAACATTTGGGGATAAAAGTGCTATCCTCCATAATGCAGTGCAAAAAACTCATGACTAACATTGAAGTAACTATGTATTATGAATTTATTAAGTACATATTAAGGCTCCAAAAAAATCTTAAACAATGTACATATGTAGTCACAGTCAAGCTTTGATGAGTAGAAATACAAATGACTCCCTTATCTTGAAAACAAAATTACTATGCAGTGATTCTGGAAAATGAAGCTGATTTCCCTTAATGACATAAATAATGAAATGCTTAAAATAACAGAAATGCAATATCTAATTAATTCATTACTATAAAAGGTACTATAAAAACAAATTCATTACTTGATTATTTTACTGGCACAAGTTTGAAGCATCTTCAATGTAATATTTCTGTAGCTTGGGTACTTCAGTGATTTAGAAATCCAAATTAGCAATTTTCTATTGTTTACATACATAATAATAATGGACTTTATTCTTCTCTTTGGTCATGTGACATAGAACATGGCCAAGGAAACAAGAGTAGACAGGTAAATATATACATATTTACCAATAAAATTATTCTGTCACTTCCACTTCATCACAAGTTATCACTTTAATAGCATTTCTATAGCAACAGCTGTGTAAGTTCTTTTTTGAAAGCATGAATAGTAGATTTAGATTTTAAATTGGTCTGTAACAAATTATAGATGTGAGAGGCACAATGATGTGGATAATTTTTTGATATTATCAGTGATTGATTTCTTATGTGTACATTCTCAATGCCACGGGTCTGGCTGCCAAAAGCAGATGAGCTTGGCAGAAATAAAGATTAATTAATTTTCATGAATTAGACACATGAATACGGCACAAAACACAAATGACTAGTAGAGTAATTATTTTAAATTTCTGGAATAGTAACCTTCCATGCGTTCTAATGAGTACTTTTGATATATAAATCAATTTTTTTCAATCACTGAAAATTGAGATTAGTTACGGAAGTTTAACTGTGTCTACCATTTTATAAACGGTCACTAAATGTAAGGCTACTTCTGTATCCATCTGAGTGCATACAAAGCATGCAGAAGTGAAAATGAAAAAAAATTAAGGTTTCACTGAAATCAAAACTCACTTCATTTTCCTCCGTTTTTATACGAGCATCTTTGATGGCCGATTGGACACTGTCTGACACAGCTCCTCTCATTTTGGCCACTTTTCCCCCTGTGTCCGGTAGAATTTCTCCTGGCTTTTCTTTTGGTACGAAGAGTTTCTGTTTTGCCTTGCATCCTTCTTGTCGCAGGGACCGACCCACTTTGAGACTTTGACCAATGCCATCAATCAAAATAAACTCATCGTACACCAGATCGACAGGTTTCGTTACTTTCGGCTGGTCAGCGTTAACTTCACCCGCTTTCCCAAGTGGGCGATCAGCTTTGACAATTACATGATGCTGAACATGTTGTGAGGTAGTTTTAGATGGGCTGATATCCCAATTTACTTCAGCAAACTGCAAAGGAAAAAATATTTGAGATGCCATTTCATTTGAAAAAATTCCAGGAAAATGATTCATTTCGATAGCTTATCATACTGTGAGATTACGCTATAAAATTCTTGAATATTTGACTGAAAAAAAATAATATTTTTACAAGCAATCTATTGGCCAGCATCAAGGATGCAACTCAGTTTTGAGGAGCAACATTTTGGAAAAAAATGTAATATTCTTTATAGACTCTTTACTCGACTACATGTATAGGTATCTATTATATATATGTATACACATTTAGTTAATTTACCCTCCTATGTATAATTAATTTTCTGTCTCATACAGGACTTAACCAATATATGTAGCACAAAGTTAATAATATGCACATAATATTCAGTTGATATGCAACTAATACACCATTCTATTGAAATAATATGTCAAATCGTCAAATGCGCATAAATTGTGAATAAATATGACATAATGTCCCCATATATCATGTGTTGTTCACATATTATGATTGATTTATGAACTGACTCAGCTAAATGGAATATGCTAAAATGTGGATATATTCTGAATATATTCTAAATTTAGCTTGGATTTATGTCATATATGTATGTGCAAATAATATTAGTATAGGATACATGCTGATTATATTCCACTTTTAGTTATTATGAAACTCAATGTTATTTGCATTGGATCAAATATGCTGAACATATTCCACTCAAAGAATTTGAAATTCATGCACACATACATATATATATTACTCCCTTTTCATGGTGCTTGGCCCTCTTGAGAGCCAAGCAAAACACCAAAAAGATGCCTGAAAAGTTTTAGGGGACTTCATTAAAAAACCACCTTCAATTTTTTCCCATTTATTTAATATTTATTTTGAAAAGTTGTTTGCACTTTGCCATGTTAAGATAAAAATTACACATTAAAAATACACACAACACACAAAATACATAAAGCAAAGGTTGCATCAAAAAGAAAATTGATAACAAATATTTTGTCTCATTTTGGCAAATCACTAAACATATTTTATGATGCAAAACAATTAAAATACGTCAAACATTCATTTTAAACTGTCCCCATTTATTCACAAGCATTCATCCTTGTAAGTTATCCACAAATTGCTCCACATCATCAGTTTCAATTACATAATCCCAAACATGTTCCATAAGATTGGATTCCTCGCCCTTGCATTCCTAAGCCAGTTCATTATCTCACTATTCACCACAATCTGGTCATATCCTTAATGAAAATGCTGGCTGCCACTGGAAACAATATAATTAAAGAGTCAATTTAAGAGACGTGCAGTAACCTAGACCTAGATTTTAATGACTGTTTGTCTTTTGAGATTTTGGTAATTTTCTAGCATCATTTAACATAAAAACAGGTTTCCTTCAAGATAATTAGAAAACAATTATTTTAGCATTTAGAATTGTTAAGAACTAATTTGAACTGGCAACATACAAAAATCATGAACTCACCATGAAATGCCTCAGTGAATTTTGGGAAGCTTTCTGAAAAAGAAGACTTTTTCTGCTTCCCCGTCCTATTGCATAGCCTTGACAGGCTGTTTGATACTGTTCTCTCGAAATTTTTCCTCACCCACTTTCGTATATCCATCATTTTTATATCCATAAAATAATTAACCGATGGAGAAAAAAGGTAATCATGAGAATTAATGTCAGACAACTGAAGACAGCAAATAGATGCTAGTGATCAAAGGCTAATAGTAAAATGATTTCCATGGTATATCTTGATATGATGCTCTTCAGTGACTTTATAAGCAATAAGATTTTGAACAGTATAAGTACAAAAACAGAATATGTATAGATATTGCAATAAGTTAAATCCCCGAGAGAATAGTGAGTGGACAGTGGCAACTTTAACCTTGTGAGATTTTTGTCACAAATAAGATACCTAATAAGTAAGTTATTGTAAACAGTCTAATTAATTTAAGTTAATGGATGATGCAATGAAAAAACAGGATACTTAATTTGTTAAAACACATTAATATAGGTGGAATCAGCCCGTCAAAAATACTATCAAGGAAATTTTAAAACAGCAGAAAACATTTATAGGGGAGTTCTCACAAACCAAATATCGAAATGATTCCTTTTTCATTCCAATTTCAACCTCCACAGTAGTCATGTCTTCATAGTCACTTGCAGGCAATTTTAAAGGCCTAAAAGCATTTATTTCAATGGCCCCACTTGAAGGAGATGATTGACTTCCCTGCTCTTTTATACGTAATATTTTTATCACCACTTGGTTTTCCAGACATTCATTCATGTTTAATTTAATAGGAAGTTATTCATTTCTAATTTCTTCCATTGTATCATCTCTCAATGTAACCAACTCCTTTGAGAGTTCTTTCACCATCTCTGAAAAAATAATTTCACTATAAACAGCATTTACGAAAAATCACTACATATTACTAATCTTCAAGACAAATTACATTTTTGCTGATAATGATAAAATATTCTGAGAATGCAAGGACAAAATGCCATTAGGAGCTTCACTGCATGCATCATATGGACACATTCACTGCCTTCAACTATTAAGCAGCCTAAAAGCACTAACCTTGGGTAGCCTTGCAGCAATTCTTAGAAGGGTCCAAGGATTTTCTGGATCTGGGGACCATAGCTGTAAAAAGAAGCCACAAATGGCTATTGGAGGTAACTTGGAGAAATAATGGAAGAGTATCAAATGATGAGAGAAATAATTAAGCATTTATTAATTTAATTGAATTATGAAACTCATTTCATTACCTACAGTATTTCCTTCAACTGGCCTCCTTTTTTTCAGTACTCATTTCATTCTCTGAAAAGAAAAATGGTTTTAAGAGTAAGAAAAGTGCCTTTAAGTTGGATACATAGGTAGGTATAGGATTTCAAGTCCCTATTTAATGTACATATCTCTAACATTGCTACCATTTTCTGAAGCTCTCTTCTTAACTTGCTTCAGACCAGGTGCATGCTTGGGTGGAGGAGGCAACAGTTTCATGTTTCCCTTTTTGGATTGACTACCATCCAACGATGTTGCCCTTCTACGAAGATCTTCCATATCCATTGCACTTTCTTCAGATGTTGATTCCCCGACATATCCGGATATCGTAGCCAATGCCAATCTTCGTCCCGCTTCTGCTGCTTTCTCAAACTCCTCTTCTGCCTTTTTTAAACTCTTCAACCTTACTGCCAACTTTTTAAAATGGTTTGCCTCAAGGTATTTTCCTGTTGAATTAAGAGGTTCATCATTAAGTGTTACATTTAACGATGTAGTCCTGTACCACATACAGACTGAATTTGGATAAAAATAAACCAACAGGCATTATGCATTAGCCAAGGGTAATAGAAAATAGTTAAGTAGAGACACCAAATGGTTTTGACCTTTTTAGCACATTGTACTCATGCCAAGTGCCTGGATCAGGTTCAGCAAATGACTTGATTAAGACCAGCTCATTGCCACTGGTCTGAGGTGGCCAAAGGAGGATTACCTTTCCCTCACTTTCACACACCCAATTATTTGGCACCACAGAGATGACCAACCGGCTACTTTCCATTATCTCCACCACGAGGAATTCCCTCGGCACTGAAAATTTAGACATTTCCTGCAGACAAAAACAAATTATATGTTTTATGAATATGCGAATCCACAAGTGAATTCATGGATTATAACATAGATGCAAGTAAAGACATTAAAAATTCTTGAAGTGTACCCATAGCACATTTAGAAGCCATACCTCCAGAGCGCAGTACACTTGACTTACAGTGAAGAATTTCAGCCACATAGCAATTCCCAGACTCCGGTGCAGCAGAATTGCCTTACACTTGATGTCATCAGCAAAGGAAATAACATCAACTGACATTACTTTAGCCAAATAAATTCCAACTAACTCGGAACACATTGGAACAGAGTAAAAGTCTTCAATTTTCTAGAGCTTTTTTCCAGTAAATGCCAGTTTTAACTCCTTGGTTCCAATAAAGTTTATAGTTGCAATGACTCCATTGTGCAGAACTACACAATTATTAGGACTGACAGTGGTACATAATTGACTGGTAAGTGCGTGTTGGAGTTGCATCTAGATGGGGACTGAAATGTCCTTTTCTTAATACTCGAGGCATAAGTACTGCCAATCTTCAAACTATTTGCTGGAGAGGTTTTTCACTTTTTTTGATAAATTTCTTCAGTGTTTGTAAGAAGTTCTCAAATTTGAATGAGCTGAATTAACATCCAGGGTGCCATAATTAGCTGAATCCTCCACAATATGGGTAAGGATATGCAAATTATGGTAGATGCTTTCTTTCCCATACAGCTTTGCAAAGCAAAAAACAAAATAGCGCATTAAGTTGCGAGCAAAATTAAAGAATTCACTCATTAGCTTTCTTGACAGTAAGGTACGCACTGCAACATGTAGACAGCAGAAATGCATGAACACAAGTGAGTGGATTTCATCAGTTGCCTAACTTTCATGTACAGTTATCAATTAAAGATAAACAATGGTAGGAGATCTTCAGCGAAACGGATGTAATAATAAATGTCACATAATATTTTCATACTATGCGCACATTATGAAATTCGTGTTGTAGGATTTCGTTAATTGTATGCGTCACACTCAATTTGTTGCTCATCCGAATAAAGAGCATCATGATTCCTCGGGCACATGAAGATGAATCCATATACCTACACTACAGCTGAATGTGCAAATTAATAATGTATGTTAAGGGATGGAAACACACCAACTGTGGACTTACGCTCTATGCACATAGCGTCCATGATTACGCATATAATATTCGAATATTATGCACAAATTATACCATTCTATTGGAGTCCATCAAATATTCATAACTGTGAAAATGCTCATAGTATGACGTCTCCGTAAAACTCTCTTATGCATGTAATATGCATGATCTAGAGATAGCGTAATATCATACATAGTTATGGCTGCAGCATTTACTATAGAAAACGATGTAATATTCATTTGTAGAAACATTATTATTCGAGGGCATAATATTCAAATAATATGCATATTTTATTCGCAGTCTTAAATGGTCAAATAGTTGCATACTACATATTTGTATAATATGCATACTATTAAAATAATACGCACATATGCAACAGAATATTATTTACAATTTATACAAGGCCATTTATTCATCTTTTATAGCATATAAATTTAGTTTGTGCAGTGTGGAAAGGTTACAGTTTAGTCCTCATAACTTTCCTCTAGAATTATCATAGACGAATATATAATGTAACCTTCAGCCACGAAGACGAACTTCAAATTTGACAGACTGATTTCAGGTAAAAAACTGCATTTCCAACTACGGCAAATACAGTTAAATAGCTACAAATATTTGCAGCTCATTTTTCTTCAGAATTTGATGGGAGATGTATGTATGTACCATTGATTAATGGTTTTGAAACATATTAAAGTGGATACCCACATAAATAAGACAAACATACAATAGATCAAGCTCAGAAAGCATCCATGATGAAAAGACAGCTATCTATTGTGTTCAAAGAAGTTAGGACTATGAACGAGGAAACAGCATGCGAAAACATTTGTGCGGAGCGTGACATTCTATGGATAGGAAACATGGACCATTGGAAAAGCAGACCAGAGAGGATTAGGAGCTTACAAAACGTGGTGTTAGAGGAGGATGCTGAAGATCAAATGAATGAATAAATAAGAAATGAAGAATAAATATAACTGTTTCAGGCTGGACCTGGTGGAAGTTGTCGATATTCGTAATGAATAAGAAATGAAGAAATTTACAGGAGTGTAGAAGAGGAAAGGACCGTATGGAAAACTGCCCAGTAAAGAAGAACAAGATGGTATAAACACACTTTGAGGCACAATGAGTTTGTGAAGAACATAACTGAAGGAAAAAATATGTAGAAGGAAAGTGATGGAGTGCACATTTAAGAAGAAAACACAACTCTTTAATCGACAGCTTTTACCTTTTAATGCCTTTTTCTTATGTAACAACAACAACAAAAGCTACACAACTTTATAATCAACAGCTGTTACTAATCTCCAACAAAAAGCCCAAAGAGGAAGGCCACGGGGGAAATACATAGACCAAATAAAGAGGAAAGTAAAGAAGAAGAACTACCACGGAGTAATGGAGCTAGCATTAGATAGGTGAGGATGGAAGGCCACAGTCAACCAATCTTACTATTGAATGACCAATGACGATGATGGCCCTCATAAATACCACAGTTGGGTTTGTTTGGTTATATTGGGAGGCGACCAACAACTGAGGTTATTTGCACCATTAAGGACAGTTGGGTAGGTTCTAATAGGTTTCTGATGGAAGGGCTTTTGAGGAATTGAGGAAGGGTGGAGAGAAACCAGGCATCAGCATTAGCCTGATCTATAACCTACCTTCGGAGCTACTGAAGAATCTAGGTAGTAAGGGAAGAAAATCGTTTTTCGAACTTATTCGCAGGATCTACGAGGAAGGAGTATGGCCAGAGGATTTCGTGAAAACAGTATTAATACCTATTCCAAATATGAAGAAAGCGTCAGAATGTGAGGAGTATAGAATAATCAGTTTAATTTTGCATGCGGCAAAGGTTGTACTCAGAATAATAAATAGAAGGTTGGAGAGCAGAGCAAACTACTATCAAGGCAATGACCAATTTGGGTTCAGGAAGGGGAGGGCCACCAGAGACGCTATTGCAGTATTGAGGATACTTATAGAAAGAAACATAAGAGTATAATTAGGATGTTTTCGCTTGCTTTGTGGATTTCGAAAAGGCATTTGACAAGAGTGAACTGGGAAAAACTAATGCAGATATTGGGGAAAATAGGAATAGATTGGCGTGATAGGAAACTCATCCTAAACTTATGTATGGGTCAGAGGGCTCAGCAGAGGGTGAATCAGGGTGGACAGTTGTAGGCGCGGGGTACAGCAAGGGTGCCCGTTGTCACCTTTGCTTTTTAACATCTATGCTGAGGAAATGGTAAGAGAGGCATGGGAGGAGCTAGATGTGGGAATGAAAGTAGGAGGCCAGCGGATAAATTCGGAAAGATTCGCGGACGACCAGGCATTGGTCAGTCGGTCATCGAAAGGATTGCAAACTTTAGTAGATGCATTGGAAATGCAGTGCAAAAAATACGTGATGAAGATTAATAATAAGAAAACAAAAGAAATGAGATTCTCTAGGATGAAGAAAGCGAGGCTAGTGATAAGAGTAGAAAGTGACAAACTGGAGCAAGTAGAACAATTTAATTACTTGGGTAGTACGCTAGAAGAAACAGGACATAGTAGCGAAGACATTAGAAGGAGAATAGCGCTAGTGAAGGAAGCATTCAATTATAGAAGGGACAATGACAGGGACCTTAAGGATGTAAAAAGAGGCTGGTGAAGAGCTTGATATGGAGTGTGGCATTGTATGGGGCAGCAACGTGGACCTTGAGAAATGAAGACGAAAATAGGCTTAAGGCTTTCGAGATGTGGGTGTGGAGGAGGATGCAGAAGGTGCGTTGGACGGAAAGGAAGACAAATGAGGAAGTGCTTGACATGGTGGGCGAGGAGAGGAAACTTATCGATGAGATTAGGAGAAGACAGGGTAGGTGGTTGGAAGCAGTAATGAGGGGCGATGGTTTGCTGAAGGCCGTGATAGAGGGAAGGATGTTGAGTAAGCGGGGAAGAAAGAGATTAGGTTTTATGGATGCGATGAAGAAAGGTAGGACTTATGTTGAGATGAAGAAAGAAATACTACAGGTAGATAAGGCACAGCACGTGTAAGAGTCCGTTGGATATTCTCTGACTTTCATCTTAACCTACCTCTAACCGGTAGATTACTCTAATGAATGAATGAAACAAAAGGTGCCAAAGGGATGACGATTTAACGTTCCATCTGACGTATGGAGTACTGTACTTCAAGTGCTTTCCACATGACAGAGGGAGACCTCGGTTGACGGTTGCCCTCAGTCACTCAAATGACCTCAGTCGGAGTCGGTCGCCTCCCAAAAGTAGGGATAAGGATTTTATTGAAAAGTTTGCCACCACTGGGATCTGAACCCAGGCTGTTGGGGTGGGAAGCCAGTACAGTTCATTCGCAATAACTTGGCCGACACTCAGGTCTTCTGTGCAGGTGGGCCTAGTCCAACTCAGAAAATAGGAGAAGCAGCGCTTACTGAGGGGGGAGCCATGCGCAAAGTTTCCCTGCGGTGAAAAGGGAGGGGGAAGCAGGGAGGACGGTTCCCCTTCAAATCTGAAGTTGAATGGGCTGAATTGTTAACGCCCGCATGTTGTCCGTCAGCCAACGCAAGATCACTGCCAGAGAAGAGGTAAACCACGTGAGGCTTGAAAACCTTACCCCTTGATGGGCGAAATTGTAAGAACTTGGACTAGTCTGAACCAAAATCACTTACTGCGCATGACGCATGGCGGGCAGATACTCCTCCAATGTTCCCCCTCTTCTCCACTTATTTCCCCCCTCGCGAGTAGTCATCGGCCAGGTTAACACAAATGAACTGTACCATAGCCACCACACCAATCTCCAAAATTACATGGTATGAAAAATGAAGTTAATTTTCTAAAGATCAGGCTTGTGTAGGTCCAGGTCCGGGTGGTGGAAATCTTGAATCGAAACGGTTGATTCGAGGGCAGGCTGAGATAGGAGCAAGCACCTGGTCTCTCCAACAATCATATATTCGACCATTAGTACAAGCCAGTAGTTTATTTTCTGTGAATTGGTTGCATTTGATTTTTTGCCTTCCATCACTCCTAGAGAAAATTCTTATGCAAGTGTGCCTAAATGATGAGGGATGCTACACAGCTGTGTAGTAATTTGGCACAATGTGGGTAGGTTCACGTACTTCAGCTCGGGAATAATGCGTGGTACTAAGTGAATACTCCAAGGGCATAGAATGTGGGTATCTGGCACTGCAACCTACATAGAGAGAAAAAATCCCTAGAAATGAATAGGCATAAATTATTTACACAGAGTCTGTCGTATAATGAGAATGAAATATGTCCGAGTGATGATACACCTATATCAATCCCATTATGGTAAATAGTAAATACCTTTAACTCATTAAGTGTCTCATCAGAAAATTTAATCTTTAATAATTCAATCACGCCTTAGAATAGCTAAGGGTGAGTAGGTGTTTCCAGTGTGTACCACACCACTTCCTACCCAAGTAGGGATTGCAATAAGTGATGATATGCCGTTGGATAGATTCACTCAAAGCAATGCCATGACAAGCAGCTACCTTGTATTTTGGTTTAAATCGCCATTACCTTTTGGCCACAAAATAATGACTAAAAGACAACACACTCATTTCAAAATGTTTTCTGGATGGGCAGCTGAAAATAAATATGTAAATAGAAACGTACCAGCTGAAGAAATCTATTCTCAAAAGTTGTTTTGGACTCGATGCAGTTGGTTTTGAAGAGGCGGAAATCATTTAACTTTTCCCGACACATGCCACACGTCAACCATGGGTAGCCATTCAATCTAATCACCTTAAATGAAAGACAAAAGGAATATTAACCAACAAGTAGTGTGTGATCAGTGGACTTAAATTCTACAAAGAGAATCGTACAGTGCGACACAAAATGTTTCACCAAAATCTATGAAACTTTAATAGTTGAGCAAGCTGAGTTACATCACAGAATATTACAGCTAGTGTTTCCGCTATTTTGTCGATTTGATTGATGAGCTGATTTCCTTAAAAATTGATTCAACGATAAACTTTTTTCGAGAATACGCACGTAACAGCCATTTAGGAGCATACTTATGACAATTGCATCAGCATATTACTCACTTTAAATTGCAACAAATCCTCAATCGTTTCTTTCAGTAAAAATCCATGCTCGTTTCCCATGTCGAAAACATCATTAAGGCTGGAACTAGTACACAGACAAAGCCTGCAAATCCTGATTCGGCCAGACTTGAGGGAATGTAACTGAGTAGGCTGTTGCATTTTGCAATCTGAAGATATTATTATGATGAAGGAATAACGCAACGATAACTTCCTTAGATATGCAATGCTTTGTTTACTTCACATCGCACTCGAACTCCCCCTTCCGCATGGACGTAACGAAATTCTTTTGTTATACAAGGTTGCCATGATGTATAATCTTTGTTTACCACCGTTGCCACATGTATGTTTTGCCCCATGCTGCAGACAGGAGGGAAATATGAAGCGGTATGAGAGGGAACTACAAAGTGTACTGAAGTTGTGACCGTAATCGTTAAGGACAGGGTAAAATGTTGCTTGCTCAATTATCCGAAAGGTTCTGAATTTAATTCAAGGGCATGCCGAAATATACCGAAATAACCGTTATATGTCGAAAAGTGCTGGTGAATAGTTGTTTTCTTTTATTTTAACATTTATTTTTCTAGTCTTTCCTTTTCATCGTGGTGATTTGGTTCCTGCGGAGTTGGTCGATTGTTCTTCTATTATTGTCTTAAATTCCTATTCTTTCAAAAACTTTGAAAATTCTTTGAGATTTGCTCGGAAATCATGAAACTTTATAGTAGCATTTTTTGGCATAGAGGAAAATAAAAAATTATCCTACTACACTCTTGAGTCTTCTCCTTAGGATACCAGGGCCATGGCTGTCTTTGTCCTTATCTCTCCTCTTTCTTTTTCAATCCATCCTCCATCAGGTTTAGCCGCTTCATACAGCTTTTCCATACATATATATAGTCCCTCTTTCTTTTCCCTGTATTTTCTTTCTCTGTAAGTATCTTCCCATTCTTTTCTCTTTTGGGAGTGTTTCTTTCTTCCTGCAAAGTGTCTCCTCATGAGGTAGCTTATGCCATCTTAGTATTTCCCTTCTTCATTTTGTCGCTGATATCCTCGTGGCAGCTTTCAATCCACTCTTCCTTGGTCTTATTGGATTCCCTAAATATTTGGTTTCATAGTTCCAAGGATGGTACATCGTGTGTATCTTGGGTCCTTGCACATATTTTCTTTTTTTACCTACAAGACCTTTGATCTCACTCGTGATCCATGGCTGTATTGCCTCTATTCTCAAACTCACTATGTAATTATTCATCTGCAACTTCCATAATACCTCTCTTCGTATTACAGAAGTTGCAGATGAATAATTTGTGAATAAGAGAATAGAGGCAAGACATGTCTGGGCTGCAGCCATGGATCATGAGTGAGACCAGAGAGCTTATTGGTGAAAACAGAAAATTGCAGTGCATTGCATCCTGCTTCTGTGATAGGTATCCACATTTCTTACCTCCAGTTGGCCATTGGTTGTCACATTGAATCTTTCTCAGGGTTCGTCTTTCTGGCAGGTGTTTTGTTCTCCATCTTCACCCTTATTAACACTGTATATCTTTGATGAATATTCATGACCAGTGGCATATAGGGACAGAGGGTTGGTGGGGGGGGGGGGGGGGGGGGGGTTAGGGTTTAAACCCCCCAAAAACATTTGTTTACCTGAACTAGTGTTTTGCTTATTGGGCTGAAAAATATAGTTGAATTGTCTTCACGAAAAGATGATGTTAATTTAAAATATTGTTTTAAAGAATAATAATCTAAATTTCCTTTTATGATGATGCACATAAATATTAATGAAACCCCCGCCCCCCAAAGGTTGATTCTGCGTATGCTGTCCATGACTGCTAGATCGTGGTCGCCATTTATATTTGATCCAGGATAACTTACATTGCCTCACTTGGCTTTGGTACCTCTCTCTGAAAAGTATGTATTTTATTGGGGATCTTGCTGTCTCCATGAGTAGGTATCTTCAACGCTGATGTTGCACAAAGAGAATGCTTGCCACAGCCATATTCTTCTCATTGTACAACTCTACGACATAATTCTTTCTCCTGTGCCATTTCATTTCCTGAACCCTAACTGCTTCCCTCCTTGACCTTATACCTGCAAGCGTGTTTGTATCACCCATGATGATATTCTACTTTCCCTACAATTTACTGAGGATTTCTTCTTCTTGTTCATATATATACTTAAGTACGGAACATGTACATGATTAATATGCCTCTCGGTATTCAACGCCTATGCGTTCCGTCCGACGAGGAAGGAAAGCAGCGGATTCGGTCTTCCAAGGAACACCAACGTAGGTACTGAAAAGTAACCGCTGAGGCATGCAACTAGTACGCACAAAATGGAATCTTTCAAGAAATGGCTCTATCTCAAACAGCAGAAAGTCTCTCCAGTCACTCCTATTGCCAGTCCAACCCTCTCTGAAATACTCTCCAGTAAAAGAGCTCAATCCATATATTTAGTAAAATATAAATCTCAAAAAAGCACCATTTAAAATGTAATTTATGCACAAAAGTTTTTTTAATCTGATTTTATAAAGGAATCGCCCTCAATTAAATAATTTAATAAATATTTCTTTTGACTTAGGCATGGTAGTAACTACCATGGATGGGTACCATGGATTATGGATGGAATTCGAATGGATTCCATGTTACTTTTCCATTGTCATTGAAGGGGAAATTTCTCAATGGATTCCATGTTGATTCCATTCTTTAATACCATTATGGATACATCCATAGTTTTTCCATCATGGATTCCATGAACGTGTGCTGTCTGGGTTCTATTTCTTCTTCTAGATGGTTGGATGTAGGCGTGGACTGCTACTGTGTCGGTAGGCTCCCCTTCAATTTGGATCATCAGTCTTCTATCATAAAGCTGCCAATAAGATGTTACTTTTCATCCCCATTCATTCTTCAGTATCATGCCCACTCCTACTATTCTTTGGTCATCTCCTGAGAATATGACTATGTATCCATTGTTCCCAAAGTCATCTGCTCCTTTCCACTATATTATGATAAGTCTGAGGATGTCTATTCCCAACCTATCCATCTTCATTTGTTTTGAGTTCCCCAATTTTCCACTTATACCAAGGGACCTCACATTCCCTATCCCAATCCGACATTATCAACCTTGACTGATGCTCCCCTACCGGTAGTCATCACCAGGATATCCAATTGGGGGACTATTTAACCTCCAGAATATTTTACCATGAGGAATGCCATCACATTTATGAATGCAAGGCTGTATCTTCATGGGAGAAAAATGTGTTCTTTTCCCATAGCCGTCCACATCACAGTGCAGCAGCACTTTCCTGCCCACAGGTACGGCAAGGGACATTGGATTGGTGGCACCCAACTAACCTTTCATTCATCAAATGCTATGGTCTTAACACATATGTATGCTAAATCTGCCCTTGAGTTGTGCTCTCTATTAGGACATTGTACACAACTTTACCCTTGTTTTGTCTTAAATTCAGTTTTATTTATTTAATATTGGCTAATGCCCATATTGCAAGTTTTCAATGACAAATTTTGAGTCAGATTTCGCTCGGGAGAGGGTAAGATTTTCTTGGAGGCAAGGCATGAAGCTAGAGGTCTTGTTTTTGGGAATGAATTAATTTTATTAAGTTTCTAAAAACATTTTTAACCCTTACTTCTTTGCATTTCTTAGTGTGAGAAGAACTTAAAATGTTTAAGAATTAAGTAGGCAGTTCTTGCATTTCTTTTGGGTCACTCCATGCCAAGTGGTCTGATTTCAGAGAAGTGACCCGCTCGACCATCACGGATTTCAATAAAATTTTATATGAACATTCACATATATCTCCAATGAACATTTGTAAATTTTTACGCTCACCAATGGTATACCTACTTGCTGAGATCTAGTAATTTGTTTGACCCCATGCCGCAGCCTTCTTCAGTAAGACTATGAGATTTCAGTAACTTTGAGGCATAGTATCTCAGGGGATATTTTGATGAGAGAAACAAAAATTGGCTATCTTGTACAACTTTTTGTGCTCTATTACACAAAATCATAAAAATAACTGTAAGAGCGACCTCCTTGCAGAAAATTCAGGGCGAAACTGGACCAAACAATTGTGCATTGAAAAAAATTAAAATTTTGGCTTTTTATATTTCAGGAAGTAAAGGTATGATCAACATGAAACTTTGCGTGTGATAACATATCAACACATGGTTTATGAATATAAAATTTCATCTTCCTAGTGCTTTCCAGTAGTTTAAGAATTGAGTCAAAATTTGACAATTTTTGTAAAAATGTCAAAAATAGGGTATTTTCACCCCGCTTTTACTGTCTGGAATACATTTGGATCATTTTCACTTGAAAGAGAATAATTTCAGCCCTCTAAAAAAGTAATTTGGTTTTTCATCGCGGGCATATAAGGCCCTAAAAATAGGGACAACTTTTAGGACGACATTTGTAAAAACGACAAAAATAGGTTATTTTCTGCCCGCTCTTACAAAAGAAAGACCTTGGATACTTTTCTGAAACATTTTCATTTGAAAGAGCATGTTTCAAACCTCTTATAAAAATAGACTTGGTGTTCCATCGCGAACACATACGGCCCTAAAACATATGAACAACGTTGAGAACGTTGCTATGGTGGCACCACATGCATTCTGTAGTGTATCGCCCTGTTTGTTCTATGCAGACATTTTTAGTATATTGCGTTGCTTCATGGTGACATTGTCACTACCAGTTCAGGGATTTGAACCAGTAACCCCATCGCCGTAAGGGTCACGTCTGATAGCCGTGCAATACCAGCCATTGGTGGGTTTCTTGGTTGAGGATCCCAAGCCTGCAATTTGGTTTCTTCGACAAGGTTCCAAATCCTTGTGTGGGTAT